>CAMAPE010000010.1:36452500-37652500 GCA_945859875.1 Cuscuta europaea | reverse complement strand
TTGGATAAGGGATTAGAAATTGTATCTTCCAACTGTAGCCTTTTCTTGTTAAGGATGAAGTTTGAATCTCAAGAAGGCTTTGAGCAAGTTCGTTTTGCAGATATTGTAGCAAAGTTCTTTTACGCAAAGTTTTTTTCTTAGTTCTTCAGAGTGTATCTTATATACTGGGAGCAGTCTTCCCGTTGGAGTGTAGAAGACAGCTTCATTAAATGCATGGACTGTTGACTTGACCGGTTGGACCTTCGACTTGCTATTTTGGGGGCGTAAAGATACTCGCATGGTCAATCATCAGCTTTAAATATCTCTTCGTACGTACAACATTAAATGTGCATTTAATGCGTGTAAAGTACCATGTTTCCGTTGAGAGGTTCGTAACCGTTAGGGGATTTCCCGTTAGTTTAACGACCGTTGGTAAGGCTTCCGGAATCTGGTGTGTTTAGCAGAGTCTTAAGAGGCTCTCTGGTCCAATCTCTGAAGTCCGCCTCTGTTGCCAACTCTGGTAACTTTCTGATGACCAGTTTCTGATGGCTTCTCTGGTGAGCAACTCTGGGAGCAACTCTGGTAGAAGCAAAGCGGTTCTCTGGCAGACAGACTAAGCTAAAACTTACAAAAGAAATTCTAATACAAAATTTCTAATGGAGTACTTTCAAATTCTAATTAACCTAGCATCATCAAAATCTAAATACATTTATTCCTTACATAAACTTAAGATGAAAACGATTGAGATTGATAACCTCAACACAAGCGGTTTATTGGTTTAATCAATATAATTAATTCCCCTTAGATTATTAATCATGAGACGCATGCATTAACAATCCAAGTTTACTACCGTTGAAGGAACCGAATTAATAACAAGCGTATTAATTGATTGATTCTAGTAATAATTAATATATGAAACAAAACTAGTTGATCCTTTAAGTAATGTTCAAAATATTAATATGAAATATGAATAGGAATTAATTAATACTCAAGGAAGAATATTAAAGAGTATGAATCCTACTATAGTTAATATCAAGATGTTAACTAATTGTCATCTTAGTAACACTCCCCAATATTAACATAGAGGAAGAAATAACTATTACTATAACTAATGTCAAGATGTTAACTAATTGTCATCTTAGTAACACTCCGCAACATTGATATAGAAATAGTATTTAAAGGAAGAATTAATAATCAAGGAAGAAAATTAAAGAGAATAACTCACAACTTGCAAATTCATTAAGCTTCAAAGTAGCAAAACCAAGATGGAAGAGTTTAGCTCCTCATTTGGAGACTAAAAATGATGAAAATATAAAGAAAGAACTATTCTAGACTGAGCTTAGAAGTATATAGGAATTGGTTTTTTAAATGTGAAGGAAAAGTGTGCTATTTATAGGTGTTTTCAACACCCTAGAGAGGATACCCGACCGGGTAAAAGGACATACCCGACCGGGTAAATATCAAAATCAGATATTCTCCACGTTCTGGTGATCTTCGGCACGTTCTGGTGTTCCGGGTCAAGTCTGACCTGACCGGGTAGCATAGGGGACCCGACCGGGTCCAGCTCTTTCATTGAAATTTCGGTTGTTAAATCAGACCCGACCGGGTGAAGTCTTCTACCCAGTCGGGTATTTGTTCTTGGACAGTAAAACCTCCTTTTTCTTCACTTCAAAGTCATCCTTTTCAACACCATAATTCCTAATTCTACTTTACAACTTACAAATGAGGATTAAAATACAATTACAACTAAAATCATACAAATGTTTACAAACTAAATAAAATGATAAACAATACACATAAATCAAACATAAAAATATACATTTATGCACTACTAATTAGTGCATATCAAATACCCCCACACTTAAACCTTTACTCGTCTCGAGTAAAAACCAAATCCAGTCCAAGAAGTCCTTAAAATGACAAGAGTATCAACACAAAAATCCACGAGTGTTTTTAGAAACACACAAAGTATATCCCCAAAAATATAACAGTCAAGAGGGGTTTCAACTCCATATTTCTTTATCAACCTCAACCTTTTTTTCCGTTACCCTTAGGATCCTGCAAAAATAAAAGAAAATACTTTCTCTCGTTCTCTCATTTTGCCTAGGTGCCCTTTCGGGTTTTCATCCCAGCTTCCCACATTTTTCTTTTTTAATCCTCACAACTCACTCTTATTTTTGCTTTATTTTTGCTTAAGTTGCCCTTTCAGGTTTTCAACTTAACAATCTTTTATAATTTTTTTTACAAGAATAAAGAGTATGAATGTGAGTATCCCATAAAACTCTCCCCCAAGCTAATTAAAGCACTGTCCCTAGTGCTTGTGTCTAAGATGAATGCTTTTTTTTGTTACTTTTTGGGAGGTTTTGTTGGTGATTCGTGGGTGTGGAGATGAAAAGGGTGAAGAGGTGATGAATGAAATGGGTTTAATTGGTGGATGGATGTAGGAGATATGAAGCTTTTGACTTTTGGAAATGGAGGAAATTTGGGGTGTGGTTCGAAAGGGAAGACAAAGGGGGGTGATTCATTTTTTTTGAGAAATGGACTGGTTTCCAAAAAATCGAGATACCTGGCCGGGTGGGGTAGTGTACCCGGTCGAGCGTAAACTGTTCACCCGAGGCAGAATGTTTTTTTATTGGGTTGCCCGACTGGGTATAGGGTGTAAGGAATATTTGTAATTAGATTTTGATGATGCTATATTAATTAGGACTTTAGAGTACCCCTCTTTAGATTTAATGTATTAGAATTTTCCTTGTAAAGTTCTTTAGTATAATCGACTGGCAGAAGGCCTCCAGAGCAGAAGGCCTCCAGAACAGGAGACCCCCTGACAGAGGACCCTTGATAAGGCTTTGTTTTAACAATAGACCTTTGGTTCTCTGCTCCAGAACAGAAGACCTCAGGGTCTGTGTTAGCCTTTACTCTGACAGAAACCCTCCTGGTTCTCTGTTGGATATTTCTTCAACAGAAACCCTCAAGAGTCTCCTATAACCTTCTCCAACAGAAGTGCTCAAGACCTTCTCTGATAAACTCTCTGCCAAAGACACCAGAAGGCCTGACACTTAGAAGAATTTCACCAAGCCGGTAAACCAACTGAAAGATTCCTTCAACGCCTAGGAGTCTTGAACGGAAAAGCTACAGTACGCGCATTAAATGCACATTTAATGCCTCCCGTACTCTGTCGAGTAATTGCAGATGATTGGCCGCAATGTCAGGATAACTTTATCCCAAAATAGTAACCCACCAACTTTGCTGGGTCCTACTGGCGAAGTCAACTGCCCGCTCATTTAATGCAGTTGTCCTCCTTCTCCTCCAACGGGAAGACAACCTCAGTATAAAAGATACACTACGAGGAACAACCGGATAACTTTGCTACCACAGTGCGCATACAAAATATTAAAACGCTAAAAACGCAAAAAGCCTCCTTGAGATTAAATCTTCATTATCTTCTACAAGAGAAGGCAGACGTTGGAAAGCTTCCTACTTCCAACTCAAGCAAAGTTCTCATCGTTCTTCAACTCTTCAAACACTTCACATACAAACCTTTTGTAACGAAGCAAGTTGGAGGAACCCATGTTTTTAACAGAAACTCTTCTTTCACAAGAAGGACGTCCAATTACCTGGAGTAGTGAAGTGGTGATACTTCCGGGAAAGCTCAGTGAAAGGACCAGTCTTAAGGAAGCAAGAAGTGCATCCAAGGAGACATCTACACTTGAAGAAGACGTGGAGAGCTTCTCAAGTGATAGGTCTAAGGCATTGTAAACGGTCGTTTTTACAAGCTTAGTGGAACAGTGGACTAGAGGAACAAGTTGTTCCTTGAACCACTATAAAAAGCCCTGATGTCATTTACTTACTGCATTTTATTTATTGCTTTTATTTGAACTGCTTAACTCCAAAGAATTGGTATCTGTGTTCAACAGAACTTGTCTTGTGAGTTAACAGAAGGCCTACTGCCTTTGCTTCTCTGAGGCTAAACTAACAGAACTCCCTACCAGAACCCCATCCGCTGCCAGTCTGTTCTGTCAACAGAACATGCTATTCTGTTAAATCTGGTACTTAGCTTGAAAAAGTTAAAAACCAATACAGTCTATTCACCCCCCCCCCTCTAGACTGTATCCAGTACAACCGGGACCAACAAGTGGTATCAGAGCCTCCTTGTTCTAATAATCTCTTAGGTTATTTGCTGAACACAGATCCACTTGTTTTTCTGTTTCACCTCATTTTAATCTGATATAATGGATCACTCTCTTTCCAAGAATTTTATGTTCTCAGATCTCAAGTTTGATGACTGGAGGATCCGAATGAAGGCACATCTCTGTGCTCTGCATGATGAGATGTGGGAAGTACTTGACATTGGGCCCTTCACAAGCTTCCAGAAGGTCAACCCAGAGCATGCTATTGATAACACCAGACCTCAGATGATCAATAAGGCCAAATCTGAGTGGACTACTGAAGAAAGAAGGAAGTACAATCTGGACAACATTGCTAAAGACATTCTTTACAAGTCCATCGATGATAGGTACTTCAACATGATAAAGAAGTGCAAGACTGCAAAGGAAATATGGGATACTCTTGAGCTCATTAGAGCTGGTGATTGATAGACACTAGTTGTTAGTGCCTAAGTATACATTTTTATTATTGTTTGTAATGTTTATTTACTAGTTTTGTGCAAGTTTATAGTTGTTAGTTTGCATTTGATTGTAATCGTATTTCTAGCATTTTATTGTTTGTTGTAAGTTGTAGTTAGTTTGGCTATAAGTTTAGGATAGGTTTGGAAGCAAAAAGGATGAAGAAACCTGAGTTTTGTGCAAAACCCGGTCGGGTATGGACTTCACCCGGCCGGGTATGAAGTGACAAAGGAAACTGCTGCAAAACTAGCAAATACCCGGTCGGGTATTCCATATACCCGGTCGGGTATTCTGTGATTTCGGACCAAAGAACGTGCAGAAGACACAAAAATATGGGAAAATATTTGATTTGGTAAATACCCGGTCGGGTATGTCAAAATACCCGGCCGGGTATCCGGCATTAGGTGTTGAAAACACCTATAAATAGCCCCATTTTCCTTCACATTTCATCATCCCTTCTTCCATACTCTTTAGCTCAGTTTAGAATAGCATTTCTTTATATTTTTCTAGCTATGTTTAGTCTCCAAATGAGGAGCTAAACTTCCATTCTTGGTGTTGCTCTTGAAGCTTGTTGATTATTAAAGTTGTGAGTTATTTTCTTAACTTCTTTCCTTGAATATTAATTAATAGTTCTTTCCTTAATATCATCTCTATATTAATGTTGGGGAGTGTTGCTAAGATGACAATTAGTTAACATCTCGACATTAGTTAGAATGTTATTTTCTTCCTCTATATTAATATTGAGGAGTGTTGCTAAGATGGCAATTAGTTAACATCTTGATATTAATTATAGTAGGATTCATCTTCTTTAATAATATTTTTCCTTGAATATTAATTAATCCCTACTTATATTTCATATTAATATTTTGAACATTACTTAAAGGATCAACTAGTTTTGTTTCATATATTAATTATTACTAGAAGCGATCAACGAACCGATGGTTAATCGTTGATGGTTTCACAAGTAAGTAACTTCGGTTTATTAATGCACGGTCGTGATTAATAAATTTAAGAGGGATTAATTTTGTTGGTTAAACCGAAACCGCTTGTGTTGAGGTTATCAATCTCAATTGATTTCATCAAGGAGTTAGAAAGATTAAATGCTACTATTAAATCGGTATAAGGCGTTGTTCTATATTTGATTAATAGTAAGGGTTATTAATGAACGGTCGTTGTTAATAACTACCCTCGATGAAGTGGATATACTCCCCGATTGAGTATTCGAGAGGGAATAAGTTATAGATATAACAATGATCGACTAAAATATATCAACAAGTGGAAAGTAGCAATGCCAAGTCCTTTTTATCTTTGAATTAAACACATATAGGTTGTTCATCTTAGTTCTTAATTAAATTAAATCACTCAATCCAAATCCCCCCTTTTTATTTACTAAGTATCATAAAAAGAGAATTATTCCTTTCCCTGTGGATACGAACTCTACTACGCTATACTACGTATAAGTGTTTAGTATTGAATTTATTTTGACGCACCGTGACAAAGTGCTCGTCAAATTTGGCGCCGTTGCCGGGGAAAGGCAATTATTTTTCTTTTTATTTTATCTCATAAAAATCAAAAACAAAAAAAATAAATAAAAATCTTACTTTTCTATTTTCTGAGCTTTCATGAGTATATGGATACCAACACATCATCCCTAAAGAGTCAAATTTCCGACTTGACTTCTCTAATAAAGGAGTTTATTTCATGCTCAAAATCTCAAGATGTCCATACATGCAACATTTGCATGTCACACAGGCATCTTACGGATTTTTGTCCAGAGCTTCAAAAAGAATACTTTGAACAAAGGAATGGTGTTGGTTTCCAAGAGAGGTATAATTCATTCTCCAACACATATAACCCATACTCAAGTTCTTATTCTAGCATGTCCACCGAAGACATGATCCGAGCTCTCACTATCAATGTGACGAATATGCAACAAAATATGTCACAATGCTCGCAAGAAGCAGTGTCCAACGAACAGAACTTGGACAATCAGTTGAAACAAATGCCAAGCATTATGAACCACATGGGCGAGGAGGAAGAAGAAGATGAGTTTACAGAGAAAGCTCAACCGGAGGAGGAACCTCAAAACTCAACTCAACCACCGGCCACTCCTGAGATCATACCACCATTTCCCGAGGCTCTAAGGGAAACACAAAGGGTGGAGAAGGACAAAGATATCTATGAAATCTTTACCAATTGTGAGTATAATTTAGATTTCTCTTTGTTCACAAATAAGCAAGGAATAACGGTGGAGTTACACAAATATTTCATACTCCCTCTTATACCACCCGGATCAAAACACCTCCCATTGACCATGCTTAATGAAAATCATGGACCCTCACTCTCACAACATGGTTCAATAGAAATCTGGATATTTGATCCCGGAAAGATTTTCAAAGTGATGGGTTGGAAAATTGAGGTTTTCTACGAAAGTGTAACAAATGAAAATAAAAAGAAGATGGATTATCACGATCCAAGCTTAAACGACTGGAAAAAAAATCGTCGAGCCACGACATTAAACAAAGCGCTTCTTGGGAGGCAACCCAAGTTTGTATTTTGATTATTTTCATTTATTTAGAGTGTGTGTGTGCAAAAACATTTTTAAGAAAATGATATATATATATACCCTACCCGGTTGGGTAACAAAACTGGCAACAAACCCGGCCGGGTATATACCCTACCCGGTTGGGTAACAAAACAATGAAGGAATACCCGGGCAACACAGCCACCGGGTAAAAAAAAAGCTGAAAAAATCAAAAAAACAGCCTAATACCCGACCGGGTATTACAAAAACCCGGCCGGGTTTTTGGCCAAAACAGCCACTGGCAAGCGAAAAACAGCATACTCATTCGGGTATTACTAAAACCCGGCCGGGTAATCGAGATTTGAGTCTGTTTTTGTCCTAAATCAGCCCACAAAACACCCATTTTCTTCCCTAATGTCCCAAACTCAAACCCTCAACCTCCATTGACAATCATCCAAGCTTCAAACCACTCCAATCTCAACCAAAACATCCAAATTAACTCCACATTCTTCGTATCCACATCATCCTCTCCGATCCCAAAAACCTCCAAAAAAAATGCCATTTCTTTTTCTCCTCACCCTACATTCCAAACCCACACACACTAAACCCACCAAATCCCCCAAATACCCTACAAACCGAATTCCCTAACCCCCCAAGCTCAAGTTTGGAATTCACAAAAAAATAAAAACGAGAAAAAAAAGCACCAAAAAGAACACATAACTTCGACCACCAAGGGTACTTCTCCAACATGCCCAACCTAGTACAACACCCGACGTGGTATTATCCCTCATGTTAGGGCAATTTAGAGGTTCTAGCTCCGGTGAACATGGTCTTGGTGGCGATGGCGGTTATGGAGGGTACATCGACAATCATGGTTCCAAACACTAGGGACAGTGTTTCGAAAAAAGTGTAGGGGAGGCACTCATTTGGTATGCACTCATTTTTTTAAACTTGTAACTTGCATTATTTTTCATCAACAAAAAAAAGAGAAAAAAAAAAGAAATAAAAAATGCTAGTTAGGTTGAAAACCCAGAAAAAAATGGGCAATCTAAGAAAAAGTGGCTAAAATGAGTGAGTTGTGAGAAATGAAAAAATAAAAAGAGAGGCTAGGATGAAACCCTGAAAAGGCTCCTAGGCAAAATAAGAGAATGAGAGAAAAATATCTATTTATGCAGAAGATAATCAAAAAAAAATGTTGGATGGTTGTTCTGCTACTTTTGTGGTTTTGAAAACTTGATGGGCAGGTTTTAATTTACTCGAGACGAGTAAAGGTTCAAGTGTGGGGGTGTTTGATAGACACTAGTTGTTAGTGCCTAAGTATACATTTTTATTATTGTTTGTAATGTTTATTTACTAGTTTTGTGCAAGTTTATAGTTGTTAGTTTGCATTTGATTGTAATCGTATTTCTAGAATTTTATTGTTTGTTGTAAGTTGTAGTTAGTTTGGCTATAAGTTTAGGATAGGTTTGGAAGCAAAAAGGATGAAGAAACCTGAGTTTTGTGCAAAACTCGGTCGGGTATGGACTTCACCCGGCCGGGTATGAAGTGACAAAGGAAACTGCTGCAAAACTAGCAAATACCCGGTCAGGTATTCCATATACCCGGTCAGGTATTCTGTGATTTCGGACCAAAGAACGTGCAGAAGACACAAAAACATGGGAAAATATTTGATTTGGTAAATACCCGGTCGGGTATGTCAAAATACCCGGCCGGGTATCCGGCATTAGGTGTTGAAAACACCTATAAATAGCCCCATTTTCCTTCACATTTCATCATCCCTTCTTCCATACTCTTTAGCTCAGTTTAGAATAGCATTTCTTTATATTTTTCTAGCTATGTTTAGTCTCCAAATGAGGAGCTAAACTTCCATTCTTGGTGTTGCTCTTGAAGTTTGTTGATTATTAAAGTTGTGAGTTATTTTCTTAACTTCTTTCCTTGAATATTAATTAATAGTTCTTTCCTTAATATCATCTCTATATTAATGTTGGGGAGTGTTGCTAAGATGACAATTAGTTAACATCTCGACATTAGTTAGAATGTTATTTTCTTCCTCTATATTAATATTGAGGAGTGTTGCTAAGATGACAATTAGTTAACATCTTGATATTAATTATAGTAGGATTCATCTTCTTTAATAATATTTTTCCTTGAATATTAATTAATCCCTACTTATATTTCATATTAATATTTTGAACATTACTTAAAGGATCAACTAGTTTTGTTTCATATATTAATTATTACTAGAAGCGATCAACGAACCGATGGTTAATCGTTGATGGTTTCACAAGTAAGTAACTTCGGTTTATTAATGCATGGTCGTGGTTAATAAACTTAAGAGGGATTAATTTTGTTGGTTAAACCGAAACCGCTTGTGTTGAGGTTATCAATCTCAATTGATTTCATCAAGGAGTTAGAAAGATTAAATGCTACTATTAAATCGGTATAAGGCGTTGTTCTATATTTGATTAATAGTAAGGGTTATTAATGAACGGTCGTTGTTAATAACTACCCTCGATGAAGTGGATATACTCCCCGATTGAGTATTCGAGAGGGAATAAGTTATAGATATAACAATGATCGACTAAAATATATCAACAAGTGGAAAGTAGCAATGACAAGTCCTTTTTATCTTTGAATTAAACACATATAGGTTGTTCATCTTAGTTCTTAATTAAATTAAATCACTCAATCCAAATCCCCCCTTTTTATTTACTAAGTATCATAAAAAGAGAATTATTCCTTTCCCTGTGGATACGAACTCTACTACGCTATACTACGTATAAGTGTTTAGTATTGAATTTATTTTGACGCACCGTGACAAAGTGCTCGTCAGTGATGAGCAGGAGAAGGACAACAAACTGACAATAGCCAACAAGAAAATTGATGACTTCAAGCTTCTCCCTGGTGAAAGCATCTCCAAGATGTATGACAGGCTCCTCACTCTCACTGGAGAGATCTCTGAGCTTGGCAAGGAACTTACCACCAAGGAGATCAACCTCAAGGTGTTGAGAGGATTGCCCTCAGCATGGAAGATGAAGGTGGTTGCTGTCCAAGACAGCAAGGATGTGAAGACTTATCCCACTGATAAGCTCATTTCAGATCTCAAAGCTCATGAGTTTGAAATGATTGAAGAAAAAGAAGATGTACCTGAAGAGAGGACCACTACAGCCCTCACTACCAGCACATCAAAGGTAAATGATTCTGACCCCTCAGTACTTTTATCTGACGAATATATGGCTGCTTTTGCTAGGAGATTCAAGAAGTTTATGAAGAATCCCAAAGATGGAAGAAGTCCATCATTCAGCAGAAAGCCCTTCCAGAAGGTCAAAACAACAGAGAGCAGTGGTGAGCTTCTCTGTTACAACTGCAGACAACCTGGACATTTTAAGGCAGAGTGTCCACATCCAAGAGTGTCCAAGAAACAAGGGAATGATGGAGAAAAGAAGAAGTATGAAGATAATTCCAGAAGAAGGAAAGCACTCGTGACAGAACAGCTCGAGAAAGACCCTCTGTCTAAGACAGAATCCAGTTCTGACTCTGACTCTGATGAGGCCTTCTGTTGCCTTGATACTGAGACAGAAGACCTATGCCTCATGGCTCATTCTGATGATGAGGTAACCTCTACTTCTGCATCTAGTTTTTCTTCGGTAGGCTTAGCTTTTGATTCTGATTCAATGACAGAATTTTGGGAAGAGTTTAAGGCCATTCAAGCCACTTATTCCTCTGTCACAGAAGAAAACAGTAAGCTGAAGGCTGAAATTCTTGACTTAAAAAAGGAGGTTGAGATCAAAATCAATCTTCTAATTAAGGAGAGAGATCAGCTTGAAACTGAAAATGTTTCTCTTCTCAAGAGAATAAGAGAAATTGAACCTCTTGAGATTAAGTACAAAGCTTACCAGAAGGCCCAGTCTTCCATGGAAAAGATTTTACTTGATCAACAAATTGGCACTGGCTTTGGTCTTGGTTATGGCTCAACAGAATCAGGTGAGCCTTCTGTAATGCCTAGCACTAGTGTTGCTAAGGCAGATAAGGTCATAGTGCCACTGATCTCTAGCCCCATCTGCCAAGCTGGTATATCTGGCACCAAGGTTGTTCATGAGGAAGTCAAACCAGAAAAGGGAAGATAAAGGTTCAACAGAAATCCTTTTTGAAAAATAATGAACCTGGCAGAAAACCTAACAACAGAAAGGGTTTTCAGAATAACAAAAAGAAAAGACCATTCATTGACAGACAACCTCATGATAACCGTGCCAGAAATGACCACCAGAAGGGTAGATATCAAGAGAGAGTTAACTTTAGGCAGAAGAGGTTGGCTGGTCAACTTCAGAAGCCCAGAGCTAACCGCTCCTCTGCTCTTGATAGTATATGGGACTTCTTTCCAACAAAGAAAGCTATGCAAAAGTATGTAAACAGGAAGCATGACCCTCACAAACATCTGCCCAAAGTGAATCACACTTCGGTTTACTATAACTACCAGGTGGACAATGAGTACCATCCACCAAGGTTTCACCTGATGAGACCAAAATGGTATCAACCACCCAGACTCCATGACCCCCCAGGACCCAACATTGCTTGGGTACCTAAATCTTTCTTTTGATCTTGCAGGAACTGTGTGCTGGAGCTATCTCAGAGCAAGAATGGTTTATTGATAGTGGATGCTCCAGGCACATGACAGGTGACAGAAGTTGCCTAACAGAGTTCCAGAAATGCAAAGGACCTAGAGTTACCTTTGGAGGTAATGACAAAGAAGGTCAAACAAAAGGAAGAGGGAAGCTCATCAAGAAGCAGATAATCATTGATGATGTCTCATATGTTAAAAAGGAAGAGGGAAGCTGAGTGCTAGCCAATTCTGTGACAAAGGCTACACTGTTGAATTCACAAAGGACTTCTGCTATGTGAAGCATGAGACAACAAAAGAAGTGGTTCTTACAGCATCAAGGAAGAAGAACATCTATGTGGTTGATTGGAAAACTGCAAAGGATGGAGTTTGCCTGATAGCCAAGGGAGAGTCAAAACTAAGCCGGGACTGGCACAAGAAGCTTAGCCATTTGAACTTCGAAACAATCAACAAACTGGCAAGAGAACACATTGTTGATGGACTGCCAGACATAGTTTACAAGAAAGAGACCCTCTGCAGTGCATGTCAGAAGGGAAAGCAACAGAAGAACTCTTTCAAACCAATTGCTGGAGATCTTTCTACAAGTCCTTTAAATCTGATCCACATGGATTTATTTGGACCTGTTGAGACTCCAAGTGTTGGTGGCAAGAAATACACCCTAGTCATGGTTGATGACTATTCCAGATATACATGGACTATCTTTCTGTCAAAGAAGAATGAAACTCTTCAGAAGTTGCCATCTCTGTTAAAGCAACTTCAGACTGAGAAGAACTTGAAGGTTAAGACAATCAGGTCTGACAGAGGAACTGAATTTGTCAACCAAGTCATAAAAGACTTCTGTGATCAAAATGGAACCTTTCATCAACTCTCTGCCGCCAGAACCCCTCAACAGAATGGCGTAGCAGAAAGGAGGAGCAGAACATTAAAAGAAGCTGCAAGGACAATGATTGCAGAATCTGGACTACCTATGAGATACTGGGCTGAAGCAATCAACACTGCATGCTATACCCAGAAAAGAAGCATGATCAACAAGAATCACCAGAAGACCCCTTATGAACTTTGGAAAGGAAGAAACCCCAACATCAGTTACTTTCATGTGTTTCGATGCAGATGCTACATTCTTAACAATGGAAAGGAGCATCTGAAAGTCTTTCAAGAGAAAGCTGATGAAGGTGTCTTTATAGGCTACTCAAACACCAGTAAAGCCTATAGAGTACTCAACAGAAGGACACTACATGTTGAAGAGTCTATACATGTGAAGTTTGATGATAGCACCTCTGTTAAAGAAGTAACAGAGACCCTCAAAGAAGTCAGCATAGAAGACAGAACACCTGAACAACAAGAAGAGGTAGCAGATAACCCTGCATTTCCAACACCTGCACCAAACCCCCTTCTGTTGAATGAAGGTGAAGATTCAGAAGATGAAGAACCAGAAAGACCCAGACAACAACTGACAGAACCTGATCTGACATGGTTAAGAGACCATCCCCCTAACCAAGTGATTGGACATATCAGAAGTGGTGTGCAGACCAGATCAGCATCAATAAGGAGAGAAGCAATTCTTGCCTGCTATATATCTCAGATGGAACCCATGACTGTAGAAGAAGCACTTGCAGACTCAGATTGGATCAATGCAATGCAAGAAGAACTTACTTAATTTGAAAGGAACAAAGTATGGGAACTTGTTTCTAGGCCAAAGCACCAGAATGTCATTGGAACAAAATGGGTATTCAAGAACAAAGCTGATGAAGATGGCAACATTTTAAGGAATAAAGCAAGGCTGGTAGCTAAGGGTTATTGCCAAGAAGATGGAATAGATTTTGATGAGACTTTTGCACCAGTTGCCAGATTGGAAGCCATCAGAATATTTCTAGCCTATGCTGCCTACAACAACATCAAGGTCTACCAAATGGATGTCAAGAGTGCATTTATGAATGGAGATCTTGAAGAAGAGGTTTATGTGGAACAACCACCGGGTTTTGTCATTCCTACTCACTCCTCCTGTGTCTACAAGATTAAAAAGGTCCTCTATCGTCTTAAGCAAGCTCCCAGAGCATGGTATGACACACTGTCCCTATTCCTAGTGAACCATGGGTTTACTAAGGGAAAGGTTGACAAAACTCTATTTCAAATCTCTGTTGCTAATCATATTCTGTTAGTACAAATATATGTTGATGATATTATATTTGGTAGTACTAATTCAGAACTATGCAAGAAATTTTCTCAAGTGATGCAGAGTCAATTTGAAATGAGTATGATGGGAGAACTCAGCTACTTCCTAGGACTACAAGTTAAACAGGTTCCAGAAGGAATCTTTATCAATCAAGGGAAGTATACCAGAGACCTGATCAAAACGTTTGGAGTGGAAGGCAAATCCTCAGTGAAAATTCCCATGAACACCTCTCAAGGAATTGGTCCAGATGATGAAGGAAAGGATGTCGATGCAACAACTTACAGAGGAATCATAGGATCTCTCCTCTATCTAACTGCAAGCAGACCAGATATCTCTTTCTCAGTTGGAATCTGTGCCAGATACCAATCAAAGCCCAAGGAGAGCCATCTTAGTGCCGCAAAGAGAATCATCAGATATATCAAAGGAAATCCAAATGCAGGCCTATGGTATCCCAAGGGAGGTAACTTTGAATTAATTGGTTACTCTGACTCAGATTTTGCAGGTTGCAGATTAGACAGGAAGAGCACCTCTGGTCACTGCCAAATGCTAGGAGGAAGGCTTGTTTCCTGGTTTAGCAAGAAGCAGAATTCAACCTCAACAAGTACAGCAGAAGCTGAATACATTGCAGCTGAGAGTTACTGTGCTCAGCTACTCTGGATGAAGCAACAGCTGAAGGACTATGGCATTCAAGCAAAGGAGATCAAACAGCTATGTGACAACACCAGTGCCATTGCCATCACTCAGAATCCAGTTCTTCACTCCAGGACAAAGCACATTGAGATCAGACATCACTTCATCAGAGATCATGTTGAAAAGAAGCACATATGCATGGAGCATGTGTCAACAAAAGACCAACTTGCAGACATTCTGACAAAGCCTCTGCCTGAGGCTAGATTCAACAAACTGAGAGAGGAATTGGGAATGATGGATGAAATTCCAAGAGAAAGTTGAAAAGGAAGGCCCTCTGTTGCAAAATCTCTGCTAACAAAGTACCTGTTGCAGAACCCCTACGGTTAACCCCTTCTGTTCTCTATCCTAAACAGAGAACCTCCATTCCTGACAGAACACCTCAGCAACAGACCCCCCCCCTTTCTTACCCTCAGAAAACCTTACCTGTAACAGAAGGTTGTGGACTTGGAAATATTTTGAAAAACCGGGTGACCTAGTAACTTTTTAACGGTCTTTTACCCTTTTACCCTTAAAACGGTATTACAGCCGCAAAATATTTACTGCGCCCCCATTTTCATTTATTGGTACCTCGAAACCGTAAATAATCTCAAGCGTCCACTAACCCAAACCCATATATTCCCGTCTCTCAAACCTTAACCGTTACTATTCTCAATATTCTCAAACTCTCAAACCTCCATAGCTCTCAAGCTTTCGAAACTCTTCTCTTCTGCTCCAATGGCTCCCATCAGCTTCAACGCTCTCCCAAAGGATCAACAGGAAACCCTAACCAAGAATGTTATCACAGGGATGAAATGCGAGCTATTCGCACTCCCTAGACTGGCTGAAGATGAGTCACTGATGGAGCGTATAGTGGAATGCATCAACGACTCCCAACTGGCAAAGGTCATCACCTACAACTACACCCAGTACAGTTGTATTGAAGTGATTGAGTTCTATCTCAACGCTGATTTTGAGGACGAGGTCATCACCTCTACTGTAAATGGAGAGCAAGTCACCATTGATGCTGGGGCCATCAATTGTCTCTTCCAGATTGTGGCTTTCAATGAATCCAGCGGTTTCTTTGACCTAGAAGATGCTGACCTCACTGCTGAGGAATTCGCCATGAACTATGGCAGACCTGGTGCCAACCTTCCAAAGCTGACAGGGAAGAAACACTCTCTGAAAAGAGACATTGAGCTTCTAGTGAATATCCTTCACAGATGTGTATGGTGCAGATACACATCCACTGATGAGTTCACCATCTCTCAAGCCAAGGCAATCTATGTTGTGATGCACAAGGCAAACATCAACTGGGGCCAAGTGATTGTCAGGTCCATGATAGAGTTTGTCAAGGTGGCAAAGAGAAAGAGCAAGGACACAGGGATCTACTTTGGGAAGGTAGGTCATGCTCTCCTCATCTCTGAGCTCCTAGTGCGGGGAACTGGGCTCAGGAAGCCAATTCTGGTAGATCACTCCAAGGTGATCTTTCTGTCATCTACCAGCAACAGAGAAGTAGCTATAAGAGCTGAAGTCAAGAGGTTAGCCAAACTAGACCTTAACAGACAGAAGCTCCAACAGAGGCCCTCCCAACAGAATACCTCCAGCAGTTCCGAGGAAGAACCTCTGGTGAGAAAAGCTGTGAAGAAAGCAGTTACCAAGAAAGCTGCACCAGAGAAGGTCAAGAAGGTATTGACCAGAAAACCAAATCCAAAGAGGAAGAAATCCTCTTCAGAATCCAGATCTTCTACCCCTTCTGCACCCTCAGTTTCTAAGAAACAGAAGATCAGAACTCCTATCCCCAAGGTTGCCTCAGAAACTCAGGGGGAACAACCAGAACCTGCTCTACCCCTTCAAGCCAAGAGCTCTCTATGGCAAGGGAAGAAAATCACTTTCGAGTCTAGTGACTCCAAGAGTGAGTCAGTGGAGAAGGCTGCCACATCTCAGGGGGAATCTGAGACTTCTGTCAAGTCTGCACGCATGACAGAAGACCATGGAGCTGCTCACTCTCTATAACACCTAACACCTCTAATCCCAGAACCTCAGACAGACTACATAACAGCTCTTGACAAGCAGTTTGAGCGTGTGCTAGCTTGGAGAAGCTGGAGGATGGGGCCTCTACAGAAGATTATCCAATATTTCGACCATTATGAAACTGAGGAGGCAGAGGAACTTAACTGGGTAGGCACAGATGATGTTTCTAAGTGCTTTGCCATGAATTTTCTCATCTCTGTCCTTGAGAAGAAGAAGGCCAACTACAAGGGCAAGGCTATCCTCATCTCTACTCCTTCTGATGAGCCAGTGAAACCTCTTGCAGATGAAGAGGTTGATGCGTTTGAAGCCTGGCTGTTTGCCAAGAAGGCAAGGGAATCTGTTGTGCCCTATTCTACTCCAGGGGAACCCTCTGTACCAATGACTGAAGGTCAAGCAATGATGGAACTCATTTCATAATGGAGAACATCTCTGATAGAAGACCAAGTATTTGAGGTAATATCTCCATCTCCCTCTGTACTTATTCCAACAGAACCCCTGATTCCCAAATCTCCCTCTGTGCATATACTCCCAACCCCCTAACAGAACACCTCTTCACTACATCAGAAACCCTCTTCTGAACAGAAAACCCCCACACCCCAAAAATCCTCAACCCCCAAATCTAAACCTTCTTCACCCTGCAAACCGTTCTCTCCCCCAAAGAATGGATCCCCTTCCCCTCCCCCATCTCCTCAACACCAAGTTACTCAAATCCAACCCCAACAGATAACCTCCTCATCACAACCCTCTCAACAGAAATCCCCTTCACCTCCCAAGTCTGAACATCAAGTCACCCCACAAGCTTCTCTTCCAGCACAACAACCCCCAGCTCAGCTAAAACATGTCTGGTTCCTAAGAGATTCTGATCCTACGACCATCTCCCCCATCTATGCACCGCAAGGATACTCTAGGCATTCTACTGCCCCCAATCCCTCCTTCCGGATAAAGAAAAAGGTGATTAGAAACAAAATCCCAATCTACTCCTCCTACGGAGACTCCTCTGACATGGATGGCTTCATTGTCAGCAAGTCCTACAAAGCTACCTCAAAGAGACAGAAGACCCCCCCTCTGACTCAACTCGAGCATGAACTGCTTGTCCAATCCCTCTCCTCTGTCCAAGAGCATCATCCTTTGCCTAAGGGAAGAGGTTTAGAGCTGCCTCATTCTGCTGGACAAGAGAATCAGATACCCTTCAATGACTTTGTAGCAGCAGTAGAGGACTTTGAAAGTCAGATGTTAGAAGGCATGAACAAACTCATAATAATAAATGATAAACATTATGAGGGTCTGCAACATGTGGATGACAATGTGAAATCCGGCTTCAAACACATGTCTGCTACTTTGACAAATGTTCTTAAGGACTTCATGACTTCATAAAATTTCAAGATTGATGATGTCTCTACTGAAGTGGATTCTATTAAGACTATTCTGACTGCCGTGAATCAGACCCTGAATTCCCAACATACGACACTATCAACCCTTTCCCAGGCAGTGGCATCTCTTCAGAAATCTGATTCTGTACTTCATGCAAGGTTACAAGAACTCAACACTCTCTGCAATGATCATTCTACTCAAGGACAGCTTCTCCTAGCTGCAGACAAAGAACGTTATCAAAAGATGGTTCTCTTAGAAGTCAGCAACAAAGATGTCTTGTCTGCCATCCAGAAACAACAGGGGCTGATTGAAGGCCTCACATCTGTCACTCAAACCTTACCAGAAACCCTGGAACAGATTGCATCTACTCAGGCCACAGAATTCCAGAAACTCTCCCTTCTGCTTGGTGATCTAGATGATGCCAAAAAGGGGGAAGAAGATCCTCATCTGCCTAAACTCAGGACCACCAGAGCCTCATCATCTGCTGAACCAGCTGTGGATCCCACTCCTTATTTTGAAGATGCCCTCCAGAAGAAACGGCTAGCTGGTATCCCTAGACCTCCATCTCCACAGAAAAAAGGCACTAAGAAGAAGAAAGCTCTAAGCTTTAAAGAATGGAGACTGGGAGGATCTCAGGTGATGACCAAAACCCAATTTGAGGAAATGAAGCAGAAGATGACCTCCACACAACAACAGAACCTTTATCTGGACCATGATGGTCATGTAAAGGTTAGACATGGTGGATCTCTGGAGGAGGCAGAGTTCTGGTACCATAACAGCATTCTTCCAGAAAAAGATATTCATGAAGGTGTCCTGAGCTACCTAGACTGCAAGCTCTCACCCGTTTGGGCTTCTTTCCAGAGATCTGGAAATCTCGTTGGAATCAAAGAAGAGGTGAATGCAGAGTTAAAGAGGCTACAAGGATTGGATGAACAAGCAAGAGCTGAAGCTGCAAGGGCTATTATGTAATCAGACATCCTTGTAATCTACCCTTAATAAAAGAACATCTCTGCCTCACACTTTGTAAGGCAATTCCTCCATTTCTGTCTCTGTTTTTTATTTTTGATTGATTGCTCTTTGTTTTATTATCTGCTATCTGAATGTACTGTACTCTTACTATTTTCCTATTCCAAGTTGCCCACCAAGATTTTAATGAAATTTTTAAACTTTAATTCTTTATGGTGAAGGCACTTCTCTGGAAATAGTTAAAGGGTTTTGGCATCATCAAAAAGAGGGAAATTGTAAGGAATATTTGTAATTAGATTTTGATGATGCTCTTTTAATTAGGACTTTAGAGTACCCCTCTTTAGATTTAATGTATTAGAATTTTCCTTGTAAAGTTCTTTAGTATAATCGACTGGCAGAAGGCCTCCAGAGCAGAAGGCCTCCAGAACAGGAGACCCCCTGACAGAGGACCCTTGATAAGGCTTTGTTTTAACAGAAGACCTTTGGTTCTCTGCTCCAGAACAGAAGACCTCAGGGTCTCTGTTAGCCTTTACTCTGACAGAAACCCTCCTGGTTCTCTGTTGGATATTTCTTCAACAGAAACCCTCAAGAGTCTCTGATAACCTTCTCCAACAGAAGTGCTCAAGACCTTCTCTGATAAACTCTCTGCCAAAGACACCAGAAGGCCTGACACTTAGAAGAATTTCACCAAGCCGGTAAACCAACTGAAAGATTCCTTCAACGGCTAGGAGTCTTGAACGGAAAAGCTACAGTACGCGCATTAAATGCACATTTAATGCCTCCCGTACTCTGTAGAGTAATTGAAGATGATTGGCCGCAATGTCAGGATAACTTTATCCCAAAATAGTAACCCGCCAACTTTGTTGGGTCCTACTGGTCAAGTCAACTGCCCGCTCATTTAATGCAGTTGTCCTCCTTCTCCTCCAACGGGAAGATAACCTCAGTATAAAAGATACACTACGAGGAACAACCGGATAACTTTGCTACCACAGTGCGCATACAAAATATTAAAACGCTAAAAATGCAAAAAGCCTCCTTGAGATTAAATCTTCATTATCTTCTACAAGAGAAGGCAGACGTTGGAAAGCTTCCTACTTCTAACTCAAGCAAAGTTCTCATCGTTCTTCAACTCTTCAAACACTTCACATACAAACCTTTTGTAACGAAGCAAGTTGGAGGAACCCATGTTTTTAACAGAAACTCTTCTTTCACAAGAAGGACGTCCAATTACCTGGAGTAGTGAAGTGGTGATACTTCCGGGAAAGCTCAGTGAAAGGACCAGTCTTAAGGAAGCAAGAAGTGCATCCAAGGAGACATCTACACTTGAAGAAGACGTGGAGAGCTTCTCAAGTGATAGGTCTAAGGCATTGTAAACGGTCGTTTTTACAAGCTTAGTGGAACAGTGGAATAGAGGAACAAGTTGTTCCTTGAACCACTATAAAAAGCCCTGATGTCATTTACTTACTGCATTTTATTTATTGCTTTTATTTGAACTGCTTAACTCCAAAGAATTGGTATCTGTGTTCAACAGAACTTGTCTTGTGAGTTAACAGAAGGCCTACTGCCTTTGCTTCTCTGAGGCTAAACTAACAGAACTCCCTACCAGAACCCCATCCGCTGCCAGTCTGTTCTGTCAACAGAACATGCTATTCTGTTAAATCTGGTACTTAGCTTGAAAAAGTTAAAAACCAATACAGTCTATTCACCCCCCTCTAGACTGTATCTAGTACAACCGGGACCAACATAGGGGTCTACCCGGTCAGGTGTAAACTGTTCACCCGAGGCAGAAAGCTTTTGCTGGGTTGCCCGGCCGGGTTTGGGGGTCTACCCGGTCGGGTGTTTGATTTATTCTTGTTCCGCTCTTGCCTTGCCCGGGTGGTTGGCCGGGTGTTTTGTTTTTAGAGGTAACCCGACCGGGTGGGGTTTTATACCCGGCCGGGTTCAATCCCAGGTCTTTTTTTGAAATGTGTAAAAATAAAATAAAACAAGTAAACGTACCTTGCTTGGGTTGCCTCCCAAGAAGCGCCTTAGTTAACGTCGCGGCACGACACCATCATTGTGTTCAGTCGTTCAAACTGGGATCATGATAGTTTATCTTCGCCACATTTTCACTCCTAGGACTTCCATAGGAATGCTTGATTTTCTGACCCTTCGCTTTGAAAATCTTTCTAGGATCAAATATCCAGATTTTCATTGATTCATGTGGTGAGAGTGAGGGAAAGAAATTATCATTTAGCATGGTCAATGGAAAGTGTTTTGATCTTGGTGGCATGAGAGGGGGTATCAAATGTTTACTTAACTCCACTGTCATTTCCTGCATATTGGTGAATGAAAAGAAATCTAAATGATATTCTCTCGGTTTATTTGCAACCGCGAAAAGTGCATTTGAATTATCCTCACATTTGCTGAGGATTTCATCTTCGTCCTTCTCTACCCTTTCTGTTTCCCTTAGAGCCTCAGGAAATGGTGGCATGTTCTCAGGAATGGCCGATGATGGAGTTGAGTTTTGAAGTTTCACCTCCTCTGGTTGAGCTCCCTCCGTAAGCTCCTCTTCTTCTTCCTCCTCGCCAATGTGGTTCACAATGTTTGGCACTTGTTTCAATTGATTCTCCAAGTTCAGTTCTTTGAGCACTGTTTCTTGCGGGTATTGTGACATATCTTGTTGCATTTTTGTCACATTGATAGTGAGAGCTCGGATCATGTCTTCAGTGGACATGCTGGAATAAAAACTTGAGTATGGATTGCATGTTTTGGAGAATGAATCATACCTCTCTTGGAAAACAACATCATCACTCTGTTCAAAGTATTCTTCTTGAAGCTTGGAGCAAAAATCCGTAAGATTCCTTTGTGACATGCAACTGTTGTAGGCCTTGGTATCTTGAACGTTTGAGCATAAGACAAACTCCTTTACTCAAAATTTTAAGCTAGAAATTTGACTCTCTAGCGATGATCTGTTGGTATCCATTTACTCATATAAGCTCAGAAAATAGAAGAGCAAGATTTTTTTTAATATTTTTTTTATATTTTTGTTTTGTTTTGATTTTTATGAGATAAAATAAAAAGAAAAGTAACTGCCTTTCTCCGGCAACAGCGCCAAATTTGACGTGCACTTGTCGTGAGGTGCACTCAAAATAATTAATCAATACAACACTATTACGTAGTATAGTGTAGTAAGGTTCGTATCCACAGGGAAATGAATACTTTTCTCTTATATAAATAGTAACAAGGGGGGGTTTTAAGTTTGATTTGATTGAATTTAATTAACACTAAGATGAACAACCTATATGAGTTTAATTTAATGAGATGGGGACTTGGTTTTGCTTTTATCCACTTAATGAAATGTTCGTCGATCCCGGTTATATCTTTAACTATCTTCCTCTCGAATACTCAATCGAGGAGTATATCCAGTTCATCGAGGGTAGTTATTAATAACGAGACGCGTTCATTAATAAAACTTACTACCGAGTTAATATAGAACAAGCGTCGTATATTGGCCCGATAGTAGCAATAAACTTAAGATGAAAACGATTGAGATTGATAACCTCAACACAAGCGGTTTATTGGTTTAATCAATATAATTAATTCCCCTTAGATTATTAATCATGAGACGCATGCATTAACAATCCAAGTTTACTACCGTTGAAGGAACCGAATTAATAACAAGCGTATTAATTGATTGATTCTAGTAATAATTAATATATGAAACAAAACTAGTTGATCCTTTAAGTAATGTTCAAAATATTAATATGAAATATGAATAGGAATTAATTAATACTCAAGGAAGAATATTAAAGAGTATGAATCCTACTATAGTTAATATCAAGATGTTAACTAATTGTCATCTTAGTAACACTCCCCAACATTAACATAGAGGAAGAAATAACTATTACTATAACTAATGTCAAGATGTTAACTAATTGTCATCTTAGTAACACTCCCCAACATTGATATAGAAATAGTATTTAAAGGAAGAATTAATATTCAAGGAAGAAAATTAAAGAGAATAACTCACAACTTACAAATTCATTAAGCTTCAAAGTAGCAAAACCAAGATGGAAGAGTTTAGCTCCTCATTTGGAGACTAAACATGATGAAAATATAAAGAAAGAACTATTCTAGACTAAGCTTAGAAGTATATAGGAATTGGTTTTTTAAAAGTGAAGGAAAAGTGTGCTATTTATAGGTGTTTTCAACACCCTAGGGAGAATACCCGACCGGGTAAAAGGACATACCCGACTGGGTAAATATCAAAATCAGATATTCTCCACGTTCTGGTGATCTTCGGCACGTTCTAGTGTTCCGGGTCAAGTATGACCCGACCGGGTAGCATAGGGGACCCGACCGGGTCCAGCTCTTTCATTGAAATTTCGGTTGTTAAATCAGACCCGACCGGATGAAGTCTTCTACCTGGTCTGGTATTTGCTCCTGGACAGTAAAACCTCCTTTTTCTTCACTTCAAAGTCATCCTTTTCAACACCATAATTCCTAATTCTACTTTACAACTTACAAATGAGGATTAAAATACAAAGATAGAGTATATCTAGAGAGAAGTGAGAGCTAGAGAGAGAAGTGCAATAATATGCTTCAATAGAATGAATTTGTAACCCCTATAACTACTCCCAAGGGGAGTATTTATAGAGAAAATACGGGCTGGGCTCCCAAGCCTTGGGCTTGGGAGGCCCATCTACAACTGGACCGCTACTGGGCCGAATACAAAGCCACTAATGGGCTGTACAAATGAGTAAGTGTAAAATCCGGTTCTGTGAGGTCTTCGTGGCCGACGAGGGCGTGGCCGACGAGGGCGTGGCCGACGAGGGCACGGCCGACGAGGGCGCGACCGACGAGGGCACCCTGGTTCCTTGGCTTCAGGACCATATTCTGAGTTGGTACCTCTCCGGCCGACGGGGGTCCCTTGGCCGACGAGGGCACCACTCAGTGTCTTGTGCTTTCTGTTCTTCTGAGTATGTGGGTCCTGGGGCTCAGACCCATATACTCCATCAGGAGTCCCCCACTCTCTAAGCTGAGACGTAGACGAAGTGAAGGAGAGTAGATTCCCGCGCTTTGGTGCTTTTGGACGATGCGGGCACTCCCAGGCCGTTAGCTGTTGCGGCGTTGGTGTTGTCTTCATTTCGGTGATCTTGTTCCGTGCTTTGGCCGTTACCTGCTCCTCGTTGTGGACGGGGGGCCGTTGTTTCCTTGGTGTGTCTGTTTGGGGACGATGAGTGCCTTGCTTCGATGGTGGCCGTTGAAGGCGCGTTTTCCCTCTCTTGGACGTTGATGGTTGAGATTTACATTAGGGCCGATGAGGCCGTTGGGGTTGAACCTTGCTTCGAGGACGATGTGCGTCCTTTCCTTTGGGTGGCCGATGAGGGTGCTTGCGCACTCCTTTTGGTCGTCGCTGATTGGCTTTCATGTTCTTGGCCGAAGAGCCCATTATGATTAACTGTTGGCGGAGGACGATGAATGTCCATGCCTTAGGTGGCCAGTTGGCCGTTGCTGATGATGTTATGTGCCTTTGGACGACGAGGCGCAGTGTGATACATGGACGATGTGGCCATGCTTTGTGGTTACATTTGTGTCCTTTGCATTTTTCCTTTTTGTTTTGTTGAGGCCGATGTAGTCCCCCAGTCCCCCACTGCTTCAGGCCGAAGAGAGTGAGGGGTGAAGGAGTTGCTTGAGTCCCTGGCCGAAGCGGCCTCTCCGTAGTCCCCCTTAAATCCAACCCTTATGGCGATTTTCTGGCCAAGGTAACCCTGTGGGAGAACCCTTGTGCACAGATCGCTTGTAAAGAGTTATCATCAAGGGTCGTTACGAAGAGTCGATGGCTGCAGGTTCTTTGTTCCTTTGGTTCTGTGGCCGTTACCGGCCGTTGTTGTCTTCTTATTGCTGGCCTTTGTGAAGCCGGTAAGCGTATAGGCCGTTGTGGGCGCCTTGCTAGCATATGTGAAGCCGACAACCATATAGGCCGTTGTGGGCGCCTTGCTAGCATTTGTGAAGCCGACAAGCATATAGGCCGTTGTGGGCGCTTGCTGGCGCTTGTGAAGCTGACAAGCATATAGGCCGTTGTGGGCGCTTGCTAGCATTTGTGAAGCCGACAAGCATATAGACGAAGAATACTATCCGTACGACGACCAGCCCTCCACTAGGTCCCTCGACTATGAGGTGCTTGAGGAGTTCGAGGAAGAGATAGAGCGTTTAAGTCCTTACAAGTCCGGAGAGCCGGTGGACGACGAAGGTGAGGACGAGGAGTCCGCCTCGTCTTCAAAAGGTGAGGACGCAGGTGCGTCCCGAGTGGTGAACAGGGCGTCCACTTCCGCTGTTATTCCGTGCCCGAGACCGGTGTCTGCCGTGAAGGGAGCAGATAAGCCGAAGAGAATAAGGAGGCCGAAGAGTGGGTCGGGCGTCTCCTACCTGGATCTCACAAATATTTTCCTGATCAAGCTGGAGAGCAGCGCGGCTGACTACTTAGTTGCCCAGATGTACGTGGGGCCGTTCGGGAGGGTTAGGGCACCCAGGCCGACGGACCATGTACTCCATCCACCATCGGGATACTTCGGAGTATACCCGATGAGTTTCGCCAAGGGGCTGAGGTTTCCCCTTCATCCCTTCATCACTGAATATCTGGACATGGTGGGACTCCCTCCAGCCTTGCTGACCCCGAACAGCTACTCGTTGATGGTGGGGTTCTTGCTCCGCTGTGAGGAGTTGGGCTACAGGACGACGACGGCTCTGTTCATGAATCTTTATCAGATTGGCCGAGGAAGCCACAAGAACTGTGCGGCCTATGCTACTCTCCAACAGCTGCCGAAGAAGAGGAGCTTCACGGACTTGCCTTCGTCCATTCATGGGTGGAAGAGCAAGTTCGTTTTTGTATCCCTTGGTGAGAATGGCACTGAGTTTCCCTCTCTCGGCCACACCGGGAGGTTCAATCTGCACGACCCGCCGAGGAGTTCTATCTTGGACGCTCAGGTGGAGGCGTTCTTGGAAGGGGGGCCGAGGAGCGTGAAAGACTACATCACCGAATATAAGATGACCGCCCTCGGCTTCTTTAGGTACTATGTGTATGGCGACAAGGAGGACGATGTCCAACTTTGGCCGAGGATGATCACTACCTTCGAAGAGACCGACGGCCCGGATTTGGGCATTCCTGCTGAGGCCGATGGTAATACTTTCTCTGGCTTCCCTCCTTTGTTTTTTGTTCTTTTGCCTTGCTAATCTGTTCATTTTCCTTTGTGTAGGCTTTGTTATGGATCGCTGTTCAATCATGGCCATAGCCAAGGCCAAGGCGGCCGAGGAGTTGGCTGCAAAGGCGGCTGATGCGGCCAGGCGTGCCGCGGCCGAGGGGGGCGGGGCTACTGCTGGTGCGGCCCCGAAGCCTGCCCAGTCCAAGAAGAAGAGGCCTCCCACTGACGGCCAGAAGAAATTGACCGAGGCTGGCCTGAATCTTGCTAAGAAGACGAAGAGGGAACCGTCTCCTTCCCATGCCGATGAGGTTGGCACTCTGACCGTCCCAAATGTGGACGATGGTGGTCCCGTTGTGGATCTTACCGCTGCTCCAAGCGACGCTGCCCAGTCGCTCCCTCTCGTCCAAGAGCCACGGACGAAGCGGGCCGGCAAGGAGATTGCCGCTGCCACCTACCAGAAAATGGTGGAGTACCCCGTCGGCAGGGGTGTCTTTGAAGATGGCGTCCTCGGCCATGATGTGTTGGCCCAGGCCATGCCGGCCAAAGATCGGGCCTACCTCAAGAGGCTCGGGGACGTCAAGGTGTACGAAGGCGGGATGGACCTCATCGTCCAAGTAAGTTCCCTTCCCTTTTATTTGTTGTTTTTTCTCGTCGTCCGGGTGAAGTCATTGCCTGAGTCTTTGTTTGCCTTTGTTGTGCAGGGTGCCTTCATGCTCATGGAGAGTCACAAGAGGCAGCAACGGGAGATTGCTCGTCTGAAGGAGCTTGAGCAAAAGGCTGCCTCAGCCAATGAGGTGGTGGCCTGCTTGGATCGGCTCCAGGAGGATGCCAAGGCTCTGCAAAAGAGGGCCGATGAGGCAGCTGCAGCCAGGGATGATGCACTGGCCAAACTTCAGGAGAGCCAGAGGGCGCTTGAGGCTGAACGGCGCAAAAATGATGAAGTCGTGAAGGCCAAAACTGAGGCCGAGGCTGCCGCTGTGAAGGCCGCTGATGAGGCCGTTCAGAAGTTCCTGGCCGAGGGGTGGAAGGCCGACGAGCGGCTCCCCTGGTGTTATGAAGTGGTGGCCGCCAAGCTTGAAGATTGGGGAATGAACTCCCCCGCCGGCCAAGAGTACTTTGGCAGGGAGATGGCCGTGTACTACAACATGGGCCAAGAGCGGATGCAGAGGCTCCTGTGTCGGCGGCTATCGCGTGCCCTCAAAGCCATGAACTATACCTTCGGGTGGGCGAGGCGGAACCTGAAGCTTCCCAAGCTGATGAAGGATCCCGAGGAGCAGGCCAAGCTTCCTCTTTCGGAGCGGGAGGCCCCAATCGAGAGTTCCGGCCTCGGCGAGCCGGATTATGACGAGTTTGACTTCCTGGATGATGCCACCAGTTCTGCAGCTGCCGCCGACCAGGAGACTGAGGCCGAGGAGGGAGCCGAAGATGCCGAAGAGCAAACCGAGGATGGAGGCGCCCAAGAGACTTGATCGGCTACTCCCCGCTCCCTATCTTGTAATTAATTTTCTATTTTTGCCCATCTGATGTAATGGCCGAAGCACCCACCAATGTACTTAATTGTTTATGAATGAACGTTTTGCTGTCCTGCTCGGCTTTGAATGTCTTGTATGTTTATTCCCTTTTGCTATTTCAATTTTGAAATTTGTCTAAGTGTAAAAGTTACAACTTAGGTCACCCGCGAGTGTTTGCTACGTCCGTGAGGTAGGCCATTCAGTCTGGTGGCCTGGTCGGCCTGTCCGGTGTTTCTTTGCTGTCGTAACACTTGGGATTTGTTTAAAAATTTTCTAAGTGTTTTAGATCCACTTAGGTGTTTTCCTTTCCGTCCCTGACTGAGGCGGGCAAGCTGAGGTGTCCGCTGCGTCCTGGCGTTGTCCCATTCTTCTTTTTTGTTAAAATTTTTCTAAGTGTCTAACTTCAAGTGGATGGGTGTTCTCATCGTCCTGGTATTGAATCTCTCTCAGTGTTGACAAATGATTTGGGAAATTCCCTAAGTGTTGAACCAATGTCGTTGTGGTCGGCCCAGTGTTTTTTGTGGCCGTCGTGTTCCCTTGTTCCTTATCTGATCAGGAAGGTCGGCCTGGATCCTTGTGTTGTGGCCGATAAGGGCACCTTGAACTTAGTTTTTTGAACTTAGAAATTTTTCTAAGTACACATGCAAGACACAGGTAGCTAACGGCCTGCGAGTATACAAATGCCTGTTTCGTCTAGAGTTTCTTCATTTCAATACTTAGAGATTTTTCTAAGTATAAATGCAGGACAGTTCCTTCTTTGTGGTACCGTTGTCGGCTAAGAGATGGCTCTACCTTCATCGGCCAAGGTCTGGCTTTGTGGCCGATGAGGGTGCCTTTTGTCTTCCCCAAAAGTATCTCTAAGTGTCGGAATTCTCTTAAGGAACCTTTTTCCTCCGGATTTTTCTCTAAGTGTTTGCTAAACACTTGGACAAATCTTCCGCTTGGCCAACAGCCTTGGTTTCAGTGCCTGTAACGGCCATCCGGAATGCTGTGGCCGGTAGGGATTGTTGCTTGAATGCTTAATTCTTCCGCGGGTGTGATACTGCCCGCTTCGTCCTGGTCATCCTCAGGATTGATACTGCCCGCTTCGTCCTGGTCATCTTTCAGGATTGTAATTCTTTATTTCATACTAAGTGTTGGTGCTTCAAAGAGTTGTGGCCGATGAAGGTTACCACTCGCGTGTCACCCAACCACTTGTTAGGGTTTTATAGGCGTATGCTTCGTCCTTGACGATTCCCTTGTCTGTGATGGTCGTGCGGCCATATTGTCCATGTCACCTGTTAGTGGTACTACACTTGTCTGTGATGGTCGTGCGGCCATATCGTCCATGTCACCTGTTAGTGGTACTACACTTGTGTTCAACTGATATGTACTTGGCCAAGGTTGGCCTGAGTTGTGGGGATTTTATTTTTTCATTGCTCGAGGCCGGCAAGTGCGTGCGGTCCTCGGCTTCCCTCCTTTTTTTGTTCCCTATTTCAGGGGAGTATCCTTCTTTCAGGCTTCGGCCGAAGGGTGTGCTCGTCCTTCGGTCGGTTCGGACTTCGTTTATAACGTCCGTGATCTCAAGGCGGGTCCCGTCGCCTATTTATGACGCGGGCTAGACTTTTGGTCGGTTTCCAACGGCTGTCGTCCTCGGCCATGATTTCAGGCCGGTCGTCCTGTGATCCGGCGCGTGGACGACGCGGTGAGCTTCCCGTTTCAAGACGTGGGCCGTTTGCGGGCCCCTCGTCCTGGGGACATCGTCGGCCATACCTGAGCGTTTCACTTCTAGGCTTACGGGGCCAGGACGATGTGCTCTCTCAGCTAGGCCTAAGCCCTTCGCTGATACAAAATACAATGGAGTTCCTGATCTTGTCGATCGTAGGCTGCAAATGCAAGGTGCCACGTCGGCCATGCCTGAGCCTTTCGCTCTAAGGTGGCCGATGAGGGCACCTGCTAATGTTGTACTTTAAATTCCAAAGAAAAATCAAGAACATGATTTTATTCATAAGTGGCTCGAGGCCGAGGGTGGCGTTCAATCAGTAACCCGTTAAGGGGTGAGGGCTTCGTCGTCTGCACCTCCTTCGGATTACTGATAAAACTTCACCAGATGGTGTACATTCCACGTTCGTGGTACATTGGACCCATTCGGGCGTTTAAGCTTGTAGGTGTCGGGTTTGACCACGGCACTGACGATGTAGGGCCCTTCGTACTTCAATGCTAGCTTGCCACCCTCTGTCGGTTGGCTTGCTTCCCTTCGACGAAGGACGTAGTCCCCCACTTGAAATTCCCGGGAACGTACCTTGGCGTCATAGTATGATTTTACTTGACGCCGGTAGTTCTCTGCTCGGACGTAAGCTTGCTCACGCCTCTCGTCGACCAGGTGCAGGTCAATTTTCATGTTTTCTTCGTTGGCGTCAGGCTCGTATTGTTCCACCCGTCGGCTGGGGATGGCGACTTTCGTGGGTGCCTTTGCCTCAAAGCTGTAGCACAGGGCGAAAGGCATTTCACCTGTCGCCCTCCTCGGCGTAGTTCTGTAGCACCACAGGATGTTGGGGAGCTCGTCGACCCAACTACCCCCTGCGGCCTGGAGTTTCTTCTTCAGCCCCTCCATAATTGTCCTGTTGGCGTTCTCGACCTGCCCGTTGCCCTGAGGGTAGGCGACGGAGGAGAAACGATGCTTCACCCCAAACTCCCGGAGGAGCTCCTGAAAAGGGGCTGCCTCGAATTGGGTGCCGTTGTCTGATATAATCTCCTGGGGGACGCCGAAGCGGGTGATGATGTTCTTGTAAACAATTTTTTGGCACCTGGCCCCCGTGATGCTGGCCAGGGGTTCCGCCTCGACCCACTTGGTGAAGTAGTCGACGGCGACGATGATGTAGCGGTTGTTCCCAGCGGCTCTGGGTAGAGGGCTGACCAGGTCAATCCCCCATCTAGAGAATGGAATTGCGGTGCTGACGGGGGCGTAGTTGATGGCTGGCCAACCAGGGGCCTTCTGGAACACCTGACACGTGGTACACTTCCTGGCCAGGTCCGCACAGTCTCGCGCCATCGTCGGCCAGAAGAAGCCCTAGACGACGAGACGTCGGGACATGCTGAAAGGGCCCTGGTGCGAGGAGCAGACGCCACAATGAACTTCTTCCATGGCCACGTCGGCCTCATCCTGGTGCAGGCATCGGAGGAGAGTACCATTATAGGATCGTTTGTAGAGTTTGCCATCTTCAATGGTGTAGCTTGAGGCCCTGAGTTTGGCAAGTTTGGCCCTCTCCTCGTCCGGGGCAGCTCCCCCGTCGTGATGAAGGTGACGATGTCGAAGATCCAGTCCTCTGGTCGCTGTTGGACGCACAAGACGGGGCTGGCATGGATGCTGGACATGCTCAACTCCTCGATCTTGGCCAGCTGGGAGATGTGCTCCGGGGTGTCCGAGCTGAGTTTGGAGAGGATGTCGGCCTCGGCGTTCTTGGCCCTTGGGATCTGTGTGATCTCGTGAATTTCGAACGCCTTCAGCAGCTCCTCCGCCGCTTTTTTGTACTGCTTCATTCGGCCTTCCTTCGCTTCGTACGTGCCCTCAACCTGACCCACTACCAGCTTGGAGTCGCACCTGATTTTGATATGTCGGGCTCTGAGGCCGGCGGCGAGTCTGAGGCCGCTGAGGAGGGCCTCATACTCGGCTTCGTTGTTGGATACCCTGAAGTTGAAACGGATGGCATAGTAAGCTCTGAATCCTTCAGGGGATATGAGGATGACGCCGCCACCGCATGATTTCGCAGCCGACGAGCCGTCAGTGAATAGGATCCATGTATCGTCCGGCTCCAGCCCGGGGTTGGCAACGGCCGTCTCCCTTGCTGTGCATTCAGTGACGAAGTCGGCCAAGGCTTGCCCTTTGATAGATGGCCTTGGCTTGATCTCAATTTGAAACTGGCTGAGGAAGATCGCCCATTTCACCATCCTCGAGGAGCTGGTGGGGCTCCTCATGAGTGCGCCGAGAGGCTGCTAGGTTAGCACATGGACGGCGTGGGCCTGGAAGTAGTGCCCCAGCTTCTTCACCGTATGGACGAAGGCCAGCACCGTCTTCTCAATGGGGGAGTACCTGAGCTCGGCCTCCCTGAGTGTCTTGCTGATGTAGAAGATGGCCTTCTGCACCCCTTCGTTCTCACGGATGAGCACGGAGCTGATGGCCGACGTGCTCACCCCTAAGTACAAGAAGAGGGTTTCGCCAACTTTGGGCTTGGAGAGCACGGGTGGGGACGATAGGTACCTCTTCAGCTCTTCGAACGCTCCCTGGCACTCCGTCGTCCACTTGAAGCTGTTGGCTTTCCGCATGATCTGGAAGAAAGGGAGTGCCCTTTCGGCTGACCTGGAGAGAATACGGTTCAGGGCCGCCAGGCGCCCCGTCAGTCACTGTACTTCCTTGACGTTGCGGGGCGGCTCCATGTTGATGATAGCCCGTGTCTTCTCCGGGTTTATCTCCATGCCTCTCCGGCTGACCATGTAGCCGAGGAACTTGCCGCCCTGGACGCCGAAGGCGCACTTCTTGGGGTTAAGGCGGAGCCTGAACTCCTTCATGATTTCAAAGATTTCCCGGAGGTCGTCGGCGTGGGAGGAGGCCTGCCTGCTCTTGACGATCATGTCGTCGACGTATGCCTCCATCGTCCGGCCAAGGACCGCTCTGAATATCTTGGCCACCATCCTGGTATAGGTGGCGCCGGAGTTTTTGAGTCCGAAGGCCATGACGAGGTAGCAAACGATTCCCTCTGGGGTCATGAATGCCGTCTTCTCAGCGTCATCTTCATGCATGGAGATTTGGTGGTACCCTCTGAAAGCGTCAAGGAACGGGTCCATGGGGCACGCCTTGTTCAGGTCAGTGTAATCAACACACATTCTGAATGTTGGCGGTTTCTGGGCGAGGACGACGTTGGTCAGCCACGTCGGGTACTTCACCTCTTTAATGTGTTTAATTGAGAGGAGCATGGCGACCTCCCCTTTGACGAAGTCCCGCCTGTCGGCGGACAAGTAGCGCCGCTTCTGCTTGACAGGCGCGGAGGCCGGATCGACGGTCAGCCGGTGAGTGATCACCTGGCGGCTGATGCCTGGCATATAGTCCGGGCCCCACGCGAAGACAACGGCGTACGACCGTAGGACGAGGAGGATGGCGTCCCGCTGGTCCTGCGGGAGTTGCTTCCCGACTCTGAGGACCCGCTCCGGTCGGGAGGCATCCAGAGGGACTTCCTCGACCTCCTCGGCCGGCTCAGCACGCGGCCTCTCCTCGTCCTTGGCAACGGCTGCCGTGATGGTGTCTATCCTCTGACCTTCCCTTTCGGCCGGCCTCGTCAGTTTGAGATAGTATGCTCTGGCTATCCTCTGGTTTCCTCTGGCGTAGCCGATGCCGTCATTGATGGGGAACTTCAGACACAAGTGCTTCATGGAGATGATGGCCTCCAAGTCCTCCAGTGCTGGCCGCCCTAAGATCAGGTTATGGGCGCACTGGAGGTGGACCACCATGAACTCCATGTCAATTTTGGCGCGGTGGGGGCCATCACCGACCTCCACGGGGAGGACTATCGTGCTCTCGGCGTCGATAGAGTCCCCGGTGAAGCCGGATGACGGTGTCTTGATCGGCTTCAGCAGAGCTCTGTCTAGCTTCAGCTGCCTGAAGGTATCCAGGTACATCACGTTGACGGAGCTCCCCGTATCGATGTAAGTGCGGTGGATGATGGATTCACCGATCTCACACCGGATGAAGAGGGCGTCCCTGTGTGATTCCGTACCCGGAGGCAAATCCTTGTCGGTGAAGGTGATCGCCTCCGTTCGCTGCTTCTTCGGTTGGGGGGGAACGTGGGACACCTCCCCGATGTAGAGGGATTGGGCCCATTTATTTCTTTGGGTGGCGGAGTCCCCCCCAGTATTCCCACCCACAATGAGGTGAATGTGATTCTTATTTGGCGGGGGCTCTTCGAAGTCCTCGTCGTCGCTGAGCCTACCAATCTCCCGCTTCTTCGCAGAGGGTTCGCCCCCTTGTTTGCCGGTGTTTACCCATGTGTTTTTGCGTGGGCCACCTTTAACAAACTGGGAGAGTTCCCCCTGACGAATAAGACGCTCGATGGCCTTCTTCAGCGTGATGCAGTCATCGGTGTTGTGCGAGGAGTTCTTGTGGAACCGGCAGTATGTGCCGCCCTGCTGGATGGCAAGGACTTCCTCGGACGGCCGAGGAGCCTGCTCGATGAGGCCATGCTTCTCGGCATAGTCGAGGATGATGTCGACCGGGTGAGTGAGGGCAACTCTCGGCCGTTCCAACCTCGGCCGCCAGTGGCGATCTTTCTTACTTTGTCCACCAGAGCCGTGGCGGCCCTGGGCACCCTGGCCGGCCGGGGACAAACCTGGGGCCGGCGAAGGATTTGTCTTCTTGGAGGGATGGCCCCCTCTTTCTTGTGATTGTGGAGCTCTTCGGCGTCGGCGTACAAGCCTCCGCGCTGGAGCGCCTTGGCGTACGACCTCGGAGGGTCGGTGATGAGGCTCCTAGCGTACGGGGAGCTGCGGAGGGCTCCCTGATACAAGGCGAGGAGGGTGCGCTCATCGGCCCCCTCGACTTCTTTGGTCTCCCTTGTCCACCGATCGATGAATGACCGGAGGGACTCATCATGCTGCTGTTTGACGGAGAGGAGGTGGGTGAAATACTTCTTCGCACGCTTCCTCCCGGCAAAGTGGGTGAGGAAACGTTGGGCAAGATCTTGCCATGAGTCGATGCTCCCCTCGGGGAGCGCGTTGAACCACTCGTACGCTGGCCCCTCGAGAGTAGAGAGGAACCAACGGCAGAGGTATTCGTCTGACGCGTTCACCATCAGCATGTTGTTCTGATAACGGCTGAAGTGTTCCTGGGGGTCTGATCGGCCGTCGTAGGACTTGATGGCGTTTCCCCTATACTTCTCCGGGATGGGGGCCGAGAGGACCCTGTTTGTGAAAGGGGTCCTGGTCCTGACCTGGATGATTGGGTCACCTCGCCCCTCGGCCAACTCCCTCTCCAGGGCGCTGACTTTGTTCATGAGCGCGTTGAGGCCGGGGTCGTTGGAGGCGCCGGCCGTAGGGATGTTGGCCGACTGCTTGGCCTCCATCTGAGCCAGCCTCCTTTCCAGCTGGGCGATGACCTCGTCCCGGGGGTCCCTGGCGGCCGCAGCGGCGCCCGGCTGGTTCCTCATGCGCTCGTCGTGAGCCGCATTGATCTGGTGGCGCACGTCGTCCTCGTGCAACTTCTCCTTGCCCTTGTCCGGGCGGGGCTGGTCTGCTGTCCGGGACACAGACCCCAAGCTTTCCCTCGGCGAGCAAGGCCGACGCTCACCAATCAGTCCTGCCATCCTCTCCGAAACCGGACGACGGCGCGTGTCACCTTGCCTGTTGAAGGCAGAGGCTTTTCCACGCGCTGGGGTCTGCCCAGGCCGAAGGGGGGAAGCAGGGTGGGAGTGGGACGACGCCGTGTCATGGGCCATCACCCCCTCATCGTTGCCTATCTGGACGGCCAACGGTTGGGGCTGAGGAGGTGGAGTGACGTTCCCCCGGTCCTTGGCAAGAGTGCGCTAAGGACGGTGGGGTTCTGGGCTAGACTGGCGATGATGACCGACAGCGCGGCCTGGACCTGTGGATCCACGGACGGAGAGGCCGCGGCCATAGGCTGGGCCAGGGCGTGGTCCGTCTTCTCAGCTCGTTTCTTGTCCAAGCCGATGCGGGCGTCAGGGGCTCCGCCGTTGAGTTGGTTGCAGAGGTCCGTCGTGAGGTTGAAGGCCTCCTGGAAGACGTCCCCCCCGCCGACCTGGTCGGCCGTGGCGTCCTCCTCGTGCTCCCTGGCCTCTTGGTCCTCAGGGATGGCCTTGCTGACGAGGTTGCGGTTTGATTTAGTTCTTCCCATGATCAGTGGTTAGCTGTGCTTGGTAGCGACGAAGGGTGCTAACTTGATTGTTCTAGTTCTCAACGAGAGCACCAAATGATAGAGTATATCTAGAGAGAAGTGAGAGCTAGAGAGAGAAGTGCAATAATATGCTTCAATAGAATGAATTTGTAACCCCTATAACTACTCCCAAGGGGAGTATTTATAGAGAAAATACGGGCTGGGCTCCCAAACCTTGGGCTTGGGAGACCCATCTACAACTGGACCGCTACTGGGCCGAATACAAAGCCACTAATGGGCTGTACAAATGAGTAAGTGTAAAATCCGGTTCTGTGAGGTCTTCGTGGCCGACGAGGGCGCGGCCGACGAGGGCACCCTGGTTCCTTGGCTTCAGGACCATATTCTGAGTTGGTACCTTTCCGGCCGACGGGGGTCCCTTGGCCGACGAGGGCACCACTCAGTGTCTTGTGCTTTCTGTTCTTCTGAGTATGTGGGTCCTGGGGCTCAGACCCATATACTCCATCATACAATTACAACTAAAATCACACAAATGTTTACAAACTAAATAAAATGATAAACAATACACATAATTAGTAGTGCACACTAATTAGTAGTGCATAATTATATGTTTTTATGTTTGATTTATGTTGATTGTTTGACGTTTTATTTAGTTTGTAAACATTTATGTGATTTCAGTTGTAATTGTATTTTAGTCTTTTTTATAAGTTGTAAAATATAGTTAGTATTTGTGGTGTTGGAAAGGAAGACTTTGAAGAGAAGAAAACAAGATATTTGACTGCCCAGGAGTAAAAGCCGACCGGGTAGAAACCCCCACCCGGTCGGGTATGATTTAACCGACGAAATTGCCAAGAAAGTCACTGGACCCGGTCGGGTCCCCTACTTGACCCGGTCGGGTCAGATGTGACCCGGGACAAAACGACGTGCGAAGATCACCAGAACGTGGCAGATTATCTGATTTTGACCGGACCCGGTCAGATAAGTACTTGACCCGGACGGGTACCCGGCCAAAGGTGTTGAAAAACACCTATAAATAGCACACTTTTTCTTTTCTAAATATCATCCAATTCCTTTGTACATCTAAGCTCAGTATAGAATAGTTCTTTCTTTATATTTTTCATCATGTTTAGTCTCTAAATGAGGAGCTAAACTCTTCCATCTTGGTTTTGCTACTTTGAAGCTTAATGAATTTGTAAGTTGTGAGTTATTTTCTTTAATCTTCTTCCTTGAATATTAATTCTTCCTTTCAAATACTATTTCTATATCAAAGTTGGGGAGTGTTACTAAGATGACTGATGGAGTATATGGCCCGGGAACCCCCGGCCCATAGACTCCTACTACTCCAATCAAGGCCCAACAGGCCCAGAAGGCCCAACAGGCCCAAATCACGGCGCCCAGAATACCAAGCAGCCCACAAATGCGCACCAAGGGTGCCTTCGGTCCCATGGCCTAAGGCTCTAACTCTCACAGGAGGACCAAGACAGCAAAACAAAGTTACTGGGGAAAACGGCGAAAATCAGTAGCCCTCGGCATCTGGAGCCCTTGGCACCAACGGGTCCTCAGTACTCAGAGCCCTCGGCTAGTCCTCTACATCCGAGGGCACCTTCCCCGACATGATATCTGCGCCACATGCGTACAGATCACCGTACCCTGTACAACGTCCCATCCAACAGCCGCATTAAATGCAGCCACATGCGGTTGCCAGCGCCAACCGGTTGAGGTGACCTCTCGGCCAATGGACGCTTGACACGTGTCCCTGTCCGGCATTTATTGCTACTATAAATAGCACCCCATTTCCCCATTTGTAACCAAGTCATAAACGTTGCATACTTTCTAAATATACTTTCTCTCTCTATACTTACTTGTTCTGACTTCTCTCTTATTATTCCCCTTAATAACCCCTCGGATAAGCTACCCCCCGGGTACACTATCCATCATTTGGTGCTCTCGTTGAGAGGTCGAACAATCAAGTAAGAAACCCTCCCCCTTCGCCAAACACTAGCCCTCTACCAAAATGGTGAGAACAACACGTGCCAACTCCAAAAACGTAGAAGACAAGAACCTGGCCCTCGGCGACGTCAACGCCCCCGAAGCCTCTCACAGGGCTCCCGAGGGCGGTGTCATCGCTGAGCTGGAACAGGCGGCTGTCGACCTACGCCTTCAGATCCAGCAGAATGCCCCCGATGCCCGCCTCGGCATCGAGGCCAAGAAGAAGAACCGGAGCGATGACCAAGTCAGCCCTCCGGTCCTCACCATTGACGTTCATTCGGCGCTCTCCGCCTTCATCCAGACGTTCACGCAGAACCCGGGTGCCTTCGGCACCCTGGCTCCGGCTCAACCCCAGGTTGGGGGGAACATCGTGCTTCCCCCTCTGCCACACCCCTTCGGAAACCCCATCCCTCGGATTGGGAATGACGAGGGGGTAGTGGCCCAAGATACGGCCTCCCAGGAAGTTCAGTCCCGGGACCGCCACAATGACAACAGAGAAATGCTCCGCACTTCTGCCCTCAACCGGCTCGGAGGGGGGCAAGACCGCCGAGGGGTCCAAGACCGCCTCGGAGGAAAGGCACTCCAAAGGCCGCAGGAAAGCGGAGGGTCTGTCTCGAGGGCAGACGAGGAGCGTCCCCCTCGGGACAAAGGCAAGGCACCCCTTCATGCCGACGATGCTCGCCACCAAATCAACCAGGCCCACTCGGCCCAGGTTCGTTCGCAGGGGGCGGAGGCCCTCCCTAAGGATCCCCGGGACGAAATTATTGCGGCCCTCCAACGCCGACTTGATGAAATGGAGGCCAACAAAGCTCACGCCACCACCTCCACCCCTCATTCAGACCTCAAGTACGAGGTCATGATGGCCAAAATGGAGGAATTGCAGAAGAAGGTAGCCGAGGGCTCCGGGGAACCCGTCATCCAGCTCCGGACCCGGACGCCATTTACCCCAAGGGTGTTGGCGGCCCGGATCCCGGAAAAATACCGAGGGCAACACATACAGCCCTACAACGGGAAGACGGACCCCCAGGAGCACTACAGCAAATATCAGAACAGCATGATGATGGTAGGGGCGTCGGACGAATATTTGTGTCGTTGGTTCCTCTCCACCTTAGAGGGGCTGGCATACGAATGGTTGAACCGGTTGCCCGAAGGCTGCATTGATTCGTGGTAAGAACTCGCCCAGCGATTCTTGACGCAATTTGCCGGGAGGTGTCGCACGAGGAAGCACTTCTCCCACCTCCTAACCATACGCCAGAAGAGGGATGAGACCCTTCGGGACTTCCTGGAGCGCTGGAGGACGGAGGCTGATAAAGTTGATGGCGCTGACGACGGGACCCTCCTGGCCCTCCTACAAACAGTACTCCGCCCCGGGAACTTCTCGAGGAGTCTCATCATCGAACCCCCCCGCGATTATATAAGGGCCCTACAGCGGGGGGACCGGTATGTCGAGGCCGAGGAGGTTGAGAAATGCCACCATGTCCCAGATCAGCAACGCCCTCGGCCAGAAGACAAAGGTAACCGAGGGCCGGGGGCTCCCCACAATCATCCCAAGGATTCTGCCCCCTCCGGTGATCACCCCCGGCATGGCCAAGCCAAGCCCGGGGGAGGCTACAAGGGAAACCCGAGGGCTTGGGCACAGCCTGTCCTTCTGGAGCACCCCCGGACACCATTGACGCACCCCGTCAGCGTCATCCTTGATTTTGCCGAGGAGAGGGGCCTCGTTGAGCGCGATTCTCGCGCACCCCCGGAGGTACATGCTATCAACCCTCAGTTCCCCTACTGTCATTTCCATCGGCATCAGGGGCACAGAACCGATGACTGCCATCAGCTAAAGACGGCCATCGAGAGATTGATACAAGCGGGCCATCTGTCCCAATTTATCCAGAGCCCTCGGCAGGAGAGACCTTCTCATCAGGGACCTCCCCGAGGGCACCACACGAAGGGGAACGCTTGGGTGAACCCGAACACCATCCCCCTCGGCAAGAAGAGGGAAATCGGAAACTTGGAGGAGGAAGAGGAGGAGTACCCCCACCACCAGGAGAAAAAACGCCACATCTTCATGATCACCGGTGGCAATACAGGGGGCGATTCCACCAGCCAGCGGAAAAAGTGGGCTCAATCGCTTTACGTGGGGGAAGTCACTCATATGCCCCCGGTAAAGCGGCTGAGGGAGGAACCCATCATCTTCACCAACGCAGATCTCCCTCCTACTTCTTCTCCTCACAGGGATGCCTTGGTGATTCGGACTAAAATAAACGACACCATCATTCACCGAACTTACATTGACATGGGCAGCTCCGTCAATGTAATGTACCTCAGCACCTTTAGAGAGCTGCATCTGAAGAGGGGGTCCCTTCGGCCCATCAAGACCCCTCTTGCCGGTTTTACCGGCGACACCATTGATTCCGAGGGGGTCATAACCCTCCCGGTCATCTTCGGCGATGGCCTCCATAGAGCCAAGCTCGAAGTGGAGTTCGTCGTCGTCAACATCGACTGCGCCCACAACATCATCCTCGGCCGGCCAGCCCTCGAAGATCTGGAGGCCGTCATCTCCATGAGGCACCTCTGCCTCAAGTTCCCAGCCGAGGGGGGAATCGGTTACTCAAGGGGGAACCAAAAGTTTGCCCGCGCTTGCTACCTTCAAGTTACAAAGAAGGTTAGCAAGACGGAGTTCCGCGTTGACACCATCACCGGAACTGTGGAAGCGGAAGAAAGAAGGCCGAGGGCTGAACCAGCCGAGGAGGTAGAAGACTTTGCGCTCGATCCGGCCAAGCCGGAGAGAGTCGTGAAGATTGGAGCCAAGCTCCCCGAAGACTTGAAGACCGGCATCATCAGAGTCCTCCGCGCCTACTCCATTGTTTTTGCATGGGGGCCGGAGGACATGCCGGGGATCAGCCGAAGGGTCATCACCCACCGCCTCTCGGTGGACCCCTCGATCAAACCAGTACAACATCGGAGGAGACCCCTCTCGGCCGAGAGAAGGGAATTTGTGAAGAAAGAGGTCGCCATGCTTCTTTCTATCAAGCACATCAAGGAGGTGAAATACCCCTCGTGGTTGGCGAACGTAGTCCTCGCACAGAAACCGCCCTCATTCCGCATGTGCGTGGACTACACAGATCTCAACAAGGCATGTCCCATGGACCCCTTTCCTCTGCCCAATATTGATCAACTGGTGGATGAAACCGCGGGGTGCGAAATCATGTCATTCCTCGACGCATTCCGCGGATATCATCAAATATACATGCATGAGGAGGACGCTGGAAAAACGGCCTTCATGACTCCCGAGGGCATCTTCTGTTACCTCGTCATGGCCTTCGGCCTGAAGAACTCAGGTACCAGCTACACTCGGATGGTGGCCAGGGTATTTCAAGCTGTCCTGGGGCGCACCATGGAGGCATACGTTGACGATATGATCGTCAAAAGCAAGCAATCAGCAAACCATGCTGACGACCTGAGGGAGATCTTCGCCATCATGCAGAAGTTTAGCCTTCGGCTGAACCCGAAGAAGTGTACCTTCGGCGTCCAGGGGGGAAAATTCCTGGGCTACATGGTTAGCCGAAGGGGTATTGAGGCCAACCCCGAGAAAATCCAGGCCATCATCAACATGGAGCCCCCACGCAACGTAAAGGAGGTCCAACGGTTGACGGGCCGCCTGGCAGCCCTCAACCGCTTCTTATCCAAATCGGCGGAGAAGTCCTTACCCTTCTTCCAGATCATGAGAAAAACCGCCGGTTTCCAGTGGACTTCAGAATGTCAGGGGGCATTCAAGGAGCTGAAACGATACTTATCTTCACCCCCTGTGCTCTCCAAACCCGAGGTAGGGGAGACCCTCTACCTCTACCTTGGGGTCAGTCCGGCAGCCATCAGCTCTGTGCTCATCCGGGAGGAAGACGGCATCCAACATGCCATCTTCTATGTAAGCAAGACCCTAAGGGAGGCCGAGCTCAGGTACTCCCCTTTGGAAAAAACGGTGTTAGCCATCGTCTGGACCGTCAAGAAGTTGGGCCACTACTTTCAGGCCCACCCGGTTCAGGTCCTCACTCACCAACCCCTCGGCGCCCTCATGAGGAGCTCCACCAGCTCCTCCCGCATGGTGAAATGGGCTATCTTCTTGAGCCAATACAACATTGACATCCGTCCGAGGCCTGCCATCAAGGGCCAAGCCCTAGCGGACTTTGTGACGGAGTGTACCGCAAGGGCAGCCACGGACGGGGAGCCCTCGGCTACCTCGGACGACTGGTGGACCCTCTACACCGACGGCTCCTCCGCAACCAAAGCATGCGGGGGAGGGGTAGTCCTCATTACTCCCGAGGGCTTCAAGGCCTACTATGCAATCCGCTTCTCCTTCAAAGTCTCCAACAACGAGGCCGAGTATGAGGCCCTCCTATGTGGCCTTCGGCTGGCTGCCAACATGAAGGCTCGGCAGATCCATATCAAATGCGACTCCAAGTTAGTCGTTGGCCAAATCTCCGAGGAGTATGAGGCCAAGGAAGGAAGAATGAAACAGTACAAGGAGGCGGCCAAGGAGTTGCTTAAGGTATTTGAGGCACACTCTCTCACTCAAATACCGAGGGCTCAGAACTCCGAGGTCGACATACTATCTAAGCTCTCGGCCGAATCCCCCGAGCACATCTCTAAGATTGCCAAAATTGAGGAACTCAGTCTCTCAAGTATCCACGCGAGCCCCGTCATGAACATACAACAACGCCAAGAGGACTGGATCTCAGATATCATCACCTTCATCTCCACAGGGCAGCTACCCGAGAATGAGACCCGCGCTAAACTAGCAAAGCTGAGGGATCCCAGCTACACCGTCGAAGACGGAAGGCTCTACAAACGATCTTACAACGGCACGCTACTTCGGTGCCTTCATCAAGATGAATCCGAGGTCGCAATGGAGGAAGTGCATAGTGGCACTTGCTCAGCTCACCAGGGACCCTTCTCCATGTCCCGAAGGCTCATTCTCCAGGGCTACTTCTGGCCAACCATGGCCAGGGATTGTGCTGACCTTGCCCGAAGGTGCCCCGCATGCCAACATTTCCAGAAAGCCCCCGGCAGGCCAGCGGTCAACTATGCCCCCATCAGCACATCCGTCCCCTTTTCTCGATGGGGGATAGACGTTGTGGGCCCTCTGCCTAGGGGTACCTCCAACAACAGGTACATCATTGTGGCCATCGACTACTTTACCAAGTGGGTGGAGGCTGAGCCCCTCGCCAGCATCACAGAGGCGAAGTGCCGTCACTTCGTCCTCAAGAACATCCTCAAAAGGTTTGGCGTCCCCCAGCAGATCATCTACGACAACGGAACACAATTTGAGGCAGCCCCCTTCTGTGCCCTCCTGGAGGCATGGGGCATCAAAAACACCTTCTCCTCCGTTGCCTACCCTCAAGGCAACGGGCAAGTAGAGAACGCCAACCGGATCTTGCTCGAGGGCCTCAAAAAGAAGCTGGAGGCCGAGGGCGGTGGCTGGGTAGAAGAACTCCACAACATCCTTTGGGCCTACCGCACCACCCCTCGGCGAGCAAAAGGTGAAACACCCTTCTCCCTCTGCTACGGGTTTGAAGCCAAAGCTCCTACGGAAGTCACCCTTCCTACCCGGAGGGTGATCCAATATGACCCCGAGGTCAACGACAACAACATGGCCCTCGACCTCCATCTCCTTTCAGAACGCCGGGAGCAAGCCTTCATCCGGGCAGAAAACTACCGAAGGCAAGTCAAAGGCTACATCGACGCCAAGGTTCGCACCCGAGAATTCCAAGTGGGAGACTATGTCCTCCGGAGGAGGGAAGCCAGCCAACCGACCGAGGGAGGCAAAATGGCACCAAAGTTCGAAGGCCCCTACATCATAGCAGCCATCATCAAACCTGGGACTTACAAGCTCAAACGCCCCAACGGGAAGGAGGTCCCTAGGCACTGGAATGTACACCACTTAGTTAAATTTTATCAATAATGTAAAAGCGGCCAAGCCCTCATAACTAGTGAATGTACTATCCCATGGCCCAAGGCCTCCAATTTTGAAGAATGAAGACACATTCAAGACACCGAGAACAACCACAAGACACTTATGAGCGGCCAAGCCCTCATACCAACTACAGGCCCAAGGCCTCATCACTAGAAGAACCCCCTCCGGCACCAAGTGCCGAGGGCGGACACCACCAACACCTCCAACAACGGTGGAAACACCAAGTGTTTTCGAACAAGACCCCTCGGTACCAAGTACCGAAGGTGGGAACTCCCATCACCGGCAACAAGAAACACCAAGTGTTTCATTTCAGGACCCTTCGGCACCCAGTGCTAGGGGTACACATGTCCAACATCAACATCAAAAAGAAGAAGAACACCAAGTGTTCCTACAGAGGACCCCTCGGTACCAAGTACCGGGGGCTATATGTCGAAACTAACACCAAGTGTTGTTTCTAAAGCCGTACCCCTCGAGGACGCCTATACCGAAGGCGCCACCTATCGGTGCTGGCAGCACGTAGTGCACCCGGCCGTTTGCAACCAGTGTGCAAATGAAAACCCTTCCATGAAACGCTTTCCGCGTCGTCACCCCAAGGGTATGACAGGCATGAGAAATGCCCAGGATTCGACTTTCAAAAACGGAACGCTTTCCGCGTCATCACCCCAAGGGTATGACAGGCACGAGAAATGCCCAGGATTCGACTTCCAAACCGAAACGCTCCCCGCGCCACCACCCCAAGGGTGTGGCAGGCCACGGACAATGTCTAGCGCCGAGGGGACGACTTTTAAAAATGAAGCGCTTTCCGCGCCATCCCCCAAGGGGAGGCAGGTTACAGACCACCATATCTTGTGCCCAGGAAACGACCCTCGATCCCCTCGGAACTCGGAAGGTTAACCCGAGGGGGGAGCTAATGGTGTACTCTGTTACCTCCCGATAGGCCAAGCCTTACCAAGAAACCAAGTTTCTTGAAGCCTTCCCTTCATTACTCAAAAAAAAACAAGGGTGGTGAAGGGGAGTAGACTCATCGAGAAATCAATGAGTACAACGCTCCAACAAATCACAACATACCGAGGGCTCCCTACTGGAACACCCCCCCTAACTGAAGGGTCCTATTTCCCGAAGGTTATTGCTCAACAATACAAAGGGACTGGACTGTCTCAAGAACACTAAACGGCTAAGTTCACTTCAAATAAGTGCCAAGAGCACCTACCATCGGTCATCCATTGTGTAAGAAATAATTGTAATTAGATTTTGATGATGCTAGATTAATTAGGATCTTAGAGTGCCCCTTTAGAAATTATGTATTAGAATTTTCCTTTGTAAAGTTCTTAGATGTATTCGACTTGACAGAAGACCTTCAAGAGCAGAAGGACTTCAAGAGCAGAAGTGCCTCTTAAGACATTATTGAAACAGAGGACCTTTGGTTCTCTGCTCCAGAACAGAAGTCCTCAGGATCTCTGTTAGTCTTGACTCTGACAGAAACCCTTCTGGGTCTCTGTTGGAGACTCCCAACAGAAGTGCTCCAGGCCTCCTCTGTTCTACTCTCAGACAAAGACACCAGAAGGTCTGACACTTAGAAGATTTTCAAAGAACCGGGAAGTCAACTAAAAGATTCCTTCAACGGCTAGGAGTATGAAACGGAAAAGCTACAGTGCATGCATTAAATGCTCATTTAATGCACCCCATGCTACATAGAGTAATTGCAGATGATTGGCCGCAATGTCAGGAATACTTTATCCCAAATTAGTAACCCGCCAACTTTATCGGGCTCTACTAGTCAAGTCAACTGATCGCGCATTAAATGCAGTTGTCCTCCTACTCCTCCAACGGGAAGACAACCTCAGTATAAAAGATACACTATGAAGAACAACCGGATAACTTGGATATAACTTTGCCAAGATTACATTGCAACTTTTTCTAACCACAAGCAAGATATTCAAACTCTGAAAAGCAAAAAGCCTCCTTGAGATTCAAACTCATTATCCTCTACAAGAGAAGGCAGAAGTTGGAAAAATACTCTTTCCAACTCAAGCAAAGTTCCAAGTGTTCTTCAACTCTTCAAGCTCATCACATACAAATCTTTTGTAACGAAGCTAGTTGGAGGAACCCCAGTTTCAACAGAAACTCTTCTTGCTACAAGAAGGACGTCCAAATAACTGGAGTAGTGAGGTGGTGATACTTCAAGGAAACTCAGTGAAAGGACCAGTGTTAAAGGAAGCCAGGCAGTGCATCCCAGGACACATCTAGGCTTGAAGAAGACGTGGAGTGCTTCTTAAGTACTAGGACTAAGGCTTTGTAAACGGCAGTTTTTACAGCTTAGTGGAACAGTGGATTAGAGGAACGAGTTGTTCCTTGAACCACTATAAAAATCCCTGGTGTCGTTTACTTACTGCTTTTAATACTTACACTTAGTTAGAACTGTATAACTCCTTGGACTTGGTATCTGTGTTCAGCAGAACTTGTTCTACGAGTTAACAGAAGGCCTACTGCCTATTGCTTCTCTGAGGCTAACAGAACTCCCTACCAGAACCCCATCCGCTGCCAGTCTGTTCTTTCAACAGAACAGGCTATTCTGTAAATCTGGTACTTAGTCTAAAAAGCTAAAAACCAATACAGTCTATTCACCCCCCCCCCCCTCTAGACTGTGTCCAGTATAACCGGGACCAACAAGTGGTATCAGAGCCTCCTTGTTCTAATAATCTTTTAGGTTATTTGTTGAACAAAGATCCACTTGTTTTTCTGTTTAACCTCATTTCTATCTGATATAATGGATCACTCCTTGTCCAAGAATCTTATGTTTTCAGATCTTAAGTTTGATGACTGGAGGATCCGGATGAAAGCACATCTCTGTGCCCTGCATGATGAAATGTGGGAAGTTCTTGACATTGGCCCCTTCACTAGCTTTCAGAAGGTCAATCCTGAACATGCCATAGACAACACCAGACCCCAGATGATTAGTAAAGCCAAGTCAGAATGGACCACTGAAGAGAGGAGAAAGTACAACCTAGACAATATTGCCAAGGACATCCTCTACAAGTCCATTGATGATAGGTACTTCAACAGAACAAGGAGAACATTGTCCCAGGAAAGACCATACATGAAGGTGTCCTCAACTTGAAGAAGCAGAAGAATGGTACAAGAAGAACATTGTCCCAGGAAAGACCATACATGAAGGTGTCCTCAACTATTTGGACTGTAAGCTTTCTCCAATATGGGCATCTTATCAAAGGTCTGGCAATTTGTTCAAAATCAGAGCTGAAATAAACGAAGAACTGCTCAGGCTTCAAAGACTAGAGGAAGAAGCTCTACAGGCAGCTAATCTGGAGAATGTGTAAGGTTTAAACTCTGTAAAACCTATCTAATAAAATCACATCTCTGCCTTCTTACTTTGAAGTGCTTTTCCTCAAATTCTTGTCTTTTTTTTGCCTTCTGCTTGTGTTTGTTTATTTCTGTTATTTTCTGCTATCTGAATGTATCGTACTCTTACTATTTTCCTATGCCAAGTTGCCCACCAAGATTTTAATGGAAGTTTTAAACTTAATATTTTTCATGGTGAAGGCACTTCTCTGGAAATAGTTAAAGGGTTTTGGCATCATCAAAAAAGGGGAAATTGTAAGGAATAATTGTAATTAGATTTTGATGATGCTAGATTAATTAGGATCTTAGAGTACCCCTTTAGAAATTATGTATTAGAATTTTCCTTTGTAAAGTTCTTAGATGTATTCGACTTGACAGAAGACCTTCAAGAGCAGAAGGACTTCAAGAGCAGAAGTGCCTCTTAAGACATTATTGAAACAGAGGACCTTTGGTTCTCTGCTCCAGAACAGAAGTCCTCAGGATCTCTGTTAGTGTTGACTCTGACAGAAACCCTTCTGGGTCTCTGTTGGAGACTCCCAACAGAAGTGCTCCAGGCCTCCTCTGTTCTACTCTCAGACAAAGACACCAGAAGGTCTGACACTTAGAAGATTTTCAAAGAACCGGGAAGTCAACTAAAAGATTCCTTCAACGGCTAGGAGTATGAAATGGAAAAGCTACAGTGCATGCATTAAATGCTCATTTAATGCACCCCATGCTACGTAGAGTAATTGCAGATGATTGGCCGCAATGTCAGGAATACTTTATCCCAAATTAGTAACCCGCCAACTTTATCGGGCTCTACTAGTCAAGTCAACTGATCGCGCATTAAATGCAGTTGTCCTCCTGCTCCTCCAACGGGAAGACAACCTCAGTATAAAAGATACACTACGAAGAACAACCGGATAACTTGGATATAACTTTGCCAAGATTACATTGCAACTTTTGCTAACCACAAGCAAGATATTCAAACTCTGAAAAGCAAAAAGCCTCCTTGAGATTCAAACTCATTATCCTCTACAAGAGAAGGCAGAAGTTGGAAAAATACTCTTTCCAACTCAAGCAAAGTTCCAAGTGTTCTTCAACTCTTCAAGCTCATCACATACAAATCTTTTGTAACGAAGCTAGTTGGAGGAACCCCAGTTTCAACAGAAACTCTTCTTGCTACAAGAAGGACGTCCAAATAACTGGAGTAGTGAAGTGGTGATACTTCAAGGAAACTCAGTGAAAGGACCGGTGTTAAAGGAAGCCAGGCAGTGCATCCCAGGACACATCTAGGCTTGAAGAAGACGTGGAGTGCTTCTTAAGTACAAGGACTAAGGCTTTGTAAACGGCAGTTTTTACAGCTTAGTGGAACAGTGGATTAGAGGAACGAGTTGTTCCTTGAACCACTATAAAAATCCCTGGTGTCGTTTACTTACTGCTTTTAATACTTGCACTTAGTTAGAACTGTATAACTCCTTGGACTTGGTATCTGTGTTCAGCAGAACTTGTTCTACGAGTTAACAGAAGGCCTACTGCCTATTGCTTCTCTGAGGCTAACAGAACTCCCTACCAGAACCCCATCCGCTGCCAGTCTGTTCTTTCAACAGAACAGGCTATTCTGTAAATCTGGTACTTAGTCTAAAAAGCTAAAAACCAATACAGTCTATTCACCCCCCCCCCTCTAGATTGTGTCCAGTATAATCGGGACCAACACATTGCTACCGAGGGGTCCTATCCTGAAAAAGGGGATGCAACTGACTAAGGCAACTCAACAACCCTTCAAGTGAATGCCGAGGGCACCTATATCCCACCAGCATTCATTACAACATCAATGTCCTACAAATTTTCCTAAGTCCACACTTTTGGAAAATGACAACAGCCGGAGGCTCACATATCACCCAACAACCGAAGGCATCTATTACAAATCATCAAAGGCCAACCAAGGGGGCTTATTCCAAAATGATGTCGCCCTCGGGAAATCTTAATTGGAAAACACTACTAACCGAAGGCTACACAAGGAAGCAACGCTTAGAAAATTTTCTAAGTCCTGAAGATTGAGCCCCCGGCCTGATCAATATTTCAACTGAGGGACCATGATAGCCGAAGGCTACGTGATGCAACAGCACTTAGAAAATTTTCTAAGTCCTACATATTTGGCCCTCGGTCAAATATTCACACATCAGGGAGGAGGCTACCAGCTGAGGGCTTCCAATAGGAAACTACACTTAGAAAAATTTCTAAGTCCCAAAAGTTCTTACCCTCGGTGACAAGTTTCTAAGTCTCGAATCTCCTTGCAGCCCGAGGGGTCACACGATTGAAGGCTTGGTGAGACTACACTTAGAAATACTTTCTAAGTCCTAACTATTGCTGGGCCCTCGGTTACATATCCAGCGAAGGGTGCCCAACTACCGAAGGCTACAACTGTATTCAAACACTTAGAAATTTTTTCTAAGTCCTAAGCACCTCACCTCCGGTCATCTCATAAAGGCTACATAGAACCGGAGGGAAGGATCAGCCGGGGGCCAACAGATGAACAAACACTTAGAAATATTTCTAAGTCCTGAACATTGTGCCCTCGGTGAAAGTTTCAACTGACGAAAACTACTAGTAGCCGAGGGCTACAAGAAGCACTACCCTTGGAAGAATATATCCTAAGTCCTAAACATACATTCAGGAAAGCGAAGGCATACATTCAAAGAAGGCGAATGCACACATTCAAAGAAGGGCGAGGGCATACATTCAAAAGAAAACGACGGCATACATTCGAGAAGAAATAAATTAAAGAAAACAAGTCAAATATACAAGGCCCGAGGGCTAACATTCATCCATCAAACATCAAAAGCAAAAGTGAATGTAATTGTTACAATGGTGGTCGGGGCCGAAAGCATACAAATGTGACCATTACAATGTATGTTCCGAATATTTGCTAAGTACAGATTACACGTCAAACAACATCATTCCCGGGGGCCGTCCCCTCCGATGGCTTCGAAGTGACCTCTGCATCGGCCTCAGGTTCGTCACCCTCGGCTTCCTTCATGAGCTCGGTGTCCTCCAGGTCTGGCCTCTCGACATCGGAGGGGAGAGGAACACGGACGTCTGGCTGCAGGGGGGAGGGGAAGCCCGTATGCCGCCGGGTCAAAATCCTTTGGCTCAATCTTCAAGTGGCGAGCCATCCTCCGGTAGATGAGGGCTTGGGTGAAAAACTCGCCCCCATCATAATATTGTTTACCCTTTCAGGAAACCCACTCCACATCGGGCCCATCGCACCACTCGTCGACCGAGGACAGCCATTGCTTGTGCTCCTCAGCCCGCCACCCCCCTGCCAAGAACCCAGAGATGGTGTCCCCTCGGGCTCTCTCGACGGCCTCCACCTTAGCGGTCTCAGCCTCCATCTTGGCGGCCTCGGCCTCCCTGGCAGCTCTCTCAAGGGCCTCAGCTGCGGACCTTTCAGCCTCCGCCCTGCCCCGATCTGCGGCCTCCGCCCGCAGGGTCATCTGCTGAAGGCTCTCCTCCAGCATAGCCATCTGCGGACGGCATCGGAATTCTGGCGGATGAGCTCCCGCATCTTAGCATCCTGCTCGGCCTTACGAAGGCGCCACTCCTCTAGCCGCCGGGCTTGCTCTCCGAGGGCAATGCAGGTCTACATTATTTCCTGACTCGAACAAAAAACGGTAAACTGTCAGAAAAACTTACCGTGAGGGAAGACCGGAGGATCCTGTCCTCGAGGGCTTGGTCATCATCAGCCCCGAGGGCTGCCCTGTCAATATCGAGGGTCATACCTCTCAGAAGCGCCCTCGGGTCAGCCGTGCCATTTATCACGGCCGTACCAACCGGGACGGAGACTGTCAGGACCTCGGAAGATGGCTCTCGGACGCCCCCCCCGGCATTTTCGCCACCGGCATCTCCTCGTGCACCCCGGAGGCAGGGCAATCGTCAACAATGACCACCGGGGGGCTTTTCTTCTCGGCATCCCCGGTCTTGGGTTTTTTGCCCTCAGGGGCCTTGCCCGTGCCCTTCCTCTTGGCAGCGGCAGCTGCATCAGTATTTGGGGCCGCCGATGGCCCCTCCGGCTTCTTGAAGAATTCACCGGCGGGTTTCGGGACACCAACATCCGTCCCCCTCGGGGCCTTGGAGGGTTTTTTCTTCTTCAGATCAGCAAGCCCCTTGACGTTCATCATATTCACCGGGATACCTACAAAAACAGTGTGGGGTTAAAACCGAGGGGTTACTAACAGATGACACAAAAAAAAGAAACAAACAAACAGATGGACTATCCGCTAAGATATAAAAAAGGGTGCCCTCAGCCACTACCTCCGGAGGCTCCCTCAAACGCCGGGAACTTCTCATCTGTCTCCCCCAGGAAGCGATACCGTCTGAACCTGAGGGTGTAGAGATCCTCCTCTTTGGTGCACTCCTTAATGGTTATATTTTTGTCCCGGCCCTCCGGGATCTTGGCAAGGATCCTATTGTCTTTCTCGAGGGCAGCACTCCTCCTCTTCTCGTGCCTCCTAAACCGGTCACGCAATTCCCTCGGGAAGGGGCTCTCGGTCAGCTTCACATAGCACCACCGGTCTTTCCACCCTTTGTTCGAGGAGGGCGCCTCAGTAAAGAGCTTGAAGAGGGCCACCTGCTGCAAGTTCGCGAAGCCCTCGGCATTCGCATGCCCCCCGGCACAGATTGAAGCTCTGGAAGAAGAGATCCAGGCTAGGTGTCACCCCCCAGGATTTGCAGAGCTGGAGGAAGCCCGTAATATAGGAATGACTGTTCGGGGTCAGCTGGCAGGGGACCAGACCCACGAACCGGAGGTACTCTCGGAGAAAAGGGTGCAGGGGGAAGCGGAGCCCCATGGACACAGAGAGAACGTGCACCGCAATGCAGCCCTCGGGAGCTCGGGAGAGGACGTCATCTGGACCCGGTGTCATCACGATGGCCAAGGGGCCCACGTGTAGTTGAGTGACGTAGATGTCCGCCACATCAGCCTTCGACCTTATCTCCAAGGCGGCGGTGTTCAAATATGAATACCCCTCGGGCATATCGAGGGGCTTCCCTTGGTCTGCAACGTTGCCCTTCTTCTTGGGAGCAGCGACCTTGGCCTTCTTCTTACCGGGGGCCACCCGGATGGGAACCGCGTTCAGCGGCCGAGAGGTGCTGGCCTCACCAGTGCCCCGAGGGGGGAGAACAGCAACAGTAACCCTCACGCCTTCTTTTTGCGCCTCTTCTTCAGCTGCTTGCCAGGCGAGGGCCAGCTCCTCATCTTCACACTCCTGTTCGAAGCCCTCGGCTTCCGCCTCAGCAACGAGGGCTTTCTGCAGCTCCAGGGCGACGACGGCATCCTGTCCCACCGAGGATTGTTCGCTTGAGGACTCCACGTCCGAAAAGACTTCATCCCCCACCGAGGGCGCCCCCGAGATGTCCTGGGAATCACTCTGGGAAGACATCTTGGCTCTAGTTCGAAGGCTCGGAAACGCTGGTGTTTTCTAAAAAATCCTATCTCCTAGCCTAAAGGCACAGGGCACAGCTAACTAGAAGGAGAAGAGCAGGGGGGAACTGACCTTGAGAACTGAGGAATCAACCGAAGGCAAGTTTCTCTCTCTAGAAAATTTTTGCCAGAGCTTCGCTACACTGAAATCGCACAGCGGAGAATGGCCCTGGCCTTGGGGTATTTATAGGCGCTGGAATCCGGGCTTGGGCCTGGAAACCGGGCCTCCGGTTGGACTATCATCATTACACGCCGTGTCTTCGCCCAACCGGTGACGCCGCCCACGGACAGCCAACCATCACGCGCCACGTGTACTCCCCACCAACGGCTATATCCTGACGTTACATATTCCAACGGCTATATTTCCAACGGCTATATTCAAGGAGCCCCCGGATTTTTTTTACTTCACTCCACTTCATCAGGAAAGCCTCCGGGTACACTTACCCAGAGACGCTCCCGGGTTGTGCCCCACATAGTACATAACAGACGCCTTCGGGATCACTCCTTCAGAAGCCCAAGGCTTCATATCAGGCCACCCCTCGGGGATTCCCCCTCAGCACTGTAAGGGTCGGGTAGCCCCCGGGGAGTATGCCTCATTGGCGGATAGCCTACGGCACACAGGTAATGGGAGCCCTCGGATATCCTCATCATCAACTAATCAACAAACAGGGAACACCCCGGTAACACTTCAACTACTACCATCATTCACTACGCCCTCGATCCCCAGATTGAGGGACCCGCCTTCGGCACCTCCCAGGACATCAACGACAAGCCCCCGGCTAATCAACACATGAGCCCTCAGAACAAGGAGAGCCTTCGGCATCATCATTATTCTCCATTTTGAACCAAGGTTTCACATTTTCGATTCATCGTTGGGGGAATTCGGTGCACTCTTTTTCCCTCATTAGGATTTTTTCCCACAGGGTTTTTCCTAATGAGGTTTTTAACGAGGCATCCCACCAAAATGAAACGAAAAGCGTCAGCCTTTGGCCCACAACAGCAGCGCAACTACTCTACTCCTTTTCACCACTTTGCAAGTGCCTCAAGGAGTGGGGGACTGGAGGACCCCCTCGGGAAAAATCACAAAAATCACAAACATGACCCCTCAAGTCCCGACATGTGGGTAACTGAGGGACTGCCCTCGGCAGAATCAACAAACAGCAAACTACCCATAACTCTACAAGTTACTAACGGAACAAAGGCAGAGGACAAACACGATTACTCCTTTTCCCTCAAGTACCTTTCAGCAAAAGGAGTGAGGGACTCCTGATGGAGTATATGGCCCAGGAACCCCCGGCCCATAGACTCCTACTACTCCAATCAAGGCCCAACAGGCCCAGAAGGCCCAACAGGCCCAAATCACGGCACCCAGAATACCAAGCAGCCCACAAATGCGCACCAGGGGTGCCTTCGGCCCCATGGCCGAAGGCTCTAACTCTCACAGGAGGACCAAGACAGCAAAACAAAGTTACTGGGGAAAACGGCGAAAATCAGTAGCCCTCGGCATCTGGAGCCCTCGGCACCAAGGGGTCCTCAGTACTCAGAGCCCTCGGCTAGTCCTCTACAGCCGAGGGCACCTTCCCCGACATGATATTTGCGCCACATGCGTACAGATCATCGTACCCTGTACAACGTCCCATCCAACAGCCGCATTAAATGCGGCCACATGCGGTTGCTAGCGCCAACCGGTTGAGGTGACCTCTCGGCCAATGGACGCTTGACACGTGTCCCTGTCCGGCATTTATTGCTACTATAAATAGCACCCCATTTCCCCATTTGTAACCAAGTCATAAACGCTGCATACTTTCTAAATATACTTTCTCTCTCTATACTTACTTGTTCTGACTTCTCTCTTATTATTCCCCGTAATAACCCCTCGGAAAAGCTACCCCCCGGGTACACTATCCATCAATGACAATTAGTTAACATCTTGACATTGGTTATAGTAATAGTTATTTCTTCCTCTATGTTAATATCGGGGAGTGTTACTAAGATGACGATTAGTTAACATCTTGATGTTAATCATAGTAGGATTCATATTCTTTAATATTCTTCCTTGAGTATTAATTAATTCCTATTCATATTTCATGTTAATATTTTAAACATTACTTAAAGTATCAACTAGTTTTGTTTCTCATATTAATTATTACTAGAATCAATCGGTTAATACGCTTGTTATCAATCCGGTTCTTTCAACGGTAGTAAACTTGGATTATTAATGCATGCATCTCATGATTAATATGCCAAGGGGAATTAATTATATTGATTAAACCCATAAACCGCTTGTGTTGAGGTTATCAATCTCAATCGTTTTCATCTTAAGTTTATTGCTACTATCAAGTTAATATACGGCGCTTGTTCTATATTGACTCGATAGTAAGTTTTATTAATGAACGCATCTCGTTATTAATAACTACCCTCGATGAACTGGATATACTCCTTGATTGAGTATTCGAGAGGAAGATAGTTAAACATATAACCGGGTTCGAAGAACATTTCATTAAGCGGATAAAAGCAAAACCAAGCCACCACATCTATTAATCAAACTCATATAGGTTGTTTATCTTAGTGTTAATTGAATTAAATCAAATCAAACATTAAAACCCCCTTGTTACTATTTATATAGAAGAAAAGTGTTCCTTTCCCTGTGGATACGAACCTTACTTCACTATACTACGTATTAGTGTTGTATTGTAATTATTTTGAGTGCACCTCACGACAAGGGAACGTCAATATTGCTCACTCAAATCATTGAACTTATTAAGAAGTTCCTCTTCAAATCGCTCTCTCTCGTTGTCTAGAGTTTTCTGAAGGTTTTTGAGTTTTTGTGCCATTGGAAAAATACAGGGTTCCTCTCTAATTTTGAGATACCTACCCTTGGAGGTGGATCTAAAGGATGTCCGAGGTGTGGAACATCCTTTGCAATGACATAAGGATCAAGACACTCATTAGTGCAAGAACTTTGTTCTTCGTGTGTGAGTTGTTTTTCATTTACTGAAGGATAATCACAAGAAATAGCAGCCTTAGGGTTCTTTCTCTTTTCTTCTTCTTCTTCTTCTTCTTCTGCGTTTTCTTCATCACTTCTAAAATACATTTTCTCACCAAACCCTAGTCCCATGTAATCTTTGTTATAAATCTGAAGACAGTCAACTTTCTTTAGATTACATGGGTTGGTTATACCAAGTCCTAATATAGGATTGTAGAACCGGTCATCCTTTATTTGATTCAGAAAAATTGTCTGTTCAGTTTGACCTCTCTTGGCAGCTAGATCCTCAAGTTCTTTTACTTTGTTTAAAAGGGTTCTTCTTTTATTTTGCAAAAATTCGCATTCAGCCTTTGTTGTGCTTTTCTCTCGTTCACTGTCCTCAAATTTCTTAGTCAATTCAGCTATTTTAAGTTCAAAACTTTCGAAATCTGAGGACACCTTTTTGACATGTTCTTTTGCAATTTCAAGTTGAACACTTAGAGAAGACTTTTGGTCAAGATTCTGTTTCAGTACCCTGTGATTATTGTCTAATCTCTCCTTTAGTTCTTTAATGAGATTGTCCTTATCAAGTAAGGACTGATTTTGATTATTGCACGGGAGATAAGAGGTACTTACAGAGCTTGTAGAGCATTTACTTCCGGGGATCGCATCATCACCCTTTTTTCATCTTCTTCCTCCAGTTGAGCCATCAAGGCATAGTTTTCTTCCTCCTCCTCCTCATCAGAAGTGTCTTCTGCCCAATGATCATTTTCGGCAAGCACTGCAAAATTTTCTTCTTCCTTCTGCACCATAAGCATCTTTTGCTTATTCCACAGCATCTTCTGTTTGTAGAAGTTTGCATCCCTCTTCTTTGGCAGGCAACAGTCTTTGATAAAATGTCCAGCCTTTCCACAGTTATAGCATTTGGGGGCATCTTCAGCTGCTGGTTCCTTCCTAGAAGATCATGGTTCTTCTGTTTGTAATTTGAGGAGGAGGTTCTCAACTTGTTGGAGGAACTGTTCTTCTTAGCAAATTTCTTGGCTAGCAGTGCCATCTTCTTCTGAAGGTCTGCAAGTTCAGCCTCCAGGTCAGATTCTTCATCCTCACTCTTATCTTCATCTGAGTCAACCACCACTTTCTTCTTCTTCTTTTTCAGTGGTGTGGTTGTCCTTCGGGGCTGAGCTTCCATCACCAGAGCTAGTGGATTTGTGTTGTGTTGATCCTCGGCACAAGAAACCTCATTGAAAAATTGCTTTAAGTGTTCATGTAGAGTGCAGAGATCAATTTCATCCAAGTCAATGCGTTGTCTGACATCCTTTACAGTCTTTTCCCATGCAGGATGTAAGCTGGACAGAAATCTTATATTTAGTTCATTGACCAGTTGAACGAGTCTGTTGTATGTCTCATTCAATGGTTCTCCAGGGGAAGCTTTGAAGGAGTCATAGGCAATTAGGGTAGTTGTTTTCTTGGTTTTCAGGTTGACGCTTGTGTCTTGGAGCAGTTTTTCAATCTCATCCCACATCTCCTTTGCAGTTTGCATGCTGTCAATTAGTACATATACTTCGTTTGGGATGACTTGAAGGAGGTATGTTTTTGCCATGAGATCACCTCTAAGTCTTAGCTTGTCAGCTTCGGTGTATTCTGATGCCACTTTCCGTCTCCTTTCCGAAGGGATAGATGGGTTGTTGTCTGGATCTCCTCCAACTGAAATCATCAGCTCAACGGGTCCTTCAAGCAGTGATTCAAGCATTGCAACGGAATTTTCTTTGTGTTCGAGGAAATTTAGGAATCGATTCCTCCACATCTGATATTCTTCTTTCCTTAGACTTGTAGAAAACTGACCGTTCGAGATATTTGATCAAAAGATTTTCAAAGGCAGAATATCAAAATTTCAGATGTCGAGATCTGAATATCGAGATTCAATATTTCGATAAATGAGGCCAGATATCGAGATTTGATATCGAGATTTCAAATGTCGAGTTTTGGTCTCGAGATTTCAAATGTCGAGATTTTGAAAAATCGAGATTTAAACTCGAGATTTGTTTTTCGAGATATCAAATGTCGAGGACCTGAAGTCGAGACCTTAAAACTCGAAATCTCAAAATCGAGATTCAGATGTCGAGATCCTCAATGTCGAAATCCTGCAAAATGAAAAACTCAAGTTAACAAAATCTGAGAGTAGTTTCTGGTAGCGTTTGATGTCGAGATCCTCTAGTGAAGTTTTCAGCTCGAAAAACTAGGCAGAACATGTTCAGACAGTGATCTCGAGTTCTTGATCTCGAGATATTTCGAGTACAAATATTACAGAATAAAAAATCTAAAGTATACACCTTGATCGTTTCGAAACGACGATTCTAAAGGTATAACTTTTACAACTTTTCGACAAGAAACAAGATTACAGAGTATAAACTCGAGAGAAACAAATACGGAAAGAAAAAACAGTTTTTCTGCAGACGTTCTTCTGATCAGCTCTCGATCGGCTCTGATACCATTTGTTAGTCCCTGTTTTCTATTACAGCAAAGATTAAGAGTATAACAAGTAGAAGATTAACAATAAGAATATTGCTCTACAGAGAAGAATATTGCTCTAAGGCTATTTGGAACGAGTACGAAAGTTAACGCAACCCTAAACCTTAAGCGCCTTTTTATATGCGCAAGGTATAGAGTTTGCGTACAGGCTTTCAGTCAGATATGGGCCTGACACATTGACCCCATATCCTTTACCCTAATAAATACAAATATTTTGAATACAAGGATATCGTAAAGCTAATCTATTACAAAATATGTGACAAACTTGATTCACAATAAATGATCTTCAACAATATGTTACGAATATACTTATTCATTTAACTATATTATCATTGTATGATCATCAATATATATATTGTGCTAATTTATAATTTAATATCAATACTCATTTCTTTTAAATGGTACTCATTTCTGTTTAACATAAAATACCTGGCTATCCCGTCCGTGTGCATGACTGACTGCACGGTACAACCAGTTGTACGATATATTTTGTCGTGTTGAATGTGCCTTCCGACATTTGTTTGTTTTCTTGTAAAATTCGTTACTAATTTTGAAATCTTACCGTGTACTTCGTATAAGATACATGTACTTTGGGAGGGGTTTTGGAGCGCTTGACTCCGTTTCAGGTTTCAACGGGTAGCCAAATAATCTTAAGTTTGACCATTATAGTAGGTCGACAAAGTGATATACTGGATTGATTAGCGTCAGCTTGCTGGGTTCCAAATTGACCCGTCCTGTCCTGGATTGATCACTTTGTATGTTTTAAGATACTCTATATATCTTTTTGTGCTATGATTCAAGATTCTTCGTGTTCATGTAGTATGTTTTACTTATATTGCGTAGAAGAGCAACAAAGTTTTTGTTTTAAATTCATGGTCAAGTAAATACGTAATAAAACCCTAACCCCGACCCTAACCCCCGACCCTGAACCCGACCCAAAACTTGAACCTAAGCCTGAACCCCCGAACCTAAGCCCGACCCTAAACCCGACCCTAAACCCGACTCTAAACCCGACCCTAAACCTGACCCTAAACACCACCACCCTAAACCCAACCCTAAACCCGACCCTAACCCGACCCTAATCTCGACCCTAACCCCGACCCTAACCTCGACTCTAACCCCGATCCTAATCCAGACCCTAACCCGACCCTAACCTCGACCCTAACCCTGACCCTAATCCTGACCGACCCTAACGTCGAACTTTACCCTGACCCTAAACCTGACCCTAAACCTGACCCTAAACCCGACCTAATCCGGAACCTAATCCCAACTCTAATCCCGACCCTAAACCCGACCCTAAACCCTACCCTAACCCCGACCCTAACCCTAACCCTAACCCCGACCCTAAACTCGTTAAACCCGACCCTAAACCCGACTCTAAACCCGCCCCTAACCCCGACCCTATTGTCGACCCTAACCTCGACCCTAAACCCGAACCCGACCCTAAACCCGGCCCTAAACCCGACCCTAAACCCGACCTTAACCCCACCCTAACCCCGACCCTAACCCCGACCCTAAACCCGACCCAAAACTTGAACCTAAACCCGAATCTAACCCCGAACCTAAGTCGACCCTAATCACGATCCTAACCCCGACCCTAACCTCGACCCTAATCTCAACCCTAAACCCGACGCTAATCCCAAGCCTAAACCCGAACCTAAACCCGATCCTAAACCCGACCCTAACCTCGACCCTAACCTAGACCCTAACCTCGACCCTAATCCCGACCCTAATCCCGACCCTAATGCTGACCCTAATCCCGACCCTAAACCTGACCCTAACCCCGACACAAAACTTGAACCTAAACCCGATCCTAACCCAAAACCTAAGCCCGACCCTAATCACGACCCTAAGCATGACCCTAATCTCGCCCCTAAACCCGACCCTAAACCACACCCTAAACTCGACCCTAAACCTGATCCTAACCCCGACCCTAACCCCGACCCTAATCTCGACCCTAAACCCGACCCTAAACCTGACCCTAAACCCAAACCTAAACCCGACCCTAACCCTAACCCTAACCTCGACCCTAACCTCGACCCTAATGTCGACCCTAATCCCGACCCTAAACAAGACCATAACCCTGACCCTAACCTCGACCTTAACCTCGACCCTAATCCCGACCCTAATGCCGACCCTAAACGCGACCCTTAACCCGACCCTAACCCCGATCCTAACCCCGACCCTAACCCCGACCTAAACTCGACCCTAAACCTGAACCTAAACCCGGACCTAAACCTGACCCTAACCCCGACCCTAACCCCAACCTAACCTCGACCCTAATCCCGACCCTAATCCCGACCCTAATGCCGACCCTATTTCCGACCCTAAACCCCACCCTAACCCTAACCTCGACCTTAACCGCGACCCAAATCCCGACCCTAATACCGACCCTTAACCCGACCCTAACGCGACCCTAACCCAACCCTAACGCGACCCTAACCCGACCCTAATCCCGACCCTAAACCCGGCCCTAAACCTGACCCTAACCCTAACCCTAACCTCGACCCTAACCTCGACCCTAATCCCGACCCTAATGCCGACCCTAAACCAGACCCTAACCCTGACCCTAACCGACCCTAATCCCGACCCTAAACCAGACCCTAACCCTAACCCTAACCTCGACCTTAACCTCGACCCTAATCCCGACCCTAATGCCGACCCTAAACGTGACCCTTAACCCGAACCTAACCCCGATCCTAACCCCGACCCAAATCTCGACCCTAAACCCGACCTAAACCCGACCCTAAACCCGAACCTAAACCCGAACCTAAACCCGACCCTAAACCCGACCCTAACCCCAACCCTAATTCCGACCCTAATCCCGACCCTAATCCCGACCCTATTTCTGACCCTAAACTCAACCCTAACCCGGACCCTAACCTCGACCTTAACCGCGACCCTAATCCCGACCCTAATACCGACCCTTAACCCGACCCTAACCCGACCCTAAACAAGACCTTAAACCTAACCCTAACCTCGACCCTAACCCTCAACCCTAACCCCGGCCCTAACCCGACCCTAACCCCGACCCTTACCCCGACCCTAAACCACACCCTAAACCCGACCCTAAACCTGATCCTAACCCCGACCCTAACCTAAACCCGACCCTAAACCACACCCTAAACCCGACCCTAAACCTGATCCTAACCCCGACCCTAATCTCGACCCTAAACCCGACGTAAACCCGCCCCTAAGCCCGAACCTAAACCCAAACCTAAACCCAACCCTAATCCCGACCCTAATCCTGACCCTAATGCCGACTCTAATGCCGACTCTAATCCCGACCCTAAACCCGACCCTAAACCCGACCCTAAACCTGACCCTAAACCCGACCCTAACCCGACCCTAAACCCGACCCTAAACTCGACCCTAACCTCGACCCTAATCCCGACCCTAAACCCGACCCTAAACCCGACCCTAACCCCGACCCTAACCCTGGCCCTAATCCCGACCTAAACCCGACCCTAAACCTAAACCTAAACCTAAACCTGAACCTAAACCCTACCCTAATCCCGACCCTAAACCCGACACCAACCCCAATCCTAACCCTAATCCCGACCCTAACCGCAATCCCGACCCTAAACCCGTTCCTAACGCCGACCCTAACCCCAATCCCGACCCTAATCCCGACCCTAAACCCGCCCCTAACCCTGACCCTAACCCCAACCCTAATCCCATCCCTAAACCCGACCTTAACCCCAACCCTAAACTTGACCCCTAACCCAACCCCTAAACCCGACCCTAAACCCGACCTTAACCCCACCCTAACCCCGACCCTAACCACGACCCTAAACCCGACCCAAAACTTGAACCTAAACCCGAACCTAACCCCGAACCTAAGTCGACCCTAATCACGATCCTAACCCCGACCCTAACCTCGACCCTAATCTCGACCCTAAACCCGACGCTAATCCCAAGCCTAAACCCGAACCTAAATCCGATCCTAAACCCGACCCTAAATCCTCGACCCTAACCTCGACCCTAACCTCGACCCTAATCCCGACCCTAATCCCGACCCTAATGCTGACCCTAATCCCGACCCTAAACCTGACCCTAACCCCGACACAAAACTTGAACCTAAACCCGATCCTAACCCAAAACCTAAGCCCGACCCTAATCACGACCCTAAGCATTACCCTAATCTCGCCCCTAAACCCGACCCTAAACCACACCCTAAACTCGACCCTAAACCTGATCCTAACCCCGACCCTAACCCCGACCCTAATCTCGACCCTAAACCCGACCCTAAACCTAACCCTAAACCCAAACCTAAACCCGACCCTAACCCTAACCCTAACCTCGACCCTAACCTCGACCCTAATGTCGACCCTAATCCCGACCGTAAACAAGACCATAACCCTGACCCTAACCTCGACCTTAACCTCGACCCTAATCCCGACCCTAATGCCGACCCTAAACGCGACCCTTAACCCGACCCTAACCCCGATCCTAACCCCGACCCTAACCCCGACCTAAACTCGACCCTAAACCTGAACCTAAACCCGGACCTAAACCTGACCCTAACCCCGACCCTAACCCCAACCTAACCTCGACCCTAATCCCGACCCTAATCCCGACCCTAATGCCGACCCTATTTCCGACCCTAAACCCCACCCTAACCCTAACCTCGACCTTAACCGCGACCCAAATCCCGACCCTAACGCGACCCTAACGCGACCCTAACCCAACCCTAACGCGACCCTAACCCGACCCTAACGCGACCCTAACCCAACCCTAACGCGACCCTAACCCGACCCTAATCCCGACCCTAAACCCGGCCCTAAACCTGACCCTAACCCTAACCCTAACCTCGACCCTAACCTCGACCCTAATCCCGACCCTAATGCCGACCCTAAACCAGACCCTAACCCTGACCCTAACCGACCCTAATCCCGACCCTAAACCAGACCCTAACCCTAACCCTAACCTCGACCTTAACCTCGACCCTAATCCCGACCCTAATGCCGACCCTAAACGTGACCCTTAACCCGAACCTAACCCCGATCCTAACCCCGATCCTAACCCCGACCCAAATCTCGACCCTAAACCCGACCTAAACCCGACCCTAAACCCGAACCTAAACCCGAACCTAAACCCGACCCTAAACCCGACCCTAACCCCAACCCTAATTCCGACCCTAATCCCGACCCTAATCCCGACCCTATTTCCGACCCTAAACTAAACCCTAACCCGGACCCTAACCTCGACCTTAACCGCGACCCTAATCCCGACCCTAATACCGACCCTTAACCCGACCCTTAACCCGACCCTAACCCGACCCTAAACAAGACCTTAAACCTAACCCTAACCTCGACCCTAACCCTCAACCCTAACCCCGGCCCTAACCCGACCCTAACCCCGACCCTTACCCCGACCCTAAACCACACCCTAAACCTGATCCTAACCCCGACCCTAACCTAAACCCGACCCTAAACCACACCCTAAACCCGACCCTAAACCTGATCCTAACCCCGACCCTAATCTCGACCCTAAACCCGACGTAAACCCGCCCCTAAGCCCGAACCTAAACCCAAACCTAAACCCAACCCTAATCCCGACCCTAATCCTGACCCTAATGCCGACTCTAATGCCGACTCTAATCCCGACCCTAAACCCAACCCTAAACCCGACCCTAAACCTGACCCTAAACCCGACCCTAACCCGACCCTAAACCCGACCCTAAACTCGACCCTAACCTCGACCCTAATCCCGACCCTAAACCCGACCCTAAACCCGACCCTAACCCCGACCCTAACCCTGGCCCTAATCCCGACCTAAACCCGACCCTAAACCTAAACCTAAACCTAAACCTGAACCTAAACCCTACCCTAATCCCGACCCTAAACCCGACACCAACCCCAATCCTAACCCTAATCCCGACCCTAACCGCAATCCCGACCCTAAACCCGTTCCTAACGCCGACCCTAACCCCAATCCCGACCCTAATCCCGACCCTAAACCCGCCCCTAACCCTGACCCTAACCCCAACCCTAATCCCATCCCTAAACCCGACCTTAACCCCAACCCTAAACTTGACCCCTAACCCAACCCCTAAACCCGACCCTAAACCCGACCTTAACCCCACCCTAACCCCGACCCTAACCACGACCCTAAACCCGACCCAAAACTTGAACCTAAACCCGAACCTAACCCCGAACCTAAGTCGACCCTAATCACGATCCTAACCCCGACCCTAACCTCGACCCTAATCTCGACCCTAAACCCGACGCTAATCCCAAGCCTAAACCCGAACCTAAATCCGATCCTAAACCCGACCCTAAATCCTCGACCCTAACCTCGACCCTAACCTCGACCCTAATCCCGACCCTAATCCCGACCCTAATGCTGACCCTAATCCCGACCCTAAACCTGACCCTAACCCCGACACAAAACTTGAACCTAAACCCGATCCTAACCCAAAACCTAAGCCCGACCCTAATCACGACCCTAAGCATTACCCTAATCTCGCCCCTAAACCCGACCCTAAACCACACCCTAAACTCGACCCTAAACCTGATCCTAACCCCGACCCTAACCCCGACCCTAATCTCGACCCTAAACCCGACCCTAAACCTGACCCTAAACCCAAACCTAAACCCGACCCTAACCCTAACCCTAACCTCGACCCTAACCTCGACCCTAATGTCGACCCTAATCCCGACCCTAAACAAGACCATAACCCTGACCCTAACCTCGACCTTAACCTCGACCCTAATCCCGACCCTAATGCCGACCCTAAACGCGACCCTTAACCCGACCCTAACCCCGATCCTAACCCCGACCCTAACCCCGACCTAAACTCGACCCTAAACCTGAACCTAAACCCGGACCTAAACCTGACCCTAACCCCGACCCTAACCCCAACCTAACCTCGACCCTAATCCCGACCCTAATCCCGACCCTAATGCCGACCCTATTTCCGACCCTAAACCCCACCCTAACCCTAACCTCGACCTTAACCGCGACCCAAATCCCGACCCTAACGCGACCCTAACGCGACCCTAACCCAACCCTAACGCGACCCTAACCCGACCCTAACGCGACCCTAACCCAACCCTAACGCGACCCTAACCCGACCCTAATCCCGACCCTAAACCCGGCCCTAAACCTGACCCTAACCCTAACCCTAACCTCGACCCTAACCTCGACCCTAATCCCGACCCTAATGCCGACCCTAAACCAGACCCTAACCCTGACCCTAACCGACCCTAATCCCGACCCTAAACCAGACCCTAACCCTAACCCTAACCTCGACCTTAACCTCGACCCTAATCCCGACCCTAATGCCGACCCTAAACGTGACCCTTAACCCGAACCTAACCCCGATCCTAACCCCGATCCTAACCCCGACCCAAATCTCGACCCTAAACCCGACCTAAACCCGACCCTAAACCCGAACCTAAACCCGAACCTAAACCCGACCCTAAACCCGACCCTAACCCCAACCCTAATTCCGACCCTAATCCCGACCCTAATCCCGACCCTATTTCCGACCCTAAACTAAACCCTAACCCGGACCCTAACCTCGACCTTAACCGCGACCCTAATCCCGACCCTAATACCGACCCTTAACCCGACCCTTAACCCGACCCTAACCCGACCCTAAACAAGACCTTAAACCTAACCCTAACCTCGACCCTAACCCTCAACCCTAACCCCGGCCCTAACCCGACCCTAACCCCGACCCTTACCCCGACCCTAAACCACACCCTAAACCTGATCCTAACCCCGACCCTAACCTAAACCCGACCCTAAACCACACCCTAAACCCGACCCTAAACCTGATCCTAACCCCGACCCTAATCTCGACCCTAAACCCGACGTAAACCCGCCCCTAAGCCCGAACCTAAACCCAAACCTAAACCCAACCCTAATCCCGACCCTAATCCTGACCCTAATGCCGACTCTAATGCCGACTCTAATCCCGACCCTAAACCCAACCCTAAACCCGACCCTAAACCTGACCCTAAACCCGACCCTAACCCGACCCTAAACCCGACCCTAAACTCGACCCTAACCTCGACCCTAATCCTGACCCTAAACCCGACCCTAAACCCGACCCTAACCCCGACCCTAACCCTGGCCCTAATCCCGACCTAAACCCGACCCTAAACCTAAACCTAAACCTAAACCTGAACCTAAACCATACCCTAATCCCGACCCTAAACCCGACCCTAACCCCAATCCTAACCCTAATCCCGACCCTAACCGCAATCCCGACCCTAAACCCGTTCCTAACGCCGACCCTAACCCCAATCCCGACCCTAATCCTGACCCTAAACCCGCCCCTAACCCTGACCCTAACCCCAACCCTAATCCCATCCCTAAACCCGACCTTAACCCCAACCCTAAACTTGACCCCTAACCCAACCCCTAAACCCGACCCTAACCCCGACCCTAAACCTAACCCTAAACCCGGCCCTAAACCGACCCTTAACACGACCCTTAACCCGACCCTAAGCTCGAACCTAAGCCCGACAATAATCCCGACCCAAACCCTGACCCTAACCCCAACCCTAACCTCGACCCTAATCCCGCCCCTAAACTCGACCCTAACCCCGACCCTAACCCCGACCCTAAACCTGACCCCTAAACCCGACCCTAAACCCGACCCTAAACCCAACCCTAACCTGACCCCTAAACCCGACCCTAAACCCGACCCTAAACCCCGACCATAACCCCGACCCTAAGCCCGACCCTAATTCCGACCCTAAACCTGACTCTAAACCCGAACTTAAACCCGAACCTAACCCCGAACCTAAGCCCGACCCTAAACCCGACCCTAAACCCGACCCTAAACCCGACTCTAAACCCGAACCTAAACCCGAACCTAACCCCGAACCTAAGCCCGACCCTAAACCCGACCCTAAACTCGACCCTAAACCCGACCCTAAACCCGACACTAAACCCGACCCTAATCCTGACCCTAATCCTGACCCTAATCCCGACCCTAAACCCGACCCTTAACCCGACGTTAACCTCGACCCTAACCCCGACCCTAATCCCGACCCTAACCCTATCCTCGGCCCTAAACTCGACCCTTAACTTGACCCTAAACCCGATCCCAAACCTGATCCTAAACCCGACCATAACCCCGGCCATAACCCCGGCCATAACCCCGACCCTTACCCCGACCGACCCTAAGCCCGACCCTAATTCCGACAAAGTTTGTTGGTACTTGTTTGTAATATAATACTACTGTCTTAAAAAATGAAATATAATTCAACTTTGTTTACATTTTAACTTTTTTGTTACTTTTTGTTTTCAACCCTTAATATTTTTTTTTTGTTTTTTGATAATTCTATATCTTTTATTTTAATTCAGCTAAAATTTAAATATTTTGCATTATTTTTTATTTATATAACTATAACATTTTAGTATCTTAATTATCAAATATTGGTATGAAGCGGGGGCACTGGTTTTTACCTTAAGTGCTACTCAGTGGCGGATCTAGAAAAAAATGTTGTTGGGGGCAGAGTAACATAGTTAATAAGTACATTAGAAAAAAATAGTAGTAGTATTGTAGGTCGGGTTTAGGGTTGGGGTTAGGGTCGGGTTTAGGGTTTAGGGTCGGGATTAGGGTCGCGATTAGGATCGGGATTGGGGTTAGGGTCGGGGTTAGGGTCGGGATTAGAGTCGGGCTTAGGTTATCCTAAACCTGACCCTAAACCTGACTCTAACCCCGACCCTAACCCCGACCCTAATCTCGACCCTAACTAAACCCGACCCTAAACCTGACCCTAAACCTGACCCTAAACCGGACCCTAAACCCGAACCTAATCCCGACCCTAACCCCGACCCTAACACTAACCCTAACCCCTACCCTTAACCCGACCCAAAACTTGAACCTAAACCCGAACCTAAACCCGAACCTAAGCCCGACCCTAACCCTGACCCTAAACCCGACCCTAACCCCCCGACCCTAACCCTGACCCCAACCCCGACCCTAAACCCGACCCTAACCCCAACCCTAAACACGACCCTAACCCCAACCCTAAACCCGACCCTAACCCCAACCCTAAACCCGACCCTAACCTCGACCCTAAACCTGACCCTAATCTCGACCCTAAACCCGACCCTAAACCCGAAACCCCTAATCCCGACCCTAAACCCGACCCTAACCCCAACCCTAAACCCGACCCTAATCTCGACCCTAAACCCGACCCTAAACCCGAAACCCCTAAACCCGACCCCTAAACCACACCCTAAACCCGACCCTAAAACTGATCCTAACCCCGAACCTAACCCTGACCCTAATCTCGACCCTAATCTAGAGACCCTAAACCTGACCCTAAACCCGACCCTAAACCCGAACCTAAACTCGACCCTAAACCCGACCCTAAACCCGACCCTAAACCCGACCCTAACCCCGACCCTAATCCTGACCGTAATCCCGACCCTAACCCCAACCTTAACTCGACCATAATCCCGACCCTAATCCCGACCCTAATGCCGACCTTATTTCCGACCCTAAACCCCACCCTAACCCTAACCTCGACCTTAACCGCGACCCAAATCCCGACCCTAATACCGACCCTTAACCCGACCCTAACGCGACCCTAACCCAACCCTAACGCGACCCTAACCCGACCCTAATCCCGACCCTAAACCCGGCCCTAAACCTGACCCTAACCCTAACCCTAACCTCGACCCTAACCTCGACCCTAATCCCGACCCTAATGCCGACCCTAAACCAGACCCTAACCCTGACCCTAACCGACCCTAATCCCGACCCTAAACCAGACCCTAACCCTAACCCTAACCTCGACCTTAACCTCGACCCTAATCCCGACCCTAATGCCGACCCTAAACGTGACCCTTAACCCGAACCTAACCTCGATCCTAACCCCGATCCTAACCCCGACCCAAATCTCGACCCTAAACCCGACCTAAACCCGACCCTAAACCCGAACCTAAACCCGAACCTAAACCCGACCCTAAACCCGACCCTAACCCCAACCCTAATTCCGACCCTAATCCCGACCCTAATCCCGACCCTATTTCCGACCCTAAACTAAACCCTAACCCGGACCCTAACCTCGACCTTAACCGCGACCCTAATCCCGACCCTAATACCGACCCTTAACCCGACCCTTAACCCGACCCTAACCCGACCCTAAACAAGACCTTAAACCTAACCCTAACCTCGACCCTAACCCTCAACCCTAACCCCGGCCCTAACCCGACCCTAACCCCGACCCTTACCCCGACCCTAAACCACACCCTAAACCCGACCCTAAACCTGATCCTAACCCCGACCCTAACCTAAACCCGACCCTAAACCACACCCTAAACCCGACCCTAAACCTGATCCTAACCCCGACCCTAATCTCGACCTTAAACCCGACGTAAACCCGCCCCTAGCCCGAACCTAAACCCAAACCTAAACCCAACCCTAATCCCGACCCTAATCCTGACCCTAATGCCGACTCTAATGCCGACTCTAATCCCGACCCTAAACTCGACCCTAAACCCGACCCTAAACCTGACCGTAAACCCGACCCTAACCCGACCCTAAACCCGACCCTAAACTCGACCCTAACCTCGACCCTAATCCTGACCCTAAACCCGACCCTAAACCCGACCCTAACCCCGACCCTAACCCTGGCCCTAATCCCGACCTAAACCCGACCCTAAACCTAAACCTAAACCTAAACCTGAACCTAAACCCTACCCTAATCCCGACCCTAAACCCGACCCTAACCCCAATCCTAACCCTAATCCCGACCCTAACCGCAATCCCGACCCTAAACCCGTTCCTAACGCCGACCCTAACCCCAATCCCGACCCTAATCCCGACCCTAAACCCGCCCCTAACCCTGACCCTAACCCCAACCCTAATCCCATCCCTAAACCCGACCTTAACCCCAACCCTAAACTTGACCCCTAACCCAACCCCTAAACCCGACCCTAACCCCGACCCTAAACCTAACCCTAAACCCGGCCCTAAACCGACCCTTAACACGACCCTTAACCCGACCCTAAGCTCGAACCTAAGCCTGACAATAATCCCGACCCAAACCCTGACCCTAACCCCAACCCTAACCTCGACCCTAATCCCGCCCCTAAACTCGACCCTAACCCCGACCCTAACCCCGACCCTAAACCTGACCCCTAAACCCGACCCTAAACCCGACCCTAAACCCAACCCTAACCTGACCCCTAAACCCGACCCTAAACCCGACCCTAAACCCCGACCATAACCCCGACCCTAAGCCCGACCCTAATTCCGACCCTAAACCTGACTCTAAACCCGAAGTTAAACCCGAACCTAACCCCGAACCTAAGCCCGACCCTAAACCCGACCCTAAACCCGACCCTAAACCCGACTCTAAACCCGAACCTAAACCCGAACCTAACCCCGAACCTAAGCCCGACCCTAAACCCGACCCTAAACTCGACCCTAAACCCGACCCTAAACCCGACACTAAACCCGACCCTAATCCTGACCCTAATCCTGACCCTAATCCTGACCCTAAACCCGACCCTTAACCCGACGTTAACCTCGACCCTAACCCCGACCCTAATCCCGACCCTAACCCTATCCTCGACCCTAAACTCGACCCTTAACTTGACCCTAAACCCGATCCCAAACCTGATCCTAAACCCGACCATAACCCCGGCCATAACCCCGGCCATAACCCCGACCCTTACCCCGACCGACCCTAAGCCCGACCCTAATTCCGACAAAGTTTGTTGGTACTTGTTTGTAATATAATACTACTGTCTTAAAAAATGAAATATAATTCAACTTTGTTTACATTTTAACTTTTTTGTTACTTTTTGTTTTCAACCCTTAATATTTTTTTTTGTTTTTTGATAATTCTATATCTTTTATTTTAATTCAGCTAAAATTTAAATATTTTGCATTATTTTTTATTTATATAACTATAACATTTTAGTATCTTAATTATCAAATATTGGTATGAAGCGGGGGCACTGGTTTTTACCTTAAGTGCTACTCAGTGGCGGATCTAGAAAAAAATGTTGTTGGGGGCAGAGTAACATAGTTAATAAGTACATTAGAAAAAAATAGTAGTAGTATTGTAGGTCGGGTTTAGGGTTGGGGTTAGGGTCGGGTTTAGGGTTTAGGGTCGGGATTAGGGTCGCGATTAGGATCGGGATTGGGGTTAGGGTCGGGATTAGAGTCGGGCTTAGGTTATCCTAAACCTGACCCTAAACCTGACTCTAACCCCGACCCTAACCCCGACCCTAATCTCGACCCTAACTAAACCCGACCCTAAACCTGACCCTAAACCTGACCCTAAACCGGACCCTAAACCCGAACCTAATCCCGACCCTAACCCCGACCCTAACACTAACCCTAACCCCTACCCTTAACCCGACCCAAAACTTGAACCTAAACCCGAACCTAAACCCGAACCTAAGCCCGACCCTAACCCTGACCCTAAACCCGACCCTAACCCCCCGACCCTAACCCTGACCCCAACCCCGACCCTAAACCCGACCCTAACCCCAACCCTAAACACGACCCTAACCCCAACCCTAAACCCGACCCTAACCCCAACCCTAAACCCGACCCTAATCTCGACCCTAAACCTGACCCTAATCTCGACCCTAAACCCGACCCTAAACCCGAAACCCCTAATCCCGACCCTAAACCCGACCCTAACCCCAACCCTAAACCCGACCCTAATCTCGACCCTAAACCCGACCCTAAACCCGAAACCCCTAATCCCGACCCTAAACCCGACCCCTAAACCACACCCTAAACCCGACCCTAAAACTGATCCTAACCCCGAACCTAACCCTGACCCTAATCTCGACCCTAATCTAGAGACCCTAAACCTGACCCTAAACCCGACCCTAAACCCGAACCTAAACTCGACCCTAAACCCGACCCTAAACCCGACCCTAAACCCGACCCTAACCCCGACCCTAATCCTGACCGTAATCCCGACCCTTACCCCGACCCTAATCACGACCCTAACCCTGACCCTAATGCCGACCCTAAACCCGATCCTAACCCCGACCCTAACCCGACCCTAAACCTGAACCTAAACCCAAACCTATACCCGACCCTAACCCGACCCTAAACCCGACCCTAAACCCGACCCTAACCTCGACCCTAACCCCGGCCCTAATCCCGACCATAAACCCGACCCTAAACCGAACCTAACCCGACTCTTAACCCGACCTGACCCTAAACCCGACCGTAACCCGACCCTAAACCCGACTCTTAACCCTAAACCTGACCCGAAACCCGACCGTAACCCGACCCTAAACCCTACTCTTAACCCGACCTTAAACCCGACCCTAAACCTGACTCTAACCCCGACCCTATCCCCGACCCTAATCTCGACCCTAAACCCGACCCTAAACCCGACCCTAAAATCGACCCTAAACCTGACCCTAAACCTGACCCTAAACCCGAACCTAACCCCGACCCTAAACCCGACCCAAAACCCGACCCAAAACTTGAACTTAAACCCGAACCTAACCCCGAACCTAAGCCCGACCATAATTCCAACCCTAAACCCGACCCTAACCCTGACCCCAACCCCGACCCTAACCCCAACCCTAAACCCGACCTTAACCCAACCCTAAACCCGACCCCTAACCCCAACCCTAAACCCGACCCTAACACCGACCCTAAACCTGACCCTAACCCCGACCTTAACCCCAACCCTAAACCCGACCCCTAACCCCAACCCTAAACTCGACCCTAACCCCGACCCTAAACCCGACCCTAACCCGACCCTTAACCCGACCGACCCTATGCCCCAACCAACGTAAAGCCCGACTCTAATCCCGACCCTAACCCTGACCCTAACCCCGACCCTAACCCCGACCCTAACCCCAATACCGACCCTAATCGCGACCCTAATCGCGACCCTAAACCCTAAACCCGACCCTAACCCTGACCCCAACCTCGACCCTAACCCCAACCCTAAACCCGACCTTAACCCCAACCCTAAATCCGACCCTAACCCCAACCCTAACCCCGACCCTAACCCCGACCCCAAACCTGACCCTAAACTCGACCCTAAACCAACCCTTAACCCGACCCTAAATCCGAACCTAAGCCCGACTCTAATCCCGACCCTAACCCCGACCCTAACCTCGACCCTAACCCCAATCCCGACCCTAAACCCGACCCTAAACCCGAAACCTCTAGTCCAGACCCTAAACCCGACCCTAAACCCGACCCTAAACCACACCCTAAACCCGACCCTAAACCTGACCCTAAACCACACCCTAACCCCGACCCTAACCCGGACCCTAAACCTGATCCTAACCCCGACCCTAACCCCGACCCTAAACTCGAACCTAAACCCGACCCTAACCTCTGAACCTGATCCTAAACCCGACCCTAAACCTGACCCTAAACCCGACCCTAAACTCGAACCTAAACTCGACCCTAAACCTGACCCTAAACCTGACCCTAAACATGACTCTAACCCCGACCCTAACCCCGACCCTAATCTCGGCCCTAACTAAACCCAATCCTAAACCCGACCATAAACCTGACCCTAAACCTGACCCTAAACTGGACCCTAAACCCGACCCTAACCCCAAACCTAAGCCCGACCCTAACCCTGACCCCAACCCCGACCCTAAACCCGACCCTAACCCCAACCCTAAACACGACCCTAACCCCAACCCTAAACCCGCGACCCTAACCCCAACTCTAAACCCGACCCTAACCCCGACCCTAACCCCGACCCAAAAACCCGACCCTAAGCCTGAACCTAAACCCGACTCTAATCCCGACCCTAAACCCCGATCCTAATCCCGACCCTAACCCCGACCCTAAACCCTAAGTCCGAACCTAAGCCCGACTCTAATCCCGACCCTAACCCCGACCCTAACCACAACAACCCTAACATCGACCCTAACCCCCGACCCTAACCCCAACCCTAAACTTTATCCTAAACCCGACCCTAAACTCGAACCTAAACTCGAACCTAAACACGAAACACCTAATCCAGACCCTAAACCGACCCTAAACCCGACCCTAAACAACACCCTAAACCCGACCCTAACCCCGACCCCAACCCCAACCCTAAACTTTATCCTAAACCTGACCCTAAACCTGACTGACCCTAAAGCTGACTCTAACCCCGACCCTAACCCCGACCCTAATCTCGACCCTAACTAAACCCAATCCTAAACCCGACCCTAAACCTGACCCTAAACTTGACCCTAAACCGGACCCTAAACATGAACCTAATCCTGACCCTAACCCCGACCCTAACACTGACCCTAACCCCTACCCTTAACCCGACCAAAAACTTGAACCTAAACCCGAACCTAAACCCGAACCTAAGCCCGACCCTAACCCTGACCCTAAACTCGACCCTAACCCCCCGACCCAAACCCTGACCCCAACCCTGACCCTAAACCCGACCCTAACCCCAACCCTAAACACGACCCTAACCCCAATCCTAAACCCGACCCTAACCCCAACCCTAAACCCGACCCTAACCTCGACCCTAAACCTGACCCTAAACCCGACCCTAAACCCGACCCTAAGCCTGAACCTAAACCCGACTCTAATCCCGACCCTAAACCCCGATCCTAATCCCGACCTTAACCCCGACCCTAACCCCGACCCTAACCCTGACCCCGCCCCTAATCCCGACCCTAAACCCGAAACCCCTAATCCCGACCCTAAACCCGACCGACCCTAAACCACACCCTAAACCCGACCCTAAAACTGATCCTAACCCCTAACCTAACCCTGACCCTAATCTCGACCCTAATCTAGACCATAAACCTGACCCTAAACCCGAACCTAAACTCGACCCTAAACCCGGCCCTAAACCCGACCCTAAACCAGACCCTAACCCAGACCCTAACCCCGACCCTAACCCCGACCCTAATCCCGACCGTAATCACGACCCAAATGCCGACCCTAACCCGACCCTAAACCCGAACCTAAACCCGAACCTATACTCGGACCCTAACCCGACCCTAAACCCGCTAAACCCGACCCTAACCTCGACCTTAAACCTGACCCTAATCTCGACCCTAAACCCGACCCTAAACCCGAAACCCCTAATCCTGACCCTAAACCCGACCCTAAACAACACCCTAAACCCGACCCTAAAACTGATCCTAACCCCGAACCTAACCCTGACCCTAATCTCGACCCTAATCTAGAGACCCTAAACCTGACCCTAAACCCGACCCTAAACCCGAACCTAAACTCGACCCTAAACCCGACCCTATACCCGACCCTAAACAAGACCCTAACCCCGACCCTAACCCCGACCCTAATCCCGACCGTAATCCCGACCCTTACCCCGACCCTAATCACGACCCTAACCCTGACCCTGATGCCGACCCTAACCCGACCCTAAACCCGATCCTAACCCCGACCCTAACCCGACCCTAAACCCGAACCTAAACCTGAACCTATACCCGACCCTAACCCGACCCTAAATCCGACCCTAAACCCGACCCTAACCTCGACCCTAACCCCGACCCTAATCCCGACCATAAACCCGACCCTAAACCGAACCTAACCCGACTCTTAACCCGACCTGACCCTAAACCCGATCGTAACCCGACCCTAAACCCGACTCTTAACCCTAAAACTAACCCTAAACCCGACCGTAACCCGACCCTAAACCCGACTCTAAACCCGACCTTAAACCCGACCTAAACCTGACTCTAACCCCGACCCTATCCCCGACCCTAATCTCGACCCTAAACCCGACCCTAAACCCGACCCTAAACCCGAACCTAACCCCGACCCTAACCCCGAACCTAACCCCGACCCAAAACCCGACCCAAAACTTGAACTTAAACCCGAACCTAACCCCGAACCTAAGCCCGGTCATAATTCCAACCCTAAACCCGACCCTAACCCTGACCCCAACCCCGACCCTAACCCCAACCCTAAACCCGACCTTAACCCAACCCTAAACCCGACCCCTAACCCCAACCCTAAACCCGACCCTAACACCGACCCTAAACCTGACCCTAACCCCGACCTTAACCCCAACCCTAAACCCGACCCTAACCCCAACCCTAAACTCGACCCTAACCCCGACCCTAAACCTGACCCTAAACCCGACCTTAAACCGACCCTTAACGCGATCCTATGCCCCAACGTAAGCCCGACTCTAATCCCGACCCTAACCCTGACCCTAACCCCGACCCTAACCCCAACCCTAACCCCAATCCCGACCCTAATCGCTACCCTAATCGCGACCCTAAACCCTAAACCCGACCCTAACCCTGACCCCAACCTCGACCCTAACCCCAACCCTAAACCCGACCTTAACCCCAACCCTAAATCCGACCCTAACCCCAACCCTAAACCCGACCCTAACCCCGACCCTAAACCTGACCCTAAACTCGACCCTAAACCTGACCCTAAGTCCAAACCTAAGCCCGACTCTAATCCCGACCCTAACCCCGACCCTAACCCCAACCCTAACCTCGACCCTAACCCTAAGCCCGACCCTAAACCCGAAACCTCTAGTCCAGACCCTAAACCCGACCCTAAACCCGACCCTAAACCACACCCTAAACCCGACCCTAAACCTGACCCTAAACCACACCCTAACCCCGACCCTAACCCGGACCCTAAACCTGATCCTAACCCCGACCCTAACCCCGACCCTAACCCCGACCCTAAACTCGAACCTAAACCCGACCCTAACCCGGACCCTAAACCTGATCCTAAACCCGACCCTAAACCTGACCCTAAACCCGACCCTAAACTCGAACCTAAACTCGACCCTAAACCTGACCCTAAACCTGACCCTAAACATGACTCTAACCCCGACCCTAACCCCGACCCTAATCTCGGCCCTAACTAAACCCAATCCTAAACCCGACCATAAACCTGACCCTAAACCTGACCCTAAACTGGACCCTAAACCCGACCCTAACCCCAAACCTAAGCCCGACCCTAACCCTGACCCCAACCCCGACCCTAAACCCGACCCTAACCCCAACCCTAAACACGACCCTAACCCCAACCCTAAACCCGCGACCCTAACCCCAACCCTAAACCCGACCCTAACCCCGACCCAAAACCCGACCCCAAAACCCGACCCTAAGCCTGAACCTAAACCCGACTCTAATCCCGACCCTTAATCCCGACCCTAACCCCGACCCTAAACCCTAAGTCCGAACCTAAGCCCGACTCTAACCCCAACCCTAACCACAACAACCCTAACCTCGACCCTAACCCTAATCCCGACCCTAATCCTGACCCTAAACCCGACCCTAAACCCGAAACCCCTAATCCAGACCCTAAACCGACCCTAAACCCGACCCTAAACCACACCCTAAACCCGACCCTAAACCCGAAACCCCTAATCCAGACCCTAAACCCGACCTTAAACAACACCCTAAACCCGACCCTAACCCCCGACCCTAACCCCAACCCTAAACTTTATCCTAAACCCGACCCTAAACTCGAACCTAAACTCGAACCTAAACACGAAACACCTAATCCAGACCCTAAACCCGACCCTATACCCGACCCTAAACAACACCCTAAACCCGACCCTAACCCCGACCCCAACCCCAACCCTAAACTTTATCCTAAACCTGACCCTAAACCTGACTGACCCTAAACCTGACTCTAACCCCGACCCTAACCCCGACCCTAATCTCGACCCTAACTAAACCCAATCCTAAACCCGACCCTAAACCTGACCCTAAACCTGACCCTAAACTTTATCCTAAACCCGACCCTAAACTCGAACCTAAACTCGAACCTAAATACGAAACACCTAATCCAGACCCTAAACCCGACCCTATACCTGACCATAAACAACACCCTAAACCCGACCCTAACCTCAACCCTAAACTTTATCCTCTACCTGACCCTAAACCTGACTGACCCTAAACCTGACTCTAACCCCGACCCTAACCCCGACCCTAATCTCGACCCTAACTAAACCCAATCCTAAACCCGACCCTAAACCTGACCCTAAACCTGACCCTAAACCGGACCCTAAACCCGAACCTAATCCCGACCCTAACCCCGACCCTAACATTGACCCTAACCCCTACCCTTAACCCGACCCAAAACTTGAACCTAAACCCGAACCTAAACCCGAACCTATGCCCGACCCTAACCCTGACCCTGAACCCGACCCTAACCCCCCGACCCTAACCCTGACCCCAACCCTAAACCCGACCCTAACCCCAACCCTAAACACGACCCTAACCCCAACCCTAAACCCGACCCTAACCCCAACCCTAAACTCGACCCTAACCTCGACCCTAAACCTGACCCTAAACCCGACCCTAAACCCGACCCTAAGCCTGAACCTAAACCCGACTCTAATCCCGACCCTAAACCCCGATCCTAATCCCGACCTTAACCCCGACCCTAACCCCGACCCTAACCCTGACCCCGCCCTAATCCCGACCCTAAACCTGAAACCCCTAATCCCGACCCTAAACCCGACCCTAAACCACACCCTAAACCCGACCCTGAAACTGATCCTAACCCCTAACCTAACCCTGACCCTAATCTAGACCCTAATCTAGACCCTAAACCTGACCCTAAACCCGACCCTAAACCCGACCCTAAACCACACCCTAAACCCGACCCTAAACCGACCCTAAACCCGACCCTAAACCACACCCTAAACCCGACCCTAAACCCGAAACCCCTATCCAGACCCTAAACCCGACCCTAAACAACACCCTAAACCCGACCCTAACCCCCGACCCTAACCCCAACCCTAAACTTTATCCTAAACCCGACCCTAAACTCGACCCTAAACCCGACCCTAAACCACACCCTAAACCCGACCCTAAACCGACCCTAAACCGACCCTAAACCTGACCCTAAACCACACCCTAAACCCGAACCTAAACCCGAAACCCCTAATCCAGACCCTAAACCCGACCTTAAACAACACCCTAAACCCGACCCTAACCCCCGACCCTAACCCCAACCCTAAACTTTATCCTAAACCCGACCCTAAACTCGAACCTAAACTCGAACCTAAACACGAAACACCTAATCCAGACCCTAAACCCGACCCTATACCCGACCCTAAACAACACCCTAAACCCGACCCTAACCCCGACCCCAACCCCAACCCTAAACTTTATCCTAAACCTGACCCTAAACCTGACTGACCCTAAACCTGACTCTAACCCCGACCCTAACCCCGACCCTAATCTCGACCCTAACTAAACCCAATCCTAAACCCGACCCTAAACCTGACCCTAAACCTGACCCTAAACCGGACCCTAAACCCGAACCTAATCCCGACCCTAACCCCGACCCTAACACTGACCCTAACCCCTACCCTTAACCCGACCCAAAATTTGAACCTAAACCCGAACCTAAACCCGAACCTAAGCCCGACCCTAACCCAGACCCTAAACCCGACCCTAACCCCCCGACCCTAACCCTGACCCCAACCCTAAACCCGACCCTAACCCCAACCCTAAACACGACCCTAACCCCAACCCTAAACCCGGCTAACCCCAACCCTAAACTCGACCCTAACCTCGACCCTAAACCTGACCCTAAACCCGACCCTAAACCCGACCCTAAGCCTGAACCTAAACCCGACTCTAATCGCGACCCTAAACCCCGATCCTAATCCCGACCTTAACCCCGACCCTAACCCCGACCCTAACCCTGACCCCGCCCCTAATCCCGACCCTAAACCTGAAACCCCTAATCCCGACCCTAAACCCGACCCTAAACCACACCCTAAACCCGACCCTGAAACTGATCCTAACCCCTAACCTAACCCTGACCCTAATCTCGACCCTAATCTAGACCCTAAACCTGACCTTAAACCCGACCCTAAACCCGAACCTAAACTCGACCCTAGACCCGACCCTAAACCCGACCCTAAACCAGACCCTAACCCCGACCCTAACCCCGACCCTAACCTCGACCCTAAACCCGACCCTAATCCCGACCGTAATGCCGACCCTAATCCCGACCCTAAACCCGACCCAAACCCGACTCTTAACCCTAAACCTGACCCTAAACCCGACCGTAACCCGACCCTAAACCCGACTCTTAACCTGACCTTAAACCTGACCCTAAACCTGACTCTAACCCCGACCCTAATCTCGACCCTAAAGTCGACCCTAAACCCGACCCTAAACCCGACCCTAAACCCGACCCTAAACCTGACCCTAAACCTGAACCTAACCCCGACCCTAACCCCGACCCTAAACCCGACCCAAAACTGGAACTTAAACCCGAACCTAACCCCGAACCTAAGCCTGACCATAATTCCAACCCTAAACCCGACCCTAACCCTGACCCCAACCCCGACCCTAACCCCAACCCTAAACCCGACCTTAACCCAACCCTAAACCCGACCCCTAACCCAAACCCTAAACCCGACCCTAACACCGACCCTAAACCTGACAATAACCCCGACCTTAAGCCCAACCCCTAACCCCAACCCTAAACTCGACCCTAACCCCGACCCTAAACCTGACCCTAAACCCGACCCTAAACCGACCCTTAACCCGACCCTATGCCCCAACGTAAGCCTGACTCTAATCCCGACCCTACCCTAACCCCGACCCTAACCCCGACCCTAACCCCGACCCTAACCCCAATCCCGACCCTAATCGCGACCCTAAACCCTAAACCCGACCCTAACCCTGACCCCAACCTCGACCCTAACCCCAACCCTTAACCCGACCTTAACCCCAACCCTAAATCCGACCCTAACCCCAACCCTAAACCCGACCCTAACCCCGACCTTAAACCTGACCCTAAACTCGACCCTGAATCGACCCTTAACCCGACCCTAAGTCCGAACCTAAGCCCGACTCTAATCCTGACCGTAACCCTGACCCTAACCCCAACCCTAACCTCGACCCTAACCCCAATCCCGACCCTAAACCCGACCCTAAACCCGAAACCTCTAGTCCAGACCATAAACCCGACCCTAAACCACACCCTAAACCCGACCCTAAACCTGACCCTAAACCACACCCTAAACCCGACCCTAAACCCCGACCCTAACCCAGACCCTAAACCTGATCCTAACCCCGACCCTAACCCCGAACCTAACCCCGACCCTAAACCTGATCCTAAACCCGACCCTAAACCCGACCCTAAACCCGACCCTAAACTCGAACCTAAACCCGACCCTAAACCTGACCCTAAACCTGACCCTAAACCTGACTCTAAACTCGACCCTAACCCCGACCCTAATCTCGACCCTAACTAAACCCAATCCTAAACCCGACCCTAAACCTGACCCTAAACCTGACCCTAAACTGGACCCTAAACCCGAACCTAATCCCGACCCTAACCCCGACCCTAACACTGACCCTAACCCCCTACCCTTAACCCGACCCTAAACTCGACCCAAAACTTGAACCTAAACCCTAACCCCGAACCTAAGCCCGACCCTCTAAGCCCGACCCTAAACCCGATCCTAACCCCAACCCTATACACGACCCTAACCCCAATCCTAAACCCGCGACCCTAACCCCAACCCTAAACCCGACCCTAACCCCGACCCTAAACCCGACCCTAAGCCTGAACCTAAACCCGACTCTAATCCTGACCCTAAACCCCGATCCTAATCCCGACCCTAACCCCGACCCTAACCCTAACCCCGACCCTAATCCCAAAACCCCTAATCCCGACCCTAAACCCGACCCTAAACCACACCCTAAACCCGACCCTAAACCTGATCCTAACCTTGAACCTAACCCTGACCCTAATCTCGACCCTAATCTCAACCTTAAACCCGACCCTAAACCCGAACCTAAACTCGAACCTAAACCCGACCCTAAACTCGACCCTAAACCCGACCCTAATCCTGACCGTAATCCCGACCCTAATCACGACCCTAACCCTGACCCTAATGCCGACCCTAATCCCGACCCTAAACCCGATCCTAACCCCGACCCTAATGCCGACCCTAATCCCGACCCTAATGCCGACCCTAATGCCAACCCTTAACCCGACCCTAAACCTGAGACCCTAAACCTGACCCTAACCTCGACCCTAAACCCGACCCTAAACCCGACCCTAACCCCAATCCTGACCCTAACTTTGACTCTAACCCCGACCCTAACCCCAATCCCGACCCTAATCCCGACCCTAAACCTGACCCTAAAGTCGACCCTAAACCGACCCTTAACCCGACCTTAAGTCCGAACCTAAGCCCGACCCTAACCCCGACCCTAACCACGACCCTAACCCCAATCCCGACCCTAAACCCGACCCTAAACCCGAAACCCCTAATCCAGACCCTAAACCCGACCCTAAACCCGACCCTAAACCACACCCTAAACCCGACCCTAAACCTGACCCTAAACCACACCCTAACCCCGACCCTAACCCGGACCCTAACCCCGACCCTAACCCCGACCCTAAACCTGATCCTAAACCTGACCCTAAACCCGACCCTAAACCCGACCCTAAACTCGAACCTAAACCCGACCCTAAACCTGACCCTAAACCTGACTCTAACCCCGACCCTAATCTCGACCCTAACAAACCCAATCTTAAATCCGACCCTAAACCTGACCCTAAACCTGACCCTAAACTGGACCCTAAACCCGAACCTAATCTCGACCCTAACCCCGACCCTAACCCTGACCCAAAACTTTAACCTAAACCCGAACCTAACCCCGAACCTAAGCCCGACCCTAACCCTGACCCTAAACCCGACCCTAACCCCGACCCTAACCCTGACCCCAACCCCGACCCTAAACTCGACCCTAACTTCAACCCTAAACACGACCCTAACCCCAACCCTAAACCCGCGACCCTAACCCCAACCCTAAACCCGACCCTAACCCCGACCCTAAACCTGACCCTAAACCCGACCCTAAACCGACCCTAAGCCTGAACCTAAACCCGACTCTAATTCCGACCCTAAACCCCGATCCTAATCCCGACCCAAACCCCGACCCTAACCCTCACCCCGACCCTAATCCCGACCCTAAACCCGAAACCCCTAATCCCGACCCTAAACCCGACCCTAAACCACACCCTAAACCCGACCCTAAACCTGATCCTAACCACGAACCTAACCCTGACCCTAATCTCGACCCTAATCTCAACCTTAAACCCGACCCTAAACCCGAACCTAAACTCGAACCTAAACCCGACCCTAAACCCGACCCTAACCTGACTCTAACCTCGACCCTAACCCCGACCCTAATCCCGATCGTAATCCCGACCCTAATCACGACCCTAACCCCGACCCTAATGCCGACCCAAATCCCGACCCTAAACCCGATCCTAACCCCGACCCTAACCTCGACCTTAACCCCGACCCTAATGCCGACCCTAATGCCGACCCTTAACCCGACCCTAAACCCAAGACCCTAAACACGACCCTAAACTCGACCCTAACCCCGACCCTAACCCCGACCCTAACCCCAATCCCTACCCTAACCCTAACTCTAACCCCGACCCTAACCCAATCCCGACCCGAAACCCGAACCTAAACCCGACCCTAAACCCGACCGTAAACCCGACCGTAAACTCGACCCTAAACCTCAATCCTGACCCTAAACGTGACTCTAACCCCTACCCTAACCCCGACCCTAAACCTCAATCCTGACCCCAATCCCGACCCTAAACCCGACCCTAACCCTAACCTTAAACCCGACCCTAAACCCAACCCTAAACCCGACCCTAAACCCCGACCCTAACACTGGCCCTAACCCCTACCCTTAACCCGACCCTAAACCCGACCCAAAACTTGAACCTAAACCCTAACCCCGAACCTAAGCCCGACCCTAACCCTGACCCCAACCCCGACCCTAAACCCGACCCTAACCCCAACCCTAAACACGACCCTAACCCCAACCCTAAACCCTAACCCCAACCCTAAACCCGACCCTAACCCCTAACCCCGACCCTAATCTCGACCCTAATCTCGACCCTAAACCCGACACTAAACCCGACCCTAAACCAGACTCTAACCCGACCCCAAACCCGACCTGAAACCCGTCCCTAAACCCGACCCCAAACCCGACCCTAACCCCGACCCTAATCCCGACCCTAAACCCGACTCTAAACCCGACCCTAACCCCGACCCTAACCCCGACCCTAACCCATACCCTAATGTCAACCCTAATCCCGACCATAATCCCGACCTTAAACCCGACCCCAAACCTGACCCTAACCTCGACCCTAAACCTGACCCTAATCCTGACCCTAATCCCGACCCTAATCCCGACCCTAAACCCGACCCTAAACCCGAACCTAAACCCGACCCTAAACCCGACCCTAAACCCGACCCTAAACCCGACCCTAAACCCGACCCTAAACCCGAACCTAAACCCGAACCTAACCCCGAACCTAACCCCGAACCTAACCCCGAACCTAACCACGAACCTAACCCCGAACCTAAACCCGAACCTAAACCCGAACCTAAGCCCGAACCTAAGCCCGAACCTAACCCCGAACCTAAACCCGACCCTAAACCCGACCCTAAACCCGACACTAAACCCGACACTAAACCCGACCCTAATCCTGACCCTAATCCTGACCCTAAACCCGACCCTAAACCCGACCCTAAACCCGACCTTAACCTCGACCCTAACCCCGACCCTAATCCCGACCCTAACCCTAACCCCGGCCCTAAACTCGACCTTAAACCCGATCCCAAACTTGACCCTAAACCCGACCCTAACCCTTCTCGTTGTTGTTATTATTTTTCTTATTATTATTACTATTATCACAATATTGTTTTTGTTAATATTATAATCATTAATAATCTTACTATTACTTTTATGATAATAAAAATGAAAATTATAGTTTAAAGCGTGTTTTTCTCAAGACCTTTTTAATTGTGAATAGTTAAAAATCTTTAATGTTAAGCCGGGCAAAATAATTGGTTCATTATATATCCATAGCATTTCGTCGGAATACATCCTGTCTTTTCACTTGTTATTAAAATATCCTATTTAATTGTATATATTTTATTCTTTGGTTATGTTTCTATTGCCACATGATACGGCGGCAGGGGTAGTTAATTTTTTCAGCTTTTTGAGTGGAAAGATGACAAGTGTTCCCCTTCTTGTGTTGTTAGTTTTTTTTTAGCTTTTTGCATCATGGTTTGATAAGCCAACATAGCGCTTCAACATGTTTACTCACGCGCGTGGTCAACTAAAATTACCTCTTTCTAATTTTGTTTATAAAACTTTAATGATATGTGACTTCTGTTTCACACTTCAATAATAAACTTTTTAATAATAACTTAATTACGTAGTGGTATGAGAAATTAATTTAATTCAATCAAACACAGTAATTCGAAGTAGGTTGGCCGAACGAACAAACTTGGATGGGATTTAACGCTAATACTACCTTCAGGTACCTGAACTATTGATCGATCGAGTATCACACGCGGATCAAGAAACCACGGTGGCTTATCAAACTGAGTTCTTGACAAATCATAAAATAGTCAAATTGAAAAAAATGAATATATAAGTTCAGAGACGAGGCTACACAGAGATGACAGATAAATTGAAAGTAAAAAAACATATTACAAATTTATTTAGTTTCGATCGATTAGCAAACGCAGCGAGCGTTAGCTTCTATTTTGTAGATTCAAGAATGAAACTACAAAAGGGTATTTATTCATGAATATATTAAAAAAAAACAGGGTTTACACTGAATAATCAAAACAAGATATGGATTCGACGATTCAAGAATGAAACTTAAGAAGGGTATTCAAGAATGTATTAAAAAAATAAAAGAGTTTACACCGAATGATCAAAACAGGGGATCCATTCAAGAATGAAACTACAAAAGCGTATTTGTTCAAGAATATATTCAAAAAACACGGTTACACCTAATGATAATAAAAAAGAGGGCCGATTCAAGAATGAAACCAAAAAAGGGTGTTCAAGAATACATTAAAAAAATGATTTAAACCGAATGATCAAAACAGGGGATGGGTTCAAGAATGAAACCAAAAAAGGGTATTTGTTCAAGAATATACTCCGTATTCAAAAAATATATTTCACATATGCATATACTCCGTATAACTATATGAGAGACAAATTAGCCATATAAAGGGTTTGTGAATTACTTACTCAGTTTACCACCGGAGACTGCTGCGCGCATTCAAGACTAACCATCGTATATGGTTTTTATTTCTTGAACAGTGGGTGGGTTTTGTTTTTGAGAGAAAGGAAGAAGGAGATGTTGGGAAGGAGGAGAAGTTTGCAGCCGGAAATGTGGTTTTGGTTTCAGAGCGGAAGGATATATATAGCCTGCGGTAACAAACGCGCCGGATTGCCAACCTGGCATGAATAAACGGTCCGGAATTTAATTTCAAGAAATGAAAATGGGTTTTAAATTAATTAATTTCAAGAATTCATTAATGAACTAAGCTCGGCCGGCAAGCTAACGGTCATCTGGGACTAGGAGCGTGTAACAAACTACGACTGACTTCCAACCTGGCAAGTACAACCGTTTAATTTGGAGCTCCGATCATGTGCATGCAGGCAGTCCTCAGCTCACAGTTTATTAACTCTCTCCCAATCGCAATACTCTGCATTGTAATTGTAATTTAAATTCTTCTTAGTTTTAATTAATTCGGAAATCATCAAATTAAAGATCGTTTAATTGTTCTTGGAGACTAACATAATTATTAATACTCCCTCCGTCCCAAAAAGGTCGGTCAAAGTTGACTTTCATGTGAATTACGGAGTAATAAACTAAAAACTGTGTGGTTGAAATTTGTGCAGAGGAGAGAGAATTAATTTTAGTCACATATTCTTTACTTTACGTGGAAATGACCAATCTTTTTGGGACATCCAAAAAAGAAACTTTGGCCAACCTTTTCGGATATGTATACGAGTATATATACGTTTTGTAAACATTTTAAAATCCAATTCATTCTATAATCCTATTAATACGACATATTAGAATGATCAATATATAAATGGATTTAAGTCTACAAATGCATATAATATTTTTACATGAGTGTTCCTTTTGAAAATAATGTAACATATTTTTCATGTACTTACGTACCTGTTTAAGAATATTATACTCTTTATTAGCTTGGTAATAATGTTTTTACTTGGACTGAAATTTGTTGATTTATTGATCTGATCTTGTCTGATCTGGTATGGTAAATTTATGGTTTCTATGTATTTTATAATTGTCCAAATCTGATCTGGTCTAGTATGAACACAATCCAAGTAAAAACATCATGACTTCATTTATTAAGTATGATTTTACTTGGGTTTAATCCAAACACAGACCGGACCAGACTTTGATAATCAGAAAATACATTGAGATTAGACATTTAGCAGATCAGATCATATCAAAACAGAAGGTTTCAAACCGACTAACTAAAAACATCCTATGTGCTTCTAATCATCTCATTCTAATTGGTATATGAATGCTAGATTCATATTATCTTATACGGAGTAATATAGATCAAATATATAGAACAATTCTTTAGTTCTGCATTCACATCGAATACATCAAATTGATATTAATAACATTACACGTCAGTAGTGAACATGGTTAAAATGTTTACATCATATCAATAAAGTTCTAAGTCCACCCCACATGGAGTTTAATTTGAGTGATTAACTACTAATTCTTAACAACTATAATCAAATGGTTTACATTTAAAAAAATTAAAAACGTGAAAGTAATTAAATATCAATAGATTAAGAAGTACACAAAGATTTAAATGATGTAAATAGAGATTTCCATATCCAAGTTTTAGCTCATACTCCATATACGTTTAATATAGTGGTGAGTAAGTGGACCTGAAAACCGAATCGTACGTGAAATAAATCAAACTGCAAGAAAGCTGAAACTGGATTCAAAAAACTGAATCGGATCGTAGGTTTTTGGTTTTGGTTGTGTTTTCACCCCTAAAACCCCAATTGAATCGATCGAACAAATTGAAAATTTTAAAATGTGTCATTACCTCTATCTCAAATTGTTTTGCAAAATCAACATTTTTTTGTCAACTAATGTTAAACTTAAATCCTTCATATTGATATTAATTCAATTTTAATAATTAAAATTTACCTATTCGGAAACTACATTGAGATCTCTATAAAGTGTCAAAATCCAACTTAAAATTTAATTAAGAATTAATATTCTAATTATGTGAATAAAATGAATCTGTTTTACACAAAAAAAATCAATTTTGCAACTCCGTTGTACTCACTTAATTCTAGGTTAAATATTACTCCGTAGTTCTCACTTAATTTATAGTTGAACCTTGAAAGCTAATATTTAAACCATATTAATTAAGTTGTAAAAATTGCACAAACATGATACAACAAAAAGTCATGTACACTACATTACTAGAAATGAATAGTCATTAATGATTTTTAAAATTTTAATATTCTTTCAATACATACCAAAATATAACATAAATTATCTAAAAAGAAAAATAACAATATACTAGTATATATATAAACACACATTTAGATATCATAGGGACACATGAATATATACATACTTGGGCTATAAAATTGTTGGTCTATAAAAGAGATCTATTGATATAGAAAAATATAAAAAATTCAAATGCATTATTTTCGAACGGTTCGGTCCGGTATTTTCGGTTCTCAAAATCTAGGACCGGTCCCGTACCCGTTTCAAACGGTACGGTTTCGGTACGGGATAAAAATCTATAAAACCATTTAAATACCCGCTATTCGGTTCGGTACCATTACGGGACGGTTCGGTACCGGTTCGGTTCGGGTTTTATGCCCACCCCTACAATTACTAATAAAATTGTTGAAAAGATAAAAGTTTTTGTTGAGATTTGAGTATAATAAAGTGACATGTTTCTTGCCAAAAAGGGAAATGTGACACTTATTTTGGGATAATCCAAAAAAGGAGTAATATACATATGACCGATGAGGATAAGTGACAAAACAAGCAAACATGTAAGTTATTTGTTCCGAAACATGACATAGATAATGACATTAGTGGCTAGAGAGGGCCATGAAGTACTATCATGAATCGGTTATAGAAGTTGCATTCAAATAAATGTATTTTAGAAAAAGAAACCATATGAATTTGGATGGCGTGAGACTATCCTATGGCAGTTCGTATACCGTGGTACCGGCGCACGGTGAGCATCCTGTTCCCAGAGCTCTTTTTTAATTTCAGCAGCAAGGCTGATGTAACTCACGTTTAAAGAAATGTAACTCATATTAAAAAGAAATGTAACTCAAGTCAAGTTGAAATGTAAGTTATCTAAAACAAAATATAAGAAGGAAAACATTTATTTTAATGTAAATAATGAAAAAATGAGTCTAATTGTCCAATTATTTTACATAAACAGTGTACAAATTTTGTTTTCAATATCAAGACTATAAAAAAATTATAGAAAAAAATCTTTGAATAACAGAGTTTTATTTTATTGTGTAACTCGCATTATAATGTAGTGTAACTCACATTATGGAAAATGTAAATGACATGTGAGTAGGTGTAACTTGTTGAGAAAAGTTGGCGTGTAACTCTTGTGTTACAATATGTAATTTTAGCCAAACTGAAATGTAACTCCAATGTATGTGAAATGTAACTTGAGTCGGAAATCAAAAAATAAGCATACAAATGTAACTTGAGCCCCAAATAACCAAGTGGAAGAGACCAGTAAACATTTTCCTCAAATTTTTAATTAATCGTGACTATGACTTATTGTATTTGTATTGAATCTACGCATGGACTAGATGATTGGGATCGGAGATTCATAGGGTTTGCTGTTTTTCTGCGCATGGAGTATTTTTACTCTTGAAGCGGCGAGCATATGCACAACAGCGAAGCAATTTCAGAGGCGCAGCGGCGGAGTTGAGTTGTGAAGGAAGCGCAGAGGCGGAGTAAAGGGACGTATTATTTCATCGCTCCAGGCAGATGCACAATTACGGAGCCGATGGGAACGAAGCGTAGGGGAGGTTTCATAATTTTTAATGAAAAACGACACCGTTTTGGGATCGGCACACCATGCGTATGGTGAGCCGATCTCACGGTATAATTTGAGATCCTATGGGGATGAAGAATAATCTTCAGTTGGTGCTCCAAACATCATAATCAAAACTAGTGGTTAAAGACTATTCTCCTCTTTCCTGCTGAGAGAATAAAGAATCTCAACCTTAGTTTTGATTGTCATCTTTGTGAATTTATGCTCTTAGGGATTAACATCTTCATTTTGTGGCTTATTTATGCATCATGAGATACAGTAAGTGATCTAATTTATGCTCATTGGGTAATTATTATTGGTGTCCATTATGTTCGAACATCTTTTAGTCTTTCAATTCCTTTGTAGGATACACAATACTGTTGGGATTGGAAAATTCTTCTATTCAATATCAAGAACAGAATTACAATAGGAAGAGCAAACTCTCACACCCAACTATTACAAAAAACCAATCCTCACCAATACACTCTTACTCTAAGAGCATCTCCAATGCTCTTCTTTTCACATTTGTTAAATTTTGCCAAATGTCAATTAAATAGGATACTTTCTATCCACATCACATACAATTTGAAAGAAAGCAAAAGAAGACCTCCAACGTATAATGTTAATGGGCCAATGTATCACCTTGTTGTCATTTAATTAATTCCAAAAGAATTAGAATAGAAAAGGAACCTGCGGTAGACAGTTTCTTCTGCATCTCCGTTGCATATTCCCTTATTTACCGCATCACGTTTAGCTTGAAATTAGGGACCGTTGATGAACTTTAATGACTCGGCAAGATAAACAGTCTTTCTGAAATTTAAAAGCGGGGTTGCAAGAATTGATTACACGTCAACTTAACAGGGCTAACAAAAGACCGCATTGGAGATAAAATTTCATTGACACTTTCAAATTTGTGTGATGTGTCAAAATTATACTCAGTCAAAAGAAGAGCATTAGAGATGCTCTAAGTGTATTTCACTCTTCACACACTTTTCTCACTTTCTAAAACAGATGATATTAACAACAATAGTACATTCTATTTATAGGCTAGTTTGGAGACAACAGAAAGTTGCATCCAAACTTCCATAGTTATCTCCATATCTTCTCTCATTTTATTTGTTGGAGAGCTCCTTCAAAAAAGGTGTGAGATGCCTCTTGGCAACTTCCAAGAAAGAAGGTGGAAATTCCCTACAAATACTGCTCTAAGGGATGATTTCCCTGTTTCAGAAAACCCTTGAACATTGGCAATCTCAGGAAATGAGTTTTGGGTCCATGCAGTAATTTGTAGCATTAAGAACCTGAACCTGAACATTGGCAATCTCAGGATGATTTCCCTATTTCTCTTCGACGATATTTTGGACACTGCTGCAAATTTCAAATCCTGAAACTGCGAATTAAGTTTTACCATTTCTATGCCCTTCTCTTTAGATTTTTTCCAACAGTTCACCAAGTCTGCCCGTGGCTATTCATTCTTCTTTCAACCCCTGTCTTCTCTTTTTGCGTTACCTTAAAACCAGTCTCTTCCTCTCTTTTCTCCGTGTCTCTGTCTCTGCTCTGTTCTATCTTGTGAACTTTTCCTCACCACCGTAAGTCTGTTTTTATTGTAACTAGCATTTCACCCATGGGTTGCACGGAATTACATTTATTTTGTGAAATTGTAATAGTATGTTTATACTAGTATAAAAATTTATCAATTATTTCTATCATTTGCAATAGAGGTAAAGACTCACTATTTTTTTGCTTGAGAATATGATGGAATAAAGGAAAATGTCTGACTAAACTGTCTACGCTTCTTTGTTATGAAGCAGCAGTTAGTCTATGTAATTTTCGACTCGATTTTCACTTTGGGTCATACGGAAACGGTCTCTTTGTGCTTTAGTACAGGGGTAAGACTGCGTACATCCGACCCCCCTTATCTCATCATTGGTCGGAGCCTTTGCGGCACTGGGGTAATGATAATGATGATATAAAAATTTATCACTTAAAAAAATCACGTAGTATAACATTTTATATAATAAAGTTGATGATTTTATACTAATTGAGAAAGTAACTTAATGAGAAAAGGGGTGAGAAAATGGGATAAATATCGCTAAATATTCTATGGATGTAGGGGTGGACTTGATCCGGTGGTCCGACCCGGTTCGAAACCCGGTCCGGCACTGTGTGGGACTGAACAGGGTTTGGAATTTCTAGTTTCGGGCTTGGGACCGACATTGTCTACTCAAGAAGGGTACCTGGTCACGGTTATGGTCCTGGCTTTGGTCCCGAACTGACCAATTTTTATTTCTTTTGCTTTTCCCCAAAATAGGACCAATTAGTTCAAACATCCTTAAATAGGATTTTTTATTTGTTATTGGACCAAAATACCCTCATTGCTGCCCCTGTACTCCTGCCTGCCAACTGCCGCCATCGACGGAAAAATTTCCAAAGTTTTTCCTGCTGGCTTGGCAGCATTTCCGCCGCCACCGGAGTTCGCCACCGCTGCCAGAATCTGCTACAGCTGCTACCGCCATCGCCGGGCTGCCCCCTCCACCAACGGACTCCCTTGGTTGTGCAAGAGAATTAGGGGGCAATTAACTGGGTTAATTAGTTAATTAATTCAATTAGGGGTAAAAATGGAATGCTTAGTCCTATTTAGGGAAAACCAAATATCAGGTCATATTTTTGGAAGAAATCTGTGTTTTAGTCCTAGCAATAGCAATTTTCTCTTTAGAGTTAATGACCCATGTAGGACTAAAATTAGTTTCATGTGCACAAATAGGACTAGAAACGTGAGTGATGTTTCCTAAGACTTAAAAGGGTCTGCTTTACCAATTTTATCCTTGAAGCATAATTAATTAGTTTTTAATTAATTAGTTTAGACGGCAGTTTTCGGAAAAAAGGCAAACATCGTGCAATGTTCAACCACCGATTTAACCCCTCCCTAGTGCCACCATCCATCGCCGCCGAGTGGTGTAGCCCAACCAGCGTTGCAATTTGTCGTCATCAACATCCTCCGCCATCTCTGGTGCACCACCACCCCACCTTCGAGCACCGCCACCGTCATCACAGCTTTGACGCCATACATCTGCCATTACGTCGGAAGATTTAACTTTCAAGAGTATTTGAAATCTCCCATCAATAAGGTTTTTCATATTTGCCATAATGTTGGCAGATTTATCTTGGAGTTTGTTGGAGATATTTTATTGTGAATCAAGTTGGTCATAGATTAGCTTTATATTTAATCCTTGTATTTAAATAGTGCATAAAATTAGATAGAAATCAGGCCAAGTGTTAGGCCCATTTAAACAGGCCAAAAGCCTGTTACGCCTAACCTAAACCTCGCCTATAAAAAGGGAGCCGAGGTTTAGGAAAAGGTTGAACGTCGTACTTATTATTTCATAGCCTTACGCTTATCATTCTGCTGTACGTTCCACGGTTTATCAAAGAAGGTTTTACGGTGATTCATTCTGTGCTCATCTTTACGTTTAATCTTCCTTGTTAGATCGATTATTCATTGCTGTTACAGAAACAGGGACTAACAATTGGTATCAGAGCCGATCGAGAACGATCAGAAGAACTCCTGCAGAATACTCTGTTTTTGTTAACGTAGTTCATTCTGTCGATTTTTTGCTCTGTAATTTTGTTTCTTGTTCAAAAATTGTAAAAGTTACACCTTTGGAATCGCCTCTTCAAAGCGATCAAAGGGTATACTTCAGTTTGTGTTTTTCGCAATTTTTGTTTTCGAGATATCTCGAGATAGGCTTCTCGATATCCTATTTCTTCACAGGTTCTGCTACGTTTTTCGAGCTGAAAACTTTACCAGAAGATCTCGACATTCAACTCTACAGGAAACTATCTTCAGATTTTGATTATCTGATTTTTACAGGTTGAAAGATTTCGACATTGAGGATTTCGACATCTTGGATTTCGAAATCTTGATTTCGAGAAAAGGTTTCGACATCTGGTCTCGACATTTGACTCATCAGATTAAGATTTCGAGAGATTAACTTCTCGACATTTCAAATCTCGAGATCAGCATCTCGAAATTTGAAATATCGAGATCCCAAATCTCGAGATCCTTAATCTCGAGCCCAAATCTCGATACCGGGCCTCCTTTATCGAAATCTGAAATTTCGATATTCAGATCTCGACATCTGATTTTTCGAGATTCTGCCTCTGAAAATATTTTGATCAATTTTCTCGAACGGTCAGTTTAGTACATCAATGGGTTCAGAATACAATGCACAAGGGAACAGCAGTACCCCTCTTAGCCTCAGGAAGGGAGAATATCAAATGTGGAGGAACAGATTTTTAAACTTCCTCGAGCACAAAGAGAACTCTTCTGCAATGTTCGAATCCTTACTTGAAGGACCAGCTGAACTTTTAATTTCAGTTGGTGGAGATCCAGAGAACAATCCTCCTATTTTTCCAGAAATAAGGAGAAAAGTGCCATCTGAATACACAGAAGCCGACAAGCTCAGACTTCGTGGTGATCTTATGGCCAAAACGTATCTCCTTCAAGCAATACCAAATGAGGTTTATGTTCTCATAGATAGCATGCAGACAGCTAAGGAGATGTGGGATGAAATAGAGAAGCTGCTACAAGGCACAAGCATCAGCCTCAAAACAAAGAAGACTACAATTCTCATCGCTTATGACTCCTTCAAAGCAGGACCAGGAGAACCATTGAATGAGACTTACAATAGACTTGTTCAACTGGTAAATGAACTCAGAAAGATCAAAGTATTCAGGTCCAATCTGGAACTAAATATTAGATTCTTATCCAGCCTGCATCCTGTTTGGGAAAAGACAGTGAAGGATGTCAGATCACGGATAGATCTGAACGAAATTGACCTCTGCACACTCTATGAACATCTGAAGCAATTCGTCAACGAGGTTGCATGCGCTGAGGATCATCACACCACAAACCCCTTAGCTCTTGTAATGGATGCTCAGCCTAGAAGGACAACCACTTCACAAAAGAAGAAAAAGAAGAAGGTGGTGGTTGAATCAGATGATGATGAGAGTGACGATGACAAATCTGATCTAGAGGCTGAGCTAGCAGACTTACAGAAGAAGATGGCAATGCTGGCCAAAAGATTTGCAAAGAAGAACACTTCCTCCAACAGACTGAGAACTTCCTCCTCAAACTACAAGCAGAAGAACCATGATCAAGGATCTTCTAGAAAGGCATCATCGGCAGAAGAAGCTCCTAAATGCTACAATTGCGGCAAACCTGGACATGTGATCAAAGACTGCCGCCTCCCAAAGAAGAAAGATGCTAACTTCTACAAGCAGAAGATGCTGTGGAATAAGCAGAAAATGCTGATGGTGCAGAAAGAAGAAGAAACCTCTGCCATGATTGCTGAAAATGAGAACTGGGCAGAAGATTCTTCTGAGGAGGAGGAAGAGAAAGACAACTATGCTCTTATGGCACGAGTGGAGGGAGATGAAGTAAAGGGTGATGCTGCGATCCCCGAAGGCAACTGCTCAACAAGCTCTGTAAGTACCTCCCATACTTCTTTAAATAATCAAATGCAGTCCTTACTTGAAAAGGACAATCTAATCAAAGAACTAAAGGAGAGACTAGACAATAATCATAGAGTTCTGAAACAGAATCTAGACCAAAAGTCTTCCTTAAGTATTCAACTTGAAATTGCAAAAGATCAAGTCAAAAAGGTGTCCTCAGTTTTTGAAAGCTTTGAACTAAAGATAACTGAATTAACTAAGAAATTTGAGGACAGTGAACGGGAAAAAAGCACAGGAAAGGCTGAATGCGATTTTTTGCATAACAAAAGAAGAATGCTTTTAAATAAAGTAAAAGAACTAGAAGATCTAGCTGCTAGAAGAGGTCAATCTGAACAAACTGTTTTTCTGCTTAACAACAAACAAAAGGATGACCGATTCTACAATGCTAAAACAGGTCTGGGCATAACAAACCCACGTAATCTTAAGAAAGTTAATTGCCTTCAATTCTATAACAAAGATTACATGGGACTAGGGTTTGGCGAGAAAATGTATTTTCGAAGTGATGAAGATTATGCTGAAGCAGAAGAAGAAAAGAGAAAGAAACCAAAACCTGCGATTTCTTGTGATTATCCCTCTGTAAATGAAAAACAACTTTCAGAAGAAAAACCGACTTCCTGCTTTAGTGAATGCCTAGACCCCTATGCTAAAGATATTCCTCACATAGGACATCCTCTAGATCCTCCTCCAAGAGTTGGTATTGCTAAAACTGGCGAGGAACCATGTATTTTTCCCATGGCTCAAAAGCTCAAAAACCTACAGAAAACTCTTGATAACGAGAGAGAGAGATTTGAAACTGAAAAGAAAGGTTTTGAGCGCAACTGGCAGGAACTTCTCCAAAAATTTAATGATTTGAGTGAACAGTTTCATGCTAAAACAGACCCTTCTACGACCAAGCCTGACAGCTCACACACCTCACATGAGAAAAACAATGCTTTTAAAGGTTCGTCCACTCATCTCTCTTCTCCTTTGTTTACAGGGAATGAAGTGAATAAGGAAGGAGAAGAGAAGAATGAGTGGAGGAAAAAGAGGAAGGAAATCGCAGAAGGCAAAAAGAAAGTTTTTGAGAAAAGTGCCAGCCCTAGATCTAGTTCAATATTTTACTCAAAAGTTAATTGTAATTCTGTCTCTTCAAAGCAAACTTCTAAAAGTTCAGTCTTGAGTCCCAAGCTGAATATTTCTGAGACATCTTCTAGACAAAGTTCTATTTTTAATACAAGTGTTGCTTATGGTTATTCTGTTCCAGATCCCCATAATTATGAATGTGATATGAATGTTGTTAAATCTAAGCCTTCCAGAAAGCTTAAACCTGAAAAAGAAACCAAGAAAGGAACTTCTAAGGGAACGTTTTGTATTCCAGATATGAAATATGCCCTTAGAGTTCATTCTAGGAAACATGTTAATCGGCTTTCTAAGGAGGAGATTTTTAAAACCAAACTCAAGAAACAACCATTCAATCACAAAGCACCTGTCTACTCTCCTCCTGAACCTAAAACGAAAAGATGGGTCCCCAAGATAAGACCCGTCAAAACTGATACTGAGAGGTGGGTCCCCAAGATGAGACCTACCAAACCTGAATCGAATAAGTGGGTCCACAAACGCAGACCCATCCAAACTAAAACTGAAAGGTGGGTTCCCAATCGTAGACCCATCGTAACTGAAACTGATAGGTGGGGTCCAAATCGAAGACCCATCATAACTGCAACTGAAAGGTGGGTCCCCAAACTTCGACCCACAAGGACTAAAATGGAAAGGTGGGTTCACAACATCAGACCCACCAAAATGGAAAGTGGTAGGTGGACTCCAAAAACCAGACACACTGCAAAAGCAGATCTGGCAATTGGAAAGCCCATCGAAGATAGATCTTTTGTTGAAAGAGCAGCTGACCTTGGATCACTGCTCAAAGCAAGTTTTAAAAAGGTGTTTCTTGATAATAAGGAAGGACCCACTCCAAGTTGGGTACCTGATCTTATTTGATTGTTTTGCAGGACGGTCATGTGTGGCACTTAGACTCAGGATGCTCAACCCACATGACCGGAATAAAGCACCTTTTGAGCAACTACACCAACTGCTACGGAGGCAATGTCAGATTCGGGAATGACGCCTCATCTCCTATCCTTGGATATGGGGACGTCGTCTGTGCCAGTGTCACAATAAAAGATGTCTCATTCGTCAAAGGGCTCAAACACAACTTACTGAGCATTGGACAATTCTGCGACAGCGGGATGGAAGTGAGGTTCTTTGCAAAACAATGCTGTGTTCTTGACAGCACAGGGAATACATTATTAACGTGTTACAGAACATCAAATCTGTACACTATTGATCTGAAAAGCGTCCAATCCACCACTTCCATCTGTCTGCTGTCCAAAGCTTCAACTGAACAGAACAACCTATGGCACAGACATCTCTCCCATCTGAACTTCAAACATCTATCCACCCTGTCCTCCAAGAAACTTGTTAAGGGGCTTCCTCTGCTAAAGTCTTCCGCTGAAAATCATTGTAGTGCCTGCAAGATGGGCAAAATGACGCGAAGCTCCCACAAGTCAAAAACTGAACCTTCATCTACTCATCAGTTGCAGCATTAGGAGCCATTTATTATGCGAAAACTCTTGTTTCCTGAAGACTTGAATCTGACGGTGCCGATCGTGCATTCCTGTTGTGAAGCAAAGGCGAAAACTCTTGTTCCTGAAGTTCGATTGCTGCATTAGGAGCCATTTATTATGCGAAAACTCTTGTTCCTGAAGTTCGATTGCTGCGATGGTCGGGATAGTTAAATCATACTATAAAGAGTTTTATGCGATGATTAGTTGCAAAGTTGAAATGAACCACAAAGAATAAATTGATATAACATGTAACAGTCACACATTTAAGACTTGACACAATGGTCTTTGGTCAATGAATTGTTAGTTGTCACCAAACTTCATTACCGATTCTTAGAAAATCCGACAAATCTCTAAAGACCAAAATTCCGAGTCACCAATTTTAATCTTTTCCCAGCTCGTGCTTGAAAGTGATAGTGCTGATTGTGCATTCTTGATTTTAAGGAGATGAAAAGAGTTTCTCGCATGCCGTTCTACTTCTGCAATTAAGGTAATTTCTTTGCATTTCATTTTAAAGTTATACTTAAAGTTTTGCATTTCATTTTGAATTTATTTACTTTGGCCGTGAAACATAGCAAATATTTTGAACGTATTTACTTGACAATGAATTGAAAATAAAAATTTTGTTCCTCTTCTTATATACTTCGCAATACATAAATAAAACGTACTACATGAACAAGAATCTTGAATCATAGCACAAAAAGATATACAAAGTATATTAAAACATACAAAGTGATATATACCTATATTGTAAGAATTGGACTAGACAGGACGGGTCAATTCAGAATGCAGCGACCTGACGCTATAATCAGTCCGGTATATCATAGACCCACTATAATGGTCGAACCTAAGATAGAGTTAAGCGCCCCAAAACTCCTCCCAAAGTACATGTATATTATACGGAGTACACGGTAATATTTCAAATTTAGTAACAAATTTTACAAGAACAAGTACTAACAAATGTCGGAAGGCACATCAACATGAAAAAATATACCGTACAACCGGTTGTACCGCGCACACGGTATAGCCAGGTATTTTATGTTAGATGAAATGAGTATAACATTTAAAATAAATGAGTATTGGTATTAAATTATAAAATTAGCACAATAAATATATTGATGATAATACAATGATAATATAGTTAAATGAATAGGTATATTTGTAAAATATATATTACTTGCAGATCATGATACTCGATTGCATGCTTTTAATACTCAATTGTGCTATCAATACAATGATTTAACATTAATACTCTTTTTTTAAACGTAATACTCATTAACCTAACATAAATACCTGGTTGTACAGTGAGCACTTTACATCCAGGTGTGCAGTGTACGCTCTCTTCAACACCATGGAGACAACAGAAAATGCAACACTCTGGTGTGCGCGCTGGTGTAAACTAGCACCAATTTACTTCTTGCATCAAAAAATAAAGTAATTGTACTAAGTAGGACTAAAACATAATGAAAATTCACTAATAGGACCTTAATTTTTTTATTCTTTAAATAGGACTATATTAGTCCTATGTAAAAACATAATAAAATTTCATACCCTTAATACCCTTCTTTTAATTAATTCCTAAAATTCCTTAATTTCCATCCTATTCTCTCTCCTTGCACGATCAATTAGGTTTCTCCCTGTGCGTAGGAATAGATCCACTTCTCCGGTTCTTCCCTACAACTTCTCTTCATGCATCGCAGCCACCGCCGTCTCTCCCGCCTCAAGCCGCTGTCGACACTATAGACTTCGCCACGCGCCGTCACAGGTTTCCTCTCTTCGTCGTCTTCTTCTTCCTCTCTTCTTCTTCTTCTCCTTCTCTTCTTCTTCTTCCTCTTCTCCGATCCCCTCCTCCTTCCCCTCATTCTTCTCCTATTCCTCTATTTAAATGAGATTTGCCGCTGATTTTTCTAGTTTTCCTCATATTGTTACGTTTTCCTGGGTTTTGACACTGATTTTGCCAATTTTAGGATTTTTTTTTGTGTTTTCTGACTTTTTGTTTCAGATTTCTTAGTTTTTTTAAAAGTTCTAATTATCCAAAAGTTTGGATGATGGCTTCAGATTTTGCCAAGTTTATGGCAGGAATGTGTACACCAACACCCATATAATGGCAAAAACGCTTTTGTGTAAATCTATTTTGCTAAATTTTTGTCATTCGCCTCGTATATTTAATTTTCGATTATGTTATGGTGCTTATTTCTTCTTTTTTTTGAATTTTTGGTTATTGACTTCATTTTTTGCCAAATTTATGACAGTTTCGTGTAAAACTCCAAGATAAATCTTCCAACATTATGGCAAATATGAAAAACCTTATTGATGGGAGATTTCAAATACTCTTGAAAGTTAAATCTTCCGACGTAATGGCAGATGTATGGCGTCAAAGCTGTGATGACGGTGGCGGTGCTCGAAGGTGGGGTGGTGGTGCACCAAAGATGGCGGAGGATGTTGACGACGACAAATTGCAACGCTGGTTGGGCTACACCACTTGGCGGCGATGGATGGTGGCACTAGGGAGGGGTTAAATCGGTGGTTGAACATTGCACGATGTTTGCCTTTTTTCCGAAAACTGCCGTCTAAACTAATTAATTATGCTTCAAGGATAAAATTGGTAAAGCAGACCCTTTTAAGTCTTAGAAAACATCACTCACGTTTCTAGTCCTATTTGTGCACATGAAACTAATTTTAGTCCTATATGGGTCATTAACTCCAAAAAATAACACTACGTATATGATATATATGATGTGGAGGCAAGTTCGTAACTATGAGTAAAGATTTTGTCATTTTGGGGCATCTTTGTGTAGTCCAACATAAATCAGATAATATTCATGATTTCCGATCATGGGAGTACTATTTTAGCTTACAAAGATACCAACTAAGACATTCTTAGATATTTTTTAGTAGAAAATTAGAGAGGACACAAGGCTTCACACAATCACACTTCACAGATAAAAAAGGTCACACATAAAAGGTTAATACTAAGCCTTTTTATTCCAATATTACTAAAATGAATGAAAAAGACTAAAATGTGACATGTTTTAATTTTTTCCAAAAATGTGACCAACAACTTAATTAACCCTGCAGCGCAAAGTGACTCCGGCTGAAGTGACTCCGGTCACAGTGACTGCCCCACCACCACAGTGACTGCCCCTCCGGCCACAATGACTGCCCCACCGCCACAGTGACTGCCCCACCGCCACAGTGACTGCCCCTCCGGCCACAATGACTGCCCCACCACCATAGTGACTGCCCCTCCGACCACACTGACTGCATCACCGCCACAGTGACTGCCCCTCCTGCCATAGTGACTCTGTCGTGACAGTGACTTCGACCACCGTGACTGCCTGTCTACCGGCCACAGTAATTACCCATCCATCGGTCACAGTGACTCCGATCAGACTGCCCGCCCATAGTAACGCCTAGAGTTACTCCGATCAGCGCTGCCAAGTGACTGACAGCTGCCTAAACAACAACCTCCCTGCCTCGCCTGGTCCCCAGCAGCCCTAACAACAACCATGGCGGTGGATGCTACCACCCCCTTGCCCACCAGCCCAGTCTACAAACCCCCAGCCCCTCCGGAACACTCCCCCATACCCCCTCCAGCACCCTCCCCCAGCAGTCCCCAACCCTCTCCAGTACCCTCCCCAGCCCCCTCCCCATCCCACCTACTGTGACTGGTCCACCACCGATCAACATCTCTCTATCCACAACCCGCCACCACAGGCCAATATCTCTTCGTCCATAGCCCCCAACAATCTACTAGCCAAAGTGACATCTCCATGGCCCACAGGGCACACCCTGGCCACCCCCATCAAATTCCATAACGCACACCCTCACCCATCCATTACAACCACCATCCGACCCTGTAGTACCGCTCATCGGTTTCTTACCGCCCCACCACCAGATCGAAACCTTATCCACCTCGATCTGAAAAATCAAGATGTGGGATACAGAATCTGCAGATCTGAACATGATTTTGAGTGGTGGCTATGGAGACGCTCCATCAAAGAAGACAACGACGGACTTTCTCCAAAGCAACGGCAATCGAGACACACCGTCGAAGACGATAAAGAAGGAGGTGTTCCAGAGCGGTGATGCTAGATTTACAGTCGAGAAGAAAGGAGAAGAAGATGAAAGTGGCGACGGCTCAATCGGAGAACACTGATGGAGAAGGAGCGATGGTAGTATGGATGCGTCGGAGGTGGTGGAGGCCGTTCGATTGGAGATGAGCAGAGAGCTGGGAGTTAGATGCCAATAGACGCGAGATGGGAGATGGAGAGACGGAAGAGAAAAGGCCGACTGGATCACTTTTTTGTCACAATCTAAATTAGTCATATAATTGTCCATTGAAACTCTAACAATAATATTTGGGCCATTATTTCTTAATACTATCTAGGGGTGGACCCGGTCGACGTTCCCGGACCTGTCCGAAACCGGGTCCGGTACTGTTTGGGACCGGACCGGGTCCGGTTTAACGGTTCCGGTCTAGGACCGGGTACCCGACCGGGTAAATAAGGTCTCGGTCCCAATGGTCATTTCTTTTAAATTAATAGGGGTGTTGGGGCTGGGGGTCAAACTAGCCATTTGGAACGGCAAGTAAGGGCTAGTTTGAGGGTGTGGAGGGGTTTGGGGGTTTTGGGGGTGGTGGGTGGGGGTTACCAAAATTTTTTCCTGTAAATACCTACTCATTTTAAACATTTTTTCACATTATTCTACCTGTACTCACATTCTACTCTCAATTCTCAATTTCTCAATCACTAATATTACTCTATTCACATTTACACTTTCATCTTTTATAATTCATATATTCTCATATTATAACTATATTTATATACTTATTTAGTATTACACAACAATACTATATAATTATTTATAATTTCTATTTCTACATTCCTACTCCTACTCTTTCAATCATTCTTTTTTAAATATATTATATTACAATTATATTTATATACTCCTACACTTTCATATTTAACATATATATTTAATTATATACAGTTGTAGTTAACTAGTTCCTACATTGTTGTAGTTAACTAGTTTCTACTATCTACTTTTGTTAATTACACAATAATACTATATAAATATTTATAATTTCTATTTCTACATTCCTTCTCCTACTCTTTCAATCTTTCTTATTAAATATATTTTATTATAATTATATTTATATACTCCTACACCTTCACATTTAACATTTTATATTTAATTATATACATTTGTGGTTAACTAGTTCCTACATTGTTGTAGTTAACTAGTTCCTACTTTTAGAAACAGTTTTGTTAATCACTTCCTACATTACTTTCGATTGTACAATTAAGTAATTCTTATACATTCATATATAATTTAACACACACACACATATATATACACGAAATATATATATATATATATATATATATATAAAATTTAATATATACACATATATATCATATTAAACAATATATATATATATACACGAAATATAAAGAGTATATATAATTTAATATAATAGTCTGAAATAGAGGAAGTAGTCTGTATTATATATTTCGTATTAAATTATATATGAATGTATAATATATAATAGTCTGAAATAGAGGAAGTATATGTTTTACAACAACTAAATAAATTTCGACTATTAATGATTACTGTATTTATATATATATATATATATATATATATATATATATATATATATATATATATATATATATATGTGTGTGTGTGTGTGTGTGTGTGTGTGTGTGTGTGTGTGTGTGTGTGTATCGTATACATATACATTTTAATCATTGTACATTTTATTTCATAGTAGTACTTAAACTTGAATTCTTGTTAAATTTTGGACTAGTAATTTGTAATTTGTAATCTTGACATTGTAATTTGTAATTTGTATGTTTTGTAACATTTTTAAGACAATGGACCGGTCTAGGAGATCCGTTGATATAGGTAATCTCCAACGCAATCGAACAAAGGACATTACGAGAGGTCATCCTTCAGAGCGGTCGGGCCGATCGAAAGGTAAACGACAAGATGTGGCAACATCTTCGTCCCAATCACGTGATGATTGGACGACCGATTATGATCGTAGTGATGCGATGATCGATGAGCAACTTCGAGAATGAATAAACATGTAGCGACACGAGTTTGAGATAGCATACAAAATTTAATAGGAGTAAAACCAGGGGCGGATCCAGGAATGAAGAGTGGGGTGGGCTTAGCAGGAAAAAAATTGTTATTACAAACAAAAAGTTTAGCTTAGGCTACTTAGGGCCGTAATCGAATTGAGTTTTTTTTGAACTACGCGAATTCGAGCGTGATTTCGAATTTAATTTAGTGATCTGAGCTTAAGAAGCTTTTTTAAACTCGAACACGAGCTAGATTTTGAGTTCGAATAGTTGTTCAAGCTGAGTTCGAGCATAGTGGTATTCGGTTTGATCCGGACTCGAGTCTATCAATAACTCGTAAATTATAGGAATAAATTTTATTTATCTTAAAATTTAAACATTTTCATAGCAATTTTTTAAGTATATTTGAACACTAAAAAAATAGAGTTCGTATATCTATTTTATTCAAGCCGAGTTTGAGCATAAATTAAATTAATAATCAAATAGAATTACATAACTATTAAATAAAACTAATGCACAAAATAATAGATTAAAAGAGTATAAGAGTATGTGTGGATGGCTGGACAACTAGACTCGGCTAGAGGCAGCTAGTCGGACTCGAATAGACTAGAGGGGCAGAGCCACAACGAGCTACAGGCTAGAGTGTCGGACTCCAGAGGGACACCGACGATCGACCGCAGACATAGGGGACATGAAAGCAAGTGACGCCGCGGCTGGGTGCCTGTGTTTGTGACATCGTAGCTTCGTCGCTTTACTGAGTTGAGTCCTTCCCGCTTCTCCTTTGTGCTTGTTAGTCACTTTATAACAAAAGTATACTTCTACAGTTCTAAAAATCACAAATAGTAGTTCTTACCATGCTTGTTGCAAAAATTAGAACTAGATAATAATGAACTGGGTGATGGAAAAAACATAATTTTATTAATAATAATAATATTAATTTTAATAATAATAATAATAATAATAATAGAAATAGAAATAGTATATGACCAAATAAGGATAGTTGATAAAGAGTAACTTAGTTATTTTAATGATTATAATTATGTTTAAATTTTAATGCTTATAAAAGTTACTCATGGTGACTTGGGTCAAATAATAGTAAAATTCATATAATAATAACAGTATTATAATAATTAATCATATATTTTATGTTGTAAAATAATATTGTAAACTTGTAATATAAAGTGCTTTCATTGATGGTGTGGGTGAGTGGGTGAGATGAGATTGCATAATTTGCAGCTGGCTCCAAACACCAACTACATACGATTGTTTAATACTCCGTATGTAAAGTTTTGCTCCTCAATTTATCCCACATCGACTGAAAGGATGGTTCACCCTCCTGAGTGTCATATATATAAATCACTTCTTGGTGCAATCACACAAAGCTCTGTTATTACGCATCGAGATCATTTGTTCTTGGGATCATTTGTTCCCATGACTATGGGCTTTAAACAAAGTTTGGGCAGTCTTTTGCTTTTAGAGCTTCTTAGAACACTTCCTTGTAGACTTGGGGTGGGCTGAGTTTTAATTTTTGGGTGGGCTGAAAATTCATTCTCATTCTATACTAACTAACAAAATTGGGTTGGGTTGGGCTAGAGCCCACCCTAGACCCTACATAGATCTGCCCATGAGTAAAACATTAAAAAAGTTCCCATATAGCAGTTCAGTGTTTAATAGGAGTAAAAAGTATATAGCTTGACCAAATTATGAAATGTTAGGTATACTTATATTTAATAATTGAAAAATAAGTAAAAAAAATTTGAAACCCCATTGCAGCCACTCCTGGTCCATCAAAATTGTAGCCATCCTCCACCTCCACCGCCCACTGGTGGCGCCACCACCACACTCTGCCGCCACCGCCCACTAGCGGTGCCATCATTGCACTTCGCTGCCGCCCACTGGCAGTGCCACCACTGCACTCCACCGTCGTCGCCCACTAGTGGTGCCATCACGTGCGATGACATCCTCTATCGATCTCCTTCGGCAACAACCACCTCCGTTGATCTACTCTGGCGGTGAACTCCTCCCTCAATATCCTCGTCCGCCGCCGTGGTGCGGTGTGTCTAGGCACCGGCGCCTCCTCTTGTAGGATTGGTGATTTGGTGGTGACCTCATGTCTAGAGAAATTTCAACAATAAGTGTCATCTTAACACTGGAATGCCATCTATATGCCAACAATAAGTGTCATCTTAAAGTCTCTACATGGCATTCTTGTTATATTGCCATCTTTATAATGACATCTTCGAATTGAAAAATATGAAAATGTTGCCATCAACTCAGTGCCATAAAAATTACAATATTGGCGGAAATGCCATTTTCACAACAAAAGATGACATTAAAGTTTCTGCATTTTAGAAAGACTAATATTGACATTTTGGAATGGCATTACTTTTCGAATTAACATTTTCAGATTGAAAAGGTTTTGAAAAAAATTAAGTCCCTTTTTCAAAACAAATAAATTGAAATAAATAAATTAAAATAGATTCAAAACTTTCAGAAAATCCTGGTTGTTGGAGGCTCTCTTTTCAAATCCAAAAGTTTTAGATCTAAAATATCAAATTTTATTTTGAATCTCAAAATTAAACAAATAAATTCAATAAAATATAGAAAGAGTTTAACAGATGAGAACCAAGGAGTATGAATACAAAGAGGATGTGGAGAAGAGGAGAAGAAGAAGAAGAAAGAAGAAGAGCCTTACCTACGCCGTCCGCCGTTCATCGCTGGCTGGAGCTTGGGAGAAGAAACGTAGGTAAACTTCATTTGAGAGGAAGGAAGTGTGCGGAACAGAGAAGGGATAAGACTGGGAGAAACGAAATGGGTCTGGGTGGGGTACGGATGGCAACTGGGCGGATGGGGAGGGTTTTACATATAACCGTAACCGCCTGGGTAATTTCCCCGCTCCGTAACCGCCCCATTACCCAACGAGTAATTTTTACCTAAATCATAACCGCCCCAAATCCCAATGGGTAACGGGTAAAACTTCGGGTAACCACGGATAACCACTTTATTAGTTGAGTCATAAAATTTTGATATAAAAATAATATTTTAAAAGGCGAAGAATGATATCGCCTAGAGGACTCTACACTTCAGATGTCAATTTAGAGATTCGTATGTCTACAAGACGAGAAAGAAGCAACTTAAAATAATTTGAACCTAAAATACTTAATCTAAAAAATAATTAATCACGAAAAAAATATGATAATAATCAAACAAGACTATCAAAAAATTTGATTCAAAATCTAGTATGAACTTTCATTCGTACATTATAGTTAGTACATCTATTATCTATATATACACAATGGAAAGAAAAAATCTTATCTTTTAATAATTGTGAGACAAGTAATATATAAAAATATAATAAAATATCACTACAAATAATCGGGGCGGGTATGGGGCGGGTAATGAGGCGGACATGTATAAAACCGTAACCGCCCCATTACCCGTAAAAACAAAGCGGGCATTCCCCGCCCCGTACCTGTTACCCGGTCAATGCAGCTTTCACCGTTTTGACTGGGGCGGTTCGGTGCGGGTATCCACCGGTTCGGTCACAATTGCCATCTCTAATCTGGGCGGCTACGGAGGAAAAAGAAATAGGGATAAGGGTAGGATTGGAATTGAAATCTATTAAACTCCTATTTTGGGAATAAAAAAGTAAAAAACATAAGGTTCTATTTTGGAACTACTCCTATGTTTTACTTAGGGCTGAGACTTGGAACCGTAAAACCGGGAAAACCGATCCGAATCGAACCGAAATTTCCGGTTCGGTCGGTTCCTGTAATATTGGACTTCAACTTTTTTCGGTTCAGTTCCTATAGCATTTCATCGGTTTGGTTCCGGTTTGGTTCCAATTCGGTTCCGGTTCCTAGCGAGGAACCGAACTTCTTATACATTGCATGAGTAATCTTCATTTGAGATGCTTCTGGGTAGAATTTTTTGATGAAATTTTATGAGCTTGTTGTTCATGAAATAATGATTATGTTCACCAAAAGTTTTAGATCTAAAATATCAAACTTTATTTTGAATCTCAAAATTAAACAAATAAATTCAATAAAATATAGAAAGAGTTTAACAGATGAGAACCAAGGAGTATGAATACAAGGAGGATGTGGAGAAGAGGAGAAGAATAAGAAGAAAGAAGAAGAGCCTTACCTATGCCGTCCGCCGTTCATCGCTGGCTGGAGCTTGGGAGAAGAAACGTAGGTAAACTTCATTTGAGAGGAAGGAAGTGTGCGGAACAGAGAAGGGATAAGACAGGGAGAAACGAAATTGGTCTGGGTGGGGTACGGATGGCAACTGGGCGGATGGGGAGGGTTTTACATATAACCGTAACCGCCTGGGTAATTTCCCCGCACCGTAACCGCCCCATTACCCAACGAGTAATTTTTACCTAAATCATAACCGCCCCAAATCCCAATGGGTAACGGGTAAAACTTCGGGTAACCACGGATAACCACTTTATTAGTTGAGTCATAAAATTTTGATATAAAAATAATATTTTAAAAGGCGAAGAATGATATCGCCTAGACCACTCTACACTTCAGATGTCACTTTAGAGATTCGTATGTCTACAAGACGAGAAAGAAGCAACTTAAAATAATTTGAACCTAAAATACTTAATCTAAAAAATAATTAATCACGAAAAAAATATGATAATAATCAAACAAGACTATCAAAATTTTTGATTCAAAATCTAGTATGAACTTTCATTCGTACATTATAGTTAGTACATCTATTATCTATATATACACAATGGAAAGAAAAAATCTTATCTTTTAATAATTGTGAGACAAGTAATATATAAAAATATAATAAAAATATAACTACAAATAATCGGGGCGGGTATGGGGCGGGTAATGAGGCGGACATGTATAAAACCGTAACCGCCCCATTACCCGTAAAAACAAATCGGGTATTCCCCGCCCCGTACCTGTTACCCGGTCAATGCGGCTTTCACCGTTTTGACTGGGGCGGTTCGGTGCGGGTATCCACCGCTTCGGTCACAATTGTCATCTCTAATCTGGGGGGCTATGGAGGAAAAAGAAATAGGGATAAGGGTAGGATTGGAATTGAACTCTATTAAACTCCTATTTTGGGAATAAAAAAGTAAAAAACATAAGGTTCTATTTTGGAACTACTCCTATGTTTTACTTAGGGCTGAGACTTGGAACCGTAAAACCGGGAAAACCGATCCGAATCGAACCGAAATTTCCGGTTCGGTTCGGTTCCTATAATATTGGACTTCAGCTTTTTTCGGTTCAGTTCCTATAGTATTTCATCGGTTTGGTTCCGGTTCGGTTCCAATTCGGTTCCGGTTCCTAGCGAGGAACCGAACTTCTTATACATTGCATGAGTAATCTTCATTTGAGATGCTTCTGGGTAGAATTTTTTGATGAAATTTTATGAGCTTGTTGTTCATGAAATAATGATTATGTTCACCAAAAGTTTTAGATCTAAAATATCAAATTTTATTTTGAATCTCAAAATTAAACAAATAAATTCAATAAAATATAGAAAGAGTTTAACAGATGAGAACCAAGGAGTATGAACACAAGGAGGATGTGGAGAAGAGGAGAAGAAGAAGAAGAAAGAAGAAGAGCCTTACCTACGCCGTCCGCCGTTCATCGCTGGCTGGAGCTTGGGAGAAGAAACGTAGGTAAACTTCATTTGAGAGGAAGGAAGTGTGCGGAACAGAGAAGGGATAAGACAGGGAGAAACGAAATGGGTCTGGGTGGGGTACGGATGGCAACTGGGCGGATGGGGAGGGTTTTACATATAACCGTAACCGCCTGGGTAATTTCCCCGCTCCGTAACCGCCCCATTACCCAACGAGTAATTTTTACCTAAATCATAACCGCCCCAAATCCCAATGGGTAACGGGTAAAACTTCGGGTAACCACGGATAACCACTTTATTAGTTGAGTCATAAAATTTTGATATAAAAATAATATTTTAAAAGGCGAAGAATGATATCGCCTAGACGACTCTACACTTCAGATGTCACTTTAGATATTCGTATGTCTACAAGACGAGAAAGAAGCAACTTAAAATAATTTGAACCTAAAATACTTAATCTAAAAAATAATTAATCACGAAAAAAATATGATAATAATCAAACAAGACTATCAAAAAATTTGATTCAAAATCTAGTATGAACTTTCATTCGTACATTATAGTTAGTACATCTATTATCTATATATACACAATGGAAAGAAAAAATCTTATCTTTTAATAATTGTGAGACAAGTAATATATAAAAATATAATAAAAATATAACTACAAATAATCGGGGCGGGTATGGGGCGGGTAATGAGGCGGACATGTATAAAACCGTAACCGCCCCATTATTCGTAAAAACAAATCGGGTATTCCCCGCCCCGTACCTGTTACCCGGTCAATGCGGCTTTCACCGTTTTGACTGGGGCGGTTCGGTGCGGGTATCCACCGGTTCGGTCACAATTGCCATCTCTAATCTGGGGGGCTACGGTGGAAAAAGAAATAGGGATAAGGGTAGGATTGGAATTGAACTCTATTAAACTCCTATTTTGGCAATAAAAAAGTAAAAAACATAAGGTTCTATTTTGGAACTACTCCTATGTTTTACTTAGGGCTGAGACTTGGAACCGTAAAACCGGGAAAACTGATCCGAATCGAACCGAAATTTCCGGTTCGGTTCGGTTCCTATAATATTGGACTTCAGCTTTTTTCGGTTCAGTTCCTATAGCATTTCATCGGTTTGGTTCCGGTTCGGTTCCAATTCGGTTCCGGTTCCTAGCGAGGAACCGAACTTCTTATACATTGCATGAGTAATCTTCATTTGAGATGCTTCTGGGTAGAATTTTTTGATGAAATTTTATGAGCTTGTTGTTCATGAAATAATGATTATGTTCACCAAAAGTTTTAGATCTAAAATATCAAATTTTATTTTGAATCTCAAAATTAAACAAATAAATTCAATAAAATATAGAAAGAGTTTAACAGATGAGAACCAAGGAGTATGAATACAAGGAGGATGTGGAGAAGAGAAGAAGAAGAAGAAAGAAGAAGAGCCTTACCTATGCCGTCCGCCGTTCTTCGCTGGCTGGAGCTTGGGAGAAGAAACGTAGGTAAACTTCATTTGAGAGGAAGGAAGTGTGCGGAACAGAGAAGGGATAAGACAGGGAGAAACGAAATGGGTCTGGGTGGGGTACGGATGGCAACTGGGCGGATGGGGAGGGTTTTACATATAACCGTAACCGCCTGGGTAATTTCCCCGCACCGTAACCGCCCCATTACCCAACGAGTAATTTTTACCTAAATCATAACCGCCCCAAATCCCAATGGGTAACGGGTAAAACTTCGGGTAACCACGGATAACCACTTTATTAGTTGAGTCATAAAATTTTGATATAAAAATAATATTTTAAAAGGCGAAGAATGATATCGCCTAGACCACTCTACACTTCAGATGTCACTTTAGAGATTCGTATGTCTACAAGACGAGAAAGAAGCAACTTAAAATAATTTGAACCTAAAATACTTAATCTAAAAAATAATTAATCACGAAAAAAATATGATAATAATCAAACAAGACTATCAAAATTTTTGATTCAAAATCTAGTATGAACTTTCATTCGTACATTATAGTTAGTACATCTATTATCTATATATACACAATGGAAAGAAAAAATCTTATCTTTTAATAATTGTGAGACAAGTAATATATAAAAATATAATAAAAATATAACTACAAATAATCGGGGCGGGTATGGGGCGGGTAATGAGGCGGACATGTATAAAACCGTAACCGCCCCATTACCCGTAAAAACAAATCGGGTATTCCCCGCCCCGTACCTGTTACCCGGTCAATGCGGCTTTCACCGTTTTGACTGGGGCGGTTCGGTGCGGGTATCCACCGCTTCGGTCACAATTGTCATCTCTAATCTGGGGGGCTATGGAGGAAAAAGAAATAGGGATAAGGGTAGGATTGGAATTGAACTCTATTAAACTCCTATTTTGGGAATAAAAAAGTAAAAAACATAAGGTTCTATTTTGGAACTACTCCTATGTTTTACTTAGGGCTGAGACTTGGAACCGTAAAACCGGGAAAACCGATCCGAATCGAACCGAAATTTCCGGTTCGGTTCGGTTCCTATAATATTGGACTTCAGCTTTTTTCGGTTCAGTTCCTATAGTATTTCATCGGTTTGGTTCCGGTTCGGTTCCAATTCGGTTCCGGTTCCTAGCGAGGAACCGAACTTCTTATACATTGCATGAGTAATCTTCATTTGAGATGCTTCTGGGTAGAATTTTTTGATGAAATTTTATGAGCTTGTTGTTCATGAAATAATGATTATGTTCACCAAAAGTTTTAGATCTAAAATATCAAATTTTATTTTGAATCTCAAAATTAAACAAATAAATTCAATAAAATATAGAAAGAGTTTAACAGATGAGAACCAAGGAGTATGAATACAAGGAGGATGTGGAGAAGAGGAGAAGAAGAAGAAGAAAGAAGAAGAGCCTTACCTACGCCGTCCGCCGTTCATCGCTGGCTGGAGCTTGGGAGAAGAAACGTAGGTAAACTTCATTTGAGAGGAAGGAAGTGTGCGGAACAGAGAAGGGATAAGACAGGGAGAAACGAAATGGGTCTGGGTGGGGTACGGATGGCAACTGGGCGGATGGGGAGGGTTTTACATATAACCGTAACCGCCTGGGTAATTTCCCCGCTCCGTAACCGCCCCATTACCCAACGAGTAATTTTTACCTAAATCATAACCGCCCCAAATCCCAATGGGTAACGGGTAAAACTTCGGGTAACCACGGATAACCACTTTATTAGTTGAGTCATAAAATTTTGATATAAAAATAATATTTTAAAAGGCGAAGAATGATATCGCCTAGACGACTCTACACTTCAGATGTCACTTTAGATATTCGTATGTCTACAAGACGAGAAAGAAGCAACTTAAAATAATTTGAACCTAAAATACTTAATCTAAAAAATAATTAATCACGAAAAAAATATGATAATAATCAAACAAGACTATCAAAAAATTTGATTCAAAATCTAGTATGAACTTTCATTCGTACATTATAGTTAGTACATCTATTATCTATATATACACAATGGAAAGAAAAAATCTTATCTTTTAATAATTGTGAGACAAGTAATATATAAAAATATAATAAAAATATAACTACAAATAATCGGGGCGGGTATGGGGCGGGTAATGAGGCGGACATGTATAAAACCGTAACCGCCCCATTATTCGTAAAAACAAATCGGGTATTCCCCGCCCCGTACCTGTTACCCGGTCAATGCGGCTTTCACCGTTTTGACTGGGGCGGTTCGGTGCGGGTATCCACCGGTTCGGTCACAATTGCCATCTCTAATCTGGGGGGCTACGGTGGAAAAAGAAATAGGGATAAGGGTAGGATTGGAATTGAACTCTATTAAACTCCTATTTTGGCAATAAAAAAGTAAAAAACATAAGGTTCTATTTTGGAACTACTCCTATGTTTTACTTAGGGCTGAGACTTGGAACCGTAAAACCGGGAAAACTGATCCGAATCGAACCGAAATTTCCGGTTCGGTTCGGTTCCTATAATATTGGACTTCAGCTTTTTTCGGTTCAGTTCCTATAGCATTTCATCGGTTTGGTTCCGGTTCGGTTCCAATTCGGTTCCGGTTCCTAGCGAGGAACCGAACTTCTTATACATTGCATGAGTAATCTTCATTTGAGATGCTTCTGGGTAGAATTTTTTGATGAAATTTTATGAGCTTGTTGTTCATGAAATAATGATTATGTTAACCAAAAGTTTTAGATCTAAAATATCAAATTTTATTTTGAATCTCAAAATTAAACAAATAAATTCAATAAAATATAGAAAGAGTTTAACAGATGAGAACCAAGGAGTATGAATACAAGGAGGATGTGGAGAAGAGAAGAAGAAGAAGAAAGAAGAAGAGCCTTACCTATGCCGTCCGCCGTTCTTCGCTGGCTGGAGCTTGGGAGAAGAAACGTAGGTAAACTTCATTTGAGAGGAAGGAAGTGTGCGGAACAGAGAAGGGATAAGACAGGGAGAAACGAAATGGGTCTGGGTGGGGTACGGATGGCAACTGGGCGGATGGGGAGGGTTTTACATATAACCGTAACCGCCTGGGTAATTTCCCCGCACCGTAACCGCCCCATTACCCAACGAGTAATTTTTACCTAAATCATAACCGCCCCAAATCCCAATGGGTAACGGGTAAAACTTCGGGTAACCACGGATAACCACTTTATTAGTTGAGTCATAAAATTTTGATATAAAAATAATATTTTAAAAGGCGAAGAATGATATCGCCTAGACCACTCTACACTTCAGATGTTACTTTAGAGATTCGTATGTCTACAAGACGAGAAAGAAGCAACTTAAAATAATTTGAACCTAAAATACTTAATCTAAAAAATAATTAATCACGAAAAAAATATGATAATAATCAAACAAGACTATCAAAATTTTTGATTCAAAATCTAGTATGAACTTTCATTCGTACATTATAGTTAGTACATCTATTATCTATATATACACAATGGAAAGAAAAAATCTTATCTTTTAATAATTGTGAGACAAGTAATATATAAAAATATAATAAAAATATAACTACAAATAATCGGGGCGGGTATGGGGCGGGTAATGAGGCGGACATGTATAAAACCGTAACCGCCCCATTACCCGTAAAAACAAATCGGGTATTCCCCGCCCCGTACCTGTTACCCGGTCAATGCGGCTTTCACCGTTTTGACTGGGGCGGTTCGGTGCGGGTATCCACCGCTTCGGTCACAATTGTCATCTCTAATCTGGGGGGCTATGGAGGAAAAAGAAATAGGGATAAGGGTAGGATTGGAATTGAACTCTATTAAACTCCTATTTTGGGAATAAAAAAGTAAAAAACATAAGGTTCTATTTTGGAACTACTCCTATGTTTTACTTAGGGCTGAGACTTGGAACCGTAAAACCGGGAAAACCGATCCGAATCGAACCGAAATTTCCGGTTCGGTTCGGTTCCTATAATATTGGACTTCAGCTTTTTTCGGTTCAGTTCCTATAGTATTTCATCGGTTTGGTTCCGGTTCGGTTCCAATTCGGTTCCGGTTCCTAGCCAGGAACCGAACTTCTTATACATTGCATGAGTAATCTTCATTTGAGATGCTTCTGGGTAGAATTTTTTGATGAAATTTTATGAGCTTGTTGTTCATGAAATAATGATTATGTTCACCAAAAGTTTTAGATCTAAAATATCAAATTTTATTTTGAATCTCAAAATTAAACAAATAAATTCAATAAAATATAGAAAGAGTTTAACAGATGAGAACCAAGGAGTATGAATACAAGGAGGATGTGGAGAAGAGGAGAAGAAGAAGAAGAAAGAAGAAGAGCCTTACCTACGCCGTCCGCCGTTCATCGCTGGCTGGAGCTTGGGAGAAGAAACGTAGGTAAACTTCATTTGAGAGGAAGGAAGTGTGCGGAACAGAGAAGGGATAAGACAGGGAGAAACGAAATGGGTCTGGGTGGGGTACGGATGGCAACTGGGCGGATGGGGAGGGTTTTACATATAACCGTAACCGCCTGGGTAATTTCCCCGCTCCGTAACCGCCCCATTACCCAACGAGTAATTTTTACCTAAATCATAACCGCCCCAAATCCCAATGGGTAACGGGTAAAACTTCGGGTAACCACGGATAACCACTTTATTAGTTGAGTCATAAAATTTTGATATAAAAATAATATTTTAAAAGGCGAAGAATGATATCGCCTAGACGACTCTACACTTCAGATGTCACTTTAGATATTCGTATGTCTACAAGACGAGAAAGAAGCAACTTAAAATAATTTGAACCTAAAATACTTAATCTAAAAAATAATTAATCACGAAAAAAATATGATAATAATCAAACAAGACTATCAAAAAATTTGATTCAAAATCTAGTATGAACTTTCATTCGTACATTATAGTTAGTACATCTATTATCTATATATACACAATGGAAAGAAAAAATCTTATCTTTTAATAATTGTGAGACAAGTAATATATAAAAATATAATAAAAATATAACTACAAATAATCGGGGCGGGTATGGGGCGGGTAATGAGGCGGACATGTATAAAACCGTAACCGCCCCATTATTCGTAAAAACAAATCGGGTATTCCCCGCCCCGTACCTGTTACCCGGTCAATGCGGCTTTCACCGTTTTGACTGGGGCGGTTCGGTGCGGGTATCCACCGGTTCGGTCACAATTGCCATCTCTAATCTGGGGGGCTACGGTGGAAAAAGAAATAGGGATAAGGGTAGGATTGGAATTGAACTCTATTAAACTCCTATTTTGGCAATAAAAAAGTAAAAAACATAAGGTTCTATTTTGGAACTACTCCTATGTTTTACTTAGGGCTGAGACTTGGAACCGTAAAACCGGGAAAACTGATCCGAATCGAACCGAAATTTCCGGTTCGGTTCCTATAATATTGGACTTCAGCTTTTTTCGGTTCAGTTCCTATAGCATTTCATCGGTTTGGTTCCGGTTCGGTTCCAATTCGGTTCCGGTTCCTAGCGAGGAACCGAACTTCTTATACATTGCATGAGTAATCTTCATTTGAGATGCTTCTGGGTAGAATTTTTAGATGAAATTTTATGAGCTTGTTGTTCATGAAATAATGATTATGTTCACCAAAAGTTTTAGATCTAAAATATCAAATTTTATTTTGAATCTCAAAATTAAACAAATAAATTCAATAAAATATAGAAAGAGTTTAACAGATGAGAACCAAGGAGTATGAATACAAGGAGGATGTGGAGAAGAGAAGAAGAAGAAGAAAGAAGAAGAGCCTTACCTATGCCGTCCGCCGTTCTTCGCTGGCTGGAGCTTGGGAGAAGAAACGTAGGTAAACTTCATTTGAGAGGAAGGAAGTGTGCGGAACAGAGAAGGGATAAGACAGGGAGAAACGAAATGGGTCTGGGTGGGGTACGGATGGCAACTGGGCGGATGGGGAGGGTTTTACATATAACCGTAACCGCCTGGGTAATTTCCCCGCACCGTAACCGCCCCATTACCCAACGAGTAATTTTTACCTAAATCATAACCGCCCCAAATCCCAATGGGTAACGGGTAAAACTTCGGGTAACCACGGATAACCACTTTATTAGTTGAGTCATAAAATTTTGATATAAAAATAATATTTTAAAAGGCGAAGAATGATATCGCCTAAACGACTCTACACTTCAGATGTCACTTTAGAGATTCGTATGTCTACAAGACGAGAAAGAAGCAACTTAAAATAATTTGAACCTAAAATACTTAATCTAAAAAATAATTAATCACGAAAAAATATGATAATAATCAAACAAGACTATCAAAAATTTTGATTCAAAATCTAGTATGAACTTTCATTCGTACATTATAGTTAGTACATCTATTATCTATATATACACAATGGAAAGAAAAAATCTTATCTTTTAATAATTGTGAGACAAGTAATATATAAAAATATAATAAAAATATAACTACAAATAATCGGGGCGGGTATGGGGCGGGTAATGAGGCGGACATGTATAAACCGTAACCGCCCCATTACCCGTAAAAACAAATCGGGTATTCCCTACCCCGTACCTGTTACCCGGTCTATGCGGCTTTCACCGTTTTGACTGGGGCGGTTCGGTGCGGGTATCCACCGGTTCGGTCACAATTGCCATCTCTAATCTGGGGGGCTACGGAGGAAAAAGAAATAGGGATAAGGGTAGGATTGGAATTGAACTCTATTAAACTCCTATTTTGGGAATAAAAAAGTAAAAAACATAAGGTTCTATTTTGGAACTACTCCTATGTTTTACTTAGGGCTGAGACTTGGAACCGTAAAACCGGGAAAACCGATCCGAATCGAACCGAAATTTCCGGTTCGGTTCGGTTCCTATAATATTGGACTTCAGCTTTTTTCGGTTCAGTTCCTATAGTATTTCATCGGTTTGGTTCCGGTTCGGTTCCAATTCGGTTCCGGTTCCTAGCCAGGAACCGAACTTCTTATACATTGCATGAGTAATCTTCATTTGAGATGCTTCTGGGTAGAATTTTTTGATGAAATTTTATGAGCTTGTTGTTCATGAAATAATGATTATGTTCACCAAAAGTTTTAGATCTAAAATATCAAATTTTATTTTGAATCTCAAAATTAAACAAATAAATTCAATAAAATATAGAAAGAGTTTAACAGATGAGAACCAAGGAGTATGAATACAAGGAGGATGTGGAGAAGAAGAGAAGAAGAAGAAGAAAGAAGAAGAGCCTTACCTATGCCGTCCGCCGTTCATCGCTGGCTGGAGCTTGGGAGAAGAAACGTAGGTAAACTTCATTTGAGAGGAAGGAAGTGTGCGGAACAGAGAAGGGATAAGACAGGGAGAAACGAAATGGGTCTGGGTGGGGTACGGATGGCAACTGGGCGGATGGGGAGGGTTTTACATATAACCGTAACCGCCTGGGTAATTTCCCCGCTCCGTAACCGCCCCATTATCCAACGAGTAATTTTTACCTAAATCATAACCGCCCCAAATCCCAATGGGTAACGGGTAAAACTTCGGGTAACCACGGATAACCACTTTATTAGTTGAGTCATAAAATTTTGATATAAAAATAATATTTTAAAAGGCGAAGAATGATATCGCCTAGACGACTCTACACTTCAGATGTCACTTTAGATATTCGTATGTCTACAAGACGAGAAAGAAGCAACTTAAAATAATTTGAACCTAAAATACTTAATCTAAAAAATAATTAATCACGAAAAAAATATGATAATAATCAAACAAGACTATCAAAAATTTTGATTCAAAATCTAGTATGAACTTTCATTCGTACATTATAGTTAGTACATCTATTATCTATATATACACAATGGAAAGAAAAAATCTTATCTTTTAATAATTGTGAGACAAGTAATATATAAAAATATAATAAAAATATAACTACAAATAATCGGGGCGGGTATGGGGCGGGTAATGAGGCGGACATGTATAAAACCGTAACCGCCCCATTACCCGTAAAAACAAATCGGGTATTCCCCGCCCCGTACCTGTTACCCGGTCAATGCGGCTTTCACCGTTTTGACTGAGGCGGTTCGGTGCGGGTATCCACCGGTTCGGTCACAATTGCCATCTCTAATCTGGGGGGCTACGGAGGAAAAAGAAATAGGGATAAGGGTAGGATTGGAATTGAACTCTATTAAACTCCTATTTTGGGAATAAAAAAGTAAAAAACATAAGGTTCTATTTTGGAACTACTCCTATGTTTTACTTAGGGCTGAGACTTGGAACCGTAAAACCGGGAAAACCGATCCGAATCGAACCGAAATTTCCGGTTCGGTTCGGTTCCTATAATATTGGACTTCAGCTTTTTTCGGTTCAGTTCCTATAGTATTTCATCGGTTTGGTTCCGGTTCGGTTCCAATTCGGTTCCGGTTCCTAGCCAGGAACCGAACTTCTTATACATTGCATGAGTAATCTTCATTTGAGATGCTTCTGGGTAGATTTTTTTGATGAAATTTTATGAGCTTGTTGTTCATGAAATAATGATTATGTTCACCAAATTTGAGCTTTAAATGCAACCAGGAAGTCAGTTAAATAAATTATTGAAAAACATTACGCCAAAATATATAAAAAAAACACAATGTTTTTCAATATTTTATTTAACTCACTTATCGATTGAATTTTAAGCTAAACTTTGGTATATATAATCTACATTTCGTGTAGAACATGCTTACAAAATTTTATCAAAAAATTGTACACGGAAGCACCACAAGTGGAGGCAGACGGCGTTCCGGGCAGAAATTTTTTTGTCAAAAATATTTGTTTTGCATAATATACCTTGTATATTGTGGACTAGGCCAATCCAAGTAGTTATTATTTTAATTCTTCAACCCACTTTTATATTTATTGTTTGTTTGTAATTGTATTTGTTATCGGAGTTCACCTCAAAAGGGAATTAATATTCTGTTGATTATGTTGTTTATTACTACGTACTTTTTACTTATTGTGCATTACTAGTAGAAGAATATTATTTTGGGGTTGAACTACCTGCTATTGGATGTGTATTTTGGAGCTATTGAACCTTTTTGCTTGACAGTCGATGCCTATTTTAAACCGATATTTTTGTTATGTTTAAATTTAATTTTGCACTTGCATATTTTTTTTTATTTGAACATTGAGATATCATCCATGTATAATGTAATGGTCATAATTTCATGATTTAAATTTGATTTTTTTATTTAAGTGAAGGTAAAATGTGTTCATTTTAGGAGAATAATAAATTTTTATAAGGAACCGTAAAAAGGTAAGAACCGAACTGAATTTAACTAGAACCGAACCAAATTTAACAACTAGATTTTTAACTAGAATCGAACCGAATTTAATGCCTACGATTTTTATACAGTTCCATCGAATTTTATCAAGAACCGAACCGATCCCAGACCTAGTTTTACTCCTATCCAAGTCAATTCCTATTTAGGAGTTCCTTAACTCCCACATCAGTTGAGGCATTAATTTGTATGCAAAATTGGCTTCGAGGGGATGACATACTCCTTCAGTTCCAAGATGAACCATGTGCAGAAGAGCTGGAGTTTTATGAAGGCATTGAGACAGGTATATATTACTTTCAACGGGTTTATAAAAATGTAAATTCCATTATATTCCTTACAAGTATGCACTCTATGTTTATCATTCTATAATCAATACTTGTTTGTACAGTTTTATAACTTTATTTTTAGTTGTTATAATTATAAATTATGTTTACATTTCTAGAATTGGCAAATGAAAAAGCTGGGAGCTGGGTTAGCAATGAAGATCTAGAAGGATGAATGTCAAGAATGATGCACTAATTAAATTGTTCCCATATCCTTAATTTTGTTGGACTGTTTAAGTTTTTGTAAACTAAAGACTAAATGAGTAAACTGTAATGACTAGCAATGACTTTTTGTTGGACTGTTTTGGTATCCTCCAGGGAGTTAGTAATTTGGTAATTAGTATGCTCTTTTTTTATCATTTGAAATGGTTGGTAGTGTTTGAGTTTTTGTAAACTAAAGCTGGAAGATATCCTCCAGGCAGTTAGTAACTTGGTAATTAGTGTATTTGTAATCCTCTGTTAGTTGGGAGATCAGCTAACAATGAGGTTTTGTTGGACTGTTTTGAGTTTTTTAATCTAAATTGTATGCTCTTTTCCAGGCAGTTTTTATCATTTTAACTTGGCATGATGGTATCTGTATTGCATAAACTTAGTAAATACTAATTGCTAGGTTTTTGTAATAATTTTGGCATTACTTTAGCATTGTACCGTACCGCTTTGTATCATTCCGAAATGACATGGTACCGAATGGTTCCAATCCTAGAACCGAACCGTACCGGACCGTTTAAAACTTCATGAATACATTACAGGGTTTGCTAATTTCCCGGACCGTTCCGGACCACGCTCACCCCTATAAAAAAACATAAGGTTCTATTTTGGAACTACTCCCATGTTTTACTCTTATCCAAGTAAACTCCTAAATTGGAAATTGTAATTTATGATTAACTCTTCTGTTAATTGGTGGTGATTAACAGGCTTTTCAAATTCCTGCTGGAACAAGAATGGCTAATAGTTGCTAACTTCTACAGTACACTAGGAGAAGTTCTCACAGGTGTTGAAACAGTACACTAGGGAATTTCCTACAGGAGAGTTAAGCTGTGTTTGCGTGAGCCATTCAGCATGTCTATGATCCTTTATTACAAGTATGGTGAGGAACATTCACCAAACAAGCACAAGACTAATGCATTGAACATGAGGAGACATTCGCACCACGAAATGCCAAATGAATTTCTACACAACCATATGAATGAAGGATATGTGATTCAACTAACTGACATCTATAGATGCTGCCACTCCATAATGATCTTCTAACACAAGACATCAATTGCGATTTCAAATATTAAGATGCTGCCACAATAAATGACTTTCTATCTCTTCAATATAAAACAAAACATTACAAATGGGTGCATTGTTATTTACAAGGTAATACTTTCATCATCTATAATTCTATGAAAGGAAAAGGTTCCCTGGCAAGAACCATGAACTGACATAAACAGGTTCTCAACTTCCCCCTCTATGAACTAACCATGACAAAATAGGTTAACTTAAACAACCAATTGGCTGCTACAGAAAAATTAATCACATACTCAAAGAGAAAATCACTCAACTTTCCATGCCTACAGAAGTTTAAGTGCTCTCAAGCGTTCTTCATGTTCAGGGTCCAATTTTGGCGGTGCAAAGTAATAGCCATGAAGATCCTCCACTATGTACTCCTGCAACATTCAATTGTCAACAACATCCAAGCCTTAGTCCCAAAACACTTCGGGGTCGGCCAACATTCAATTGTCAAAGAGAAAAAAATACTCTGAACTGCTACATGACATGCTACTACTACAGCCTTGTTATTTAAATCAAGAGAAGTGAAATGGACCTCTGTAAGGCTTCGCTTTGAGAGAACATCACGGTGTTTCTGCCAGCTTTTATGGAAGGCCAATGTACCCAACAAGAAACCATATGCAACACCAAATACAGTAAAGGCGGATACTAAAGCCAGAGCCAGAGGAATGAATGTTTTTGATGATGCCAAAAAACATTCCAAAATAATCCAACCCAAAACATTCATTCCGGAACTCTTCTCTGTTCTCAGTGTCGATAGCCCATAAATTATATGCAAAACCAATAATCCCAGCAAGAAGAAACATCGCAATTGCCCCTGTTCCGTTCACAATATCAAAGTTATACTCAATTGCAAAAAAAAACGTGCCTCGTAAAATTTTATCCCTTACTGTTGGAATTGTGTGGAAATTGGCTTAAGTAAATTATACTCAATTGAAAGTACAGTACACACCTGTACTGTAATATAAGCAAACCGGATGTCTAGAAAACATTGGCTTCCAAGAGTCATTAAATGCATCCCGAAAACTTCCATCTCTATCCATGAAACTGGCAAGGCTACCAAACACCCCAATCAGCTGTAATGGTAAAGATACAAAGGTAAGAATCCATTAAGTTAAGAAATAGATCCAAGGCATCCTATTAATGCCATATGTGTCGAATTTGGCAAATGCATTTTAAATACATTTGTTAAATACAACAAAACAATACCTAATAATACACGTACTATTAAAGATCGTTTAAAAATCTAAAAAGGGACATTTGAAATGCATTTTCCGAAAGAGTAAGGAATGTTTGGAGATGTGACTTCCATATACCGAATATTATTTAAAATGTCTTAGAAAATGCACTCCTTATGTGCGATACATTTTTGGCATTAAAACCTTTTGGTAGTTAGTTACTTACATGGTTACATACTATCATGGGAAGTGTCACTAGCATTAGAAAACAAATGTGGTCTTCTTGGAAATTGCATAGCATATTAGCATCTAATTCTTCATTTATGTTTAAAAGTCGGTTTTGAAAGCTCCAGTCCACACTATGGGTTTCTGGCTTTGTTGACATTTTTATGAGTATAAAACTAAATAACATGAGAAGAGTAAATGTATGTGATGGAGTAATAGGACTAGGCCCAGAGCCTAATCAACCCAAGCCCCGAACTTGGACCCGTGTATCCAAGCCCACAACCTAGAGCCTGCCTGCCAACCCAGCGGAGAGCCTGCCAGTCCGACCGACCTCCCAGTCCGGAAGAGTAACAGTCAAGCAATTAATGCACTATTAATTATGTATTTAATTCTTTATTAATGTTGTAATTAATTAGTCATTATTATCGGTAGCGGTTACGATTCGTATACGTCTATAAAATGCGTGTTGTAATTCAGATTAGGGGAGACAACTTCTATATGCTATTTCTGGCTAACTTTCCATATTCGTACTTTCCTAATTCTTGCTTGAATGTCGTACATAGCTTTCCTAAAAGTCTACGAGCGTCCTATTTTGGACCAACATTGGTGCATTCATTGAGAGCCTCTATTGTCTCTCTCATCACTCTAGTAGGAAATTTCAGAAAAAATGGATGAAGATCGAAGGTTTCTAACAGTTCTTGTGGTCTGTTACTCACAATATTAAAAAATCTTGTTCTTGAAATTCAGCAAAAAAAAAAGCTGGATGCGTGAAGATCTATGCCCGGAGATGCCGCTGCCGGCCGCCGCCGTGTGTCATCACAAGCTCTCTGCCCGCTGAAGCTCACCCAGCCCGTTTCCGGTTCTCGTTGTCTCTTGCCGCTCCTTCCTCTGCCTCTGTCATGGGGTCTCAGGCCACTGCTCGCGTCTCTAGTCCCGCCACAGATCTGTCGGTCACTGCTCAGAACGATCAAATCTATCGTCGAGCAAGCTCTGTCGCCGCCATCCTGACCTCCGCCGTGGCCTGAAGCACCTACCCTAACTGCAGATCTCTCGCCGACGTTGAAGGATCGCTGTCTTGGTCCCACCGTCACTGTTAAAGATACGACCACTCTAGATCTCACCAAGCTGCTGCTGCAGCCTGTAGTCGTCATCATCGAAAAAACCGGAGTTGCGGCCTCGTCAGCCGTAGAATGCATCTCGACGTTGATGTTTAGGTCTTCAGGCGAGAATGCAGCTGAAGATGGAGCCGGGAGTGCAGCAGGAGATGGAGCCGGCCAAGGTCTCTGCACGACCCGTGACCTGTAAATCCTTGGAATCGATGTGAACCACACAGTTCGAGGACCATCCGACGGCAGGCATGGCGAGAAGTACCAATGATGGCTGAAGGCTCCAGAGAGGCCTCTCTGTTCGGCCACACCCTCATTCTATTCACGGCAGTCTGGACATGAACTCTAGGTCAGTTTGACCAATGCATTTGGGCCATAGAGAGTGGACTCCATTTATGCCAACAAGACAAAACATTGGGCTAGCCCACCTTTGACTCAATCATGTTTTCCAGCAGCCTTGATTTAACAACCCATTTGGGGGTTCAGCCCATTCCAAAAGCTAAGTGGTCTCTCCAATTCTTTATAAAAAAACACCATAAATTGAAACATTTGAAAAGATATTTTAAGTGGTATGATTGTGATGGATAGTCTACCCGGGGGTATATATCCGAAGGGTTATTGCTGGGAATAACTTAGAGAGAAGTCAGAGCAAGTAAATGTAGAGGGAGAGAGTGTATTATAAATGTGGAGCGTTTTCAGCGTGGTTACAAATGGGGAAATGGGGTGCTATTTATAGTAGCAATAAATGCCGGACAAGGACACGTGTCAAGCGCTCATTGGCTGAGGGGTCACCTCAACTGATTGGCGCTGGCAGCCGCATGTGGCTGCATTTAATGCGGCTGTTGGATGGGACGTCCGTGCAGGATACGGTGATCTGTACGCATGTGAGGCGGATATCTTGTCGAGTGAGATGCCTTCGGCTATAGAGCAGTAGCCGAGGGCTCCTCCAACCGATGGCACCCTGGTGCCGAGGGCTCACAGTGCCGAGGGCTACTGTTTTCGCCGTTTTCTCCCAGTTTCTTAATTTGCTTGAGAGACCCATTCTGTGAGAGTTTAGAGCCTTCGGCTGGGGGGCCGAAGGCACCCCTGGCACGTAGTGCGGGCTGCTTGGTACTCTGGGTGCTGTGATCTGGGCCTGTTGGGCCTTCCGGGCCTGGTGGGCCTTCGCTGGAGTAGTAGGAGTCTGTGGGCCGGGGGTTCCCGGGTCATATACTCCATCAGGAGTCCCTCACTCCTTTTGTCGAAAGGTACTTGAGGGAAAAGGAGTAATTTGTGCTTGCCCTTTGACGTTGTCCTGTCGTAACCTCTGAAGTTGGTGAGAAGTTGTTGCTTTTATGTCCCTGCCGAAGGCAGTCCCTCAGTTACCCACATGTCGGGACTTGAGGGCTTGCTTTGTCGTTTGTTTGGAATTTCACTAGTTTTGTAATTTAATGTTTTTCCCGAGGGGGTTCCCAGTCCCCCACTCCTTGAGACACTTGTAAAGTGGTGAAAAGGAGTAAAGTAGTTGCGTTGCTGTTGATTAGCCAAAGGCTGACGCTTTTCGTTTCATTTTGGGGGGATGCCTCGTTAAAAAACTCATTAGAAAAAACCCTGTGGGAAAAAAATCCTAATTAGGGAAAAAGAGTGCACCGGATTTCCCCAATGATGAATCGAAAATGTCAAACCTTGGTCAAAAATGGAGAATAACGGTAATGCCGAAGGCTCTTCTTCTTCTGAGGGCTCATGTGTTGATTAGCCGAAGGCTTGCTGTTGATGTCCTGGGGGTGCCGAAGGGGAGCCCCTCAATCCGGGGATCGAGGGCCTGCTGGATGAGGGCAGCAGTGGAGTTGTTACCGGGGGGTCCTGTTGGTCCCGTTTGTAATGGGAACAGTCTAGAGGGGGGGTGAATAGACTGTTCAGGAATTTAAACTTTTCTCTAAGTCAAGTCTGACTTAACAGAGATGGTCGAAATCTGGTGACAGAGATGGTCAGGTTCTGATGGCAGAACTAGACCAGGCAGCGGATAAGTTTCTGTCCGGGTAGCCTCTAGAAGAAAGCTAAGGCAAAGTGCCTTTCTGATAACTCTGAAGGAAGATCTGCTGGACACAGAGTCCAACCTTAAGAGTTAGTCAGTAGAATCTTAAGTGCAGAAAATAAAAGCTGAAAGTAAATGACACCGGGGTTTTTATAGTGGTTCAAGGAACAACTCGTTCCTCTAGTCCACTGTTCCACTAAGCTTGCAAAAACAACAGTTTACAACGCCTTAGTCCCTAGAGCTTAAGAAGCAATCCTCGTCTTCTTCAAGTCTAGTTGCCACCCGGGATGCAGTCCTGCTTCCTGATGGCTGGTCTCGTTTCACTGAGTCTCTTGAAGTATCTCCACTTCACTCACTCCAGCTAATTTGAGACGTCCCTTCTTTTTCAAGAAGTGTTTGATATAGAATCAGTTTTCTCCAACGTTGCTTCTTCACAAAAGATGAGTATATGAAGCTCTCGAAGTGTTGAAGAACTGAGTAACTTTGCCTTTTGCTAGTTGGATGAAGGATAGGAAAGTTTATCTTCCAACTGTGGCCTTTTCTTGTTAGGAATGGAGTTTTGATCTCAAGAAGGTTGTTTACGCAATTTTATCTTGGCAAAAGTTATGGCAAAGTTTTTTTCTTAGTTCTTCAGAGTGTATCTTATATACTGGGAGCAGTCTTCCCGTTGGAGTGTAGAAGACAGCTTCATTAAATGCATGTACTGTTGATTTGACCGTTTGGTCCTCCGACTTGCTATTTTGGGGGCGTAAAGATATTCGCATGGTCAATCATCAGCTTTAAATATCTCTTCGTACGTACAACATTAAATGTGCATTTAATGCGTGTACAGTGCCATGCTTCCGTTGAAAGGTTCGTAACCGTTAGGGGATTTCCCGTTAGTTTAACGACCGTTGGAAGGGCTTCCGAAATCTGGTGGTATTTAGCAGAGTCTGAAGTGGTTCTCTGGTCCAATCTCTGAAGTCCGTCTCTGTTGCCAACTCTGGTATCTTTCTGATGACCAGTTTCTGATGGCTTCTCTGGTGAGCAACTCTGGGAGCAACTCTGGTAGAGGCAAGATGGAACTCTGGCAGGCAGACTAAGCTAAAACTTACAAAAGAAATTCTAATACACAATTTCTAATGGGGTACTTTCAAATTCTAATAAACCTAGCATCATCAAAATCTAAATACATTTATTCCTTACAATTTCCCCCTTTTTGATGATGCCAAAACCCTTTAACTATTTCCAGAGAAGTGCCTTTCACCATAAAAAAAAATAAAGTTAAAAACTTTCCATTAAAGTCTTGGTGGGCAACTTAGCATAGGAGAATAGTAAGAGTGCGATACAATCAGATAGCAATAATCAAGTACGAATCAGAATATACACAAGAAAGTAAATAAGAAACAGATATATGAATAAGAGCCAAGCAAAAAGAGAGGCAGAGTTGGTATCTTATTAAACTGTTAGAGAAAGTAAAGCATTACAGAGTCAGAGATAGAGAATTTAGAGATCTTCTTCATCTACCTGTGGTCCTGCTCTGTCAATCCTTTCTAGTTCAGCATTTACCTTTGCTCTGATTGAGGCTAAATCCCTCGGATTCTGATAGTCAGCCCAATGGGGTGCAAGTTTGCAATCCAAATAGTTTCTGACAGCTTCTGCAGAATTCTTGCCAGTCAGAATCTTCATTCCGTACCACATCTCAGCTTCTTGGATCGAACCACCATGGTTGATCTGGACAAGTCCATCACTGTCCATGAACAGATTCTCTCTTTGAAGAGGAGTCATCAATTTCCTCATCTGTTCAAATTGAACTCTATCTGGCCTTGACAGACCACTCTTCATCCAATCAGTGAATGAAAAGGATGAAGGCTTTTTCTTTGAGCTTCTAGGAGGAGGAGGTGGGGGTCTGGTGCCTGTAGCAGCTAGCCTTTTCTTTCTAGATGCATCAAAGTAAGGAGTAGGATCAACAGAGGAGGGTTCTCTGATAGAAAGAGCTCTGGTGCTGGGTCCTTCTCCTTCTCTGGTATCTTCCCCCTTTTTGGCATCACAAAGATCACCAAGGAGAAGTTCAATCTTGGAGAACTCAGAGGCTTGAGCATCTCTGATTTCATCCAGGGTTTCTGGCAGAGTTTGAGTGACAGAGGCAAGTCCTTCAATCAGGCTTTGTTGCTTGTCTACTGCAGATTGAAGATCCCTGGTGCTGACCTCTAGGAGCACCATCTTCTGGTACCTTTCTCTGTCAGATTTGAGAAGAGCTAGGCCTTGCTCTTGATGTTCCTTGCAGAGGGAGTGTAAGATGTTGAGTTTCTGGGAGGAACTATCAGCAGATTTCTGAAGATTGTGAACAGATTCTGAGATCCTGTTGATTGTCTGGTTCTGGGCAAGCAGAGCTTGAGAGTGAGAGTGGAGAACAGAGTTGAGTCCACTAACATCTCTGGAGACAGAATCAATCCTTGAGGTAGACGAATGCATGAAGTTGTGCAGATTCTCTGTTAGAGCAGCAACTTTATCTGACATATGTTGAAATCCTATAGTGATTTGCAGATTGGTATGGGTGAGTTCTTCATGCTGTTTGTCATTTAATTCAATAATCTTGCTCAGATCTTGAACCAGTATTCCACCAAAAGCTTCAGCAGATTTCACAAACTGAGTGAAGGGGATTTGGGGTTCTTCAGGTGTAAATCCAGGCGTTTCCAATCCTCTGCCTTTTGGTAATGAAGGAGCTCTGTTGGATGGTGGACGGGAAGGAACTCTGGGGGGTGTCCTTCTCCTTTTGGAGGTTTCATCAGCAGCAATGGAGGAGGTGAGGAATCCATCATTGTCACTAGATGAGGAGGGAACCCTGAAGATATGTTTCTTCTTTGGTGTAGATGCTGCAGAGTGATGTGATGATCTCTGAGGTGAGGCAGATTTGGATGTAGGTAAGGGGTTCTAGTGCTGTGGTGAAGAATGAACAGGTGAGGCATTCTGTTGAGGAGGGGATGGTGGAGGTGAGGGTGAACGGTTTCTGAAGGGAACAATTGCTCTGCAGGGAGATGCAATTTTTTGTTTGGGCGAAGAGGGTCTGGAGTTGGGTTTCTGGTGAGATGGTGTTCTGGTGGAAGGTGAGGTTTTCTGTTCTGGTGAAGGGGTTTTCTGGTGAGGTGGGGATAAAGGTTTAGATGGAGATTTGGAGGGTGATGGTAGAGTAATAGGAGATTGGGGAGGGGAAGGAGGAGGTGTAGGAATTACCTCAAGAACAATCTCAGAGTACACAGATTCTCTCCACTCCTTGATCAGATTCTCCATGGTAATAGCAATGTCATTCGCAGTGGATGGTTCTCCTTCCTTAAGAGCACTATGGCGAAATTTGATCATTGATTCTTTTCTCTTCTTCTCCATCAGCCAAGCATCAAATGCTTCCATTTCTTCTTCTTCCAAGGCTTTGACATGCCTTTCTGGAGATAGATCAGATGTTGGAGCTTTACCTTGATATCTGTCTTTCTTCTTTTGTAGCACAGAAATCAGAAAGGTAAGATTGAAGCACTTTGACACATCATCTGTGCCTACTCAGTGAAGAACAACAACTTCTTCTTCTTCATAGGCATCAAAGAATTGGATGATTTGTTGAAGAGGACCCATTCTCCATCTTCTCCAAGCTAGGACTCTGTCAAACTGCTTTTGCAGAATGATGTTGAAGTCTGTTTCTTGGTCCATCTCTGGTGAGGCTTCACGCTCTGGTGAGAGAGCAGAGTTTGGCAACTCTGGTGCAGATTCTGGGTAAGTTTCTGGTAGAGTGCCAGATTCTGGTGCAAGTTCCCCCTGAACTGCTGAATCCTTGGCAGGTGAGATTACTTTAGTTTTCCTCTTCTTCTGCCTTGGTTGAGTGGTTGAGTTGTCAGAGTCCCCACTCTGTACAACCAACTTTCTTCTCCTCTTCTACTTCTGTTTTCTGGCAGCAGATTTCCTGGTTGCCTTTGGGGAGGGCAACTCTGGTGCAACCTCTTCTGCTTTTTCCTCCTCTGGTAGTGACAGATTGTCACTTTTCTTCTTCTGTCTGACTTCCCTTACAACCTGTGACTGCTCAGGTTGTTTGGGCTTTTTGGTAACTTTCTTGGCAGGTTTGGCCTTAGCAGCCTGTTCTTCCCTTTTCTTCTCCAGCCTTTCCTCTCTCCTAAGTTCAGAAGAGATGGCAATATTGAATTTTGGAGAGGCTGTGAGGAAGATGGTCTTGGAGTGATCAACTGGGATGGGATCCCTGAGTTGAACTCCTTTTGCAGCAAGGATGGCAGAGATGAGAAGACCATGTCCCATCTTGGTTGAGAAAAGACCTGTTTCAGAGTCTTTCTTCTTGATGAATTCAGTTAGAGAGCCAAAAGTTACCTCGCCCCAATTGATATTCATGCCATGGTGCACTGCAAAGATTGCCTTGGCATTGCTTGTGTTCATCTCATCAGTTGAGGCTGTTTTGCACCACAAGCATCGATGCAGAATGGTGACAAGCTTCTCATAGTCCTTCTTCAGTAGAAATTTCTTCATGTAGAGTTTGTCCAGTCCGGCAGCCTCCGGACGGCAGTAAGTCTGAACAAAGCTTTCAGTGGAGACTTCCACTGAGTCAAGAGCAATAAGATTGTTGGCTTCCAGGTCTTGGGAGTCAAGTTGAACTCCAAAGAATTCATTAAGTGCATCTGCATTCAAGAAGATGCGTTGACCTTGTACGGAGGAGTGAACTCCGGTCCTGGAGATGGTGGCGTTGAGGAAGAACTCAGCCACATCCTTGATGCTGAAGTGCTCATAGGGATGAGCAACAACCTTAGACAGTTGTGAATCAGTCATCCCTTGGATGATCTTGGTCATCCTCTTCTGATTTTCTGCCAGAAGGGGTAGGGACGACATGTCAACCTTCATGCCGGATACAACGTTGGCGATGAGAGTTTTTGCTTCTTCCTTAGAAAGGTCGTTGATGCTCAGGAAGTTCATTCTGAGTGACGGTTAAGAAAAGTTCTGGGGATTGGAAAGTTTTGGGATCTGAAAGCTTTGAATGCTAGAGCAGTTTAAGAGAGATGAAGTTGCAGTAGGGATTTGGGTCGAAGACGGTGGATATAAAGGAGTTAGGAATAGTGGACGTTTGGTATATTGGCAGTTTCGAGGCAGCATTTAAAGAAATGCGGGCGGAAAACGTTTCCGTTAGAAGAGTAACGATCAGGGGTATTTTGGTAAAAGACCGTCTCAATTAATTAGGTCTTGCCCGTACCTCGAAATATAGCTAAGTCCACATCCGTATCTGTTGTCTTTCGGTTGAGGAACTCTGGTCAGAGAAGGGGAGGTTCTCTGATGTGAGATTCTGATGATCAGAGATAGAGGTTCTCTGATCCGAGTTTCTGATGCAGAAGTAAGCAGTTCTGGTTCAGTGAATCTCTGGTTCATGCATCTCTGGGAAGATCATCCATCATTCCCAATTCTTCCCTTAGCTTGTTAAACCTTGCCTCAGGTAAAGGCTTGGTTAGAATGTCTGCAAGTTGATCTTCTGTAGGTACATGCTCCATACAGATATGCTTCTTCTCAACATGATCTCTGATGAAGTGATGTCTGATCTCAATGTGCTTTGTCCTGGAGTGAAGAACTGGATTCTGAGTGATAGCAATGGCACTAGTGTTGTCACACAACAGCTTGATCTCCTTGGCTTGAATTCCATAGTCCTTCAGTTGTTGCTTCATCCAGAGTAACTGAGCACAGCAACTCCCAGCTGCAATGTACTCAACTTCAGCTGTACTTGTTGAGATGGAGTTCTGCTTCTTGCTAAACCAGGAAACAAGCCTTCCTCCTAGCAATTGGCAGTGACCAGAGGTGCTCTTTCTGTTTAGTCTGCAACCTGCAAAATCTGAGTCAGAATAACCAATTAGTTCAAAGTTACCTCCCTTTGGATACCATAGTCCTGCATTTGGATTTCCTTTGATGTATCTGATGATTCTCTTTGCAGCACTTAGATGGCTTTCCTTGGGCTTTGATTGGTATCTGGCACAGATTCCAACAGAGAACGAGATGTCTGGTCTGCTTGCAGTTAGATACAACAGAGATCCTATGATCCCTCTATATGTTGTTGCATCTACATCCTTTCCTTCATCATCTGGACCAATCCCTTGTGAAGTGTTCATGGGAATCTTCACTGATGATTTGCCTTCCACTCCAAACTTCTTGATCAGATCTCTGGTGTACTTCCCTTGGTTGATAAAGATCCCTTCTGGAATTTGTTTGACTTGAAGTCCTAGGAAGTAACTGAGTTCTCCCATCATACTCATTTCAAATTGACTCTGCATCACTTGAGAGAATTTCTTACACAGTTCTGGATTAGTACTACCAAATATAATGTCATCAACATATATTTGCACTAGCAGAATATGATTAGCAACAGAGATTTGAAATAGAGTTTTGTCAACCTTTCCTTTAGTAAACCCATGGTTCACTAGGAAAAGGGACAATGTGTCATACCAGGCTCTGGGAGCTTGCTTAAGACCATAGAGGGCCTTTTTAAGCTTGTAGACACAAGAAGATTGAGTAGGAATGACAAAACCTGGTGGTTGTTCCACATAAACTTCTTCTTCAAGATCTCCATTCAGAAATGCACTCTTGACATCCATCTGGTAGACCTTGATGTTGCTGTAAGCAGCATAGGCTAGGAAGATTCTGATGGCTTCAAGTCTGGCAACTGGTGCAAAAGTCTCATCAAAATCTATTCCTTCTTCTTGGCAGTATCCCTTGGCTACCAGCCTAGCTTTATTCCTTACAATGTTGCCGTCTTCATCTGCTTTGTTCTTGAATACCCATTTGGTTCCAATGACATTCTGGTGCTTTGGCCTAGGAACAAGTTCCCACACTTTGTTCCTTTCAAACTGAGTGAGCTCTTCTTGCATAGCATTGATCCAGTCTGAGTCTGCAAGAGCTTATTCAACGGTCATGGGTTCCATCTGAGATATATAGCAGGCAAGCATTGCTTCTCTCCTTAATGTGGATCTGGTCTGGACTCCACTTCTGATTTGTCCAATCACTTGATTAGGAGGATGATCTCTTAACCAAGTTAAATCAGGTTCAGATAAGGGTTGTCTTGGATTCTCTTGGTCTTCTTCTGATTCTTCATCACTCTCTTTGCCTTGTAGAATGGGATTCTGATGATGCATTGGTATGGCAGAGTTAGTTAGCAACTCTGGTGTATCCGTCTCGGGTGGATCCAGTTCTGGAGATTCTTCGAGATTCGCTTTCTCCAAGTTTTCAGTTATGCTCTCAACAGAGTTGAGATCATCAAACTTGACATGAATCGATTCTTCAACAAGTAGAGTTCTTTTGTTGAGTATTCTGTAGGCTTTACTGGTGCTAGAGTAGCCTAAGAATGTTCCTTCATCAGTTTTTTCTTGAAACACCTTGAGGTGATCCTTCCCATTGTTGAGTATATAGCATTTGCATCCAAATGCATGAAAGTAGCTGATGTTGGGTTTTCATCCTTTCCATAATTCATAAGGAGTTTTCTGATGAGTCTTGTGAATCATGCTCCTGTTCTGGGTGTAGCATGCAGTATTGATTGCTTCAGCCCAGTATCTGTAGGGTAGACCTGATTCAGCAATCATGGTCCTTGCAGCTTCCTTCAAGGTTCTATTTCTTCTTTCTGCAACTCCATTCTGCTGAGGAGTTCTGGCTGCAGAGAGTTGATGCATTGTACCATTCTGGTCACAGAATTCCTGTATGACCTTGTTGACGAACTCTGTTCCTCTGTCTGATCTGATGGCTTTGACTTTCTGATTCTGCTCATTCTGTAGTAGCTTTAGCAGAGATGGCATTTTCTGCAGAGTTTCATTTTTCTTGGTCAGAAAAATAGTCCATGTGAATCTGGAATAGTCATCCACCATGACTAAGGTGTATCTCTTGCCACCAACACTTGGAGTTTCCACTGGTCCAAATAAATCCATGTGAATTAGATTCAAGGGACCAGTAGAGAGGTTTCCAGCAATGGGTCTGAATGAGTTCTTCACTTGTTTTCCTTTTTGACATGCACTGCATAGATTCTCCTTTTTGTATACAAGGTTGGGTAGACCTTCAACAATGTGATCCCTTGCCAGTTTGTTGATTGTTTTGAAATTCAAGTGACTCAGTTTCTTGTGCCATTCCCAACTGAGTTTTGAATCTCCTTTGGCTATCAGGCAAATTCCATCCTTTGCAGTTGACCAATCAACCACATAGATGTTTTTCTTCCTTGTTGCTGTTAGAACCACTTCCTTAGTTGTCTCATGCTTGACAGAACATCCTTCCTTGGAGAATTCAACTGTGTAGCCTTTGTCACAGAATTGGCTAGCACTCAACAAGTTGAATTTCAATCCCTTGACATAAGAGACATCATCAATGATTATCTGGTTCTTTATCAGCTTCCCTCTTCCTTTTGTCTGGCCATCTTTATCATTACCTCCAAAGGTAACTCTAGGCCCTTTGACTTTCTGGAACTCTGTTAGGCAACTCTTGTCACCTGTCATGTGCCTGGAGCATCCACTATCAATGTACCAATCTTGCTCAGAGATGGCTCAGAGATGCCTGGAGCATCCACTATCAATGTACCAATCTTGCTCAGAGATGGCTCCAGCACACAGTTCCTACAAGATACACCAGCCTGACAAATGGGGCTAGAAATCAGTGGCACTATGACCTTGTCTGCCTTAGCAACTCTGGTGCTAGGCATTACAGAAGGCTCACCTGATTCTGTTGAGCCATAACCAAGACCAAAACCAGTGCCAATTTGTTGGTCAAGTACAATCTTTTCCATTGAAGACTGGGCCTTCTGGTAAGCTTTGTACTTAATCTCAAGAGGCTCTATCTCTCTTATTCTCTTTAGAAGAGAAACATTTTCAGCTTCCAGCTGATCTCTTTCCTTAATTAGAAGATTGATTTTGATCTCAACCTCCTTTCTTAAGTCAAGGATTTCAACCTTAAGCTTACTGTTTTCTTCTTTAACAGAAGAATAAGTGGTTTGAATGGCTTGAAACTCTTCCCAAAATTATGACATTGAATCAGAATCAAAGGCTCTGCCTACCAAAGAAAAACTAGAGTTGGAAGTAGAAGATACCTCATCATCAGATTGACCCATAAGGCATAGGTCTTCAGTCTCTGTGTCCAAGCAATAGAATGCTTCATCAGATTCTGATTCCGAGCTGGACTCTGTCTCAGAGAGGGGGTCCTTCTCTGGTTGTTCAGTGATGAGTGCTTTCCTTCTTCGGTGCTCGTATTTCTTTTCTCCTTCCTGGCCTTGCCTTTTGGAGACTATGGGGTGTGGACAATTGACTTTGAAGTGCCCTGGTTGTCTGCAGTTGTAGCAGAGAAGCTCTCCACTACTTTCTGATGGTTTGGACTTCTGGTGTGGCTTTCTGCTAGAGTGTGGACTTCTGCTATCCTTCGGCTTTAAGAATTTCCTGAACTTCCTAGCAAAAGCCGCCATATATTCGTCAGTTAAAAGAATAGAAGGGTTAAAATTATTTACCTGAGAGGTGCTAGTAGTGAGGGCAGTAGTTGTTCTGTCCTCAACCTCTTCTTTCTCTTCTTCATTCATCTCAAACTCATAAGACTTGAGATCAGAGATGAGTTTCTCAGTGCTGTAGGTTCTGAGGTCCTTGCTATCTCTCATGGCAGTGACCTTCATCTTCCATGGTGAAGGTAAACCTCTGAGAACCTTCAAATTGATCTCCTTGGGAGTAAGTTCCTTCCCAAGTTCTGATATCTCAGCAGTGAGGGTGAGCAAACGTGCATACATCTCAGCTATGCATTCTTTGGGTAGAAGTTTGAAATCTTCAAACTTCTTCATGGCAATAGTAAGTTTGTTGTCCTTTTCTTGCTCATCTCCAGCTCCTATCAGTGTAAGAGTATCCCAGATTTCCTTGGCAGATTTGCACTTCTTGATCCTTGTGAAGTACTTGTCATCAATGGCCTTGTAGAAGATATCCTTGGCAATGTTGTCAAGGTTATACTTTCTCCTTTCTTCATTAGACCATTCATGGCGCAGTTTGGTGATCATCTGGGGTTGACCACTACCAGTGATGTATTCAGGGTTGACCTTGGTGAACTCTGTGAAGGGTCCTGCATCAAGAACTTCCCACATTTCATCATGGAGTGCGCAGAGGTGAGCTTTCATGCGGATCCTCCAGTCATCAAACTTTGTTACTGAGAACATAAGATTCTTTGAAAGAGTGTTATCCATAATATGAGATTAAAGAGGCTAAAACAAGTGGATCTCTTGTTTATTAAGTAACCTAAAAGATTACAAGAACAAGGAGGCTCTGATACCACTTGTTGGTCCCGTTTGTAATGGGAACAGTCTAGAGGGGGGGGGGGTGAATAGACTGTTCAGGAATTTAAACTTTTCTCTAAGTCAAGTCTGACTTAACAGAGATGGTCGAAATCTGGTGACAGAGATGGTCAAGTTCTGATGGCAGAACTAGACCAGGCAGCGGATAAGTTTCTGTCCGGGTAGCCTCTAGAAGAAAGCTAAGGCAAAGTGCCTTTCTGATAACTCTGAAGGAAGATCTGCTGGACACAGAGTCCAACCTTAAGAGTTAGTCAGTAGAATCTTAAGTGCAGAAAATAAAAGCTGAAAGTAAATGACACCGGGGTTTTTATAGTGGTTCAAGGAACAACTCGTTCCTCTAGTCCACTGTTCCACTAAGCTTGCAAAAACAACAGTTTACAATGCCTTAGTCCCTAGAGCTTAAGAAGCACTCCTCGTCTTCTTCAAGTCTAGTTGCCACCCGGGATGCAGTCCTGCTTCCTGATGGCTGGTCTCGTTTCACTGAGTCTCTTGAAGTATCTCCACTTCACTCACTCCAGCTAATTTGAGATGTCCCTTCTTTTTCAAGAAGTGTTTGATATAGAATCAGTTTTCTCCAACGTTGCTTCTTCACAAAAGATGAGTATATGAAGCTCTCGAAGTGTTGAAGAACTGAGTAACTTTGCCTTTTGCTAGTTGGATGAAGGATAGGAAAGTTTATCTTCCAACTGTGGCCTTTTCTTGTTAGGAATGGAGTTTTGATCTCAAGAAGGTTGTTTACGCAATTTTATCTTGGCAAAAGTTATGGCAAAGTTTTTTTCTTAGTTCTTCAGAGTGTATCTTATATACTGGGAGCAGTCTTCCCGTTGGAGTGTAGAAGACAGCTTCATTAAATGCATGTACTGTTGATTTGACCGTTTGGTCCTCCGACTTGCTATTTTGGGGGCGTAAAGATATTCGCATGGTCAATCATCAGCTTTAAATATCTCTTCGTACGTACAACATTAAATGTGCATTTAATGCGTGTACAGTGCCATGCTTCCGTTGAAAGGTTCGTAACCGTTGGGGGATTTCCCGTTAGTTTAACGACCGTTGGAAGGGCTTCCGAAATCTGGTGGTATTTAGCAGAGTCTGAAGTGGTTCTCTGGTCCAATCTCTGAAGTCCGTCTCTGTTGCCAACTCTGGTATCTTTCTGATGACCAGTTTCTGATGGCTTCTCTGGTGAGCAACTCTGGGAGCAACTCTGGTAGAGGCAAGATGGAACTCTGGCAGGCAGACTAAGCTAAAACTTACAAAAGAAATTCTAATACACAATTTCTAATGGGGTACTTTCAAATTCTAATAAACCTAGCATCATCAAAATCTAAATACATTTATTCCTTACAGGTCCACTGTTCGTTGATCAGTTGGTGATGAAGATACCCGAGGGCTCCCATTACCCGCGTGCTGTGGGCTATCCGTCAATGAGGCAACTCCCCGGGGGCTACCCGGTTTTACAGTGCTGAGGGGGAATCCCCGAGGGGTGCCCTGATATGAAGCCTTGGGTTTCTGAAGGAGTGATCCCGAAGGCGTCTATTATGTGCTGGGTGGGGCACAACCCGAGGGCGTCTCTGGGTAGGTGTACCCGGAGGCTCTCCTTGACGAAGTGGAGTGAAGTAGAAAACCCGGGGGCTTCCAGAATATAGCCGTTGGAAATATAGCCGTTGGAATATGTAACGTCAGGATATAGCCGTTGGGGGGGGGGGGGCACGTGGCGTGTGATGGCTGGCTGTCCGTGGGCGGCATCACTGGTTGGGTGAAGACGCGGTGTGTAATGATGGCGGTCCATCCGGAGGCCCGGAATCCAGGCCCAATCCCGGATTCCAGCGCCTTTTTTTTTTATCCCGGAAGGCAAACCACCAAAATCAGTGGGGTAAATGCCGGGAGTCATTTACCGAGGTTTTATTAAAGAGATAATGAAAGTACATCAGAGAGGAGGACCAGACCAAAGCCTCTAAGAAAAATTACAAGAACCAAACAGGGAATAAAAATCAGAAGAATCGAAATGAAGGAAGCCCAAAATAATCCATGAAATAGGCCCGCTTTGCATAAATAGGAATAGAATCTGGGCCGGTTATGATTCGGAGGTGATCTACTACATCCTGCGCAAGGTAATGGGCCACCCAATTACCTTCTCGCCAAATATGTCTGAAGGAGAGCTTTTTGTTGTCGGCAATCAGTAGGGTTGCCTGAATTTCGTTTTTCCATTTGCGCACCTCAGTCCCCAACAAGAAGGAAATAGCCATCTGAGAGTCAGATTCTACCTGAAAACCGTCGAATCCCTTATCCACCGCCCAATCAATCGCAAACATTAACGCTTTGATTTCCGCATCTAGGGGCGACGAAGCAAGCAGCGGAAATTGCAGAGCGAAGACCATGGATCCACTGTGCGTCCTCATAATCGCACCTCCCATGGCACCTCTAGGGGAGAATGATGCATCCGTATTTAGCTTCATACCTTCCCCAGGTTTGCACCATTTTATGATTTGATATCTTCTTCCTGTAAGTTTGAAAGCTCTAGGAATTATATTCTCCTCAAACAGTAAATCACCAGTCGACGACATCTGAGGCTTGCGTATAGTGTAGATCCATTGCTGAGTAAAATGTTTGATATGATTAATAATATTATCCGATGATATAGAATAATCACCACTGCCCCAAGTAATATTCGTGTACACTTTCCAGATGTTCCACCCAATTATCCCCGGTAGATTATGTTTAAAAATGTCTTCTAATTTCTTGCTACCTGCTTTTAACCACCAAGAAACCATCACCTGTCTAATAGTGCTATACTTAGAGGGAGCTGGAATGCTAAAGATTCCCATAAAATAAACCCAAATCGGATAGGATATCTTGAACTGAAAAAACAGATGATCAACATTATCATCCTGTTCTTTGCATAAAGGACACCTCGAAGGATTAAGCACTATTTTGAATCTTTTCAGATTATCTGTCACAGGCAGCAAATTGTTTAACAACTTCCACTGAAATAAGCTGATCTTCTTTTGCTGATTGGCATTCCAGATATGTTTGTGAGTAAAAGTGCTGACATTTTCTTCTCTGATTGCATTGTAGGCAGATTTTATACTAAAGTCCCCAGTGTCTTCCAAGGACCAGATCCAATCTCCAGTGGGATCAAGTGAGCAAAGAGAGCAAACTTCATCATTGATGGCACATAGCCTCTTCCAAACTGCAGAGTCAGTGATTTTAGGTATGTAGTTATCTTCCCTTGGATATCCAGCGCCTATAAATACCCCAAGGCCAGAGCCATTTCCTCTTGTGCGATCATTTGTCTTAGCGAAGCTCTGCCAAAAATTCTAGTGAGAGAAACTCAAGCCTTCGGTCAAAACTCTGCTTTCAAGGTCAGTGCCCGCTTTCCCCTCAACACTTTTTGTAAGTTCCGCCCTCTGGCCTTAAATTAGGGTTAGGGTCCTGTAGAAATCCTTCGAAACCTTAGGCACATTTCGTGGCAAAAAATGTCATCCGAGAGCGATTCCCAGGACATCTCGAGGACGCCCTCGATGGAGGACGGAGGCATCTCCGACGTTGAGTCCAGTAGCAGTCAGCCCTCGGATGGTGGTGATGCGGCTCTCGCCACCGAGGTGCAGAAGGATCTGATGGCCGAGGCCGAGGCGGAGGAATTCGAGCGGACCGCCAAAGATGAGGAGTTGGCCCTCGCCGTCCAAGTTGCTGAGGAGGAAGAGGAAAAGGAGAGGGCGAAGGTCACTGTGGCCGTCCTTCCCCCTCGGGGTGCTGGTGAGGCCAGTACTTCCCAGCCGCTGAATGCAGTTCCCATCCGGGTGGCCCCCGGGAAGAAGAAGGCCAAGGCAGCTGCCCCCAAGAAGAAGGTTATTGCTGCTGATCAGGGGAAACCCGTAGATATGCCGGAGGGGTATTCCTGGCTCAATACGGCTGCCTTGGAGATAAAGTCGAAGGCGGACAGGGCGGACCTTTACGTCACGCAGCTACACGTAGGGCCCTCGGCCGTGGTGGTAGAGCCGGGAGTTGACGACGTGCTCTCTCGGGCGCCCGAGGGGTGTATTGCAGTACACGTACTGTCGGTCTCCATGGGCCTTCGGTTCCCTCTGCACCCCTTCCTCCGGGAGTATCTGAGGTTTGTTGTCTTGGTACCCTGCCAGCTGACACCTAATAGCCACTCCTACGTGGCGGGTTTTTTGAACCTCTGTAGGGACCGAGGGGTGACCCCCAGCCTGGACTTGTTCTTCCAGAGCTTCAACCTCTGCCGAGGGGGTCACGCGAATGCCGAGGGCTTCGCCAACCTGCAGCAGGTGGCCAGGTGGAAGCTATTTACGGAGGCGCCTTCGTCCAATAAGGGCTGGAAGGAGCGCTGGTGCTATGTCAGGGTTGCTGAGAACCCATTTCCGGCGGAACTTCGGGATCGCTTCCGTCGGCATCCGAAGGTTGGAAGCGCCGCCCTCGAGAAAGATGGCCTTGTGATAGCCAAAATCCCGGAGGGTCGCACGAAGCAGGTCTCTATCAAAGACTACACTGCCGACAAGGGGCTCTACGCCCTCGGCTTTCGGAGATACCGCTTCATTGGGGAAGCGGGCGAGAAGTACCCCATTTTTGCTGAGGCCTTCGGGGGAGCAGGAGGTAGTCTACGAGGTCCCTCGGTTTTCATATCTTAGCACATAGTTTATCTTGTTCGTTGTTTTTTTTTCTTTTTTATTCCTTGTGCCTTCGGTCAGTAACCCCTCGATTTTAACCCCATACTATTTTTGCAGGTGTCCTAGTGAAAATGATGAACGTCAGAGGCCTTGCAGACCTGAAGAAGAAAAAACCCTCCAAGGGCCCGAGGGGGACGGACGCTGGTGTCCCAAAACCCGCCGGTGACTTTTTCAAGAAACCGGAGGGGCCGTCGGTGGGCCCAAGTGCTGCCGCGGCCGCTGCCGCCAAAAGGAAGGGCTCGGGCAGAGATCCCGAGGGCAAGAAGCCCAAGACCGGGGATGCCGGGAAGAAAGTCCGCCCGGTGATCATTGTTGATGAATGCCCTGCCTCCGGGGCTAATGAGGAGATGCAGGTGGCGAAAGTGTCATCGGGTGTTCAGGGGCCATCTTCCGAGGTCCTCATGGTTTCCCTCCCGGCTGGTACGGCCGTGATGAACGGTACGGCTGACCCGAGGGCGCTTCTGAGAGGCATCACCCTCGAGATTGACAGAGTAGCCCTCGGGGCTGATGAAGACGAAGCCCTCGAGGACAGGATCCTCTGGTCTTCCCTCACAGTAAGTCTTCGATGTTTATATCTTTCTTCTGTACTTTGAGCCAAGCAACTATGTTCGGCCCTGCTAACCCCTTTGTTTTGTAGACCTGCATTGCCCTCGGGGAGCAAGCCCGGCGACTAGAGGAGTGGCGCCTTCGCAAGGCTGAGCAGGAGGCTAAGATGCGGGAGCTCATCCGCCAGAATGCTGATGCCGTCCGGCAGATGGCTATGCTGGAGGAGAGCCTTCGGCAGATGACCCTGCGGGCGGAGGCCGCAGATCGGGGCAGGGCAGAGGTTGAGAGGTCCGCAGCTGAGGCCTTGGAGAGAGCTGCCAAGTAGGCCGAGGCCGCGAAGGTGGAAGCCGTCGAGAGAGCCCGAGGGGACGCAATCTCGGGGTTCTTGGCAGGGGGTGGCGGTCCGAGGAGCACAAGCAATGGTTGTCCTCGGTCGTCGAGTCCTCGGTTGATGAGTGGTGTGATGGGCCTGGCGTGGAGTGGGTTTCCCGAAAGGGTAAACAATACTATGATGGGGGCGAGTTTTTCACTCAAGCCCTCATCTACCGGAGGATGGCTCGCCACTTGAAGATTGAGCCAAAGGACTTTGACCCGGCGGCATACGGGCTCCCCCCTGCAGCCAGACGTCCGCGTTCCTCTCCCCTCTGATGTCGAGAGGCCGGATCTAGAGGATACAGAGCTCATGAAGGAAGCCGAGGGTGACGAACCTGAGGCCGATGCAGAGGTTACCTCGAAGCCATCGGAGGAGGCGGCCCCCGGAAATGATCAGATTTGTAATTTGTAATTTATACCCAGTAATTTGAACATATTTGTAATGAACACATTCTCATGTTTTCGGCCCCGACCATTTTTGTAACTACCACATTTACTCTATCTCTTTTGCTGATTGATGAATGTCTGCCTTCAGGCTTCGTATATATGACTTGTTTTCTCCAATTCCTTTCTTCTTGAATGTATGCCTCCGTTTTCCTTGAGTGTATGCCTTCGGTAATTTTGAATGTATGTCTAGGACTTAGAATATTTTCTGATTGTAGCTTGCTCTTGGATGCCCTCGGCTGGTAGCCTCCTTCCTGATGTGTGAAAATTGGACCGAGGGCCCAATGTACAGGACTTAGAAAATATTTGCAAGTGTAGCACGTCATGTAGCCTTCGGCCACTGTGAAGCCCCAACTGAAAGGTTGATTGGGCCGGGGGCCAATTCTTTAGGACTTAGAAATTTTTCCTCAGTGTTGATTCCTTGTGTACTATAGCCTTTGATTGACAGGTAGCCTTCAGCTATTGGGTCCCTTTATAAGTTGAGGGTGAAATATGTGGGACTTAGAAAGATTTCTAAGTGCAGTTTTTCCCTTGGGAGCCTTCGGGAGATGGCATCCCTTCTTGATGTATGAGTAGTTGACCGGGGGGGGAAACATGTAGGACTTAGAAAATATTCTAAGTGTAGATTTTCCCTTGGGAGCCTCCGGGAGATGGCATCCCTTCTTGATGTATGAGTAGTTGACCGGGGGGGAAACATGTAGGACTTAGAAAATATTCTAAGTGTAGATTTTCCCTTGGGAGCCTCCGGGAGATGGCATCCCTTCTTGATGTATGAGTAGTTGACCGGGGGAAAAACATGTAGGAGTTAGAAAATATTCTAAGTGTAGATTTTCCCTTGGGAGCCTTCGGGAGATGGCATCCCTTCTTGATGTATGAGTAGTTGACCGGGGGAAAAACATGTAGGACTTAGAAAATATTCTAAGTGTAGATTTTCCCTTGGGAGCCTCCGGGAGATGGCATCCCTTCTTGATGTATGAGTAGTTGACCGGGGGGAAAACATGTAGGACTTAGAAAATATTCTAAGTGTAGATTTTCCCTTGGGAGCCTTCGGGAGATGGCATCCCTTCTTGATGTATGAGTAGTTGACCGGGGGAAAAACATGTAGGGCTTAGAAAATATTCTAAGTGTAGATTTTCCCTTGGGAGCCTTCGGGAGATGGCATCCCTTCTTGATGTATGAGTAGTTGACCGGGGGAAAAACATGTAGGACTTAGAAAATATTCTAAGTGTAGATTTTCCCTTGGGAGCCTTCGGGTGATAGATGCCCTCTGACTCTACATCACTTTGCGAGATGCCCGGGGGCTGCTCATTTAGGACAGAATATTTTTTAAGCGTAGAGTGATGTCGAGCTTCCGGATGTAGATCCCTCCGGGTATATGAATAGGCCCTTGTGTTGTATGAGTCTCTGGCCGAGGGCCAAATATGTGGAACTTAGCAAAATTTCACAGTGTGTCGTAGGTGTTGGACCTTCGGTCAGTGAGGAGTCTGTCCGAGGGGCGAATATTTTGGAATAGTCCCCCTCGGTTGGCTTTTGATGATTTGTAATATATGCCTTCGGTTGTCTGGTGATATATTAGCCTCCGGTTGCCGTCATTTTCCAAAAGTGTGGACTTAGGAAAAGTGTGGAATCATGTTGTTGTGAAGAAAGCCAATGATGAGTGTGCGCCCTCGGCATACACTCTGAAGAGTTGTAGAGTTTGACTCAGCCAGTTGTGTCCCTTGTAATGGGGTAGGGGCCCTCGGTATTAGTGCGTAACAGATGCCTTCGGTGTTTGAAGTACCGTTTAGTGGGCTTTAGATAGTCCCGTCCCTTGGTATTGTTGAAGCCTTCGGTGCTTGTGTGACCGGAGGTGACCAGGCAGTTGACTTAGCCGTTTCTTGATGATATTTGGTTTAGTAGTATCCTTCGGGAAATAGGAGCCTTCAATTACCGGAGGTGTTCCCGTGGGGAGCCCTCGGCATGTTGTGATCTGTTGGAGTGTACTCTTTGATTTCTCGCTGAGTCTACTCCCCTTCACCCCCTCTTTTTTTTTTTTGGTTGGTGGTGAAGGGAAGGCATCAAGAAACTTGGTTTCTTGGTAAGGCTGGGCCTATTAGGAGACCTTTAGAATACACCAATGGCTCTCCTCCCTCGGGTTAACCTTCCGAGTTCCGAGGGGATCGAGGGTCGTTTCCTGGGCACAAGATATGGTGGTCCGTAACCTGCCTCCCCTTGGGGGATGGCGCGGAAAGCGCCTCATTTTTGAAAGTCGTCCCCTCGGCGCTAGACATAGTCCGTGGCCTGCCACACCCTTGGGGTGGTGGCGCGGGGAGCGTTTCGGTTTGGAAGTCGAATCCTGGGCATTTCTCGTGCCTGTCACACCCTTGGGGTGATGACGCGGATAGCGTTCCGTTTTTGAAAGTCGAATCCTGGGCATTTCTCATGCCTGTCATACCCTGGGGGTAGTGACGCGGAAAGCGTTTCAAGGAAGGGTTTTCATTTGCACACTAGTTGCAAATGGCCGGGGGCACTACGTGCCGCCGGCACCGATGGTGGCGCCTTCGGTATATGCGTCCTCGCGGGGTACGGCTTTTAGAAACAACACTTGGTGTTAGTTTCGATGTGTAGCCCCCAGTACTTGGTACCGAGGGGTCTTCTGTAGGAACACTTGGTGTTCTGATTGTAGTTTTTGGTGCCGGAGGGGCCCTCGGAGGAAACACTTGGTGTTTCCCATTAGATGTTTGGAAGCTGATAGGGGGGCATATCCCTGGCACTGGGTGCTGAGGGGTCTTCTTTGAAACATTTGGTGTTTTTCTTCGTTTCGATGTCTGATGATGGAGGTGTACCCTCGGCACCCAGTGCCAAAGGGTCTTTTTGTAGGAACACTTGGTGTTCTTTTTTTTTGATGTTGGAGGTGGGGATGTACCCTCGGCACTGGGTGCCGAAGGGAAATGAAACACATGGCGTTCCTTGTTGTTGGTGATAGGAGTTCCCTCCCCTGGTACTTGGTACCGAGGGACTCCTGTTGTTGTAGGTGTTGATGGTGTCCGCCCTCGGTACTTGGTGCCGGAGGGGGTTTTTCTCGTGGTGAGGCCTGGGGCCTGTAGTCAGTATGAGGGCGTGATGTCTTGAATGTGTCTTCATTCCTCAAAAGTGGAGGCCTTGGGCCATAGGATATTACATTCATTAGTTATGAGGGCTTGGCCGCTCTTACATTATTGGTAAAATTTAACTAAATGGTGTACATTCCAGTGCCTAGGGACCTCTTTCCCGTTGGGGCGTTTGAGTTTGTAAGTCCCAGGTTTGATGATAGCTGCTATGATGTAGGGGCCTTCGAATTTTAGTGCCATTTTTCCTCCCTCGGTTGGTTGGCTGGCTTCCCTCCTCCGGAGGACATAGTCCCCCACTTGGAATTCTCTGGTGCGAACTTTGGCGTTTATGTAGCTTTTGACTTGCCTTCGGTAATTTTCTGCCCGGATGAAGGCCTGCTCCCGGCGTTCTGAAATGAGGTGGAGGTCGAGGGCCATGTTGCTGTCGTTGACCTCGGGGTCATATTGGATCACCCTTCGGGTGGGAAGGGTGACTTCCGTAGGAGCTTTGGCTTCAAAACCGTAGCAGAGGGAGAAGGGTGTTTCACCTGTTGCTCGCCGAGGGGTGGTGCGGTAGGCCCACAGGATGTTGTGAAGTTCTTCCACCCAACCACCGCCCTCGGCCTCCAGCTTCTTTTTGAGGCCCTCGAGCAAGGTCCGGTTGGCATTCTCTACTTGCCCGTTGCCTTGAGGGTAGGCAACGGAGGAGAAGGTGTGTTTGATGCCCCATGCCTCCAGAAGGGCACAGAAGGGGGCTGCCTCAAATTGTGTCCCATTGTCGGAGATGATCTGCTGGGGGACGCCAAACCTTGTGAGGATGTTCTTGAGGACAAAATGACGGCACTTCGCCTCTGTGATACTGGCGAGGGGCTCAGCCTCCACCCACTTGGTAAAGTAGTCGATGGCCACAATGATGTACCTGTTGTTGGAGGTACCCCTCGGCAGAGGGCCCACAAGGTCTATCCCCCATCGAGAAAAAGGGACAGATGTGCTGATGGGGGCATAGTTGACCGCTGGCCTACCGGGGGCTTTCTGGAAATGTTGACATGCGGTGCACCTCCGGGCAAGGTCAGCACAATCTCTGGCAATGGTTGGCCAGAAGTAGCCCTGGAGAATGAGCCTTCGGGACATGGAGAAGGGTCCCTGGTGAGCTGAGCAAGTGCCACTGTGCACTTCCTCCATTGCGACCTCGGCCTCATCTTGATGAAGGCACCGAAGTAGCGTGCCATTGTAGGATCGTTTGTAGAGCCTTCCAATCCAGTTTAGCGCGAGTCTCATTCTCGGGTAGCTGCCCTGTGGAGATGAAGGCGGTGATATCTGAGATCCAATCCTCTTGGCGTTGTTGTATGTTCATAACGGGGCTTGCATGGATACTTGAGAGGCTGAGTTCCTCAATTTTGGCAATTTTGGAGATGTGCTCGGGGGAGTCGACCGAGAGCTTAGATAATATGCCGGCCTCGGAGTTCTGAGCCCTCGGTATTTGAGTGAGAGAGTGTGCCTCAAATACCTTGAGCAACTCCTTGGCCGCTTCCTTGTATTGTTTCATTCTTCCCTCCTTGGCCTCATATTCCTCGGAGATCTGGCCAACGACCAACTTGGAGTCGCATTTGATGTGGATCTGCCGAGCCCTCATGTTGGCAGCCAGCCGAAGGCCACATAGGAGGGCCTCATATTCGGCCTCTTTGTTGTAGACTTTGAAGGAGAAGCGGATCGCATAGTAGGCTCCGAAGCCCTCGGGAGTAATGAGGACTACCCCTCCCCCGCATGCTTTGGTCGCGGAGGAGCCGTCGGTGTAGAGTGTCCACCAGTCGTCCGCGGTAGCCGAGGGCTCCCCGTCCGTGGCTGCCCTTGCGGTACATTCCGTCACAAAGTCCGCCAGGGCTTGGCCCTTGATGGAAGGCCTCAGACGGATGTCAATGTTGTACTGGCTCAAGAAGATAGCCCATTTCACCATGCGGGAGGAGCTGGTGGGTCTCCTCATGAGGGCGCCGAGGGGTTGATGAGTGAGGACCTGAACCGGGTGAGCTTGAAAGTAGTGGCCCAACTTCTTGACAGTCCAAACGATGGCTAACACCGTTTTTTCCACAGGGGAGTACCTAAGCTCGGCCTCCCTTAGGGTCTTGCTAACGTAGAAGATGGCATGTTGGATGTCGTCTTCCTCCCGGATGAGCACAGAACTGATGGCCGCCGGGCTGACCCCAAGGTAGAGATATAGGGTTTCCCCTACCTTTGGTTTGGATAGCACAGGGGGTGAAGATAGATACCGTTTGAGCTCGTCGAAAGCCCCTGGCATTTTGGAGTCCATAGAAAGCCAGCCGTCTTCCTCATGATCTGGAAGAAGGGTAGAGACTTCTCCGCTGATTTAGATAGAAAGCGGTTGAGGGCTGCCAGGCGGCCCGTCAACCGTTGAACTTCCTTCACACTGCGTGGGGGCTCCATGTTGATGATGGCCTGGATCTTCTCGGGATTGGCCTCAATACCCCTTCGTCTCACCATGTAGCCCAAGAATTTGCCTCCTTGGACGCCGAAGGTGCACTTCTTCGGGTTTAGCCGAAGGTTGAATTTTTGCATGATGGCGAAGATTTCCCGGAGGTCGTCAGCATGGCTGGAAGATTGTTTTCTCTTGACGATCATGTCGTCAACATAGGCCTCCATGGTGCGCCCTAGGACGACTTGAAAGACCCGGGCCACCATCCGGGTGTAGGTGGCCCCTGAGTTCTTTAGGCCGAAGGCCATGACTAGGTAGCAGAAGATGCCCTCGGGAGTCATGAAGGCAGTTTTTTCGGCGTCTTCCTCGTGCATGAAAATTTGGTGATACCCTCGGAAGGCATCGAGGAAGGACATGATCTCACATCCTGCGGTCTCATCCACCAGTTGATCAATATTTGGTAGAGGAAATGGATCCATAGGGCATGCTTTGTTGAGATCGGTGTAGTCCACGCACATGCGGAAGGTAGGGGGCTTCTGTGCGAGGACTACATTCGCCAGCCATGAGGGATATTTCACCTCCTTGATGTGCTTAATAGAGAGGAGCATGGCGACCTCCTTCTTCATAAACTCCCTCCTCTCGGCGGAGAGGGGCCTTCTTCGTTGTTGCACTGCTTTTGCCGAGGGGTCCACCGAGAGGCGGTGGGTGATGACCCTTCGGCTGATTCCCGGCATGTCCTCCGGCCCCCATGCAAAGACAGCGGAGTAGGCGCGGAGGGCGTCGGTGATACCGGTCTTCAGATCTTCAGGGAGCTGGGCTCCAATCTTCACGACTCTCTCCGGCTGGGCCGGATCGAGCGCAAAGTCTTCTACGTCCTCGGCCGGTTCAGCCCTCGGCCTTCTTTCCTCTTGGTCGATGGTTCCGGTGATGGTGTCAACACGGAATTCCGTCTTACTTACCTTCTTAGTGACTTGAAGATAGCAGGCGCAGGCAATTTTCTGATTCCCCCGGGAATAGCCAATGCCCCCTTGGCGGGGAACTTGAGGCAGAGGTGCCTCATGGAGATGATGGCCTCGAGGTCCTCGAGGGCTGGCCGGCCGAGGATAATGTTGTGAGCGCAGTCGATGTTGACAACGACGAACTCCACTTCGAGCTGGGCTCTATGGAGCCCGTCGCCGAAGATCACCGGGAGGGTTATTACCCCCTCGGAATCAATAGTGTCACCGGTGAAGCCGGCAAGAGGGGTCTTAATGGGCCGAAGGGACCCCCTCTCCAGATGCAGCTCTCTGAAGGTGCTGAGGTACATTACATTGACGGAGCTGCCCGTGTCAATGTAAGTTCGGTGAATGATGGTGTCGTTTATCTCCGTCCGAATCACCAAGGCATCCCTGTGAGGAGAAGAAGTAGGAGGGAGATCTGCGTTGGTGAAGGTGATGGGTTCCTCCCTCAGTCGCTTTACCGGGGGCATATGAGTGACTTCCCCCACGTAAAGCGATTGAGCCCACTTCTTTCGCTGGCTGGTGGAATCGCCCCCTGTATTGCCACCGGTGATCATGAGGATGTGGCGTTTTTTCTCCTGGTAGTGGGGGTATTCCTCCTCCTCTTCTTCCAAGTTTCCAATCTCCCTCTTCTTGCCGAGGGGGATGGTATTCGGGTTTACCCAAGCGTTTACCTTCATGTGGTGCCCTCGGGGAGGCCCCTGATGAGAAGGTCCCTCCTGCCGAGGGCTCTGAACAAATTGGGACAGGTGCCCCGCTTGTATTAACCTCTCGATGGCCGTCTTTAGCTGATGGCAGTCATCGGTCCTGTGCCCCTGGTGCCGATGGAAGCGACAGTATGGGAACTGAGGGTTGATAGCATGTACCTCCGGGGGTGCCCGAGAGTCGCGCTCAACAAGGCCCCTCTCCTCGGCAAAATCGAGGATGATGCTGACGGGGTGCGTCAATGGTGTCCGAGGGCGGTCCAGGAGAATGGGCTGTGCCCAAGTCTTAGGGTTGCTCTTATAACCTCCCCCGGGCTTGGCTTGGCCTTGCCGAGGGCGGTCATCAGAGGGTCCTGAAGGTTTGGGATGATTTGGAGGAGCCCCCGGCCCTCGGTTGTTTTTGTTGTCAGCCCTCGGGGGCTGCTGATCCGGATGCTGATGATATTTTTCCACCTCCTCGGCCTCAGCATATCGCCCCCCCCGCTGCAAAGCCCTTATGTAGTCGCGGGGGGGGGGGGGGGGGGTTCAATGATGAGGCTCCTCGAAAAGTTGCCGGTGCGGAGGACGGTTTGTAGGAGGGCCAGGAGGGTCCCGTCATCAGCACCGTCGACTTTGTTGGCTTCCGTCCTCCAGCGCTCCAGGAAGTCCCGAAGGGTCTCATCCGTCTTTTGGCGTATTGTTAGGAGGTGGGAGAAGTGCTTCCTCGTGCGACGCCTCCCGGCAAATTGTGTCAAGAATCGTTGGGCGAGTTCTTGCCAAGAATCAATGCAGCCCTCGGGCAGCCTGTTGAACCATTCGTATGCCGGTCTCTCTAAGGTGGAGAGGAACCATCGACACAAATATTCGTCTGACGCCCCCACCATCATCATGCTGTTCTGGTATTTGCTGTAGTGTTCCTGGGGGTCCGTTTTCCCGTTGTAGGGCTGTATGTGCTGCCCTCGGTATTTTTCCGGGATCCGGGCCGCCAATACCCTTGGGGTGAATGGCGTCCGGGTCCGTAGCTGGATAACAGGTTCCCCGGAGCCCTCGGCCACCTTCTTCTGTAACTCCTCCATTTTGGCCATCATGGCCTCGTATTTGAGGTCTGAATGAGGGGTGGAGGTGGTGGCGTGAGCTTTGTTAGACTCCATTTCGTCGAGCCGGCGTTGGAGGGCCGCAATAATTTCGTCCCGGGGATCCTTCGGGAGGGTCTCTGCCCCCTGAGAAAGAACCTGGGCCGAGTGGGCCTGGTTGATTTGGTGGCGAGCATCATTGGCATGAAGGGGTGCCTTGCCTTTGTCCCGAGGGGGACGCTCCTCGTCTGCCCTCGAGACAGACCCTCCACTTTCCTGGGGCCTTTGGAGTGCCTTTCCTCCGAGGCGGTCTTGGACCCCTCGGCGGTCTGGCCCTCCTCCGAGCCGGTTGAGGGCGGAAGTGCGGGGCCTCTCCCTGTTGTCATTGTGGCGATCCCGGGACTGTACTTCCTGGGAGGACGTGTCCTGGGCCACTACCCCTTCGTCGTTCCTCACCCGAGGGGTGGGATTTCCGAAGGGGTGTGGCGGAGGGGGAAGTATGATGTTTTCCCCAACCTGGGGGTGAGCCGGAGCCAGGGTGCCGAAGGCACCCGGGTTCTGAGTGAGCATTTGGATGAAGGCGGAGAGCGCCGATTGCACGTCGATGGTGAGAACCGGAGGGCTGACTTGGTCATCGCTCCGGTTTTTCTTCTTGGCCTCGATGCCGAGGCGGGCATCGGGGGCATTTTGTTGAATCTGAAGGCGTAGGTCGACAGCCGCCTGTTCCAGCCCAGCGATGACACCGCCCTCGGGAGCCCTGTGAGAGGCTTCGGGGGCGTTGACGTCGCCGAGGGCCAGGTTCTTGTCTTCTACGTTTTTGGAGTTGGCACGTGTTGTTCTCACCATTTTTGGTAGAGGGCTAGTGTTTTGTGTTTGGTCGAGGGGGAGGGTTTCTTACTTGATTGTTCGACCTCTCAACGAGAGCACCAAATGATGGATAGTCTACCCGGGGGTATATATCCGAAGGGTTATTGCTGGGAATAACTTAGAGAGAAGTCAGAGCAAGTAAATGTAGAGAGAGAGAGTGTATTATAAATGTGGAGCGTTTTCAGCGTGGTTACAAATGGGGAAATGGGGTGCTATTTATAGTAGCAATAAATGCCGGACAGGGACACGTGTCAAGCGCTCATTGGCCGAGGGGTCACCTCAACTGATTGGCGCTGGCAGCCGCATGTGGCCGCATTTAATGCGGCTGTTGGATGGGACGTCCGTGCAGGATACGGTGATCTGTACGCATGTGAGGCGGATATCTTGTCGAGTGAGATGCCTTCGGCTATAGAGCAGTAGCCGAGGGCTCCTCCAACCGATGGCACCCTGGTGCCGAGGGCTCACAGTGCCGAGGGCTACTGTTTTCGCCGTTTTCTCCCAGTTTCTTAATTTGCTTGAGAGACCCGTTCTGTGAGAGTTTAGAGCCTTCGGCCAGGGGGCCGAAGGCACCCCTGGCGCGTAGTGCGGGCTGCGTGGTACTCTGGGTGCTGTGATCTGGGCCTGTTGGGCCTTCCGGGCCTGTTGGACCTTCGCTGGAGTAGTAGGAGTCTGTGGGCCGGGGGTTCCCGGGCCATATACTCCATCAGATTGCTTTTACTCTTGTTAAGCGTGTGTAATTTTAACATTGAACAACGGACTTATGAAATATAATCACTCAAGTACGCCGGACGAGCACACACACTCGTACATTGGCCGAGCACACACACTCGCGCCACCGAGTCACGTCATATGGGTGTGACGATTAATAAGCTCCAATCTAAATGTTACTACCTCACACTCTTGACTTCTTACGGGTTCTTGCGTGCTCTTACCTCTTCCTAGTGCATCACACTCCGACCTCGGGGGACGAGTCACCCTTTCAAAAGTCTTTACTTGTGGGTTCAAACTACTAACCTCGGGCGACGAGTTAAACTCTTGTTAAGGGCCCAGGGCCACGCTTTTCCGAGCAATTTTATCACTTAATTGACATTCACATTTCTCAAAAAGGTTGATATACTTTAGTTCTTTGGGGTTGGATTATCCGTTCGAGTGAGGAGTCCGCCTCACTTACTCGCGGATTCAATCTTTCTTTCGGAGACTGGGTTGAGGCCTAACCTTGGAATTTGGTGTCACTCTTTTCAAGTGGTGAGTCCGACTCACTTACACACTGAGCCATGATTCGACACCGGGCCAGATGCTCTATTCTACACTTGTTACTTTTATGCGTAGGTACGACTGAACGAAGATGAGCTTGATGAGTCTGAACCCGACAAGAAGAACGGTTCTAGCCATCCTCTTCGCAGATGGTGACCATGGCAATCAAAGGCTGAAGATTTCACCTCTTGCTTCATCTTGGGGGCATCAGGTGTACTCTTTTCCCCTTCATTTGGATTTTTCCCATTGGGTTTTTTCCTAGTGAAGGTTTTTAATGAGGCATCTCCCCAATATGGACAAGGGCGGGGATCTTCTAGTCTCGGAGAAGAGCAACTGACTTGGACTACTCCCTCTTAGCCGAGTCTAGTACTCGACTAAGGGAGTGGGGGACTCGTGATGGAGTAATAGGACTAGGCCCAGAGCCTAATAAGCCTAAGCTCCGAACTTGGACCCATGGATCCAAGTCCACAACCTAGAGCCTGCCTGCCAACCCAGCGGGGAGCCTGCCAGTCCGACCGACCTCCCAGCCCGGAAGAGTAACGGTCAAGCAATTAATGCACTATTAATTAAGTATTTAATTCTTTATTAATGTTGTAATTAATTAGTCATTATTATCGGTAGCGGTTACGATTCGTGTACGTCTATAAAAGGCGTGTTGTAATTCAGATTAGGGGAGACAACTTCTATATGCTATTTCTGGCTAACTTTCCATATTCGTACTTTCCTATTCTTGCTTGAGTGTCGTACGTAGCTTTCCTAAGAGCCTACGAGCGTCCTATTTTGGACCAACAGTATGGCTAAACATATCACTTACAATCTGTACACACAAAAACATAATGAAGGCATCCCTGGCCACAAGTATTCGGTGCTTCATATTCCACCAAGGTTTGTCCTCTAACTCTACATATCGCAGATGATATGGAGCCCGACAGGTAGTACAGTTCGAAAATGCAAATCCTTCCTACACACACACAATCATATCAATCACATAAGAACTTCACATTTAAATATAATAATCCATGGTATTGAACTACGAGTATGTATGAATGTGTATATCTCACTCTTATGGACCGCAAGAGTAGACATTGACGGTGCACAAACTGTTGTGAACCCTTGCATAAGCATGGAGATATGACATTCTGGCCTGAAACAGGGGGGGTTAGCTCGAAACTACAATCACCCGGTCGGGTGAGGTATTTCACCCGGTCGGGTCTGACTTGACCCGGGACATTTTAACGTGCCGAAGATCACCAGAACGTGGGCGATATCTGATTTTGACCAGACCCGGTCGGGTAGTCACTTGACCCGGTCGGGTACCCGGCCCAAGGTGTTGAAAAACACCTATAAATAGCACACTTTTCCTTCACAAATAATCACTCCTTCTTCCATACTCTTAAGCTCAGTTTAGAATATTATTTCTTTTATATTTTTATAGCATGTTTAGTCTCCAAATGAGGAGCTAAACTCTTCCATCTTGGTTTCGCTACTTTGAAGCTTAATGAATTGTAAGTTGTTAGTTATTTTCTTTAATATTCTTCCTTGAATATTAATTATTAGTTCTTTCCTTAATACTATCTCTATATTAATGTTGGGGAGTGTCGGTAAGATGACAATTAGTTAACATCTTTATATTAGTTATAGTAGTATTTTCTTCCTCTATATTAATGTTGGGGAGTGTTGCTAAGATGACAATTAGTTAACATCTTGATATTAATTAATGTAGGATTCATCCTCTTTAATAATATTCTTCCTTGAATATTAATTAATTCATATTCATATTTCATATTAATATTTTGAGCATTACTTAAAGGATCAACTAGTTTTGTTTCATATATTAATTATTACTAGAATCAATCGATTAATACGCTTGTTAGTAATTCGGTTCGTTCAACGGTAGTAAACTTGGATTATTGATGCATGCATCTCATGGTTAATAATCTAAGGGGAATTAATTATATTGATTAAACCAATAAACCGCTTGTGGTGAGGTTATCAATCTCAATCGTTTTCATCTTAAGTTTATTGCAACTATCGGGTTAATATACGGCGCGTGTTCTATATTGACTCGGTAGTAAGTTTTATTAATGAACGCGTTATTAATAAGTTAAAGACTACCATCGATGAATTGGATATACTCCTCGATTGAGTGTTCGAGAGGAAGATAGTTAAACACATAACCGGGATCGACGAACATGTCATTAAGTGGATAAAAGCAAAACCAAGTACTTATCTTTATTAATTAAACTTATATAAGTCGTTCATCTTAGTGTTAATTACATTAAATCAAATCAAATCAAATCTAAAACCCCCCTTGTTACTAGAATTTAATTAAAAAGAAAAGTATTCCTTTCCCTGTGGATACAAAACTTACTACACTATACTACGTATAAGTGTTGTATTGTAATTATTATTTTGAAGTGCACACCACGACAAAGTGCACGTCACAGGGGTAACCTCACAACCAGCTAGGCCGGAAGTTCTAGTTAAACTAAGGTATGGGTAAACTTTTTATAGTGAATAGCTCCACCGCTTTCACGGCCCCTTACCCCAGAAACCCAACTTTGGTTTGGCCCTACGGGTTAGTATACACCGCTTGGCGCTACCACTTGAAGGGTTGTTTGGGGGAGCATAGTTCCACTGGTGCTAGTGGGACTCGAACACGAGACCTCTCCTATGCAGAGGTAACCTCACAACCAGCTAGGCTGGAAGTTCTGGTTAAAACTAAGGTATGGGTAAACTTTTTATAGTGACTAGCTCCACCGCTTTCACGGCCCCTTACCCCAGAAACCCAACTTTGGCTTGTCCCTACGGGTTAGTATACACCGCTTGGCCCTACCACTTGAAGGGTTTTTCGGGAAGCATAGTTCCACTGGTGCTAATGGGACTCGAACACGAGACCTCTCCTATGCAGGGGTAACCTCACAACCAGCTAGGCTGGAAGTTCTAGTTAAAACTAAGGTATGGGTAAACTTTTTATAGTGACTAGCTCCACCGCCTTCACGGCCCCTTACCCTAGAAACCCAACTTTGGATTGGCCCTACGGGTTAGTATACACCGCTTGGCCCTACCAGTTGAAGGGTTTTTGGGGGAGCATAGTTCCACTGGTGCTAGTGGGACTCGAACACGAGACCTTTCCTATGCAGGGGTAACCTCACAACCAGCTAGGCTTGTCTAAAGGAGTGTATTTTCTTTTCAATTGGAAAAGTAAATGTCTGTCTAGTTCATAATCTATATTCTTTTTCAGGCTCATCATTTTCAAAGCAGTTTGGGCAATGATCGAAGGTTTCAATCAAGGTAGCTACGAGTTCGAAATGTGGTTGGATTATCCTGAGAGCGAGCTAGCCCGACCCGTCTGAATAGCTATTGGGATACGGGGCTATCTTTCGTGAAGGCCAGTCCGTTTTAACGGGCGATCCTCCAATAAGTTTTCTTATTTTCCTTCTTTATTCATTTTAATTTGTTCTAATAATTATTGTTTTTCTGTTCTTGCATTTGGCGGTTTGTCTGCTGATTTATTTAAAATCAAGATTTTTATTTGATTTAACTCGCTTTTAATATCAATTTTCTAACACCTTTGGCGTACCAAATTTATTGTAAATGACTTATATTAAAAAAAACTCAAATTCAGACAAGTTATATCAAGATAAGAAAATCACATCCCGATCACTAACACTTAGAGGTAATCAAGCACCTTTGAAGAAGCAATATAATTCATTGATCTCGATGAGAAAGACTCCTCAAACCCGCAAAGTTAAAATAAACCATGGTGAATAAGTTCATACAACATGTCACAATCACAAACTTAAGACGTGACACAGTGATGAACTCTTTCTTGTGCATCACTAGTATTACCACTGTTTATTACCGATTCCAAGAACATTCAACAAATCATCGAGGGACCAACTTCCAAGTCACTCACTTTAACCCTTCCCGGTTTCCGTGCATTGCGATTAAAGAAATTGCCCAAAATGGACTAAAACATAGATAAAAAGCTAAAGTAGGACATAACATCTTTTTTTCCCATTATAGGAGTCATCTGCTCCTAGTTTAAGTTTCCGCCATTTCTTCAATGTCCAAATTGCCCTTGCTTTTCTGATAGCTCTCCTGTTCGTAGACACAGCCTCCAAAATCATCGATCTTCTTCTCCTGCGCCGTTCATTCTTCTCTTCTCTTGCACTTTCCGTTCTTCTGCTAAATAGTCTTCAAGTTCAATCTTCTTCTCCTGCTATTTCTCAAAGCACTCCAGGTTTGATCTTGTTTGCTTCCTCCATCTCCATTCAATTTGTTTATTAGAAACTCCACCAATTTCAGAAATTCAGCTCTTCCTCCTCTGATTTCTTCTTCTCTTTCTCTTTGTCTCCTCCATGGATTTTCTTCTTCTTGCTCTGTTTTTTTTATGCTGTGTTTGCTCTCAAAATGTCATGAATGACATCAAAACTGACATCATTTGGAAAACATGTCAGAAAACATGTCATTTCTAATAACAAGTAGTTATGTCATTCTCAGATAAGTCATAAAAATGCCATAGAATGCCATAAGAATGACATTTTCTTATGGACATATGACATTTTCAGATTGTCATCCTGATAAATATATTGTCCAAACATGACTGTTTTTTCAAATAACCAATAATTTTGACATTCTCAGATTATAAAAGTGACATTTTGTTGAATAAATAAAATTCAAATCCAAAAAATGCAAAGAAGAAGAGAACATAGGACTACAAATTTGAAGAGGACTAGCTAGAAAATCGTTGCGGCTTTATTTTAATTTCTCATCCAAAATTTTCTAATCTAAAACAATTTTTTAAAATCCCAAAAGTAAGAAAGTGGACTGAAAATTCAAAAATCAAAATAAAAATGAAGCAGAGTACGAGTGGGAAGAAAATAGAGGAGAAAAGAAGAGAAGAGGAGAAAACAAGAGAAGAAGAAGAAGAAGAAGAGGAAGAGGAAGAAGAAAAAGAAGAAGAAGAATAACAAGTAGCTTGAGATCAAGAACTTACCTGGGAAAACTGCAGCAGGGCTTGAGATCGCAGCAGGGCTCGCAAGTGGCGAACCGGAAGAAGAGAGAGAGGCGCAGGGCAAATTCGGCATTCCACTGTTATTTTAGTCCTACGCTACTTCAGATAAAACTAGTAGTCCTATAATGGAATTTTTCATAAGTTTTAGTCCTATTTAGGTAAATCTCTCTTCCGGTTATGAAGCTGAGGCGGAAACTCCCTTTCCTGAAGTTCGATTGCTGCAATAGAAGCCATTTATCAACAAAGCGAAAAGGAAATGAAGATCAAGATAAACAAAACAAAAAAGTTGGTTCTAACTCCGAGTATGAGGATGGGGATGAGTGAGTGTTCTTCACCTGGAGGAGGGGAAGACTTTAAAAGATGGTAAAGAACGGAAGCATACGTTAGTCCAGCACCGAGCGGTGGGTTACGGTGATACTCTGTCACGCCCCAAACCGCGTCTGTGCCACGTAGACAACCGTCGTACAACCCAATAAGAATAACCGCAGTTCATCCTCACCGAATTGCACAAGACGTCCGATAGATACATATGCCAAAAGCGATTAGTAAACATACATAACAACATCAACATACAATTAAACACATATCGGAATATAAGTGTTTAATAAGAACCCACAAAAGGGTAAAACAAGAGCTCGCAGGCTCAATTAATTTATAAGTCAAAATAGTTCCATGAACATTATTTATTTATTTAGAAATAGAACCAGAGGAAGCACGAACCACGTCTTCTCTCCATCGATCTCCCGAACAACGGGTGCAGGAAGTAAGCTCTAGCTTCAACCTGAAAGGTGGTTCCCCCGAGGGATCAGTACTACATAAAAGTAATAGTGAGGGCAAACTGTACGTAATATAACTAACGTTTCTCACATAGGGGGGACCCTCAACATAGGGCGATCATATATGTAGAGGCATAACTCTTAGCTACCCGTTTTCAAACATACAGTATACATATATACTTATGAGTAAAATATCCGGCTCATGGGCCCAGTTGTCTTTCAAATCATTTAGGCGTAACAGCCTCATTAAATTCACCTTTCCCATGTCTTACCCTCGAGTGGTGTCACCCGCAGGCTAACTCACCCGATAACAAAAGATAATTAGTGTGGGGGGCCCTTCGGGCTCCCATCACGGACATGGTTTAAATTAAATTCCTAGACCAAGGAAAAATACCCTATCGAGAACTCATTCCCGATCAGACATGTTTAATCATTTAAAATCATTACCTTAAGATCCTCATTTTGTGTGTCATATATATATAGTTGGGAAAACTTTGGGACACTTCCTTCTTGTGGCAACAGGGACCCTATTAGATGATAATTCTGACCACCAAGTTTAAAAGTTGGTGGTCCCCCACCCCTATTAAGTGAATTATCTATCCTCCCACTCATCGATGTGAACGAAAACATACTATTATATGATCTGATATTATGTTGGAAGTGTTTACTCCTGGGATCTGTTCCGTTAATCAAATCATATAATTCAGATGGGGGTCCTTCAATTTCGGCAATACTATTTTTCCTTGCGCGCAACAAAGAGAGTACTTGGGGTTGGTTTTTGTAGAATTTCGAAGTGTGTCCTCTCATCAAACCATAAAAGTGCTCTACAGTGGGCACAATTATGTGATGGGTCCCCAATATCACAATATTCAGCACTTACCGTGTCTAGAAAGAGAAAATTATGAAGCAATCTTAGTGTGGATTAATGTAAAAAAATGTCCATATTAATAATTAATATGGTTATTTGATATTACATATTAAATTTTAAACTGGTATGAAACTTGGTTATTTGATATTATATATTATATTTTAAATATTTCCATTAAAAAATAATAAAATACAAAGTTTTGTATATAAATTCGACTACATCACTAAAAAAGAAAAACCTCGAATTTAAAAATAATAGTAATAACAATCAAACCTTCAACTTGTTGTGGTTCTGATGGAAGATTATTCTGTATATGTGTTGATACTTCGTCACACTTATGTTGGTTGTCCAGGAGACGCACATCTGGGCATTGGTCTACATTATTGATATTCGTTGTCCTCACACTTGAAGAACGATTAAATTGCAAATGCAATACTGTAGAAGTAAATACAAATAGCTAGTACATAATCAATATCATAAAATATTTATGGGCTAATATAAATAGTAAAAAGTAAGAATTACCATTCGTTCTATCAACGAAAGCATCTGATGATCCACTGTGATGGTGCTAGGAACGTTTGTGAACATTACAGTCAACATTCTCTGTCCAGAAAGTCAATTAAATATCAACATGCCCTCGATTACATGATTCCAAAACAATAAACTATTTCTATTACATGATTCAAATACAATAGACTATTTCTATATGCCCTAAACTTTTATGCTTAAGGCAATCACATACAAACATGCTCTAAATTACTATTACTTTCAGGAACTCATACAAATTATATTTTTTAATCATTAAAAAATAAGTTATGGCAATTATGATTCCAGTACAATAAACTATTTCTATTACCTTATTCCAATACAATAGACTATTTCCGGAAACGTGACTCGCTTGCTTTTATCTTTATTAAAAACTTTAGCATCTCGTTTTCTATTAGGAGTAATAATTTTGAATCTTATTTAAAAATATAAGTTATCCTTTTATTCACAAATCTTACTCTTATAAGCTAAGGGTCATTATCATATGAATTTTATGATTTAATTATTATCATTAGCATTATACATAATACAAATTATTATTTTTAATCATTATAAATAACTTAAGAAATTTAGGTCATATAAATATATAAATAGTCTCAAACTGCACAATAAGTATTTAACCCATCTAAATACTTATTTTCAACCCATTTGAACCTATGTATGAAATTTATTAAAATAGATGAGACATTACTTAGCTTAGAAAGAAATTAAACACAATGATGTTGTCAATTACATTTTTCCAATACAATAAACAATTTTATATCAGACTAAACAAAGGTACTGTTATTATTTCATTCGTAATAAGATTAATTTTTTTGCTAATATTTTAATCACATTACTTTGATAATGTAGAAAATATCACATTCATTAACTTAAATATAGTATATGAATTTATTCATTTGTTTATTATCATTATACAAAATATAAATTATACCTTTTGTAAATTATAAATATAATTCACCCAAAAATTCAGCCCCTTCAAATTTAGATAAAATTCAGATCAATTTGTTTTTTCCGTCCCATTCCAACCAACTACCAATACATAACATATTACAGTTTTTCTTTAACCCAATCCAGCCCATTTAAGGAAATGAACAAATAGCCCAAATTCGACCAGCCTAGCCCAAACCCTTTAGATAACAATCTATTAAGTTAAAATATATTATATGAATTTATTCATTTCTTTGTTATCATTATACAAAATATAAATTAACCTTTTGTAAATTACAAATATAATTAATCCAAAAATTTTGCCCCTTCAAATTTAGATAAAACCCAGATCAATTTGTTATTTTCCTCCCATTCCAACCAACCACCAATACATAAAAGATTTTATACTCCAGCCCATTTACGAAATCTAGCCCATTTACGAAAATTAACCCACCCCAACTCCCTCCACCACCCTTATACCCAACGGAGAGCCCAAATTCCACCAGCCCAGCCGAACACCTATATAATCTCCTATCCAGCCTATTCAACCCACTTCACCCCATTACCCATCGGCTAAAAGGCTTCCGCTCTCCACCTTTCTACACTCATCGTTGAACTCTTCACCCCTCTCCATCCCTTCTACTCTCATCATCGCCGAACACCACTGCTCTCCACCCCTTCCACTCTCATCACCAAACTCACCACTTCTCTCCACCCCTTCTACTCTCATACCCGATTTCAAGTATGTTTGTTGATTTTGTGGTTCGGGCATCTTTTGCGATGATTTCAAATTTGCCGTTTTCAATTTTTTATTCTGTTAGTCTTGTTTTTGCGTTGATTTTTAAAAGAAATATAGCACATGTCGAAATTTGAATAGATCTGATCTATCTAGATCTCTGATTCTGTGGTTCGGGCACGTTTTGATAATAAACATTGATCATTGTTGTGCATTTAGATCTATTTAGCTCTATAAATTTTCGGTTACAAAATGTATATATGAGACATATAGCATTTGTTGCGATTAGATCTGTCCAGATCCATGCATTTGTGATGCGTACATGTCTGTAAATGAGATTTATGCCTAGATCAAATCGTTATTCGTCCATGTTATTAGAATACAATACATGCAACAATTGTTGCGTTAAGATCCGTATAGATCTGGGCATTTGTGATTCGTACATGTAATGGTAGCTGTAGATCTGATTACATCCATTACATTGTTTTTAAACATGCATAGATATTCAACATGTATCATTACTTCGGTTTAGATCTGTTTAAAACCATGCATTTTTGTGTGTGTTTTTACTTCTACCGAACATAATTTGGACCATGGGCTTCGCCTCTTCAAATTCCCTGCCAGCCATTTAATGGCCTTTGGATTTGCGCGGTTTGGCAGGCGGCCCATTGCCCAATTGAATGCTTGTGGCATAACCGTATAATTTTTTTAAAATTGAAATCTGATCAATTGATTCTATACTACATCACATTATCTTAAATTTTTTTAATTCCAACTCAAAATATAGAGTGGATGATATCATACCTTGGTTAGCTAAATCTTCATTGGCTCTCTTACGGTTGATAATCGTTGATTTAGTCAGCCTCCTCATATTTAAAAGGGTCCTAGATACATTATCTGGATTTATCACAGGGATTTATTGTATGCATATCAACGGTTCATTAAATGGCATGCATCATAACATGTTTTAAAAATACTGATTTAATTAATGATTATCATTCATCATTCATCATTAAGAAAACCATTCATTGAAACATAACACGTAAACTACATGTAAACACGTCAGATGTAAACACTTGATGCCTGTTACATGTTCTTAGTTAAGTCTGCCTCTAGTCATCCATTCAAAAGAAATGCCTACAATCATCTCATCATTAAAATACTTGCTATTCAATTTCAAAATCCTATCATATTTTCTTGGTAAGATAGGAGATGCATCCAGCCAAGCTGCACAATCTTTGCATAAGTAGTCAACCATGTCCCTTTTCTTGTTTATTTGCTTCATGCAGAAAAAGTGACTATGATTTGAGTTACACCATGAGCATGCATCCAGTAGAATTCCCACACAATGTTTACCACACGTATAGCATCCCCCAGTTGAATTAACATGGCATGAACACTCACTCATCTTGAAAGGCTAGAAAACGAAATAGGATTTATAATATTAAATTCACATTAAAAATGCATGACTTGTCATTCAAGAAATTTGGTTCATTCAATCTGCATAATTATTTGCTTTAAATGCATATGGTAAATATCATATCTGACTTAAAGTTGATTACAAATGAATGCCCTTTGGTCTGTATATGAACTTCACTCCTTGTCAGGGATGCTCTGCGTAATGGATTCTTGATTTAGTAGTTGAAGCATTAATGAGTATTTATGCTATGAACATTCACTCATCTTGAATAGATATAATGCATCATATGTTATGTAAAATACACATTCATAAACCTATGCATGACATGTCATTTATCTATTTGGATATATGGTTCATGTTATTAGCATATTACATTCATAAACGTTATGCGTAACATGTGATTTATGTATGTGCTTACATGCTTCAAAGTATTTGCATAATACATTCATAAATATTTTGTATGACATGTCATCTGTAAACATATCGTAACCACACTTATAGCACCCCCAGTTACATATATTTGACATAAACATTCACGTGAATGGCTTGAATGCAACATATATATGTAAATACACATTTATCCACGTGATGCATAACTTGTCATTTATCTATTTGGTTATATGGTTCATGGTATTTTTATCATACGTTCATATCTGCCACGCATATCATGTGATGGTTCAAAGAATTTGCATAATACATTCATATAATTTTTGATCTAATGTCATATGCTTATTTGGTTAAATGGTTCATTGTATGTGCATAAACATGCTTTCGAAATCGAAATAGAAAATATGATATGAGACTTAATTACACTGGATTATGCGGATTCAATGTGGTGTCATATATGAACTTCACTTCTTGGTTGGCCTCTCTCCTTCGAATGTTTGGTGTGTCTCATAAATGAATTTATGAGGTAGTGGTTGTAGCATTAAAGAGTATTTATTGTGCCTTGGAACCCGACACTTTCTCCAGATATGGTATTAATTGTGAGTTCTTTCCACCTTTTTTCGAAATTTCTATTCTAAGCTCTGTTTATATTAAATGCAACCTTGGGAACCCCCACATCTCTTCAGCTTTATTTAAACCAATTACTTTTCTCGACTCTCAAAAATTCAAAACTAAGTATAATAGATTCATATTTCTGTTATATTCAAGTGTAATCAAACAACCTATTTTTTTAATGTCTTAAAAAGGTTATATTAATATTATTTAGTATGTATTATATATGTCTAGTACAAATTTAATCATTTAATTAACTATTTCTTACGATATTACATAATATATTTTGAACTCTTTTAAGGCCTGCATGTTAGAGAAATATACTAATATTTGTGTATTCTTTATAACAAATGAGGCCAACATCCAATGTGCTCAAAATACGTAAATTAACTAATATATGTCACCCATTTTCGTGATACACAACTTAAACTTATATCTGCAATCATGCTTCTTTTTCAAATGCTATTTTTTAAAATAAAGTGTACATAAGTTATTTCATGACTTAGGTACACTTTATTTAAAAAAATTAGCATTTGAAAAAAAAGCATGAATGCAGATATAATTTTACGTTGTGTATCACGAAAATAGGTGACACGTATTAGTTAATTTACGTATTTTGAGCACATTGGATGTTGGCCTCATTTGTTATAAAGAATACACAAATATTAGTATTCTTCTCTAACATGCAGGCCTTAAAAGAGTTCAAAATATATTATGTAATATCGTAAGAAATAGTTAATTAAATTATTAAATTTGTACTAGACATATATAATACATACTAAATAATAATAATATCCTTTTAAGAAATTAAAAAAAAAAGGTTGTTTGATTACACTTGAATATAACGGAAATATGAATCTATTATACTTAGTTTTGAATTTTTGAGAGTCGAGAAAAGTAATTGGTTTAAATAAAGCTGAAGAGATGTGGGTTTCCCAGGGTTGCATTTAATATAAACAGAGTTTATAATAGAAATTTTGAAAAGAGGTGGAAAGAACTCACAATTAATACCATATCTGGAGAAAGTGGCGGGTTCCAAGGCGCAATAAATAATAGGTCACAATCATAGTAAATGTTGACAGAAATATAATGGCTACTTATAATTGGTATTTGACCATCTTGATATCGTAGAAGCCATCTGGACATTGTAGAAGGAGACACACCATAAAAGAGGTGGAAAGAACTCTTTAATGCTACAACCACTACCTCATAAATTCATTTATGAGACACACCAAACATTCGAAGGAGAGAGGCCAACCAAGAAGTGAAGTTCATATATGACACCACATTGAATCCTCATAATCCAGTGCAAGTCTCATATCATATTTTCTATTTCCATTTCGAAAGTATGTTTATGCACATACAATGAACCATTTAACCAAATAAGCAGATGACATTAGATAAAAAATTATATGAATGTATTATGCAAATTCTTTGAACCATAAATCACATGATATGCGTGGCAGATATGAACGTATGATAAAAATACCATGAACCATATAACCAAATAGATAAATGACAAGTTATGCATCACGTGGATAAATGTGTATTTACATATATATGTTGCATTCAAGCCATTCACGTGAATGTTTATGTCAAATATATGTAACTGGGGGTGGTATAAGTGTGGTTACGGTATGTTTACAGATGACTTGTCATACAAAATGTTTATGAATGTATTATGCAAATACTTTGAAGCATGTAAGCACATACATAAATCACATGTTACGCATTACGTTTATGAATGTAATATGCAAATAACATGAACCATATATCCAAATAGATAAATGACATGTCATGCATAACATTTATGAATGTGTATTTTACATAACATACTATGCATTCTATATTTTCAAGATGAGTGAATGTTCATAGCATAAATACTCATTAATGCTTCAACTACTACCTCAAGAATCCATTAAGCAGAGCGTCCCTGACAAGGAGTGAAGTTCATATACAGACCAAAGGGCATTCATTTGTAATCAACTGTAAGTCAGATATGATATTTACCATATGCATTTAAAGCAAATAATTATGCAGATTGAATGAACCAAATTTCTTGAATGACATGTCATGCATTTCAAATGTGAATTTAATATTATATATCCTATTTCATTTTCTAGCCTTTCAAGATGAGTGAGTGTTCACGCCATGTTAATTCAACTGGGGGATGCTATACGTGTGGTAAACATTGTGTGGGAATTCTACTGGATGCATTCTCATGGTGTAACTCAAATCATAGTCACTTTTTCTGCATGAAGCAAATAAACAAGAAAAGGGACATGGTTGACTACTTATGCAAAGATTGTGCAGCAATGCTGGATGCATCTCCTATCTTACCAAGAAAATCTAATAGGATTTTGACACTGAATAGCGAGTATTTTAATGATGAGATAATTGTAGGCATTTCTTTTGAATCGATGACTAGAGGCAGACTTAACTAAGAACATGTAACAGGTAGGGATGGACTAAACCGGGCCGGGCCGGCCCGTAACCGGCCCGGCTCGCTACTGTGCGGACCCGGACTGGACCGGGACCAGTTGGCCGATTCCGGGCTTTTAGCCCATTTGGGCGGGTCAGGCGGGGCCGGTTCGGGCCCAGTTTTGGGCGAACCGGCCCGGGCGGTTCGGCCCGGGTCAATTTTTTGTTTGTTTTTTCAATTGTTTTTGTTTTCCTAGGGTAGAGTTGGGTGTTTTGGGGAGGTTTGGGGGTGGGGGTGGGGGGGGGTCAGGGGATAACAAGAAAGCAACAAAAAAATAGACATTGAACCGGGCCCGGCCCGGCCCGGTTAGGCCCGGACCCGGTATCAACCCGGGCCGGTTCCGGGCCCAAGGATTTGCAAACAAAGCCTGCTAGGGCCCGGCCCGGAACCGGAACCGGACCGGCCCGGGTACATGCCTAGTAACAGGCATCAAGTGTTTATATCTGACGTGTTTACATGTAGTAGACATGTTATGTTTCAATGAATGGTTGTTTTAATGATGAATGATAATCATTAATTAAATCAGTATTTTTAAAACACGTTATGATGCATGCCATTTAAATAACCGTTGATATGCGTACAATAAATCCCTGTGATAAATCCAGGTAATGTATATAGGACCCTTTTAAATATGAGGAGGCTGACTAAATCAACAATTATCAACCGTAAGAGAGCCAATGAAGATTTAGCTAACCAAGGTATGATATCATCCACTCTATATTTTGAGTTGGAATTTAAAAAAATTTAAGATAATGCGGTGTAGTAAAGAATCAATTGATCAGATTTCAATTTTAAAAAAATTATACGGTTATGCCACAAGCATTCAATTGGGCAATGGGCCGCCTGCCAAACCGCGCAGATCCAAAAGCCATTAAATGGCTGACATGGAATTTGAAGAGGCGAAGCCCATGGTCCAAATTATGTTCGGTAGAAGTAAAAACACACACAAAAATGCATGGTTTTAAACAGATCTAAACCAAAGTAAGGATACATGTTGTATATTTATGCATGTTTAAACACAGTGTAATGGATGTAAACAGACCTACAACTACCATTACATGTACGAATCACAAATGCCCAGATCTATACGGATCTTAACGCAACAATTGGTGCATGTATTGTATTCTAATAACATAGACGAATAACGATCTGATCTATGCAGAAATCACATTTACAGACATGTACGCATCACAAATGCATGGATCTGGATAGATCCAAGCGCAACATATGATGCATGTTATATATTTGTACATGTTTAAACAAAAATGTAATGGATCTAAACAGATCTATAGCAATCAATACATGTACGCATCACACATGCGCAGATCTAGACAGATCTTAACGGAAGAAATGCTACATATATGATATGATAGCTTGACGAACAACTATAAAAGCAAAATAAGAGAGTAAGAAATGATACATGTCTGAGACATGTACGCATCACAAATGCATGGATCCAGACAGATCTGAACGCAACAAATGATACATGTCTCAATTCTATACATGTTGAATAAAAAAAAATTATTGATCAAAACATATATATAGTTATGAAGACATACACGCATCACAAATGCATAGATCTAGACAGATCTAATCGCAACAAATGCTATATGTCTCATATATATTTTGTAACCGAAAATTTATAGAGCTAAATAGATCTAAATGCACAACAATGATCAATGTTTAATATCAAAACATCCCCGAACCACAGAATCAGAGATCTAGATAGATCATATCTATTCAAATTTCGACATGCGCTGTATTTCTTTTAAAAATCAACGCAAAAACAAGACTAACAGAATAAAAAAATTGAAAATGGCAAATTTGAAATCATCGCAAAAGATGCCCGAACCACAAAATCAACAAACATACTTGAAATCGGATATGAGAGTAGAAGGGGTGGAGAGGAGTGGTGAGTTCGGCGATGAGAGTTGAAGGGGTGGAGAGCAATGGCGTTCGGCGATGATGAGAGTAGAAGGGATGGAGAGGGGTGAAGAGTTCGACGATGAGTGTAGAAGGGTGGAGAGGGGAAGCCTTTTAGCAGATGGGTAATGGGGTGAAGTGGTTTGAATAGGCTTGATAGGAGATTATATAGGTGTTCGGCTGGGTTGGTGGAGTTTGGGCTCTCCGTTGGGTATAAGGGTGGTGGAGGAAGTTGCGGTGGGTTAATTTTCTTAAATGGGCTAGATTTCGTAAATGGGCTGTGTAACACCCCGGCCCCGTAGGCCCTGAGGTAGTTACTTCTGACCTCTAGTACTGTCCTCACAAACCACCACGAGCCTTTACCGCGCACTTTGTCCTCACTCATGCGTGCCCTGAGAAACTTCCCAGGGGGTCACCCATCGCAAGACTACTCTCGTAACTTTGGAGTTCTTGGGTGATGAGCTCCCTTAAAAGGAGATGCACCTATGTTGGTATGAGTAGTACTATTAATCCTCTTATATTAATCTCGGGTATTACAATCACCCCCACTTAGGATCGCAACGTCCTCGTTGCGCCCTAAACAATCTCAATCAAACCCCAGAATCTTGCCCCGCTAAATGCCCGCCCGATATCTAACGGGTCAGTACACTGTCGCAGGGTTGCTCTGATACCACCTGTAACACCCCGGCCCCGTAGGCCCTGAGGTAGTTACTTCTGACCTCTAGTACTGTCCTCACAAACCACCACGAGCCTTTACCGCGCACTTTGTCCTCACTCATGCGCGCCCTGAGAAACTTCCCAGGGGGTCACCCATCCCAAGACTACTCTCGTGCAAGCACGCTTAACTTTGGAGTTCTTGGGTGATGAGCTCCCTTAAAAGGAGATGCACCTCTGTTGGTATGAGTAGTACTATTAATCCTCTTATATTAATCTCGGGTATTACAGGCTGGAGTATAAAATCTTTTATGTATTGGTGGTTGGTTGGAATGGGAGGAAAATAACAAATTGATCTGGGTTTTATCTAAATTTGAAGGGGCAGAATTTTTGGATTAATTATATTTGTAATTTACCAAAGGTTAATTTATATTTTGTATAATGATAACAAAGAAATGAATAAATTCATATAATATATTTTAACTTAATAGAGTGTTATCTAAAGGGTTTGGGCTGGGCTGGTCAAATTTGGGCTATTTGTTCATTTCCGTAAATGGGCTGGATTGGGTTAAAAAAACTGTAATATGTTATGTATTGGTAGTTGGTTGGAATGGGACGGAAAAAACAAATTGATCTGAATTTTATCTAAATTTGAAGGGGCTGAATTTTTGGGTGAATTATATTTGTCATTTACAAAAGGTATAATTTATATTTTTGTATAATGATAATAAACAAGTGAATAAATTCATATACTCTATTTAAGTTAATGAATGTGATATTTACTACATTATCAAAGTAATGTGATTAAAATATTAGAAAAAAAATTAATCTTATTAATCTTATTACAAATGAAATAAAAATAGTACCTTTGTTTAGTCTGATATAAAAATTGTTTACTGTATTCGAAAAATGTAATTGACAACATCATTGTGTTTAATTGCTTTCTAAGCTAAGTAATGTCTCATCTATTTTATTAAATTTCATACATAGGTTCAAATGGGTTGAAAATAAGTATTTAGATGGGTTAAAATTTTGGTGCAGTTTGAGACTATTTCTATATTTATATGACCTAAATTTCTTAAGTTATTTATAATGATTAAAAATAATAATTTGTATTATGTATAATGCTAATGATAATAATAATAAAATCATAAAATTCATATGATAATGACCCTTATAAGAGTAAGATTTGTGAATAAAAGGATAACTTATATTTTTAAATAAGATTCAAAATTATTACTCCTAATAGAAAACGAGTTGCTAAAGTTTTTAATAAAGATAAAAGCAAGCGAGTCACGCTTCCGAAAATAGTCTATTGTATTGGAATAAGGTAATTGAAATAGTTTATTGTACTGGAATCATAATTGCCTCAACTTATTTTTTAATGATTAAAAAATATAATTTGTATGAGTTCCTGAAAGTAATAGTAATTGAGAGCATGTTTGTATGTAAATGCCTTAAGCATAAATGTTTAGGGCATATAGAAATAGTCTATTGTATTGGAATCATGTAATCTCCTAATTCCGTTTCATATTTATCTTTGACATGCCGTTTTATTATTTGAAAAACTTTAGGCTAAAGTTATAAATTTGCTTTTTTATTGTAAGTTTTCATGTGGGAAAAATAATGGTACTAAGGTTTTAGGACTTCTTTTATGATAGTTTTAGTCATTTTTCAGCTCTCAATATAATGAAAACTGCTTTAGATTAAGAGGTTTTTTGTTTTCTATTTGTTTTGCATTTTCCTTTCCGATTCTTTGACAACGGAGAGTAATGGATTGACTTTTTATATAACTTCACAAGAATTTGAAGGAACAACAAAATTCTAATTGTTACTACCCTTACCCTACTATGAAAATCACTAAGGCTTCCATCCTTCTTCCAGATCAACTTAATATACCTTGCAAGCTAGATATGTGATCTGTTCGAGATTTTGTTCCCAGGTCACTATCCAACACGTCCTTATGGGGTTCTGCATTTGAAGAACTTCTTTTTCCTTTTTGGCCTATGATTTGATAATCCTAAAAAGAGTGAAAAGGAGTTAAAAAATACAACTTTTTTCACTCAGATATAAGATTAAAAGGATTTTTAAAAATAAAGTTTTTTCTTTAATACATACTGCAATTTTATCTTTTCTTTTTGGTATTATTATTTTTCCTTGATGTCTTAGCTCCCTCCATGTGCTGAGTCTCTAAACCAAAATTGTAGCCCTGAGAAGTGATGCAATAGTGTATGTCTGCTATTAATATTTAGTTATTTACTATTGAAGAGAAAGTGAAGTGTTAATGTACTTCATTGGCAACTTAAATGTTTCACATGATTTAAAATTGTGTTATTATAGCGAGATGTTTTTTCCTCATTGTAATTGAAGGAAAACGTAGCCTTTATGCTTAATAGTTTTCTAACTTGAAGTACATCTTATTTTTCATGTTTATATATAGACTCTTTGTGTAGGGATTGAAGAGTGAAAAAAGACATTGGGGTTAGGGGGAGGAACTACCAAATTACATGGATAAGGCTCTTATATATCGAGAGTAGAAGATGGTTCATTTGTATCTCGAGGGGAGGAATGTGATAAATCTGAGCTTTATTTGACTTTCTGTAATAAAATTTTCTTATTCGCCCTACAGGACAAGGGTCTAAAATCACATTTAATAGTGATTTGAAATTATTTGGTAAGGTTTATTTCTAATTGGAATCAGAATATGATTTTTTTATGTGATTTTTTGACCTTTTGTTTTCCAAATTTCGTATGATACATGTTAAGTAAGTTTTGGGCTACTTTCATATCAAACTTTGAAGTTTAAATATTTTTGATTGTATAAAATAATCTCAACGAAATAGGATATATAATATTAAATTCACATTTGAAATGCATGACATGTCATTCAAGAAATTTGGTTCATTCAATCTGCATAATTATTTGCTTTAAATGCATATGGTAAATATCATATCTGACTTACAGTTGATTACAAATGAATGCCCTTTGGTCTGTATATGAACTTCACTCCTTGTCAGGGATGCTCTGCTTAATGGATTCTTGAGGTAGTAGTTGAAGTATTAATGAGTATTTATGCTATGAACATTCACTCATCTTGAATAGACAGAATGCATCATATGTTATGTAAAATACACATTCATAAATGTTATGCACGACATGTCATTTATCTATTTGGATATATGGTTCATGTTATTTGCATATTACATTCATAAATGTAACGCGTAACATGTGATTTATGTATGTGCTTACATGCTTCAAAGTATTTGCATAATACATTCACAAACATTTGGTATGACATGTCATCCGTAAACATACCGTAACCAAACTTATAGCACCCCCAGTTACATATATTTGACATAAACATTCATGTGAATGGCTTGAATGCAACATATGTAAATACACATTTATCCACGTGATGCATAAGTTGTCATTTATCTATTTGGTTATATGGTTCATGGTATTTTTATCATACGTTCATATCTGCCACGCATATCATTTGATTTATGGTTCAAAGAATTTGCATAATACATTCATATAATTTTTTATCTAATGTTATCTGCTTATTTGGTTAAATGGTTCATTGTATGTGCATAAACATGTTTTCGAAATGGAAATAGAAAATATGATATGAGACTTACACTGGATTATGAGGATTCAATGTGGTGTCATATATGAACTTCACTTCTTGGTTGGCCTCTCTCCTTCGAATGTTTGGTGTGCCTCATAAATGAATTTATGATGTAGTGGTTGTAGCATTAAAGAGTATTTATTCTTCTACAATGTCAAGATGGCTTCTACGATGTCAAGATGGTCAAATACCAATGGTAAGTAGCCATTTGTGTCAACATTTACTATGATTGTGACCTATTATTTATTGCACCTTGGAACCCACCACTTTCTCCAGATATGGTATTAATTGTGAGTTCTTTCCACCTCTTTTTGGAATTTCTATCCTAAGCTCTGTTTATATTAAATGCAACCTTGGGAAACCCCACATCTCTTCAGCTTTATTTAAACCAATTACTTTTCTCGACTCTCAAAAATTCAAAACTAAGTATAATAGATTCATATTTCCGTTATATTCAAGTGTTATCAAACAACCTATTTTTTTAATGTCATAAAAAGATTATATTAATATTATTTAGTATATATTATATATGTCTAGTACAAATTTAATAATTTAATTAACTATTTCTTACGATATTACATAATATATTTTGAACTCTTTTAAGGCATGCATGTTAGAGAAGTATACTAATATTTGTGTATTCTTTATAACAAATGAAGCCAACATCCAATGTGCTCAAAATACGTAAATTAACTAATATATGTCACCTATTTTCGTGATACATAACTTAAAATTATATCTGCAATCATGATTATTTTTCAAATGCTATTTTTTTTAATAAAGTGTACATAAGTTATTTCATAATAATGATGTAAAATTTAAATAACATCTTATCATATGTATACTATTTTACAAACCAATGCTTTTATTACTTCTCATATAGATGAGAAAGTAAGCATATTTTGAGCACACATTCCAAATTATATTTTATATATTATTAACAAAAGCTTATAAATTAGTTGCTTAAAAGTACATATAGAATAAATTAGCACTTCATCTAACTTGGTGTTTTTATTTTCATTTCAGGTGCATTCAGGAACATTAAGGAATATGTAATTATTTTTCTTTTAGTTTAATGAATGTAATTCATAGGTTTTAGGGCCTTTAATAAGGTGCCTCATATGTAATAATTAAATAGTTTAGACCTTTAGGATTGCAGGTTCCATAGCCACACCAAACACCAGGTATGCTTTTAATCCTCCTTTATTATTATTAGCCTTTGTGAATATGTAAATTGTATGATGTATGATTTTAAATGTAGTCAACATTTTAGACAACAAATACCGTTTTATAATTAATTTGGACAATAGTTAATTTTTGTCATTCTTTTTCTTCGTTTAACCAAAATTTGGACATTTTATGAAAGTTTTGGTTTAAATAAAAATGGTAAAATATGTTTACCCAATCTAGTAAAAAAAAATGTATGTAAAACTATAGCCCAAGTTGTAGGTTTGTTTCCACACCTACAATTAATGCAGCCCTAATTTTTTCATTTTAGGCAGCAAATAATTCAGGTGATAGTTTTTTGTTCTAACATTTTTGTTAGTACAGTCTTTTAACTTTAGTAAATTTTCACCACATAAAGAAATATGTAGTTCTAATTTCCATTAATTTTGATAATTCTTTTTTTATCTGAAACTTATTTTTTAAACTCTTATAAATTATTTATCTCCTTTTGTTTTTTCAGCATCTGGTTAAACTTAGGCAGCAAATATTTTTTATCATCTGAAACGTATTATTTGGACAGAAAAAAAGACTTATTTCATCAAAACGTATTTTAACACAATACCATATTTAAATTCATAACTCAATTCAGGTGATTGTTTTTTGTTCTAACATTTTTGTTAGTACAGAATGTGAACTTTAGTAAATTTTCATCACATAAAGAAATATGCAGTTCTAATTTCGATTAAACTTGATAAATCTTTTTTCATCTGAAACTTAATTTTTGAATCCTTATAAATTATTTTATGTCCCACTTCGTTTTTTCACCATCTGGTTAAACTTAGGCAGCAAACATATTTTTTCATCAGAAACATATTTTTTGTAAACATAAAAAGACTTATTTCATCAAAACCTCTATGATGTTGAACCGTTTTCAAGATATGTAGGTTTGTTGTTTAAACACATAGTGTCACATAGTGTTTTTCGAAAATACTTGTGTTTTATTTTTATTTTTATTTTTTTTGAAAATACTTGCGTTTTATTCGCAACCATATTTAAACTCATAACTCAATTGCGTTTTATTTCTAATTAAACAATTACAACTCTCACTAATAAGAAGTAATTGCTGCCTAGAATTTCTATATCAATCTAGGCCCTCTAGACTATCTCTTTTGTCTTCGTTCCTCCATATGACAATCTCCTTTCCGTTCTGTGTTATGCCCATCTGCCATATGTTAATGCATCCTTAGGAAGCCTTTAACCCTGCAAAATTGACATTGCAAAATCGAACATAGGCAAATAGGTTTTTATATCAAATATAAGTCTTAGGTCAATTATTCAAGCCTACAACTTGAACAATGCAAAACGGAGTTAGTATTATTACAGACCCAGCTCGTAGCTTAGCAAAAAAGTAAGACACTGTTTTAAATGAATGTCAAAGTGCCCAAACAAAATATTCAACAAATCATCAATCCACTCCTTTTTCACACAAAATGTAAAGTGTAGCTGAGCCTGTTGGTCAATCTTCACCCCTACTCCTTCTCTTGCTTGATGCGGATAGTCCTCCTTTTTTTGTTAACATTGGCCGAAAACTGGTCATTTAGATTCCTCTTAAGTTCATCGTTCCCTTCAATACCACCACTTATATCATCAAAGATTGGGCTTCCCTTTCAACCACAATATCATAGATGGTTTTCAAGATTAGGGCAGTACTCTGGATCTTCCAAAGTTAGTTCAATTAGCTTTTCTGGTTTCCCGTTAACGATATGTGTTTGTACTGGAGTCTTCCCTAGGTACTTACCAATTACATCTGAAAAAAAGACTGATATTAAATGGTGTGATTATAAGAAAGCGTTTGATAATGTTGCATATGAAATTACCGATAAGCAATTTATCATTGACGACTCTTAGACTCTGCAGCGCATCAAATTGATGGAAATTGAACACTAAGTCTGGAAAAGTTGCAGAATGCAGATCATAGACTGTTGTTTTTTTTTAAACTCTAAAACATAAGGGTGTTTTGTAGTTTTGTAGTTGAAATAGTTATTAAAAACTAAGAAGTTCTTGATTCTGAAACACTTGTTTTCCTGCAGTTTGTTTCTATACAAATGCATGAATGGCCTCTTCACTACAGCATGAATGCGGTCACCCTACAAAAAGAAAGGAAAATGTATTGTTAAGATGATCACTCGATTAATCAACCACAAAAAGGACTTGAATAATAAATTTAAATGCATTCGAAATAGAAATTACATTCTCATCGTGGAAAACAACTTCCATTCTTGCACCTCCTTTGGATTGAGGGGAAACCTCATATGCTCTAACCACCCTTACTTTTAGAGCCCAGTTGGTTCTGGTGTGGTTAACTTCCCTAATCATAGAATACAATTGACTGCCATTTGGCTCGGAGTATTCTTTGCTTGTTGCCATTGTGGTTTGTAATTTTGAACTCAAACATGTTGGTATTTATAGTGAATTAGAATTTTTAGGGTTTGCAATGAAACTGAAATACCCAATGTGTAATAGATCTCGCCCCTCTCAACCACCCCATTAAATGCCACCTAACTCATTAAATTCTCAACTACTCTCTGTAATTCGAATGACCACAAAAGTACGAATTGTCACACTGAAGTGGGCCGCAGCCCACAAAAACGAATTGTCCACTTTTGACCCATTTTTGACCCGATAGTTTGGGCGGGAAAAGTGGCAGCAATTCCACTTCACTTTGTATAGAGTAAGATACTCACATTTGATGAAGTCACTCTTGGCGAATTGGTGAAAAAAACCCAAAAGATGTTGACCCACTAAATCATCCATTTATTTTGACGTAGTTGTCTCATTAATGCCACTCTGAAAGCCTAAATATATATTATAATACATATTTAACATATTTAAGGAATTACACAGAAAAACTAGTCTTAGATATTTTTTTTTTAACCCGGAAGGCAAACCACCAAAATCAGTGGGGTAAATGTCGGGGAACATTTACCGAGTTTTATTATATTAAAAAAGAGTACAAAGGAAGAGGGGGACTAGACCAAGACCTCTCCCGAGAAGGCATTCCTTCCCAGAGTACATGAAGGCTGAAAAAACTATAAAAGAAAAATAAAAACTTTGGGGGGGGGGGGGGGGGGGGGGGGGCTATACCTGACCCAAAGCTACAAGAAAATCAACAAAATCTAAAATAACTAAGACCTAATTTATCAGCAAACAAATAGCGTCTAATATAACCCGGAACCTTTCTGATAGAATCAATAATAAGGAAATCATCTGAAAAATGTTTAGACATAAAATGAGCTGGCCCGTTGACCTCACGAAAAATATGTCTCAATCTTATCCCTTCATCGACCATCCATCTTCTTAACTGCAAAATCATCCTTCTCCATTTTCCAGCCATCTCCATATCATTTACCAACCCAATCGCCTGAAGAGAGTCGGACTCCGCCTCAATCGATCGATATCCTTTACCAATTCCAATTCTTAGATATACCAATTCCAATTGTTCTCTGAGTTGTCATGCAATTTTGTGCAACAACTGATGACACTCGTGATCCCACAAACACAGTTGTTCTATGGTCAAAATAACTAAAACCTAAATATGACACATATGTTGCATATTACCAGCAGAACTTTTAATTGACCCAAATATAACTATGCTCCACAACAACATAGCTAATGTTTTTAATGTCAGCAACATACCTTACTTAAAAGTTGTATAAAGATATGTAAATAGCTTTCCATATTTTTCTAGAACACATACTATTAAAACATCGCACCACCTATCTTGTTTTCTAGTTGAGATTATTTTATACCATCAAAAATATTTAAACTCCAAAGTTTGATATGAAAGAAGCCCAAAACTTACTTAACATGTATCAGACCAAATTTGGAAAACAAAAGGTTTAAAAAGCACATAAAAATTCATATTCTGATTCTAATTGGAAATAAACCTTACCAAATAATTTCAAATCACTATTAAAGGTGATTTCAGACCCTTGTCCTGTAGGGTGAATAAGAAAATTTTATTACATAAAGTCAAATAAAGCTCAGATTTATCACTTTCCTCCCCTCGAGATACAAATGAACCAACTTCTACTCTCGATATATAAGAGCCTTATCCATGTAATTTGCTAGTTCCTCCCCCTAACCCCAGTGTCTTTTTTCACTCTTCAATCCCTACACAAACAGTCTATATATAAACATGAAAAATAAGACGTACTTCAAGTTAGAAAACTATTAAGCATAAAGGCTATGTGTTCCTTCAATTACAATGAGGAAATAACATCTCACTATAATAACACAATTTTAAATCATTTGAAACATTTAAGTTTCCAATGAAGTACATTAACACTTCACTTTCTCTTCAATTGTAATATTTGAGCGGCAAAACGATCTCCATAATAGTAAATATTAATAGCAGACATACACTATGGCATCACTTCTCAGGGCTACAATTTTGGTTTAGAGTCTCAGCACATGGAGAGACCTAGGACATAAAGGAAAAAAGATAATACCAAAAAGAAAGGGAAAATTGGAGCATGTATTAAAGATTTTTTTTGAAATCCTTTTAATATCATTGAGTAAAAAAGCTGTATTTTTTCACTCCTTTTCACTCTTTTTAGGATTCTCAAATCATAGCGCAATAAGAAAGAAACCATTCTTTAAATGCAGAATCCCATTACACTACTAGAATTTTTGTCATTTGCTGCTCCTCTTTTGCTGCGGTTATCAGAATGACCGCAACAATATGTTAAAATTTAGTAGTTTTTGCTGCGGTGATTTAGCAACCGCAACATTTAGTCTGAAAAATTCAGCGTATTTGCTGCGGTCAAGACGGAACCGCAGCAATTAACTTGTAAATTTTTATTTCAAATTCTGCAACTACATGTGAAAATAACCCTGAAGATGTGAAAAATTACATACACGGAGCCATCACTCAATCTCAGAATGTTGGCGTATATATTCTTATTGCTCCTTATTATGAAAAGTATGCATTTCTATCTATTATATTAAGTTGATTTATTATATTTATAATATCAATGATATACCAATTTGAATTTCTAGCTATAACACAATGTACGTCACTAATTAATCGTGTAGTTATCATTGGGTGTTGCTTGTGATTTGGATCTCACGCGGCATGATCTTTATGTATGATTCTCTTCGAATCAGCCCGATGTGTCGTATATTAATCATGTCATTGTGCAGCAGGTACTTTTATAGTATTTTTCACATCATGATAATTGTTATTGTATTATCTTATAATTTCAAAACTATGTGGTTCTAACTTTGAATGTTTCATAATAGTGTTTTTTGAAATATTTGCGCGAATGGTGAAAAAGTGAAAAAGATTATTTGGAAACAGATGAAGGTATAAAATATACATACTTTTGTTAAATATTTTATTAAAATTTTTAATTCTTTTAAGTTGGTAGTGAACATTATGAATACACGAATATGTTATATGTATAATTTCACATTTCAGTGCGCAAAACAAACGGGTGGCTTGGAATGTGGTTTTTATGTAATGAAATTCATGTATGATGTGGTTAGAAGCATCGGTGAAGGCCAAGATCCGGAGCAGGTATATTTAAATAAAAAGTAGTCTTAGTTAATTTTAGGGGCGCCAAAAGGGTCAATTTCTCTATCTGTCTATCTAAAGTTGAACTAAATCTATTAGGGCTATCTGTTTTAAAGTTTAAAACAGTGGACTGATCGATGAACGTATTGACTGGCCCCATCTATTTACAATTTATTTAACTGCTTCTTACTTTATTTGCTAAGTATCAATATGTGAATGACTACATATACATTGATAAGACAAAAAGAATATTGTACTAATTATTTTTGCTTAATATTTGTAGGTGTACACAAGCACCTTAAGAGATGAGGCATTTTAAATGGTAGAAATCGATGAGATCCGGGATCGATGGGCGATATATGTGTGTGATAATTTGTTGTAAACAGTATATTGTGTGAAGAATGCATTAACAATATCATTTTTGTTGTATTGAATGTGGATTATGTTTCTGTTGTATTGAATGTGGATTATGTTTTTGTTCTATTGAATGTGGATCATGTTTTTGTTGTTTTGGATTGTTAGTTTAGGTATAATTACAGGTTTTGTGTGAAGGTGTGTGTTTGTTGAATCTGAAAAATTGTCAATTTAGAAAAAGTATTATGTAAATGGCTGGATTTTTTTTAATTAAATACTTATTGTTGCGGTCGTAGAGGAACCGTAGCAATAAGTGTTTTTAAAAAACAATTTCGCCCTTTATTTGCTACGGGTGTGACCGCAGCAAATAGCAATTTGGCAATTTTACTGCTCCGGCTATTGCTGCGGTTCATAACCGCAGCAAATACGTCAAAATAACCGCAGCAATTAAAGAATTTTCTAGTAGTGTTATAAGGTTCTACAAACAATGGAATTTAACTTTTCCTTATTCTATGCGGGTTGAATTAGTTTAATCTTTAGTGGGTTCCCTGACTGTAAATTAAATTGAAGTTAATCACAATGTTAGGACTAAACCATTCCTACAGTAGTATGTAAAATTCAGTACCTCATATAACTCAATGCTTGAAAAGCTGCAATGACCAATCATCTGAAACATTTAAGTTGCCAATGACCACACATTAGTATCCTAATGAAGTACATTAACACTTCACTTTCTCTTCAATTGTAATATTTGAGCGTCAAAACGATCTCCATAATAGTAAATAACTAAATATTAATAGCAGACATACACTATTGCATCACTTCTCAAGGCTACAATTTTGGTTTAGAGACTCAGCACATGGAGGGAGCTAATACATCAAGGAAAAATAATAATACCAAAAAGAAAAGATAAAATTGCAGTATGTATTGAAGAAAAAACATTATTTTTTAAAATCCTTTTAATCTTATCTCTGAGTGAAAAAAGCTGTATTTTTTTAACTCCTTTTCACTCTTTTTAGGATTCTCAAATCATAGGCCATAAAGGAAAAAGAAGTTCTTCAAATGTAGAATCCCATAAGGACGTGTTGGATAGTGACCTGGGAACAAAATCTCGAACAGATCACATATCTAGCTTGCAAGGTATATTAAGTTGATCTGGAAGAAGGATGGAAGCCTTAGTGATTTTCATAGTAGGATAAGGGTAGTAACAATTAGAATTTTGTTGTTCCTTCAAATTCTTGTGAAGTTATATAAAAAGTCAATCCATTACTCTCCGTTGTCAAAGAATCGGAAAGGAAAATGCAGAACGAATAGAAAACAAAAAACCTCTTAATCTAAAGCAGTTTTCATTATATTGAAAGCAGAAAAATGACTAAAACTATCATAAAAGAAGTCCTAAAATCTTAGTACCATTATTTTTCCCACATCCTGAAAACTTGCAATAAAAAAGTAAGTTTATAACTTTAGCCTAAAGTTTTTCAAATAATAAAACGGCATGTCAAAGATAAACATGAAACGGAATTAGGAGATTACACTAACCAATAATGAGGAGATTGACTAAGATCGACTATCGAGTACGTTAGTAGAAGTCCAAATCGCAAATCCTAGATACCTCGAAAATTAAAAGAGATCCTTGAATGAAAAGGAAGTCAAAATACAACAAATTGGAGCGCCGCCAGATACCTCATGAGATAGGAATGATAATCGGATCAAAAAGAAAGTTTATACAAACGCCGAGGAAGAAGAAGAAAGCAAAAATAGGAGATGCGTTAACAATAAGCATATCCAATTAAACATATCAAATTTAGACATGATACTTAGTTTGCTTAATTAGAAATGGATTCTAGCCTCCAGATTTCTTTTTCAATTGAAATAGATAATTTAGAAATCATTTTAATAAATAGAGCAATTATTATCTTCATCAAACCGGAAAAAAAAAGAAAACAAAAGCACCATTATAATAACAAAACTCATCTTCATCAAACTGTGCGCTGATTAAAAAGGGAAATTAGTTTTGCCGCTAAAGTGATACATAACATCAAGTGCTCTTCTTTCCATTTCTATGTTAATTGTTAAGAAATAGATTTTTTAAAAGGGAGATGCTATGACATTGAAAAGAAAAATTCTTCAGAAAATCCTTGTTGCCAATATTGGAAAACAAAAAAAAATGTTTGTCCTTTCCATGCGGACCAACTTACCCATATTTTGCTGGGAAGAATACTTGGTTGCTGAATAAACACAATCCTATTTCTTCTTTGAAATAATACAGACCATTGTTTATAATAAAGAGTATTGTTTATGTTGGCATCAATTGAAATTCTAACATTTAGTAGACTACAAACACAAAAATAAACCGAAAGAGTAAAAATGACTTGCATAGAATATCTAAAACAATAAGTAAACAATGAGATTTACCTTTTCCTTATTCTATGCAGTGAATTAGTTTAATCCTTAGTGGGTTCCCTGACTATGAATTAAACTGAGGTTAATCCAGTGTTAGGACTAAACCGTTCCTACAGTAGAATATAAAATAGTACTTCATATAACTCAATGCTTGAAAAGTTGGCAAATAAAGTGTAATTGTAACACCGTTCCCAAACATAATTACTTTTTAGTAAATCATGTAATAAACCTTGAAGAATGAATTATGAATTTGAGAAATTGTAAATTTTTGTTATTTCTTTTGTGTGAATAGTAAATTGCACGTGGGGCCCACACCGGGAACGGGGACCACCCGATGATTCCAGAACCAAATATTATATTCATCTTGGTCTAGATAATATGTATATGGCGGTGGATAATTTAGTTGGGCCATAGAAAGGGCATAGAGTTGACCCGTTGGTCAAACGAGGCCCAATTACCGGTATTGGTAAAATGATTGAATAACAGTCCGAAATGATTTTTGGAGACTTCTAAATTTAAGTTGGGAAAGGTACATCCATTCTATAGGCCTATAATGATTAGAAACATGTGTTATACTTTATTTGGCCCGATAAAATAAAATATAATTAAAACAATCCGAAAATACAACATTCGGGGCCGATTGTACACTTCCGGACTTAAAGGGGTGACCTTCCACATGTGTGGGGGGCAACAGGGCAACCTACGTTTTAGCCTTGCATTTAGAAAGGATGAGCCGCACAAGTCATTGGGTGCAGGAAATACAATGAATGGAAAGGCAAAGCATTAAATGAGGTAGGACATCTTTTATATATTATTGTGAGAAATACCAAAAAGGCATTCTCAATCACCCCTCCAACCAAGAGCTCGACCAACCTTACATTTTTTGAGAGAGAAGCTCTGCAAAATTGCATTTCCACCATTTCTATTCAAGCTCAAGCCGTAGGAGTTCGAAGAAGAAGATTAAGGAAGGAAAAAGTTAGGAAATTAAATGCGTTTTTCTATGTATAATTTGACGCAGTTAACTTCAACAAATTATTTGACTGTCTTCCTGGTTGAATTTTGAGCTGAAATTTTGTATGGATAAACTAGACGTGAGGAGGAACATGCTAAAACAAGCCATCAAAAAAATCCACCGGGAACCGCCCCAAATGGCGGTGTTCGGACGGCGTTCGGACAGAAAAGTGCTGGACTGGAGAATGACTCTATATATATTTCACATTTTCACAATATTTACCAAAATGCCACCGTGTTTATTTAAATAGGCTTAATTCGAGCAAATTGAAAATGTGCAACAGAATAGCTCCATTGTGCACCTCGTTGATTTAAATGTGAGTGTGCTCACGTTCTCACGTTAAGCTTCGTTCTCACTAGAACCGCACCCTATATATATATATATATATATATATATATATATATATATATATATATATATATATATATATATATATGATGGAGTATATGGCCCGGGAACCCCCGGCCCACAGACTCCTACTACACCGATAAAGGCCCAACCGGCCCAGGAAGCACAGCAGGCCCCAAATTACGGCGCCCCAAGCACTTAGCAGCCCACAACGCACACTGGGGAGCCTTCGGCCCCCTGGCCGAAGGCTCAAAACTCTCACATAATCGGTTTTTCAAGCAAACTAAGAAACTGGGAGAAAAACGGCAGAAAACAGTAGCCCTCGGCACCTGGAGCCCTCGGCACCCAGGGGGTCCCCGGCACTCAGAGCACCTCGGCACCTGCAGCCGAGGGCACCTCTCCCGACATAATATCCGCGCCACATGCGTACAGATCACCGTACCCTGTACAATGTCCCATCCAACAGCCGCATTAAATGCGGCCACATGCGGTTGCCAGCGCCAACCAGTTGAGGTGAGCTCTCGGCCAATGGGCGCTTGACACGTGTCCCTGTCCGGCATTTATTGCTACTATAAATAGCACCCCATTTCCCCATTTGTAACCAAGTGATAAACGCTGCATACTTTCTAAATACACTTTCTCTCTCTATACTTACTTGCTCTGACTTCTCTCTTGTTATTCCCCGCAATAACCCCCCGGATAAGCTACCCCCCGGGTACACTATCCATCATTTGGTGCTCTCGTTGAGAGGTCGAACAATCGAGTAAGAAACCCTCCCCCTTCGCCAAACACTAGCCCTCTACCAAAATGGTGAGAACAACACGTGCCAACTCCAAAAACGTAGAAGACAAGAACCTGGCCCTCGGCGACGTCAACGCCCCCGAAGCCTCTCACAGGGCTCCCGAGGGCGGTGTCATCGCTGGGCTGGAACAGGCGGCTATCGACCTACGCCTTCAGATCCAACAGAATGCCCCCGATGCCCGCCTCGGCATCGAGGCCAAGAAGAAGAACCGGAACGATGACCAAATCAGCCCTCCGGTTCTCACCATCGACGTTCATTCGGCGCTCTCCGCCTTCATCCAGACGCTCACTCAGAACCCAGGTGCCTTCGGCACCCTGGCTCCGGCTCAACCCCAGGTTGGGGAGAAAATCATACTTCCCCCTCTGCCACACCCCTTCGGAAACCCCATCCCTCGGGTTAGGAATGACGAAGAGGTAGTAGCCCAAGATACGGCCTCCCAGGAAGTTCAGTCCCGGGACCGCCACAATGACAACAGAGAAAGGCCCCGCACTTCCGCCCTCAACCGGCTCGGAGGGGGGCAGGACCGCCGAGGGGTCCAAGACCGCCTCGGAGGAAAAGCACTCCAAAGGCCCCAGGAAAGCGGAGGGTCTGTCTCGAGGGCAGACGAGGAGCGTCCCCCTTGGGACAAAGGCAAGGCACCCCTTCATGCCGACGATGCTCGCCACCAAATCAACCAGGCCCACTCGGCCCGGGTTCGTTCGCAGGGGGCGGAGACCCTCCCGAAGGACCCCCGGGACGAAATTATTGCGGCCCCCTAACGCCAGCTTGATGAAATGGAGGCCGACAAAGCTCACGCCACCACCTCCACCCCTCATTCAGACCTCAAATACGAGGCCATGATGGCCAAAATGGAGGAATTGCAGAAGAAGGTAGCCGAGGGCTCCGGGGAACCCATCATCCAGCTCCGGACCAGGACGCCATTTACCCCAAGGGTATTGGCGGCCCGGATCCCGGAAAAATACCGAGGGCAACACATACAGCCTTACAACGGGAAGACGGACCCCCAGGAACACTACAGCAAATATCAGAACAGCATGATGATGGTAGGGGCGTCGGACGAATATTTGTGTCGTTGGTTCCTCTCCACCTTAGAGGGACCGGCATACGAATGGTTCAACCGGTTGCCCGAAGGCTGCATTGATTCGTGGCAAGAACTCGCCCAACGATTCTTGACGCAATTTGCCGGGAGGCGTCGCACGAGGAAGCACTTCTCCCACCTCCTAACCATACGCCAAAGGAGGGATGAGACCCTTCGGGACTTCCTAGAGCGCTGGAGAACGGAAGCCGACAAAGTCGACGGTGCTGACGACGGGACCCTCCTGGCCCTCCTACAAACCGTCCTCCGCACCGGCAACTTTTCAAGGAGCCTCATCATTGAACCCCCCCCCCCCCCCCCCGCGACTACATAAGGGCCCTGCAGCGGGGGGACCGATATGCTGAGGCCGAGGAGGTGGAGAAATACCACCAGCATCCAGATCAGCAGCCCCCGAAGGCCGACAACAAGAACAACCGAGGGCCGGGGGCTCCTCCAAATCATCCCAAGGCTTCAGGACCCTCTGATGACCGCCCTCGGCAAGGCCAAGCCAAGCCCGGGGGAGGTTATAAGAGAAGCCCTAAGACTTGGGCACAGCCCATTCTCCTGGACCGCCCCCGGACACCATTGACGCACCCCGTCAGCATCATCCTTGATTTTGCCGAGGAGAGGGGCCTCGTTGAGCGCGATTCTCGCGCACCCCCGGAGGTACATGCTATCAACCCTCAGTTGCCTTACTGTCGTTTCCATCGGCATCAGGGGCACAGAACCGATGACTGCCATCAGCTAAAGACGGCCATCGAGAGATTGATACAAGCGGGCCATCTGTCCCAGTTTATCCAGAGCCCTCGGCATGAGGGACCTTCTCATCAGGGACCTCCCCGAGGGCACCACACGAAGGTGAATGCTTGGGTGAACCCGAACACCATCCCCCTCGGCAACAAGAGGGAGATCGGAAACTTGGAGGAGGAAGAGGAGGAGTACCCCCACTGCCAGGAGAAAAAACGCCACATCCTCATGATCACCGGTGGCAATACAGGGGGCGATTCCACCAGTCAGCGGAAAAAGTGGGCTCAATCGCTTTACGTGGGGGAAGTCACCCATATGCCTCCGGTAAAGCGGCTGAGGGAGGAACCCATCACCTTCACCAACGCAGATCTCCCTCCTACTTCTTCTCCTCACAGGGATGCCTTGGTGATTCGGACTGAAATAAACGACACCATCATTCACCGAACTTACATTGACACGGGCAGCTCCGTCAATGTAATGTACCTCAGCACCTTTAGAGAGCTGCATCTGGAGAGGGGGTCCCTTCGTCCCATTAAGACCCCTTTGGCCAGCTTCACCGGCGATACTATTGATTCCGAGGGGGTAATAACCCTCCCGGTAATCTTCGGCGACGGGCTCCATAGGGCCAAGCTCGAAGTGGAGTTCGTCGTCGTCAACATCGACTACGCCCACAACATCATCCTCGGCCGGCCAGCCCTCGAGGACCTCGAGGCCGTCATCTCCATGAGGCACCTCTGCCTCAAGTTCCCCGCCGAAGGGGGCATTGGCTACTCCCGGGGGAATCAGAAAATTGCTCGCGCTTGCTATCTTCTAGTCATGAAGAGGGTAAGTAAGACAGAATTCCGTGTTGACACCATCACCGGAACCATCGACGAAGAAGAAAAAAGGCCGAGGGCTGAACCAACCGAGGACGTAGAAGACTTTGCGCTCGATCCGGCCAAGCCGGAGAGAGTCGTGAAGATTGGAGCCCAGCTCCCTGAAGATATGAAGACCGGTATCACCGACGCCCTCCGCCCCTACTCCACTGTCTTTGCATGGGGGCCGGAGGACATGCCGGGAATAAACCGAAGGGTCATCACCCACCGCCTCTTGGTGGACCCCTCGGCAAAAGCAGTACAACAACGAAGAAGACCCCTCTCCGCCGAGAGGAGGGAATTTGTGAAGAAGGAGGTCGCCATGCTCCTCTCTATTAAGCACATCAAGGAGGTAAAATACCCCTCATGGCTGGCGAACGTAGTCCTCGCACAGAAGCCTCCTATCTTCCGCATGTGCGTGGACTACACGGATCTCAACAAGGCGTGCCCTATGGACCCTTTTCCTTTGCCCAATATCGATCAACTTGTAGATGAGACCGCGAGGTGTGAAATCATGTCATTCCTCGACGCATTCCGTGGGTATCATCAGATCTTCATGCATGAGGAAGACGCCGAAAAGACAGCCTTCATGACTCCCGAGGGCATCTTCTGCTACCTAGTGATGGCCTTCGGCCTAAAGAACTCAGGGGCCACTTACACCCGCATGGTGGCCCAAGTCTTTCAGGTCGTCCTAGGGCGCACCATGGAGGCCTATGTTGATGACATGATCGTCAAGAGCAAACAATCTTCCAGCCATGCCGATGACCTCCGGGAAATCTTCGCCATCATGCAAAAGTTCAACCTTCGGCTAAACCCGAAGAAGTGCACCTTCCGCGTCCAAGGGGGCAAGTTCTTAGGCTACATGGTGAGCCGAAGGGGTATTGAGGCCAATCCCGAGAAGATCCAGGCCATCATCAACATGGAGCCCCCAAGCAATGTGAAGGAAGTTCAACGGTTGACGGGCCGCCTGACAGCCCTCAACCGCTTTCTATCTAAATCGGCGGAGAAGTCTCTACCCCTCTTCCAGATCATGAGGAAGACGGCTGGCTTTCAATGGACTCCAGAATGCCAGGGGGTTTTCGACGAGCTCAAACGATATCTATCTTCACCCCATGTGCTCTCCAAACCAAAGGTAGGGGAGACCCTCTATCTCTACCTTGGGGTCAGCCCGGCAGCCATCAGCTCCGTGCTCATCCGGGAGGAAGATGGCATCCAACATGCCATCTTCTATGTAAGCAAAACCCTAAGGGAGGCCGAGCTCAGGTACTCTTCTGTGGAAAAAACAGTGTTAGCCATCGTTTGGACCGTCAAGAAGTTGGGCCACTACTTTCAGGCTCACCCAGTTCATGTCCTCACTCATCAACCCCTCGGCGCCCTCATGAGGAGCCCCACCAGTTCCTCCCGCATGGTGAAGTGGGCTATCTTCCTGAGCCAGTACAACATTGACATCCGTCCGAGGCCTGCCATCAAGGGCCAAGCCCTGGCGGACTGTGTGACGGAGTGTACCGCAAGGGAGGCCACGGACGGGGAGCCCTCGGATACCTCGGACGACTGGTGGACCCTCTACACCGACGGCTCCTCCGCAACCAAAGCATGCAGAGGAGATAAGTCCTCATTACTCCCGAGGGCTTCAAAGCCTACTATGCAATCCGCTTCTCCTTCAAAGTCTCCAACAACGAGGCCAAGTATGAGGCCCTCCTATGTGGCCTTCGGCTGGCTGCCAACATGAAAGCTCGGCAGATCCATATCAAATGCGACTCCAAGTTGGTCGTTGGCCAAATCTCCGAGGAGTATGAGGCCAAGGAGGGAAGAATGAAACAGTACAAGGAGGCGTCAGGGAGTTGCTTAAAGTATTTGAGGCACACTCTCTCACTCAAATACCGAGGGCTCAGAACTCCGAAGCCGACATACTATCTAAGCTCTCGGCCGACTCCCCCGAGCACATCTCTAAGATTGCTAAAATTGAGGAACCCAGTCTCTCGAGTATCCATGCGAGCCCCGTCATGAACATACAACAACGCCAAGAGGACTGGATCTCAGATATCATCACCTTCATCTCAGCCGGGCAGCTACCCGAAGATGAGACCCGCGCTAAACTAGCAAAGCTGAGGGCTCCTAGCTACATCATCGAAGACGGAAGGCTCTACAAACGGTCTTACAACGGCACGCTACTTCGGTGCCTTCATCAAGATGAAGCCGAGGTCGCAATGGAGGAGGTGCACAGTGGCACTTGCTCAGCTCACCAGGGACCCTTCTCCATGTCCCGAAGGCTCATTCTCCAGGGCTACTTCTGGCCAACCATGGCCAGGGATTGTGCTGACCTTGCCCGAAGGTGCACCGCATGCCAACATTTCCAGAAAGCCCCCGACAGGCCAGCGGTCAACTACGCCCCCATCAGCACATTCGTCCCCTTTTCTCGATGGGGGATAGACCTTGTGGGCCCTCTACCGAGGGGTACCTCCAACAACAGGTACATCATTGTGGCCATCGACTACTTTACCAAGTGGGTGGAGGCTGAGCCCCTCGCCAGTATCACAGAGGCGAAGTGCCGTCACTTCACCCTCAAGAACATCCTCACAAGGTTTGGCGTCCCCCAGTAGATCATCTCCGACAACGGAACACAATTTGAGGCAGCCCCCTTCTGTGCCCTTCTGGAGGCATGGGGCATCAAACACACCTTCTCCTCCGTTGCCTACCCACAAGGCAACGGGCAAGTAGAGAACGCCAACCGGACCTTGCTCGAGGGCCTCAAAAAGAAGCTGGAGGCCTAGGGCGGTGGCTGGGTAGAAGAACTCCACAACATCCTTTGGGCCTACCGCACCACCCCTCGGCGAGCAACAGGCGAAACACCCTTCTCCCTTTGCTACGGGTTTGAAGCCAAAGCTCCTACGGAAGTCACCCTTCCCACCCGGAAGGTAATCCAATATGACCCCGAGGTCAACGACAGCAACATGGCCCTCGACCTCCACCTCCTTTCAGAACGCCGGGAGCAAGCCTTCATCCGGGCAGAAAACTACCGAAGGCAAGTCAAAGGCTACATCGACGCCAAGGTTCGCACCCGAGAATTCCAGGTGGGGGACTATGTCCTCCGGAGGAGGGAAGCCAGCCAACCGACCGAGGGAGGCAAAATGGCACCAAAGTTCGAAGGTCCCTACATCATAGCAGCCATCATCAAACCTGGGACTTACAAGCTCAAACGCCCCAACGGGAAAGAGGTCCCTAGACACTGGAATGTACACCACTTAGTTAAATTTTATCAATAGTGTAAGAGCGGCCAAGCCCTCATGACTAGTGAATGTACTATCCTATGGCCCAAGGCCTCCAAATTTGAAGAATGAAGACACATTCAAGACACCAAGAACAATCACAAGACACTTATGAGCGGCCAAGCCCTCATACCAACTACAGGCCCAAGGCCCCACCACCAGAAGAACCCCCTCCGACACCAAGTGCCGAGGGCGGATACCATCAAAACCTCCAACAACAGTGAAACACCAAGTGTTTCGAACAAGACCCCACGGTACCAAGTACCGAAGATGGGGACTCCCATCACCGGCAACAGGAAACACCAAGTGTTTCATTTCAAGACCCTTCGGCACCCAGTGCCGGGGGTACACATCTCCACCATCAACATCAAAAAGAAGAACACCAAGTGTTCCTACAGAAGACCCCTCGGTACCAAGTACCGGGGGTACACATCTCCACCATCAACATCAAAAAGAAGAACACCAAGTGTTCCTACAGAAGACCCCTCGGTACCAAGTACCGGGGGTACACATCTCACCCATCAACGTCAAAATAGAAGAAGAACACTAAGTGTTCCTACAGAAGACCCCTCGGTACCAAGTACCAGGGGGCTACATATCGAAACTAACACCAAGTGTTGTTTCTAAAAGCTGTACCCCACGAGGACGCATATACCGAAGGCGCCACCATCGGTGCCGGCGGCACGTAGTGCCCCCGGCCATTTGCAACTAGTGTGCAAATGAAAACCCTTCCTTGAAACGCTTTCCGCGTCACTACCCCCAGGGTATGACAGGCATGAGAAATGCCCAGGATTCGACTTTCAAAAACAGAACGCTTTCCGCGTCATCACCCCAAGGGTATGACAGGCACGAGAAATGCCCAGGATTCGACTTCCAAACCGAAACGCTCCCCGCGCTACCACCCCAAGGGTGTGGCAGGCCACGGACTATATCTAGCGCCGAGGGGACGACTTTAAAAAATGAGGCGCTTTCCGCGCCATCCCCCAAGGGGAGGCAGGTTACAGACCACCATATCTTGTGCCCAGGAAACGACCCTCGATCCCCTCGGAACTCGGAAGGTTAACCCGAGGGAGGAGAGCCATTGGTGTATTCTGATGGTCTCCTGATAGGCCCAGCCTTACCAAGAAACCAAGTTTCTTGATGCCTTCCCTTCACCACCAACCAAAAAAAAAAGAGGGGGTGAAGGGGAGTAGACTCATCGAGAAATCAGTGGGTACAACACTCCAACAAATCACAACATACCGAGGTCTCCCTACGGGAACACCTCCGGTAACTGAAGGCTCCTATTTCCCGAAGGTTACTACTCAACGATACAAAGGGATAAGTTCACTTCTAATAAGTGCTGAGGGAACCTACCATCGTTCATCCATTGCTGTCGAGGGGTCCTATCCTGTAAAAGGGGATGCAACTGACTAAGGCAGCTCAGGAATCCTTCAAATGAATGCCGAGGGCACCTATATCCCACCAGCATTCACTAAAACATCAATATCCTACAAATTTTCCTAAGTCCACACTTTTGAAAAAATGACAACAGCCGGAGGCTCACATATCGCCCAACGACCGAAGGCATCTATTACAAATCATCAAAGGCCAACCAAGGGGGATTATTCCAAAATAACGTCGCCCCCGGGAAATCTCAATGGGAAAACACTACTAACCGAAGGCTACACAAGGAAGCAACACTTAGAAAATTTTCTAAGTCCTGAAGATTGGGCCCTCGGCCTGATCAATATTTCAACTGAGGAACCATGATAGCCGGAGGCTACGAGATGCAACGGCACTTAGAAAATTTCCTAAGTCCTACATATTTTTCCCTCGGTCAAACTACTTATACATTAAGGAGAAGGCTATCACCCCGGAGCCGAGGGCTACTTGACACCATGCATTTGGAAGTAAGGCTAAGTCCTGAATATTTGGCCCTCGGCCAAATATCCACGCAACAGGAAGGATCACTCAGTGATTCGAGGGCTCCTATCAGGACCACTCGGGGGCTCAACATCTGAGATCCACTTAGAAAATTTTCTAAGTCCTAAATATTCTCCCCTCGGACAAACTCCTCACTGACCGAAGGTTCAACATCTACAACACACTTAGAAAATTTTCTAAGTCCTATATATTGGGCCCTCGGTCCAATATTCACACATCAGGAAGGAGGCTACTAGCCGAGGGCTTCCAAGGGGAAACTACACTTGGAATTTTTCTAAGTCCTAAGGATTGGGTTCTCAACCTAATCATCACACAGCAATTGAACTACAAACACCCGAAGGCCCTATGGTGTGCTACACTTAGAAAAATTTCCCTGCGACCCGAGGGGTCACACGATTGAAGGCTTGGTGAGACTACACTTAGAAAAATTTTCTAAGTCTTAACTATTGCTGGGCCCTCGGTCATACATCTAGCAAAGGGTGCCCAACTACCGAAGGCTATGACTGTATTCAAACACTTGGAAAAATTTTCTAAGTCCTAAACATACATTCAAGGAGGGCTAAGGCATACACTCAAGAGAAAACGACGGCATACATTCGAGAGGAGATAAATTAAAGAAAACAAGTCAAATACGCAAGGCCCGAGGGCTAACATTCATCCATCAAGAAGAAGAGTAAATGTATATGTTACAATATGGTTGAGGCCGAGAGTACACGAATATTCATTACAAGCAAAAAACAGAGGTATTCAAAAACTACTAAGTACAAGTGTTTCCTTCTGCAGTGGCCTCCTCGGCGGGCTTCAAAGTGACCTCCTCCCCGATGGCGTCCTCGGCATCACCGTCGCCGGATCCCCCCATCATCATGGAGTCATGGATCACGGGCCTCTCTTCGCCCGGGGGGAGGGGGTTTCTCACGTCTGGCTGCAAAGGAGGAAGGCCATACGCTGAGGGGTCGAATTCCTCGAGGGAGACTTGGAAGTGTCTGGCCAGTCGCCGATACACAAGGTGCGCAGTGAAGAATTCACCCCCTTGGTAGTAACTATCTCCCTTCTCCGCCATCCAATCTCCCCCGGGGCCATTCACCCATTCGTCTACCGATGACTCTATGACCGAGGCCACCCACTGCCGCCTATCTTCGGCTTTCCAGCCCTCGGCCATGAATACGGCGACAGCTTCTTCTCGGGCTTTGGCGATGGCCTCGGCCTTAGCTATCTCCGCCTCCTCGGTAGCTTTCTTGGCTGCCCTCTCAGCCTCCTTCCTGGCTTCCTCCGCTGCAGCTTTGCCCTCAGCAGCCTTCCGGAGATCTTCCTCCAGCATCGTCATCTGCTGCACGGCCTCGGAGTTCTTCAGGACGAGCTCCTTCATCTCCCGGTCCTGCTCCGCCTTCCGGAGGCGCCATTGCTCAAGCCTCCGTGTGTGCTCCCGAGGGCTACACAAGCCTGAAGAACAACGGAAGGAGGGATCAGATTAACATGAAAAGAACATTGAAAGTAAAATGCAAAACCTGAGGGAGCAAACTTACAGTTAGCGAAGACTGGAGGATCCTGTTCTCGAGGGCCTCGTCATCGTAAGTGGAGAGGGCAGCCTTGTCCATCATTGAGGTAATCCCCCTCAGGAAAGCTTTCGGCTCCGCCGAGCCGTGTAGAACGGAAGCCCCCGGGGCCAGAGAGAGCTGCAGGATCTCCCGAGGGGGGCTTCTCAGGGGAGGATTGGATTGGGCCATCACCGCAGTATCAACCGGGGGGTCCGGAGAGGGGCGGTCCTCGATGACCACCAAGGGGGCATCCTTGGCGACGGTGACCCCTGTGCCCTGCTGCTTCTTGGCCGGGGGCTCAACCACCTTGCCCCCCTTCTTCTTCTTTGTGGCCCCCTCCGCCACACCAACGACCCCCTCAGCAGCAGAGAGCTCCGGGACCTCTTTTTGGAAGAAGGCTCCCACGGGCGGTTGGACCGAAGGGTCCTTCTTTTGGGCCTGGGACTTTCCTTTCTTCTTCTTCAAGGCGAAGAGTTTGTCGGCATCCATGTTAACTCCTGCAAACACAAACAAATGGGTTAGACCGAAGGAGAAAAGAGCGGAAGAAAAGGAAAGGGGAAAATCTTAAGTACAAGAAAGGAAAAAGGGGGGAAGCCCTCGGAGACTACCTCCTGTCAGCACAGGATACTTCTCATCTGTCTCGCCAAGGAAGCGATATCTGCGGAAGCCGAGGGCAAAGAGCTCCTTGTCAGCAGTGAAGTCCTTGATGGACACTTGCTTCGTGCGGCCCACCGGGATCTTGGCTATTATCGAGCCATCCTTCTCCAAAGCAGCACTTCCAACTTTGGGATGCCGACGGAAGCGATCCCTAAGCTCCATCGGGAACGGGCTCTCAGCGATCCTGACGTAACACCACCTCTCCTTCCAGCCTTTGTTGGACGAGGGCGCTTCCGTGAATAACTTCCACCGAGCCACCTGTTGCAGATTGGCGAACCCCTCGGCGTTCGCGTGACCCCCTCGGCGTTCGCGTGACCCCCTCGGCAGAGGTTGAAGCTCTGGAAAAACAGATCCAGGCTGAGGGTCACCCCTCGGGCCCGACAGAGGTTCAGAAAGCCCGCCACGTAGGAGTGGCTGTTGGGCGTCAGCTGGCAGGGGACCAAGCCCACGTACCGGAGGTATTCCCGAAGGAATTGGTGCAAGGGGAACCGAAGCCCCATTGACACCGACAGGACGTGCACAACAATGCACCCCTCGGGGGCCCGGGAAAGAACGTCGTCTGGGCCCGGCGCCACCACCACAGCCGAGGGCCCCACGTGCAGCTGGGTCACATACATGTCCTCCCTATCAGCCTTCGACCCAATCTCCAGGGCAGCAGTATTGAGCCAGGAATACCCCTCGGGCATGTCTATGGGTTTCCCCTGATCTGCAGCAACAATTTTCTTCTTGGGTGCAATTTTCGTCTTCTTTTTCTTCCCGGGAGCCACACTGATGGGCGTCGGGTCCAATGGCCGGGAGGAGCTGGCATCCTCGGCACCACGGGGGGGAAGAATGGCGACCGTCACCTTCATCCTCTCCCTCTCCTCTTCTTCTTCGGCGGTTTGCACGGCGAGGGCGAGCTCTTCGTCCTCGTTTTCCTGCTCGAAGCCTTCGGCTTCGACTTCGGCCTGGAGGTCCTTCTCCACTTCCATGGCCACTGCAGCATCATCACCCCTCGAGGACTCCACGCTCGAGGACTCCACATCTGAGCACATCTCCATCTCGACCGAGGGCTCCCCCGAGATATCCTGGGAGTCGCTTTGTGAAGACATCTATTCACTAGATCGAGGGCTCGGAAGAACTAAGGTTTTCTAGAAAATTCTATCTCCTAGCCTAAGGGCACAAGGCACAGCTAACTAGAAGGAGAAGAGCAGGGGAGAACTGACCTTGAGAACTGAGGATTGATCGAGGGCTGCTGTTTCTCTCTCTAGAAATTTTGGCAGAGCTTCGCTATAAGGATTTCGCACAGGGGGAAGAGTGCCTGGCCTTGGGGTATTTATAGGCGCTGGAATCCGGGCTTGGGCCTGGAAACCGGGCCTCCGGATGGACCGTCATCATTACACGCCGTGTCCTCGCCCAACCGGTGACGCCGCCCACGGACAGCCAACCATCACGCGCCACGTGTACCCCCCCCGCACCCCCAACGGCTATATCCTGATGTTACATATTCCAACGGCTATATTCTGGCAGCCCCCGGATTTTCTTACTTCACTCCACTTCATCAAGGAGAGCCTCCGGGTACACTTACCCAGAGACGCCCCTGGGTTGTGCCCACACAGTACATAACAGTCTCCTTCGGGATCACTCCTTCAGAAGCCCAAGGCTTCATATCAGGCCACCCCTCGGGGATTCCCCCTCAGCACTGTGAGGGCCGGGTAGCCCCCGGGGAGTATGCCTCATTGATGGATAGCCTACGGCACACAGGTAATGAGAGCCCTCGGATATCCTCCTCACCAACTAATCAACAAGCAGGGGACACCCCGGTAACAATTCAAGTACTGCCCTCATCCATCACGCCCTCGATTCCCAGATCGAGTGGGTCCCCTTCGGCACCTCCCAGGACAACAACAGCAAGCCTCCGGCTACTCAACACATGAGCCCTCAGAACAAGGAGAGCCTTCGACATTACCATTATTCTCCATTTTGAGCCAAGGTTTCACATTTTCGATTCATCATTGGGGGAATTCGGTGCACTCTTTTTCCCTCATTAGGATTTTTTCCCACAGGGTTTTTCCTAATGAGGTTTTTAACGAGGCATCCCCCCAAAATGAAACGAAAAGCGTCAGCCTTCGGCCCACAACAGCAGCGCAACTACTCTACTCCTTTTTACCACTTTACAAGTGCCTCAAGGAGTGGGGGACTGGAGGACCCCCTCGGGAAAATCATTAAACTACAAAATGGTGAAAAATTCAAACAAACGGCCAAGCAATCCATCAAGTCCCGACATGTGGATAACTGAGGGACTGCCTTCGGCAGGGACATGAAAGCAACGACTCCTCACCAACTTCAGAGATTACAACGGGACAACATCAAAGGGCAAGCACAAATTACTCCTTTTCCCTCAAGTACCTTTCGGCAAAAGGAGTGAGGGACTCCTGATGGAGTATATGGCCCGGGAACCCCCGGCCCACAGACTCCTACTACACCGATAAAGGCCCAACCGGCCCAGGAAGCACAGCAGGCCCCAAATTACGGCACCCCAAGCACTTAGCAGCCCACAGCGCACACTGGGAAGCCTTCGCCCCCCTGGCTGAAGGCTCAAAACTCTCACATAACAGGTTTTTCTATATATATATTGGGAGCAGATCAGGTGAGAAGTGTCCTTAGGCTGAGAACTGCGAAGCTAACTTATAGACTGAAAACAGTAACTTTTAACCAATAAATCATAACTTATAGACCCCTCGAAATAATTACGAAAATGCCACCGCGTCAAAATAACTCCAGGAACCTGGATTTTTTTTTTACCCGGTGGAATTTCTGTAATTACGATGGAGAGCTTTATAAATTATGATTTATTGGTTATAAGTTCCTATATTCAGTCTATAAGTTTGTTGCATTGTAAGATTTGATGCAAATCCAAGGGCTGAAATTACTTCTCACTTCTCATTTTAAGGGGGGGCTTCTCACCTGATCTTCTCTCTCTCTCTCTCTCTATGTATATATATATAGGGGAGGGTTCAAATACAAAGAAGTCTTCCCATGCAAAGTGAGAACTAATCTCGTGCATTCATTTTCAGATCTAATGGCTCAAAATGAGCCAAAAGTGAACTAAATTTGATCAAAAACGCGGTGACAATTTCGTAATTAAAATAAAAAATTTGCCGCCGCGAAAAAGTGCAACTGAAATACGCAAAAGTGCAACGCGGTGATGAAAAAGTGCAACTGTTCGCACTTTGCACGGGAGAACCTCTTTTTATTTGATCTCTTCTCTCTCTCTCTCTCTCTCTCTATATATATATATATATATATATATATTGGTTAAAAGTTCGTGTTTTGAACTTATAAGTTATGATTTTGGAGGGGGTCTATAAGTTATGATTTATTGGTTAAAAGTTCGTGTTTTGAACTTATAAGTTAGACTTCGCAGCTTCTCAGCCTAAGGGGGGACTTCTCACATGATCTTCTCTCTCTCTCTCTATATATATATATATATATAGAGAGAGAGAGAAGATCATGTGAGAAGTCCCCCCTTAGGCTGAGAAGCTGCGAAGTCTAACTTATAAGTTCAAAACACGAACTTTTAACCAATAAATCATAACTTATAGACCCCCTCCAAAAAAAATACGTAAATGCCACCGCGTCAAAATAACTCCAGAAACCTGGAAAAAAATTTTGCACAAAGTTCGTGTTTTTGAGGGGGTCTATAAGTTATGATTTTTTAGTTAAAAGTTCGTGTTTTTTTCTTATAAATTAGACTTCGCAGCTTCTCAGCCTAAGGACACTTCTCAGCTGATCCGCTCCCTATATATATAAGATGGTGCCAAACAAGTAATGAGTTTGGCTATCATGAAATGAAATGAAATGAAATGGTGACTATACGTTCAATGACAATGTCAACCTTCTCGATTGGAATGAGATCCAAATTTACTACCTCTAATTTTGGATGACAACAATAATGCCATGAGACCATAGTATACTTGGCACCAAATATAGTACTTAGTTGATATTCAGATGAAAATATGGTTACATGTATATAATAGGAAAACATAATATATGTTCAATGTTTACTTAGTGTACTTAAAACCATACACACACAAAAGAACAAATAGAACATTAGTTACATCTCCCACCAACAACAAATTGCTATCATCTACCACCACTCAATCCCATTGAAATCAGTTCCATGCTTTCTACATCAATTATTTTACTAGTACTGGTTAGTGAATCTCCAATATCAACTGCATGAGAAGGAACACCCGTCGATTTCAGAAGATGCTCCGTCTCTTCCGAAGACATTTCACTTTCCCCCCATGGGTGCCTCTCAAGAATTCTCAATCCCTCTATCTCCATCGCCACTTCTTTCATAGTTGGTCTATCCTCTCTCTTCACCTTTAAACACTTTCTCGCAATCTTCGCAACTTCCATAAATTTCTCAAAGTTCACTTCGTTAACTATTCGATTATCCATAATTTCGGATAGTCGTCCATTGTTCAGAGATGAAACAAAATAAGCCGATAGATTCCTGTCTTCCTCTGCCCTAGCGAATGAAATTGCTCTTTGTCCAGTTAATAGCTCTGCGAGAACCACCCCAAAACTATAAACGTCACTTTTATCTGTCAATTGACCCGTGTGAAAATACTCTGGGTCAAGATATCCAAATGTTCCTTGCACCAAAGTTGTGATTTGGGTTCGATCGAGAGGGACAAGCCGTGAAGCTCCAAAATCAGCTACTTTTGCGGTAAGCCTTTGATCTAGTAGTATATTGGCTGTCTTTACATCTCTGTGAATGATTGGGGGAGAAGCAGCGGAGTGTAAATATGAGAGGGCTCCTGCAGATTCTGATGCCACTCTTAAACGGGTCGCCCATGAAAGATTAGATGATTGATCTTGTTTATGGAGATGATCGTAAAGAGTGCCATTAGTTATGAACTCATAGACTAGTAACGGAACTTCTGTCTCTAAACAACAACCGAAGAGCTTGACGACATTTCTATGGTTAATTTGGGAGAGAATGACGACCTCATTGATGAACTGTTCAACTTGACTTTTGTCACAAATCTTGGATTTTTTTATGGCTACCACTCCTTTATCCTCTAATATTCCTTTGTAAACTGTTCCATATCCTCCTTGACCTAGGATCGCCTTTTCATCAAAATTGTTGGTGGCTTTCTTAAGATCTTCCAATGTGAAGATTTTCATTCTTGTATCAGTTGGTCCCCTATTTCCTGCTATTTGTTGTTGTAACAATATGCCACCGTTTTGATGAAAAAATTGCTCTCTTAGTCTAGAAAGTCTCCTTTTCCTCGACCCCCAATATATGTAGAAGCTTACTATAAGCAAAGCTGTGACACCAATACTCAAACCTGTGTACCATGAGTTGAAGCATAATAATAAGTTTATAGCCTTCTTTTAAATATGTATATATTAACTTCTTCCCAAAATAAAAGTTACAAAAACTTTTGAGCACAAAGATTAAAAAAGTGATATAAAACCCCTAAACTATCCTCTCTTTCACTATAGTAGTGAACAACATGTAAAGTTGAAATAATAAAGTTGTAACTTTAACTATAAGAGTAAAGTATGAAGTGCATGTATGTAGGATCATTTGGCAAAAAGGAAACATATAAACTTTATTTTGGGAAGGAGAGAGTAGTATACTTCACTTATACTTATATTTGTGCCCATTTGACTTGACACACACTTTCAGCAACTAAATACTGAGTATACCATACAGTTAAGATTTGATGAGAAGTAGTGAGAAATTTTTTGTTTCCGACTAACTGTTGTGCTTCTTGTGGCCATACACATTTTCTTCGATTCAATCAGAAAGTTTAACATTTTAGAAGTAGTGTATCTATAGTACTCGTATATAAAACATTTTTATTGAATATATAGACTATTTTAGTATTTTTATTTTAAGAAAGTATAAACATTATATGATAATATAGCTGAGAAGCGTTTATTGATTAAACTTGTGCATCATGTCTAACTAATTTTTAGGGAGAACTATCAAATAAGACCTCGAACTTTTATAAAAAATGCAAATAAATCCTTTTATAGAAGGCTCTGTCCGGCCGTCGCCATTCGGAGCGGTTTTCGGTGGAATTTTTTGATGAAATTTTTTGAGTATCTTCTTCATTATGTCTAGTTTACTCATACCAAATTTTAGATAAAAATTCAACCGAGAAGGCAGTCAAATTATTTTTTGAAGATAACTGCGCAGTTAGGCAGCGCAGTATATTTCAGAAAATCATTTAAGTGCCTTCTCGGTTGATTTTTAGCTGAAATTTGGTATGAGTAAACTAGACTTAATGAAAAAGATGCTCAAAACATTTCATCAAAATCTTCCACCAGAAAACGAACTAAATGGCGACAGTCGGACAAAGTCTCCTGTAAAAAGGCTTATTTGCACTTTTTATGAAAGTTCTAGGGCTTATTTGATAGTTCTCTCTAATTTTTATAATTACTCAAAATATTCTTTGCATGGAGAACTAGACTAGAGAATCTTATTAAGAAAGAGTTCATTTGTTTATGTCAACTCTTGGAATTCATGAATGAATTGATTTTAACATCTCTAATATTTTGGCTTGCTTTTATTTAAAAGAATAGCGCTAGAAAAGTGTTTTTTCAAAAGCTCTTAGAGAAAAGAGAGCAGGAAAGGATGTTTTTACTTGAACTAAAATTTGCTAGTCTGGTCTGCTCTAGTCTGGTCTGGTAATGCTTGATCCCTGTGTATTTTTATAACTATCTAAGTCTGGTTTGGTCTGATCTGGTCTGGTCTGATCTGAGTATTAAAACGGTCCAAGTAAAAACATACGAAGAGAGATCACTTACTCAAACCAATTATTAGCAAGGTATTATTGTCATTAGATTTGCGCTTACAACCCGTTCCTTGTTTCTTGCCATCTCCTTCGTATTCATTTGGACACGTACAAGTGTAGTTACCAGGACTGTCTTTACATTTTGCTTCTTCAACGCAAGGATAATTAGTTGATTCTTTAGTGCATTCATCTATGTCTGTAAGAAATGGAGCACAAACAACAACAATAAGGGAAGAACATAGAGCCTATTTGATAATAATGGAATTGACTGAATTGATTGATTTTGCTGAAATTTTTGAAGTTTTGGTAGAAATGTCTCGATTGGCTGATCGTGCTGCTATATGAAAAATTTATACTCCCTCTGTATTTACAAATTTGCTACACTTTCCTATTTGTGATGTATTTAAAAGTTTACTACATTTTCTTTTTTTGATTAGTTTTTCCTTTAAAAATACTCAATTACTTGTTTTCTAGTACGTACTTTTTAGCTTCTTTTTCTTACCTTTTCAACTCTTCTCCTACTTTTTCTACACTATTCATTACCCTTATTAATTCCCCTAATGTATTGATCTTTTCAATTTGGAAAGACTATTTCAATAATTTTTATTAATAAAATGAAGAAAAGATTTATGAAAAAATAGCTAAAATGATCATCTACAGTAACTTCAGCCATATAACTAGAGGTAACTTCAGCCTACTTTTTCTTATTATACTACTCCCTCCTTCCCGTAAAAATTATTTCATCTTTCTTTTTCAAACTCACTTTTTTAATAAACTTATCACATGTCTCAGTATTACTCTGGTTAATGGGAAGGAGGCAGTACTATCAAAGAGTTCTAACTAACAATACTCCGTAATAATCAAGAATGGAGTAAAGAGGACCTTACTCTCGCAACCAATAGGAAGGTACGGATTCCCGCCATACCCGTCTATGCATTTACAATTGTACCCAGACATGAATTCCGTCTGGACACACACCGTGTTTGATCCGCAAACATATCCATCTTCTTTAGTAGCACTTTCACATGTCTGGTTCTCATTCCCGGCGGCCCAATTTATCATCAAAGGCGTCGAATTGAACCTCACATTTGTAATATCATCCACACTGAAATTATACCCACCATTTTTCGCCACAAAAGAATAGCTGCAGTTGTTGAATTTCCACACATTTTCGTCGAATCCAAAATTATATGCATCGACCTGGAGGTCCCTCATCCCGACCGCCGGAATACCAATCTGGCAACACCCAAACCCAGAGCACTTCCCGGCGTCCTTCTTTTCCGGCGGTCTGTTACACTTCGATATGCACGCAGTCGAGAACTGATTGTCTCCCTTGTAGCTGTTGAAATACCCATAGGTATTGCAGCCGACGGTGAAGAACATGTTTGAGTCGCTGGAGACGGTGAAGGAATCCGGGACGCCGAGCCACGGCTGTTCGTCGCGGATTACTCCGCCGGATCCGTTGAAACAGTTTCGGGATATGGGCATCAGGACTTCCATCTGCCCTTTCAGGTAATCAATGGCTGTGATTTGGGATTGGGAATTCTGGGTTTGAGAGTTATGGGATTGGGTCGTCCATAACTTTGAATCTTGGTCGCAGGAGAGATTAAATCCTCTGTTCAAGAAACAGTTCTTCCCGATGCCGAATGGGAAGTGTATCTCGACGTCGCCGCACTTGTCGGGGCAGCCGGGCTTAGCCACGGCCGCCGCCGTCGCCGTCGCCGTGGCGAATCCAATCGCGAGCAGAGCTGCTATTGCTAGCTTCAGTTGCATCTTCTCCTTTTTTGTGAAGAATCTGATTATAGTATGGTCATGATTCTGGAATGAGGATATTTTAAGGTAGCTAGTTTTGGTGCGAACCGTGGAATTGAACTTTGACCTGGTCAGCGGTGTCCTTCCATGATTCCATCTACATGATTGCCCTTTCTCCATCTACATATAGTACAACTAGTCCTGGTGAATTAATTCCCAGGAAGTTGAGGCTTTACACTTTTCTTCTGCTTCTGGTCAAGCTGCTGGGTCGTAGTGTTGAAATTTCGGATTGTTAAGAACTTCATTCTGATTACAGTTCAGTTCGAATTAAATGATGCCTCAAAAGTTTAGTTTGACTTGTTCTGTGTCACCCGTCGGTATGGTACAGGTTAATTGGGTTTGGATTGACGTGCAATTGAGCCAAATTTAATACTCTTTCCCTAGACGCGGGAGGCTAGCTCACCGGGTAGGAAGGGTTCTCACAAGCAATGATTTGGGATGAAGGGTCATCCATTTTCCATCACCATGAAATCAAAATTCAATTCGCATTCTACTAGATAACCATCCGATCGGTTCTAGGGTCTGTTAGTGATTTTAGTGTCACCGGCCGTTTGTAATTGGAAATGACATGAGTGTCAATGAGGATTAGAACCGTGTTCTAATACAAACTAGTAGGTGTGCAGTGCACACTTGTATATAAGAACGAGTTTTATTCCAAAGTGTTTACGGCAGTAGAACTCGAGATAGAACATTCAGCAGACCAACTCTGTGGTTCTAGACCGAGGTCTAGAGCGGTTGGGCAATTTCGTGCAGTTTTCCAAAAACTGACACGGTTATTCTCAAATGTGTTGTAACTGCCTCGAATAGTTAATATGCATATATATATCACCATATTTCGTACAGAAAAGACAAAGGAAGATATACAACATATCTTTATCACTTTTGGCATTCAAATTAAGAAAACAATCCATATACTCACTAGTTTGGCTCTAGCTCTTCTTCCTAAATTCTAGAGTGTCCTTAAGGCAGTGTTTGGTTTAAGGTAATATCCTATACAGGGCGGAATCTAATGCCTGGGATGTGAGATTCCGATGTTTGGTTTGCGGGTTTGGTTTTTTTTGGGAATGCTACATTCCCAAAACTGAAAAAGGGAATGAGATTACCAGTCATCTCAAACCCAATAAGTCCTTAGGTTTTCTAAGATTCCCGCAACTCTCTTCCAAAAACACTCGGACGCAACTCTCTTCTTCCTTCGAACGCAGCTCCCTCCTTTCGAACGCAGCTCTCCTCTCCAGGTAATTTCTCTCTATTTTCAAGTTTCTGTATGTGTTCTTCTACACCCTCCTTGTTCATCACTTAAATTCTCAGGCGTCATATTCCCACTCCTAAGCCTCTGCTTCTCCATTTTGTTACCCTAGCTGGTCGGAATCTGTAGCCATGAATCTGTTGTTGTTGGAATTTTCTGTAGCCATGAAACTGTTGCTTGGGGTTTCTGTTGTTGGAATTCTCTGTAGCCATGAATCTGTAACCTTGTTAGTATATCTACTGGGACTAGATATATTACAAACATTATTACTGTTTTTTAATCCCCTATATTTGGATTTTCTTTAAGAGATAGAGAGGAAGTTCGTAAAGAAAAGCTAATAGTGCTAATACCCAACCTTAAGTAAGGTGGAAGCAGTACTTCAGTTTTTAAGTTTCGGCCCCAACACTATGATATAATAATGATGATGATTCAGTTTGCTTTATAGATATATACTATACTATTGTTCTAAGATGAACATCAACTTCAGTCTGCTTTAGCATCTTAAGATGAATACTATTTCTTCTTTTCTTGCTTCAGAATATCATCATTTCAATAAATAGAGCATATCAGTTATTCATTACCTTGATAAGCACTAAACCGCCTATTGAATAGTAGAAATCAAGAAGTGATGTAGCACTATGTAAAGCCTCTTTCAGTCTTGAGGCAGTGCTCTTTGAAGAAATACAGTGAAAAAAAGATAATAATTAGGATACATATTAAACATAAGGTCTTGGACAGTCACTAGTAAAAAACTGGCTTACAGTGACACTTTCGTAGTGACACTTTTCTGACAGAATACTACCAATGACATAGAAGTGTCACTAATTTCTAACAAAAAAGCATCACTACCTAATACTTACACTTAATGGGCCGGGTAGCTAGCTAGGTGTGTGCTTTAATTTTTTTTAACTTAGCTAATTTAACGCGTAACCCATCCTATCCCACAAAAAAATTCCATCATTCATTCTTCCGCACAAACTAACCCTAGCTTGCTCTTCCAATCGATTTCCATAGCTAATTTCTTCCGATAGCTGCCTTACTCGTCGCTAATATCCTTCTCAACGGGCTGATTCTTCTTCCAGAGCTAGAGCACATACTCCATCGTCGATCGATTTAGTCCATGGCACTCTTCAACGGTTAGATACATCGAGTCCGTCGCAACACTCCATCATCGTACTCCGTTGCTGCACTACGCCCGGCCGCCTTACTCCCTCGATCTTCTCTCTCAGGTTCATATACTGATTTTATATTTTAAATGGGTAATGGATGTTGCGATTTCACTATGTTAATTAGCATTTTGGATGTCCTTTGCTTGTTGATTTCTGTTAGTTGTGTGTTTCACTATGTGCGATTAACAAGCAAAAATTTTTCCTCTAGCTTACCTCCTCATCTTCTCCCTCTGTACGTGAGTCTCTTCTTTCGTTCTCTTCTCCAGCCACCCACAACTCCACTTTTCATCTTCAGTTTTCAATAATATTTAGATTTGATTTGTGTTTTACATCCCAAAGTATGATCATAGAAACTGATTTTGGTTAGTTAGTAAACATCTTATGAGTGTATTTCTACCTATGAATGTGTGTGATGAAACTCATGATCGATATATATTAAGTAGTTTGTGAAAAAAAAAATATGAAGTAACTCAATATTCTTGTTTGCATACAATGTGTTTGACAAAACTCCTCAAAGACTTGAGAAGCCTAACAACAGTGAGTTGTATGGACAAAATGTAATCAAAATATTTTAGTTTTTAGTTTCAAGTTGTTTAAACATTACCCTATTACCCTATTAGAATATATTTTTGAGTTCATTTATATCAAATTGCAACCCTAATTCAATAAGGAAATATGATTAATGTATAATTTTTTTACATATCCCAAACTGATTTGCTTTGTTTATTTATAGATATTGGTATGACTTGGGAGAGGGAAAAACTGATTTACTTTGTTTATTCAAATGTGTGCTTCAGTTTTTGAGGATTATATATATATATATTTAATTTCTATAACATTAAACTGAAACGTAGAACTCCAAGTTACAATATTTATAAGCTATTTTTCATGTTTTGTAGTTTATGTATACTATTTTGAGTTTTTGTTTGTACTATAAACTAGGTATTAGTATTCAAATGGATAAGTCTTGGATAAATGATGCCATAGTGTGAAAAAATTACTCGAGGATGCATCAAAGACCTCCCTGCTAGACAACTTGATTACTTGATGTAAATATTACTCTTAAATAAAACTAATAAACTATAAAAGATAAAAGTTACTGCTATTAGGGAGTTTAAAACTATTAGTAAACAACTTGACAACTTGTTTTCACTTGTGGGGTCAAACAAGACCATTAAGAAGCCCACGTTTTTAACAAAGCCCAACTAAATAAGGTCAAAACAACTTAATAACCTACAGTAAACACATAGCGTAAACATCCTCCTGCTCCGCTCCTGCTCTGCTCTACTGTACCTGCTTGCTACATCCTCCTTTCCCTCCACATCAACCGCAGCTTCCAGCCACATCAACCGCAGCTTGCAGCAGCCCAGCACTCACCGATCAAAGTAAGTTTTCTTCTCCTTCATCTTCCATTTTATTTATTTTTTCATTTTTCAACGGCTACTTCTTCTTTACATACTACCAATATGTTTTTTTTTCTTCTCACATGTTCTGTAAACATGTGTTTAAGAAGTATGTAAAACATGTTTCTCTATCTCTTTTTCACATTTAAGAAGTAGTGAAGTACACATTTTTAAGCATCTTTCAGCATGTACACATGTAAAACATGAACACAGTAGACTCTTATTGTGTACTCTACATAAACATTCTGTACTGCTTACATGCTTACACATGCTGAAACATAAACTTGTTTACAGTAAAAATAGTTAATATGCTTATTAAACTTGTTTACAGTTAATATGCTTAATATGCTTAATATGCTTATTAAACTTGTTTACGGTTAATATGCTTAATATGCTTATACAGTTATACACATAAACTTGTTTACAGTTTAACAGTTAATATGCTTAAACTTGTTTACAGTTTAACACTTTAACAGTTAATATGCTTAATATGCTTATTAAACTTGTTTACTGTTAATATGCTTAAGTTAGTATGTTTCAGACTTCAGTTAATAAGTAAAACATGTTAGTATGCTTAAGAGTTAATATGCTTAATATGTTTACATGTACAACATTACTGACTGTTAATATTAAACTTGTTTACAGTTAATACGCTTAAGTTAGTATGCTTAACAGTTAATATTAAACTTGTTTACAGTTAATATGCTTAAGTTAGTATGCTTAACAGTTAATATGCTTAATATGTTTACATGTACAACATGTTTACATGTTTACAGTTAGTATGTTTCAGACTTAAGTTAATTAATATGCTTAACAGATAAATTTTTTTATATACTGCAGTCTGAAATAGAAGGTGGAACTCCAGCCACGGCTTCTGAAGCTGCTAAGTCAACAAGAAATGACCCATCCAATATAAATATTTATCTATCTTTCGGTGATCATAGCAAATTAGTTATTTTGTTTGATTTGTGATTCTCACTAAAAAATATAGAAGACCAAACTAAATATCTATATATATTTTATTTTTTGTTATAGGATGACATTAACATAATTTATTGATTATATTTTTTTCATCTAGGGCCTCCAAAATTCTAAAGGCGGGCCTGTTTTTATCATTTTCTTGTGAGTACTTGCTCTATCCCTGCTACAATTTGATTCTTTATTGGTCCAACAAAGTTGTAAATAAAAATGAAATCTACTATTCTTTCAAGGCATTATTAGTTTATCAGTGAGTTCAAAACAAAGTTCTTATACAAATCTTTTTAGTTTGTTATCTAAACTAGGAGAGTACTCAATACGTTAACTAAATAGACTAAAACAAAGTTACTAAACATATTTTTTCAGTTTTGTTAACTAAAGTTCTTTGGTTAATATTAAAATGTGTAGAAAATATGAAAGTAATAACATTAAACTGAACAAAGTTCTTTGGTTAAAGTATTCCCCCCGATTTCTTCCAAGTGTTTGCATATGTTATTTAAGCATGTATGTTAAATATTTTGTTGGGATCTAATAATTATCAGGAATTGAGAGATGGATAGGTCTTGGATAAAGGATGGAAACAGGTTGTCTGAAGAATACAGAAATGGAGTTGGTGAGTTCTTACAATTTTCTATGCTCAACTCATAAAATCGTAGATCAATTAGGTGTCCGTGTAGAAATTGTTGTAACATGGAATTTCATAAGCCTGAACAAATAAAAGTACATTTGTTAAAAGTTGGTTTCTTGAAAACGTACCTTGTTTGGACTAGGCATGGAGAGACTGCAAAAACTCCAACCTTTAATCCCTCTCAATCAAATTTTCATGATCAAAATGAAATTGGTGACATGTTAGGCGATGTTTATGAAGAACTAGATGGTAATCCAAAGAGGTTTAAGGATGTAGTTGAAGATGCTGAGAAACCATTATACTCAGGTTCAAGTTATACAAGGCTTTCAGGATTATTTAATGTAAAAGGAAAATATGGATGGTCTGATCAAGGGTTCTCAGCTTTATTAGAAGCTCTTTCGAGTCTACTACCCACCGATAACACCATTCCCAAGTCAATGTATGAAGCTAAGAAAATAATGAAGGTGTTAGGTTTGGATTACCAAAAGATACATGTTTGTCGCAATGATTGCATCCTCTTTCATAAGCAACACAGTGATCTTGAAAAATGCCCTACGTGCGGAGAGTCTAGGTGGAAAGAGACAAAGAATGGATCCATAACAGCTACTAGTAGAATTCCTGAGAAAGTATTGTGGTACTTTCCTCCAATTCCTAGGTTCAAACGTATGTTCCAGTCTACTAAAACCGCTGAAGACATGACATGGCATGCAGACCATCGCATTAAAGATGGTAAATTGCATCATCCTGCTGATGCTCAAGCTTGGCATCACATTGATAAAATGTGGCCTGATTTTAGTCAAGATCCTAGGAATCTGAGGTTAGCTCTTTCAAGTGATGGAGTAAATCCACACAGTTCATTTAGTTCTTCGTATAGTTGTTGGCCTGTTCAGGTAGTCATCTATAATCTCCCCCCTTGGTTGACCATGAAAAGAAAATTCATGATGTTATCTCTTTTAATTTCTGGTCCTAAACTTCCTGGGAATGATATAGATGTCTATTTAGAACCCCTGATTGATGACCTTAAAACCTTGTGGAATGATGGTGTACATGTTTTCGATAGTTTTAGAAAGGAGACCTTCAGGTTAAGAGCTATATTGATGTGGACCATAAGTGACTTCCCAGCTTATGGTAATCTGTCTGGTAGCACCGTGAAGGGGTATTTTGCATGTCCTGTTTGTGGGTCGGGCACTCGTTCAATATGGCTGAAATGTAGTAAGAAATGTGTCTATATGAGCCATCGTCGCTTTTTACCGAAAAACCACAGGTTTAGAGATTTAAAGAAAGTCTTCAATAATCAAGTTGAGAGAGAGGGACCTCCAGCAACCCTCTCCGGTGAAGATGTTCTTAAGTTGGTTGAAGGAATAAATTACAAAAGCGGGAAGCGCAAGGACCGCAAAAGAAAGAGAAAGCGTGATCACAACGATGGAGACAATAGATTGTTCAAGCGCAAATCAATTTTTTTTTATCTAGAGTATTGGAAGAATTTATTGGTTCGTCATCTATTAGATGTGATGCACATAGAGAAGAATGTGTGTGAGAGCATCTATGGAACGCTTCTTGATCAATCGAGCAAAACAAAAGATGGACCTAGAGCTCGAGATGACCTTGCTCATTTGAACATTAGGAAAAACTTAATTCCTAAAGAGAATTCCAAATCATTGCCTCCAGCACCCTACACCCTGAGCAAAAAAGACAAACAAAAATTTTGTGAAACCATACTGCAAATAAAAGTGCCTGATGGTTATTCATCAAACCTGAAAAACATAGTTTCTGATGATGACAGTCACCTTCAAGGTCTTAAATCTCATGATTGTCATACCTTGATGCAACAAATACTTCCCTTGGCCATTCGGAACATGTCAGTGGCAGAAAATGTTACCAATGCGATAACTAGTATGTGCTTATTCTTCAACAGACTATGTGAGAAGGTCCTAGATCCTGATTCACTTGATGATTTAGAGTCCAGTCACCACATCACCATGTGCTGTCTTGAGCAATATTTTTTGCCATCATTTTTTGATATAATGGTTCATTTGACAGTCCATCTTGTTGCTCAAGTGCGTCTTTGTGGCCCAGTTTTTCTCTGTTGGATGTACCCTTTTGAGAGAAGCATGAAATTCTTAAAAGGGTTCGTCCGCAATCATTACCATCCTAAGGGATGCATTGCCGAATGTTATGTGGTAGAGGAAGCTCTTGAATTTTGTGCCGAGTATATTTCCAACCATGAATCAATTGGGTTACCTACACATTCTGATAATGATGACCCAATTGAAAGGCCTCTAGGACGCGGGGACACTAAAATAGTTGATTGCTCATTGCTTGAGCAAGCACGTCGTACTGTTCTATTTAATACGCCCGAAGTTCAGCCGTACATAAAGTAAGCACTCCATTGTTTATTTCGGTTTTGTCTATTTTGTGTATATTATATAATCTAACTCTTTTTGTTAAAAAAAATAGGGAGCATATGTTCGAGCTGCAATCATTTTATGATGATGGTTGTATTGAAATAGAGCATTATCGAACATTTGTTAAGTGGTTTGAAGAGAATGTTACTCGTTATTAACTTATGGTTACTGATCATATTTAAAATGTTACATAAATATATTGAATATTTAGCATATAATTTGTAGGTTCTTAATGATGTTGCAAATGGAATTGATGTGGACAAAACTGTCAGATGGCTAGCTAAAAAACCAAACACAACAGTGACAACTTACTCTGGGTACAGTATAAATGGATTTAGTTTTGCTACAAAGGAGCGGGATTTAAGTCGTGTTACACAAAATAGTGGGGTTAGTCTTGTAGCGGACTTGAATTACTACGGCGTTCTAACTGAAATTTGGGTCCTTCACTATCTGATGACTAAGAGGGTGGTTGTCAAGTGTGACTGGGTAGATAATAGACATGTAGAAGAAGATAAGTTGGGCTTCACAATATTTGATCTAAATAAGATAGGTCATAAAAAAGATTGTTTCATTTTAGCCGCGCATGCCAAACAAGTTTTTTATGTGAAAGATCAACTTCATCCAAGAAAATCAGTGGTTTGTTCAGTTGGTCAGAAGGTTAGTCACGTTGCAGACGCTGGATGTGATGAAATGGTTATACATGATCCCCTAACTTCACATTACACAACACAAATTCTTGATTTGGAAACCCCAGATGATGATGGAATTTATGATAGAGTACTTTGTGATGCGAATTAATAATCCAATTAGTCAAAATTGGAATGAATTCATTGCTACGTTTTAGTAAGTATTACTTTTACATAACTTTCTGGTTTATTTTACTTCAATTGTGTATTATTTGTGATTTGTAATTCAATTCAAAGGAAAATAACTTTATTTGTATGTATAATCTTGTTATTATGTAGGATACAGTTTGATATGAAGAATCAAAATGAAGACATGGACAATGTTGATATGGATGAACTGGATGGGAGGCCACGTAGGCGAGAAAAGACAAAGAAGAAGATGATGTTGAAGAAAAGTGGTGATCATAAAGTGATTGTGGAAGTTAATGAGCTTGATGTTTTAGCAGGTAAGGGCTGGACGGAACTGTCTAATTACCTTAGGGTTATAGTCAGGGACCATGTGCCCATAGTGTACCATGACTGTAGAAGAGTCCCGCTTAAGTTGAAAAATGATATGTTGACGCATATTCAGGTAAGAAACTATATGCATGTGAGCTGCTATTAACTTTGTCAATTACTTTTTTAGTCTTTAAGTGTTGAGTTCTTTCAGTTTATTTGTAGTCTTTAAGTTTTTTATTATTCATTCAATAATATAATGTTCTTTTGGATGTAGGATCTGTTTGTGTTGCCTACTAATTCAGAGAAACATATACTCCAAACAATGGGAGCTGCACATAAAAATTTTAGGTGCACTTTGTACACTGAATTCATTGCACAACACATGGATGAGCCCGAGAAGTTAAGCTTACCTCCAAAAGAATATAAGCACATTGGTACTGATGAATGGAGAATATTTGTGAAGAGGTGCTTTACAGTAGAATTCCAGGTGATAGAACTTACTAATGCATTTAATATAAGTAGAAACATTTGTGAATATATGTAATAATTTTGTTAAATGCTTTTAGGAAAAAAGCAAAAAAGCATGTGAAAATCGAAAGAAGAATATATATAATCACCGATTAGGTTCAACAGGTTATGGAGGGTTACTTTTAAAGAAGGTTTGTTCTAATCTTCCTTTATTAAAATTATTCGATTGTGTATATGAGTATTTAGATGATATACCTTTTCTGTTTTCAAAACTCAAAGAAAGAACAACTTGGAAGTAATGTCAACGACATTGATCGAGCGGATACATGGCTCTTGGGAAGAGAAAGAAAAGATGGTGGATATGATCCTGAGGTTTTGGAAGTTGCAGAAGAAATAGTAAGGGTTGTAATAATTTTATGAATATGAACATGCATCTTTTAGTAAAAAAATTCCCAGTGTACTGAGGTCAATAAATTGACTCGTTTTATGCTCTTTTTAGAATAAAAAAATGGTGTTTGACACAATTTGGTAATGCTCTAGTAATGTTCTGATGTAACATGTTTGTTTGTGTAGAAGGAGCTCAAAAATAAGGTGAAGGAAGGATCATTTGTGCCTCGTGGAGACGATGATGTGCTCTCAGTTGCTCTTCAGAAAAAACCAAATGGCAGTAGAGTACAGGGGTTGGGGCACTTCATTACCCCAACACGATACTTTTACATGCCAAAGGCAACCAAAACCGAGAAGGACAAAGTACAAGACGTATGTGATAGAAGGTATGAAATGATGTTGCAGAAGTTTAGTGAAATGAAAGATCATGTGTCCAATGCTTTTAGTGAAATTGGTAGTTGCAGCAATGCCAATAAATCTCAGAAAAGAAAGGTACACACATAACTTCTGCTGGATAATTTTGCACCTTATTTACGCTTTTATGTTTAATACGTATTTGTCATTTTAAGGTTGGTGATGACGTTGAGCAGTCGATACTTAGTCCTTTGAAGGAACGCTGCAGTGCTCCTAGAAAATCTCCCAGGTTGAAGTTGAAACATGCTGAAATGGAGGGTAATAATGAACAACCCAAGGGTGAGAGTCATGGAATGCAGAAGGTATGTACAACTACATCTCTAAGTGAATGTTTAATGAGATATAGTTATTAATAAATAGTTAACTTCTATGATATAGACTGTTGGAGAGGTGGAGAAACCAGTATTTACTCATCGGAAGAAGCTATTTGGAAGCGTTCCCAGAAATTCCCCTCAGCACATAAACACGGATACTTTAGGACAAGCCAATGCTCACTCCCATGATATGGTTAGACGTCTAGTTGCATATGTTTATTTGATTAAATACGATAGTAATGTTTGTAAATTACATGCACACTCTATGCTACATACAGGATATGAATGAAGAGGAATATCAGTCAATAGCAAATATGGAGAATGACCGAGTGGAGGGAAAACAAAAACAGGGGTGCGAGGTGGTATTTGTGAAAGAGATAAGGACTGGAATGAAAGCTAAGTCCCAGCTAAACGTGCAAAGAATGACCAGGTCCGTTGCTGAAAATAGAAAGGAACAAAGCGCTAACATGATGATGTTTTGCATTTTAGTGGAAAATTGTTTAGGAGAGATGAACAGCATCAAGCAAGATGCTGAAAATTTTGGATTCCAAACAAAAACTATGTTTAACAAGGAGGTTTGCCGCTCTGTTATCAACTTTCAGCAGGTTTCAAATTCAGTTGTTGAAATTTGGGCGAGGTAATAAGTTCCCATTTATTATATATTACATTCAATTGCATTAAAATCATTATTGTATTACAGTATAAAGTGGTAAGAGTATCTTATTATAAACATCAAAATGAATGAACTTAATTCAACTTGATTAGTAATAATTTAATAGGTACTTGCATGAGAAAATGGAGGCTGATGGAGGGGACATGCCAGTCCAGTTTGGTACTCCTGCTGCCATAGCAATACCAAAGAGGGCATCACACCAAGCGGTTACTAGGAGGTCACAATACATAGCTGATCTTTTGGATATTTCCTTGCTTGGACAAATGACTTTAATCCCCTATAATACCGGGTAAGTAATCTCTTTTGCAAGTGACTTGTATTTGCAAACAATGGTGCTTTTGTAATTACATATAGTTTCATTGTTATGTAGGAATCATTGGGTGTTGGTCGCCATCGACATGGCGGCTGAAACGATTTACTACCTAGATTCCTTGGGAGGAATTCCATCGAAGGATTTGGAGGAAATCATGAATCAGTTAAGTTACATAGGCCCTTTAAATGATGAGAAAATATTGGATCGGTTGAATTTTAATAATGACTGTGTTTCCTTTTCAGAGGGGTGATGATTAATCATGCCCAAAAATCCAAGAAAAGGTTGAATTTAAAATGGGTGAGAGTGATGGTATGTATCCTTTGATGTTTATTATCACTTTTAGTATAAATTAGCGGCTGTGATTTGTTCATGAGATCCTTTTGACTAAAGATCAGAAATCTGAACTGGTGTTTTGTAGTACGGAAAGGCAGTTCACTAAAATTAATGGGTCTTTGTTATGAACCATGGTTGTTCAGTTATTTTCTGAATTTAGATACTCATCTCTTGTAAGTTGCAACCGTGAAACTTCGTTGAATCTCAACTGTGCAGTCTGTGCTACCAATTAGATGTGACACCTATTAATTTTATTTAATCTGAATGTGTTTAGGAGCTGTTTTTAATTCTATATTGTTCATATGAATAGCATTTTACCATACATGTGAGATCCCTTTGACCTTACATGTAAGGTCCATAATTGGAACTGCATTTTTGAAATATGGAAAGACAGATCATCCCTTTTGCAAGTTCTATTCTTATTTTAGATACTCCATCCTTAGGAACAATATTTATCATTTGCAAGTTTTTAAATTAGCGGCTGTGATTTGTATGCTACAAGTTTTAATCAGTATGAACTGTCCCGGCCAGAAAATATTTGTTTATAATTCTATTATTATTAGTTTGTTAGTTAATTAAATCAATGTAAATGATAGAGGGTAAATGCACAGGATATGAAGAAGGTAGTTTCTGAATTAATGATAGTGGGTAATGATTCCAGATTATGAATAATAATATTATAGTGAAAAATCTGGATCAAATGGTGATGTTATCTATATGTTTCACATGTCATGCGCAAATAGGGTAATAGCCATTCCATATGCCTACTTGCAAGTCTCAAGTTGCATAAAAATCATGGCTCAACTTCCCAAGGGAATCTGGTCCAAAAGATAAAAAAGAATAAAATACCTTTGGAAAGGCCAATCCATGAAGCATACTCCTATTGAATTATTGCAATTTGTTTTAAAGAAGTGAGTTAAAGAAATGAATTATTGCAATCCATTCAATACTTGACTGCATTATTTTTTTACTATAACTTGTTCTTTGTTTTTAGTAAATCTTAGTTTGTATTTACTCTCTATTTAAATTGAATATATGCAGTGCCCAAAGAAGTGAATTATTGCAATCCATTCAATACTTGACTGTATTATTTTTTTACTATAACTTGTTCTTTGTTTTTAATAAATCTTAGTTTGTATTTACTGTCTATTTAAATTGAATATATGCAGTGCCCTAAGCAAACAGGAGGAGTTGAGTGTGGTTACTTTGTGATGAAGTACATGAAGGATATTGTATCTGACGTGAATCGTTTGAAACAGAATGTGAGCGCAATTAATTAATTAGTGTATCTTGTAATGATAGTAAGTGCTAATTAATTTAATTTTACATTGAAGTTCTCTACCGTCAAGGAGTATACCGAAGATGATATTTTACAAGTGCGTGAGGAGTGGGCTTTGTATGCTGCTACTTTGATAAAAAAGTAAGTTCACATTTAAAATTTACCGAATTGAAAATAAGTTTCATAATATATGGATGTAATATTATATTTTGTTTGATATGTAGTGTGCAAGCGGATCCTACAAAGGCTTGATGATATGCACGGGGAGATGCATTTCTGATTATTGTTGATGGCGGTTAGAATGGTCGGTGTTATGTTATGTTTGTAGAATGTAGAGGCAGGTCAAACTTTTGATAACTAAACATTGGTACCTGTTGGGAATGTGACTTGTTTGTATTTTAGCATCTTCAATGATGCTTGGTAGTAGTTTTTTTGCTGAATTTCAATAGCCGGTTTTTTGCGGGAATATTGCATGCTCGAATTTTTCTATATCTTTTATCCGGCGGTAGGAAATGTAATTGAACAAGAATGTGAAATTGTTACTGAATATTATATGTTAAATGATGTGTTTTGGGTATCCATTAATTTTTGGATGTTATAATATTTATGAATGAAGTAAGCAATAAATTTGAATTCTACTAAAGCTACCATGGGCATATTATCTAGGCCTATATAGGCCCAATTAACAAAATCAACCAAGTCACATTGAAGTGTCATAAAAATCTATGATGCTGAAAGTATCATACAAATGTATGATACTGAAAGTGTCATAAAAATCTATGATGCTGAAAGTGTCATAAAAATCTATGATGTATTAATGTCACAATGTGTTCTTGATGCATAAATGTCGCTATTTTAGCCGATAAATTAGTGTCACTATTTGCTGACACAAAACCGTCCCCGCATCAGTGACACTAAATATAGTGTCGCTACCGCCACTTTCCCCGACACTTTTTTAGTGTCGCTGAAAGTTTCAGCGACACTAAATTAGTGTCACTATAGGCGCTTTTTCTACTAGTGAGTAGGTTTGAAATAAATCCTTCAATATACTATTAGAACAACTTGAATAAAGTCCTTGGACAGTAGGTAACTGATACGTTCGTAATTTCCATTTCTATGTTTATGTTTTTAATTAGTTATGCTTGACTTTTACTTTGGAAATTACACACTTTTGGTGTAATAGATTAGATTGTTAAATTCTTGTAAATAGGTTAGATTAGACATATTCTGAGCATAAGCAGGTTTTGGTCACCCAAAGTACAGTTGGTGAACCCAAAAAGTGAAAAGAAGGTGCAAAAGTTCAAAGACAAAAGAAGATCCTGAATTTTGGTCTATACTCGGTCGAGTATTAGCTATACTCGATCGGGTATTAGGTTGGAACTTCAAATCGGATCAGATCCGAAGACAAAGGAACATGCGGGGAAGATTTTGGCCACGATTCTATGTCTATACCTGATCGGGTAGACCGACATACCCGATCGGGTATGCCTTTAAATTGCAAACGAAGATCGGTCGAGTATAGCCCGAATATCACTTTCTAAGCATACTCGACCGGGTATTCATATATACTCGATGGGGTATACACTTAGAAAATAGCCTGAAACCGGTCGAGTATGCCTCGAATCGGATGTTACACACATACTCGATCGGGTACCATGTATATACCCGATCGAGTACCCGAATCTCATCCCAAAAACCTATAAATACACCTCCTTTCCTTCACAAAAAGATATCCAATCCCTTGTACATCTAAGCTCAGTATAGAATAGCTCTTTCTTTATATTTTTCATCATGTTTAGTCTCCAAATGAGGAGCTAAACTCTTCCATCTTGGTTTTGCTACTTTGAAGCTTAATGAATTTGTAAGTTGTGAGTTATTTTCTTTAATCTTCTTCCTTGAATATTAATTCTTTCTTTCAAAATACTATCTCTATATCAAAGTTGGGGAGTGTTACTAAGATGACAATTAGTTAACATCTTGACATTGGTTATAGTAATAGCTATTTCTTCCTCTATGATAATATTGGGGAGTGTTACTAAGATGACAATTAGTTGACATCTTGATACTAATCATAGTAGGATTCATATATTTTAATATTCTTCCTTGAGTATTAATTAATTCCTATTCATATTTCATGTTAATATCTTAAACATTACTTAAAGTATCAACTAGTATTGTTTCTCATATTAATTATTACTAGAATCAATCGGTTAATACGCTTGTTATTAATCCGGTTCTTTCAACGGTAGTAAACTTGGAATATTAATGCATGCATCTCATGGTTAATATGCCAAGGGGAATTAATTATATTGATTAAACCAATAAACCGCTTGTGTTGAGGTTATCAATCTCAATCGTTTTCATCTTAAGTTTATTGCTACTATCAAGTTAATATACAGCGCTTGTTCTATATTGACTCGATAGTAAGTTTTATTAATGAACACATCTCATTATTAATAACTACCCTCGATTAACTGGATATACTCCTCGATTGAGTATTCGAGAGGAAGATAGTTAAAGATATAACCGAGATCGACGAACATTTCATTAAGTGGATAAAAGCAAAACCAAATCCCCATCTCATTGAATTAAACTCATATAGGTCGTTTATCTTAGTGTTATTAAACCAAACAAATCTAAACCCCCCTTGTTACTATTTATATAAAAGAAAAGTATTCCTTTCCCTGTGGATACGAACCTTACTACACTATACTACGTATTAGTGTCGTATTGATTAATTACTTTGAGTGCACCTAACGACGAGTGCACGTCAAATTTGGCGCCGTTGCCGGGGAAAGTCAATTAATTTTTCTTTTATTTCATTTCAAAAAAAAAAATATTAAATAAAAAAAAATATAAAGAGTTCTTATTTCTTCTATTTCTGAGCTTAGTGGAGTTTATGGTTAAACATCGCTCCATAAACAAAATCACATACCAAACAAACCCAGAAATAGAACACACTTTCGAGCGGTTGAAAAGTAAATTTTTTAATACCGACTCGGAGGAATCATCTATCAGAGATTCATCCAGCGCTAGTTCTCATTCTAGCGAGACCGAAGAGTCAATAACCATGGCTCTTGAGGCAAGAACACTACGGGAGCTCACTGCTCCAAATCTCAATCAACAACCGTTATGTATTACCTTCCCTACACTCGATGAAGGTAATACATTTGAGCTAAAATCTGGGCTCATACATCTACTGCCATCCTTTCATGGCCTAAGGGGGGAGGACCCCAACAAACATCTCTCGGAATTCCATATTGTCTGCACAAGCATGTGCCCCAATGGAGTCACCGAGGAACAAATCAAATTGAGGGCTTTTCCATTCTCCCTCAAAGACACGGCGAAGGATTGACTATTCTATCTCCCATCAGGGAGTATAGATACATGGGCGTCAATGAAAAAATGCTTCCTCGAAAGGTACTACCCTGCATCTGTCTCATCATCCTTGAAAAAACAAATAAGCAACATCGAACAAAAAGATGATGAGACATTATATGAGTATTGGGAGCGTTTCAAAAAGTTGTGCGCTAGCTGCCCATATCACGGTTATACAGAGCAAGACCTCATCCTCTACTTCTATGACGGTCTTGCGGAGCAAGATAGACGCCTGGTGAACGCAGCATCTGGAGGGGGAATTGTCAACAAAACCCCTTCCCAAGCTAGGAACCTCATCTCGGAGTTGGCCGAGAATTCTAGGCACTACAATGGGAGGTCATCATCAAAACGGGTCATGGCAGCGGAATCCAACATCTCGTTGGAAAGTCAAGTGGCCGGCTTGACTTCTTTGGTAAAGGATTTCCTTTTAAATCCAAAACACCAAGAAGTCAAGGTCTGCGGCATATGCTCGACACAGGGGCACCCCACCGATTCCTGCCCAACACTACAAGAGGAGAATTCCGAGCAAGTCAATGCTTTGGGATTTCAAGGTCAAAAGAGGTATGATCCACACTCTAACTCCTACAATCCTGGGTGGAGAGACCACCCAAATTTGAGGTATGGGAATCCTCAAAATCAGTCCTTGCCACCAACTTTCCCAAAGCACCAAGGCCAGACGTCAAGCTCAAGTATGTCCACCGAGGACATGATCCGATCTCTCACCTCAAATGTCTCAACCATGCAACAAAACATGGTTCAATTTCAGCATGAGACCAAATCCAGCATTCAGAATTTGGAAAACCAAGTCAGTCAAATTGCAAATGCCGTGAACCGACTTGAAACAAAAGACTCGGGTAAACTCCCATCTCAAACGGAGCAAAATCCGAGACAACATGTGAATGCTATAACGTTGAGAAGTGGTGCAACGTTGAAAGGGGCAGAAGAGAACGATGAAGAGACTGAGGGTGTGGACCCCGAAAAAATAGTCCCACCGGAGGAGGAAAATACAGGAACCAAGCTTCCCCCACCCTCATCATATGAACAAGAAATCCCGTTCCCTGAGGCGCTGAAAGAGACAAAGAAGCTAGAAAAAGACGCCGACATCTATGAAACCTTCGCAAAGTGTGAGGTAAACATTCCGCTTCTTAACTTCATGAAAAATGTCCCCCGTTTTGCTAAATTCTTAAAAGAATTATGCAAAACAAAAAGAAAAGATAAATTGAAAGGGAGACAAGAGGTTAGAGTTAGTGAACACATCTCGGCCATTTTTCAGAGGAAACTCCCCGAAAAATGTAACGACCCAGGCATGTTCACTATCCCTTGCAAAATAGGAGACACCACATTTCCTAAGGCCTTGTTAGATTTAGGGGCATCAATAAATGTCATCCCCTATTCTGTTTATAAAACTCTACAACTTGGCCCATTACATCAAACATGTGTAGTGATTCAATTGGCAGATCATTCTAGTACTTACCCGAAGGGTGTAGTAGAAGATGTGCTAATAGAAGTAGAAAATATGGTCTTTCCTGTTGACTTCTATGTCCTTGAAATGGGAACTAATGACCAAACAACACCCATCCTTTTGGGTAGACCCTTCATGAAGACCGCAAAAACGAAAATTGACGTTTCTAGTGGTTCACTAACTTTAGAGTTCGATGATCAAAAAGTGGAGTTCAACATCTTGGACTCTACGAAAAAACAAATACAAAATCCAACTCTGTGTTCTTTACATGTTGTTGAACCACAAGAACCTCTGTTTTTCAAAGAAGCGGATAAAACCAGATGTCTTTTGAGAAAGAAACCCCGGCCTTACTGGAAAAGGCCGAAAAATAAAAATGAAAAATGGCCAAATAGGGCCTTAAAAAGTGAAACAAGGGATACTCATGATCCCACATAAAACAAAACCAAAAAAAAATGAATAACGTCGTGCCCCGACGTTAACTAAGGCGCTACTTGGGAGGCAACCCAAGTTTTTTTTTTTTTTTTTGTATAATTCATTTTTCTTTTTATTTATTTAGAATTCATTTTTTTGTTTAATTATTTGAGAGATCAGTGAGGGAGGGCACTAATCATGGGTTTTTGGAAGAAAAGAAATAAAAAAAAAAAATTGCAGGTTTTTGAACATCTGGGGACATACCCGATCGAGTATAACCTTATACTCGGTCGGGTATGAGCAAAAAGAAAAGAGACCGGGCACTACTCGATCGAGGGAGCATTCAAAATTTAAAAAATAAGCAATACCCGATCGGGTATCACTAAACACCCGGTCGGGTATCGCTAGAAATGCTAAAATTGAAGGGGACTGATTCCCACACTCGACCGAGTACACGCTTCAAAAATGAAAAAAAAAACATATACCCGATCGAGTATGGAGGAATACTCGACCGGGTACAGGAGACAGGCTGCTCACAAAGTTCATTTTCTAAGCATACTCGACCGGGTAACCCCACCCTACCCGATCGAGTACAGGAGACAGCCCGCTCAAAAACTACACTTTCCAGCCATACCCGACCGAGTACCAGCACATACTCGATCGGGTATACGGGTCTTATAACCCCAAATCAGCCAACTTTGGAGGATCTGGCTCCGGTGGTGGAGGGTACGACGGCGGAGATGGCGGGGACACTTACATGGGAGATGGTGGCCAAGGGAGCGGTTTTGGAGGGAGCTACTACGGAGGAGAAGGCGGGCACTAGGGACAGTGCGTGATTCAAGTGCGGGGGAGACACTCATGATGGTATGTAATTCTCAATTGTACCTAGCACTATGCATGTAATTCTTTTGAACTTTTACACTCAAAAAAAAATTAAAGAAAAAAAAAATAAACAAAAGAAAATAAATGTTAGTTAGGTTGAAAACCCAACAAAATGGGCAACCTAAGCAAAAAAGGTTTAAAAAAAATGAGTGAGTTGGAGAGAATGGAAAATGAAAAGAGGTGCTAGGATGAAAACCTGAAAAGGCTCCTAGGCAAAATGAGAGATATGAGAGAAATGTTTGTTCTTGCAGGCACTCATTGTATCCTTATGAAGAATATGAAGATTCAAGATAAAGAAGAAGAGAGGAGGAGAAAAGAAGACAACACTAGGAGGCCATTAAACCCAAGATGCTCTTTTGTGGTTTGAGTTTAAAACTCATTTTTCTTTGTAATCCTTGGTGGTCTTTGTGTTTGTATTATATTTTTGTTGAACTGTGGAACTTTTGGACAAACATTGACACTTGTAAACATTTGATCTTACTCGAGACGAGTAAAGGTTTAAGTGTGGGGGAGTTGATACGTTCGTAATTTCCATTTCTATGTTTATGTTTTTAATTAGTTATGCTTGACTTTTACTTTGGAAATTACACACTTTTGGTGTAATAGATTAGATTGTTAAATTCTTGTAAATAGGTTAGATTAGACATATTCTGAGCATAAGCAGGTTTTGGTCACCCAAAGTACAGTTGGTGAACCCAAAAAGTGAAAAGAAGGTGCAAAAGTTCAAAGACAAAAGAAGATCCTGAATTTTGGTCTATACTCGGTCGAGTATTAGCTATACTCGATCGGGTATTAGGTTGGAACTTCAAATCGGATCAGATCCGAAGACAAAGGAACATGCGGGGAAGATTTTGGCCACGATTCTATGTCTATACCCGATCGGGTAGGCCGACATACCCGATCGGGTATGCCTTTAAATTGCAAACGAAGATCGGTCGAGTATAGCCCGAATATCACTTTCTAAGCATACTCGACCGGGTATTCATATATACTCGATCGGGTATACACTTAGAAAATAGCCTGAAACCGGTCGAGTATGCCTCGAATCGGATGTTACACACATACTCGATCGGGTACCATGTATATACCCGATCGAGTACCCGAATCTCATCCCAAAAACCTATAAATACACCTCCTTTCCTTCACAAAAAGATATCCAATCCCTTGTACATCTAAGCTCAGTATAGAATAGCTCTTTCTTTATATTTTTCATCATGTTTAGTCTCCAAATGAGGAGCTAAACTCTTCCATCTTGGTTTTGCTACTTTGAAACTTAATGAATTTGTAAGTTGTGAGTTATTTTCTTTAATCTTCTTCCTTGAATATTAATTCTTTCTTTCAAAATACTATCTCTATATCAAAGTTGGGGAGTGTTACTAAGATGACAATTAGTTAACATCTTGACATTGGTTATAGTAATAGCTATTTCTTCCTCTATGATAATATTGGGGAGTGTTACTAAGATGACAATTAGTTAACATCTTGATACTAATCATAGTAGGATTCATATATTTTAATATTCTTCCTTGAGTATTAATTAATTCCTATTCATATTTCATGTTAATATCTTAAACATTACTTAAAGTATCAACTAGTATTGTTTCTCATATTAATTATTACTAGAATCAATCGGTTAATACGCTTGTTATTAATCCGGTTCTTTCAACGGTAGTAAACTTGGAATATTAATGCATGCATCTCATGGTTAATATGCCAAGGGGAATTAATTATATTGATTAAACCAATAAACCGCTTGTGTTGAGGTTATCAATCTCAATCGTTTTCATCTTAAGTTTATTGCTACTATCAAGTTAATATACGGCGCTTGTTCTATATTGACTCGATAGTAAGTTTTATTAATGAACGCATCTCGTTATTAATAACTACCCTCGATGAACTGGATATACTCCTCGATTGAGTATTCGAGAGGAAGATAGTTAAAGATATAACCGGGATCGACGAACATTTCATTAAGTGGATAAAAGCAAAACCAAATCCCCATCTCATTGAATTAAACTCATATAGGTCGTTTATCTTAGTGTTATTAAATCAAACAAATCTAAACCCCCCTTGTTACTATTTATATAAAAGAAAAGTATTCCTTTCCCTGTGGATACGAACCTTACTACACTATACTACGTATTAGTGTCGTATTGATTAATTACTTTGAGTGCACCTAACGACGAGTGCACGTCAGTAACCATAGTCAGTACAAACATAACATATTTTGTCAATATTCATTCTTTTCTGTACAGACAAAAAAAAGTCTACACAGACATGTGTAAAAGTTTGTACACCAAAATAGTGTATACAAAAAGTATTTTTGATCATAAAATCTTGCACTGACATCATGTTTTCCGAACTTATTGTCTTCTCAATCACATTTTTTTCCACATGTAACGATACTTGCTTTTTTGGGAAATAAACTTAGATTTAGTCATATTTTAAGAAAAACATCTTAGAACCAATACTTGCGCCCCGAGAGGCACACCTGCATATCATAAGTTGAAGCACAAATATGTTGTCATAAATAAGTTTATAAAAAAATGTAAACCACATGTGAGAAGTCTACAAGTGTAACAAATTTTTGTTTAACGTAACTTGGGAGTACACAAAATTAATAAATATAGTTGAAAATAATTTAAATACTCCAAACTTTAAAGAGGTGTGAGGTAAGCAACTCAAAATTACATATGTAATATATATACCCCAAAATTTACATAAACACTTATGTTGAAGTTTATTCCTTCAACTCTAAATGCCCAACACCTTCCTTTAATTGGGTTTCGAGTGGAATATTGGGTGAATTATTTGTGGTGAATAAGTACAAGCAATAAATGACAAACAAGAAGAGATAGGTAGTAAGTGGATCGTGTCTTATTCAATAATACTCCCTCCATCCCTTAAAACATTGTCATCTTTCCTTTTTAGGACGTCCCAAAAAACTTTGTCACTTTCCTTTTTAATCAATTATTTTGTGGTTCCTGTTATTTCTCTCTCCTCTGCACATATCTCAACCACACAGTTTTTACTTTATTATTCTCCGTGCAGGTCAAACATGGCAAAGTTTTACGGGATGGAGGTTAGGGCAGAGCACGGGTCCGGTTCGGGCGGGTCGGGTTCAAAAATGGTAAACCCGTTCGGGTATTGGATTGATAATATCAATCCCTACCCTATAAAAAAAATTATCGGGTTTTTTTTGGGTTGAAGAAATTCGGGTTGCGGTCGGGTTGATACGGTTTTCGGGTCCATTCGGATTTTAATCTATTATTGTTGAAATTGTGATAAATAAAATGGTAATTCGTAAAAATATCATTCAAAGTTATACTAGTATAGTAATAGTTGTATAAATACGGTAATCGACATATTTGAACATGTAAAATAATAATATACGGTGATTGACATATTTGATATTGTGATTGTTGGGATAATGGGCCAGGTCCAATACTATCGACCCAATATGCCTGGGCTCGGGCGCGAACCAGGCCTAGCACACGGTCCGGCTAGATAATATGGTCCTTGGATTGATTGGTTTAACTCTGGGCCCGACCAGCCCATTGGCCTTGGATCAGGCTTCTTGTTTTAGTTGTTTAATTGGGCCAAGCCCATTAGTATTCAAGAAACCTCTTGTAAACGCCTATAAATAGGCCGCCCCTCCTTTTGTATTAGAGAAGTGACTTTTGATGTACTGAATTGCTGCCGAATTTTCTACTCAACATATTTTCTACCAACATTGGTGCTTTCATTGAGAGCTGAGTTGTTCTCTCAGTTTTCGGTAGAATCTTTGAGGAGGAAAATGGCAGGATCATCAAGGCAAGAGCGAGTTTCCGTTCACACCGAGCATTCAGAACAACCCAATGGCCATCATGTGAGAAGCCAGGTGGTGAGACCGATAGGAGATCTCCAGAGCCATTTGTCGGGCTCAGGGGACCTGAGGGGTTCGCTAAGCCATAGTCATGACAGACAATCCATTCGTGATCGGATTGGAGGTCGCCGTCGTCGGGCTCCGCGCACGAACCGACTTGACGCTGGAGTGCGGGCGCTACAGGAGGCCACGCGTGCCATTGGGGCTTTGGCTCAGAATTTCCTGGGGATGATGCCGCAGAGAGCTAATCATGAAACTCCGAGGCACGCCGCCCCTGAAGACATCGAGACTTCCTCTGGGAGATATGAAGGGCGACATACTAGTTTGGACGAATCACGAAGGGAATCCTTGCCCCGGAGGGAGCATATGTCCTGACGGGTCGAGCAGCCTCGACGACCCGAAAGAGGAGGGCCCCACCGAGACTCGTCACTGGAGGGCGGGGATGACTTCTCTCATCACCCCTGTCGTCTGAGCGGTCGAACCGGTTCCATAGAAGGCCCCCGTGGTGAACGTCGGCCTCACGCGCGTGAAAGAGTTGCAGAATCCTATGTGCGGGTCCAGCCCCGTGCTGGACGCGTGCCAGAGGAACCGGCGCCGGAAGGTGTGGAGGATCTCAGACTGAGGTTGGACGAGCTAAGGAGGAGGGTTGTTGGGGGAGAGTCATACGTGGCCGACCTCCATATCCCGGAGCCCTTCACTCGTGCCATAATGGAGGCTCCGTTGCCAAGGGGCTACAAACCTTGCAATGTGGATACTTACAAGGGCACTTCAGACCCGCAACACCACATATCACGTTACTTGTCATATATGGTCATGATGGGGTACGAAGATGCCATACGATGCAGAGGATTCGCGGCTACTCTAGATGGCCCGGCTCGTGAATGGTATGACACACTGCCCGATGGGAGCATCGGGAACTTCAGGGAGTTGGCTAGGCACTTCCTCTTGAGGTTCGCCGGCTCACGAGATGTGAAGAAGAATTTCAGCCACCTGTTTAGCCTGAAGCAAGGAAAGAAAGAGGCCCTGTCCACTTTCCTGGCAAGATGGAGGGTCGAGTCGGTCAAGGTTCAGGGCCTTGACGACAGGACCGGAGTGGCAATGCTGACAAATTCTATCCGATCAGGAGAACTTTACAAGGATTTTGTTAGGAATCCACCCGCTTTATACGAGGAAGCCCTGAGGCGGGCTGACCGTCAGGCTGAGGCAGAGGACGCTGAACAAAGGAAAAGAGATGAAGAGGATGGAAAGAAAGAAGACACGAAGGACAAGGGAAGACGTGGTGACCCAGATGATGAAGATGCCGATAGGAAATCTGGTGGAAAGGGCGGCCGGTTCAAAGGTAAGAAGAATAAGAACAAGGGAAGGACGGACGTCCCGAACGGTCTGCTCCTACCTACCAAACTTCTGACACCTTTGGCTCAACCGGTCGGGACGGTCCTCGACTATGCCGAGGAGCAGGGTTTGGTTTCCTTCCCAGAGGAATGTGACGTGGTCACTGCCAAACGCAATACCGACCAGTACTGCAGGTTTCACCGAAATTTAGGGCATGATACGGACGAATGCATCGTTCTCCGCAGACAAATTGAGGCACTTATCAAACAAGGATATTTGGGCCAATTTGTAGGAAAACCGGGAAATGCCCAGAAAGGGAGGAACCTGACATGGAGGCGTTCCGATCAAGCCACCACGTCCAAGGAGAAACAGCCCCTTGACCAACCTCCAAAGAAGCGCGAGCTCGGGGCTCTGTCCGAGGATGACGAGTGTGACCTAGGGGAGAAGCCCGGAAGCATCACAGATGCTCCTACATCGTGGGCGGCCCCCAAGGAGGGGACACGTCAGGCGAAAGGAAACAATGGGCTCGATCCTTGTACGTTGGGGAAATTACCCGGGTACCTGAAGAAAAGAAGATGAGAAGAGATCCGATCTACTTCATTGATGATGACCTACCACCCATGCCACCACCGCATAGGGACGCCTTAATGATTAAGGTGGAGATCAACAATACAATCATTCATCGAGTTCTAGTAGACAATGGAAGCTCGGTGAACGTAATGTATTACGACACATTCCAAGGCCTTGGTCTGAGCGGGGCGGATCTGAGTCCGGTAAGAACACCTTTATCCGGATTTACCGGGGACTCAATCGAATCGGAAGGCAGTGTGGTGTTGCCCGAGATGGTGGGTTCGGAACCCTGTGTAGCAAAGTTGAACCTTGAGTTCATTGTCGTACGTTTAACTTGTCCGCACAAAATCATCATGGGAAGACCCGCGTTGGAGGACTTGAGATGCATTATCTCTCAGGAGCATTTATGTATGAAGTTCCCCACCCCGAACGGGGTCGGGATAGCTCGGGGAGATCAAAGGATGGCCCGGAGTTGTTACATGAAGGCGTGCAAACAACTCGGACAAAAGGACCTCAGGGTCCACACTATCAACAGCAAAGCCATGAAGTATTAGGATGGCCAGCTCCGCGCTGAACCCACCTCCGAGGTTGAAGAAGTTCATATCGATCCCGGGCACCCGGAGCGAAAGATCAAAATCGGGTTGGGGCTCCCAGCCGGGATGAGAGAGAAGATCATCCAAGTGTTGGTCACATTCAGTGTGATCTTCGCATGGGGCCCTGAGGATATGCCGGGGTTGGACCGAAGTGTGGCTGTTCACAGGCTAGCGGTCGACCCGACGGTGAAGCCGATCCAGCAGAAGAGAAGACACCTCTCGGTGGAACGAAGGGATTTCGTGAAGAAGGAGGTGGCTATGCTCTTGGCTATTAAACACATCAAGGAAGTATTATACCCAGAATGGTTGGCAAACGTGGTCCTGGCACCGAAGCCCCCGACTTGGAGAATGTGCGTCGATTACACAGACCTTAACAGAGCATGCCCGATGGACCCCTTCCCTTTACCTAACATAGACCAGCTAGTTGACGGGACAGCCGGGTGCGAACTCCTTAGCTTCATGGACGCATTCCGGGGGTATCATCAGATATCCATGCATGAAGATGATGCGGAGAAAACCTCTTTCATCACACCGGAGGGGATCTTTTGCTATCTAGTCATGGCTTTCGGCTTGAAGAACTCCGGGGCGACGTACACGAGAATGGTTGCAAAAGTGTTTCGAACAGTGCTAGGAAGGAACATGGAAGCGTATGTAGACGATATGATCGTCAAGAGCGTACGAGCGACAGACCATGCCGACGACTTAGCCGAAATTTTTGGGATCATGAGGGCAGTCCGGCTGCGCCTGAACCCAAAAAAGTGCATGTTTGCTGTCCAGGGCGGAAAATTTTTGGGGTACATGGTCACCCGGAGAGGGATAGAGCCGAACCCCGAAAAAGTGAGAGCAATCCTTGACATGGAACCTCCGAGGTCGGTGAAGGAAGTGCAGGTTCTCACTGGGCGGCTGGCATCACTTGGGCGTTTCATGTCAAAATCTGCGGAGAAGTCCCTACCTTTTTTCCGGGTTCTCAAGAAACAAAGTGGATTTGCGTGGACGGATGATTGCCAGCGGGCATTCGAGGACCTAAAGAAGTATCTTCTCTCTGAACCGTTGTTAAGCAAGCCGAGGAAAGGAGAAACACTGGTATTGTATTTGGGAGTGTCGCAGGGCGCGATCAGCTCCGTGCTGGTCCGTGAGGAAGGCGGGATTCAGAACCCCGTATACTACGTAAGTAAAACCTTATAGAATGTGGAGCTGCGGTACACCCCGCTCGAGAAGACCATCTATGCCGCTTACATCACGGTGAAGAAGTTGACCCATTACTTTCAAGCACACCCGATCAGAATCCTATCGGATCAACCCCTGGGTGCAGCACTGAGAACCTCGGGAACGACGCGGGTCGTGAAGTGGCCGATGCTTCTCAGTCAGTACGAGGTCGAATTTCAGCCCCGATCATCCATCAAAGGGCAGGCACTTGCGGATTTCATTGTGGAATGCACGGCGAGGGAAGTTACGGAAAGACAAAGAGATAGTGAAGAACAGTGGTGGACCCTAGCGACCGATGGATCGTCTGGGACGAAAGGTTGCGGGGGCGGGATCGTCTTGATCTCGCCTGAAGGGTTTCGAGCGTACTACGCTTACCGGTACCTGTTCAAAGTGTCCAACAATGAAGTTGAGTATGAAGCCCTGTTGTCGGGGCTACGGATAGCTGCGGCCATGCGAGCGGAATGCATAACGGTGAAGTGTGATTCTCGATTAGTCATATCCCAGGTGAAGGGCGATTTCGAGGCAAAGGAAGAAAGGATGGCGAAGTACAGGGATGCTGTTCGGGAATTACTCGGATTGTTTAGGTGAGCTGAGCTGGTTTGTGTGCCGCGGAGCCAGAACGGGGATGCCGACCTCTTATCACGTTTGTCCCAAGGAGTACCCGAACACATATCCAAGATTGCACGGGTTGAGGAAATGATAACTTCAAGCATAACAGCTTCCCCTTCGGTAACCGTCCTTCCTCTACAAGAAGTAAATTGGAGCTGGGTGGACGATTTGTTACGTTACATAGCTGACGGGACCTTACCTGAAAAGGAACAGGAAGCGAAGCTCGTCCAGCGACGGGCCCCAATCTATGTCGTCCTGGACGGTAAGCTGTATAAACGGTCTTACAACGGAGCATTGTTGAAGTGTCTACGACAACACGAAGCCGAGATGATTGTCGCGGAGCTCCATGGCGGTGTTTGTTCGGCCCATCAAGGTGCATGCACCTTGGCCAGGAAAGTTGTCCTCCAAGGGTATTTCTGGCCCACAATTATGAAGGATTGTGCCGATTACGCAAGGAGGTGCGACACATGCCAAAAGTTTCAGAAGAGCCCCGGAAGGCCGGCAACGATGTACACGCCTGTTAGCACTGCTCTACCATTCACTCGATGGGGTATAGATTTGGTTGGTCCCTTACCAAATGGGTCCGGAAATAGAAGGTTTGTCATCGTGGCTGTGGATTACTTCACGAAATGGGTGGAAGCAGAGCCGCTCGCTAGCATAACACATCTGCAATGCAAAAAGTTTATATGGAAGAATATCTTTTGTCGATTTGGAGTTCCTTTGCAAATTATTTCCGATAATGGAAGGCAGTTCGATTGCGAACCATTCAAGCAATTCTGCGCCGAATGGGGCGTGGAGTTAAGCCGGGTGTCCGTTTGTTATCCCCAGGCGAACGGGCAAGTGGAGATAACCAATCGCACGATTGTAGATGGCCTCCAAAAGAAATTGGAAGCTCTCGGGACAGTGTGGGTTGAAGAGCTGAGTAACGTGTTGTGGACATTCCGAACTACCCCCAGGAAGGGGACAGGCGAAACCCCTTTCGCTCTATGCTATGGCTTTGAGGCAAGGGCCCCATTTGAGGCGGTGATTCCCAGTCGTCGGGTGGAGGAATTCGAGCCAACCAGCAACGAGGAGAGGCTCAGAGCTGAACTCCACCTCATAGAAGAAAGAAGAGACCGGGCATTCATTAGGGCTGAGAATTACCATAGGCAAGTGAAGGCGTACCAAGATGGCAGGGCCGTGCCACGGAGCTTTGACGTGGGAGATTACGTGCTAAGGCGGAGGAAGGCAAGCAAACCCACGGAAGGGGGGAAGCTTTCCATCAAGTGGGAAGGCCCCTATGTCGTCGAAGGCGTGATTGGACCAGGGACTTACAAATTGAAGACTACGAAGGGGAAACTCATTGAACGTGCATGGAACGCGGAGCATTTACTTAAGTTTTATCAGTAGTGATGTTTAATAATTAATCCTTCCATTTCTTTAACACGGTTGCTTTAATAAAAGTTCGTTTGTTGTTCTCTATTTATTATTGAATTGACTGAGGTCCGAACTCACTTGGGAATGAACGGGCAGGGGCAAAAAAAAAAGACAAAAAAAAAAAAAATTCACGCCCTGCTCTCGGTGTTTAGTCCATCACTGCTAGATCCTCGGAAAAGGAAATGATCAAACTATTTTCCAAGTCAAGGACTAGCTACTCGGTCAGGGCGACCATTAGACCGGCCCCCGGGTCGAAAAGGTAAGCGAGAGGTTGCGCCCCGAGCCGCTCTCGTACATCCGATGTCCGACGTTGCTGTCTAAACAGCCCGTCCACTCATTTGATCTAATCGACGGTACACCAACTATATGACCGGCCCTGGGCCGAAGATATGCGAGAAGTCATACTCCGAGACCTTCTCGCAAGTCCGTTGTCTGACGTTGCTAGGCTTAATAGCATGTGTACTCGTTTACTATGATCAATGGTGCGGGTCCGTTCTGGTCTGACCTTGAGGGCCTTGCCCTTATGTTTGGCTGACTTCCGTTCGACTCTCAGAAAAGGAAATCAGATTTTCCTAAGTATGAAACCAGTTGTACAAGTCAAGGTGCAGGACCGGCCTCCGGGCCGAAGGTATGCGGGGAGTCGTGCTCCGACCCCTTCTCGCACATCCGTCGTCTGACCACGGCCAAACAGCTTGCTCACCAGTTGGTCCTAGACCGATGGTGTGCGGGTCAGCCTCGCCTTACCAAGTGGGGCGCGGTCAAGGTTGGCCCAGCCGACCTTCCGCCCCTCGTGGTTTAGGTGGGGAGCCAGATCCCCGACTAGTTCCCCAAGTGGTCTCGAATCAAAAATGGTTAAATGAATAGAAAAGATGAACCATGACACGGGTGCAAAGTTGCGCAAAGAGGAAAGCTTATATGGCTAAGTGTGAGAATAAATAAAAACACAAGTGCGGAATGTAAAGCGGAATGTCCAACAAAAATGAGAATAAAGACGACAATATAAGAGATCCATATCTACGATCTAAGAATCAGGCATGTTCTCAGGAACACCATTGAGGATAGTCTCAAAATCAAAGCCATGAACGGCATCTTCCAAGTCATCTGGAATATCCAAGTGCAAAAGGGACAAATCGTTCGCTTGCTCGTTGGCCCCGTAAGGATCTAGCATGATTTCGGGCAAACCAAATTTTTCGGGATCGAAGTCGGGATAGAACTCTGCCAGCCTATTGTACAACGTGGTCTGCATGTCGTATCGGCCACACCTGAAGGACATGAGAATTTCCTTATCCCGCCAAAGTTGACCCTCCTCGGTTTTCAACCATGCTTGGACCTGCTCTGAGCGGTGAGCCTCCAGCTTCGAAGCGATGATTTTTGAAAATTCCGGGGATGTTTGAAATGCCGCAACTGCCTGACGCCCCGCATCCGTGAACGATGCTTGCAGTCGATCATACTTCGATTGTAGGAAGTCATATTTTGACTGGAGCTCAGACAGAGCAGCTGTTGCTTCGTCCGCCCGACGCTGAACGGCAACCGAGTGACGGTGAGCCTCGTCAGCCTGGTGCTGGAGCTCATCGCGACGACGACCTATTGTTTGAAGCGCGACGGCTGTGTCCATTAGCCCCTGCAGGAGACGTAGAATTAGTGAGGATTATAGTGACAATGATAATAAAAAAGGAAGAGTGAAACGTCAAATTACGCCATACCGCGCTGTAAGATTTGATAGAGCGCGCCATATCCAAAATCGATGAAGCACTGAGGGTAGGAGCTGGCTGGTTAACAAGAGGGGCCCCGTGTTGTTCTTCCACGATGAAGGGAATGACTTCAGTCCTCGAAGGACGGAACCTGGCGTCCTCCTCTGCGGCCAGAGCAGCGAGCCTGCCCCGCATACCAGCAACCTCTGCAAGAAATAAACAGAGTAAAATGGATTAGTACCGGTTGAACTATTTCTCCGCTCCCGAATCAAAGAGGAGGATTCACACCTTTCTTCTTCTTACCGGCTTGTTCCCCATGACGTGGGGGAACCCCGCTCTTCACCCCGACGTCTATCTCGGGCATGGTGGCGTCGGGCATGCCCCTACTTGCAACGGGTACCACGGACTGGGGGGCAACACCCTGCCCGCTCTTCACCCCGGCGTCTACCTCGGGCATGGTGGCGTCAGACACGCTCCTACTTGCATCAGGTACCACGGACTGGGGGGCAACACCCTGCGCCGTAACTAGGCTTGCTTGAAAAAAAGAAGAAGAAGGAATAAATAATAAAAATAAACAAGAGGGTGGTGGAGTTATTTCAGCCGGGTCTTTCTCCTCTTGAATTAGAATGGAGTTCACACCTTTTCCGTCCATGGCAACCTGGTCTTCACGGAACGGGGAGGCCCCGCGCTTCTCCCCAAGATTGGGCGGACATAAATTCGCACCAGGCGCAGGAGGTGGGAGCATGGTCCCCAATGACACATTGGGGGCGGCAACTTCGTGTCTGTTGCATGCCACATCTGAAAATATTAGCAAATTAAGGGATGATCTCATATGGAATCTGTGACCTGCTGGGACAGAAGATTTACCTGTATACGAATTAATCGGGAAAGGGCCCCCTTGGAGCAAGGCCTCGACCTTCTCCTCAAGGTCAGGGGTGAGAGAGGCAGGCTTGTACTCGCGCATTGAAATACCCCAGGTGGACGTGACGGGGAGCGAGCGGGGAGCGGATGCCCATACCCATTTATTCGACCACTTCCTAGGTGGATCTGGATACTGATCAAAGAGCTTGCGGTGCGGTAATTGGTAAAGTGACACGAACCCGCCGTCATCTGTCTTATTGTTAGGGTGGTTCCACCTAAAGCATGCACGGAACAACGGTATGGATGGCCGGATACCAACGCCACTACAACGTGCGACAAAAGCAGCCGTAAACATATGAGCGGTTGGGGTCATCTGGCACGGCGATACCCTTATATGGGCAAGGAGTGCCACCAAGAATGGACATAAAGGCACCCGCATGCCCCGCGCGATAGATGCAATGTGAACCCCGAAGAACGAATCTGGAGGAGGGCTGGTGAGGCTACTCTCGGGATCTGGCAACATGAGGGTGCAATTGCTATCGACCAAACTTTTCACCAACTTCAAATCTGCCTCCGTACTGGTGGAACGCAAACGTTCCCTCCAAACGTTAGGATCTTCGACGCTATCCGATTCGCCATTTGATTTGGGGGAGCTATCCGACTGTGAGGCAATGTCCACTACAGGGGTGACGTTGTTGGAGGATGGCACGGACTGGTCATGTGGCCCCCTCGGAGCAGGCCGGAGATGTCCCTTAACGATCACAATCCGCGTAGCGGGTCTGTCCAACCGCGAGGAGGTGGTGACCTTTTCATGCATCGAAAAATTATCGGAGACCCCTTGATTTTTCCCTGATGCCCCGAATTCGGGCTGAGACGTTGCATTCACCCCGCTGGCTTGAATTTGTTTAACCGAGCCTCCACGCACGGACTCTTTCCCCACCTCGCCACGATGGGCTCGTGCAACCAAGTTCCCAGACTGTGGCAGTGCGTCCGCCTCGCCCGGGGGGTCTCGCACAGATGATATTTGACCCGCTGGAGGTTGCTGGGACTGTTTGACAGACGGACGACGTTCACGGGTGGAGAGGGCACTATGATGAACTGTGTTGAGAACCTGTGCGTAGGCTTGGAACAGGCGGCGATAATGACTGTGAATCGCTGGGTTTTTTCCGACCGCCTGGGCTACGAGATTGCGACGGCGAACAACGTCGTGAATGGCCCTCCCTCCGGCGCGACGGAGAAGGGGAGCCGCTGCGTTTCCTTCGCCGGCTGGGGATGGAGCGACGCGGCGATGCCGTGGCTGCAGCTGGAACGGTTGAAGCTGAGGGGACCTGCATGGCTGAATTGCGCGTGGATGATCGAGGGTGTTAAGGCTAGGCCACACTCGGATTCAAGGAAATTAAAAGAATATGGAAAGAAAAAAAGGAAGGAAATTATTAATTGGAATAGCTCCGGGTTATTTTAGGAAGCTGGCCTGGGGTTTCTGTGACAGAACGCGAAGGCTTGGACGAGATTCCAACCCTGGCTGCGGGGTTCTTTATTGGTCGGGTGTGCGGCTAAAGCCCATGTATATCCGTCGCATGGTCAATATACGGCTACAGAAAAACAAGGCTCGTATTTTGGAATTTCAGACCCAAATTATCGAAGCTGATGGGAAACGTTGCATACCGTCAGGCCCAAATTTCAGGCCCAATATACAGCGAGACCCCCGTCCTTTCGCAAGCAGTAGGGAGCAAAGCAAAGGGGCCGATCAAGGCCCGCAAAGAATGGCCCCCCTACAGGCCAACGATTGCGTTGACGAGCACCCCAGACTGCTACAATGGAGGTGCGAATAGCCAGCCGATCCGATAGACGAACCGATCGTTGATCAACTTGACTACTCCCTTCTAGCCGAGTCTGCTACTCGACTACGGGAGTGGGGGACTCGTGTTGGGATAATGGGCCAGGTCCAATACTATCGACCCAATATGCCTGGGCTCGGGCGCGAACCAGGCCCAGCACACGGTCCGGCTAGATAATATGGTCCTTGGATTGATTGGTTTAACTTTGGGCCCGACCAGCCCATTGGCCTTGGATCAGGCTTCTTGTTTTAGTTGTTTAATTGGGCCAAGCCCATTAGTATTCAAGAAACCTCTTGTAAGCGCCTATAAATAGGCCGCCCCTCCTTTTGTATTGGAGAAGTGACTTTTGATGTACTGAATTGCTGCCGAATTTTCTACTCAACATATTTTCTACCAACAGTGATAATAAAATGATAATTGCTCAAAATATCATTCAAAGTCATAACAATAGAACATTCAAAGTTATAGTTGTACAAATACGGTAATTGAAATATTTGAACATGCATAATATGGTAATTGGCATAGAACAATTGAGATATTTGAACATGCATAATAATTCAAGGTAGTATATATACTACGCTAGTTCAGTTTTTCGGGCGCGTAGGGTAGCACAATCGGTAACCCTACACGCTACCCGCTTAAGTCTCGGGTTGCAAGAATCGGGTCGGGTTTGGGTATTTCGGGTCGGGTTTTCCGACCCCAACAAAAAAATCGGATATATCCGATTAGGTCAATCGGGTAGGGTCGGGTTTACTCTCCCCTAACGTGGACCAGACGAGCGTCTGGTCGGCATTCTTGCCGGATCATGCCCGAAATGGGCCTTGACGGTATCCTTTTTAAGGGTAATGAGTCAATCCGCTATCGGGCCTATTAATCCAACATAAGTCCCTCACTTCTGATGTTCCGAGCATGCGCGAGACATAAAGAAGTATGAATGTTCCCTCTAAGCCGAGCCCTCTTGATGCTCTGATGTGACAGTTATTAGGCGGTTCCCGAAACCCTAGGTGACGGTTACAGCGGCCGGTTCAACATCCAAGGTGAGGGTAATCATCGCGTATGTTGAGCTCCGCACGACACGTGTCCTGGTGTACGCTCCTCGCCACGTGTTGCATGCTCACTGCTCCACCATGTGGTGGAGATTCTATAAATAAATACTTACTCCATCGGATTGTTAAAGGTTTCCGAATTTTCGCGTAGCTGCTCCCAAGTGCTCCAATGTAACTCCGCTCAGGATCCCCGACCACCAGCTTCTCTCATCTCAAGCGTTTTAGGTAATTTTCCCTTTCGTTCCTTCTTATTACCCTCAGTTACCAATTTTTCCATGGATTCGCGTCTTTCATTTGAGTCTGATTCAGAGTCTCGTTCTTCGGGGGAAACGAGTACTTCCGGCACCACCGATTCCTCAAGTACGACCTGAGAAGCTATCGAAGATGCCGCCGGTGGGGGCGTCATCACCAATGATGGTGCCCAAGGGGACCCCGTTCATGGGGACATCACCCAAGAAGAGGAAGCCCATGGGGGTGTCGTCGATCCCAAGCCTGAAGACGTTGACTCAGGTGATGGGGCCTACTCAGGGGACGATCTGACCATCTTCGATAAGGGCAATCCTCACGACGTCCCGCACCACGTGGTACCGTTGTGGAACGCCCATGGTTGTGAACAATTCTTCTCGGATAAGGCTTTGAAAGATCTTAAATTATACCTCCGTCCGCCGATCTATTATGGCCTGCGCTGTGCGGATCAACCGATGAAGAGACGCCCTGGCATGTTGATGGTTCACTTGGATTCGGTACAAGCACGGTTGCGTTTCCCCCCTTCATCTCTTCTACCTTGATCTCTTCCGCCGCTATTAGGTCAACCCGGCTTAATTTATGCCCAACGCTTTTTAGGTTGTCTCAGCTTTCATCGTCCGATGCATCGATAGGGATGCCGAGTCGAGCTTGGACCTGTTCCGCCATTTCTTCAAACTCTCTCCCCAAAACGCTGGTGGATTTCTAAGCATCAGTGTCCGCCCGCGACGGAAACTTTTCCATGGGGCTCCCTCGTCCATCCATGACTGGAAACACCGCTTCTTCTTCATCCAATTGCCCGAAGGTCAACTGCCCGAGCGGTGGAATGGATACCCGCCGTAGTATGGCTGCCTCGTCTTACTGATGAGCTGGAGAAGGCCATCAATAAAGTGAAAGAGGGGGGCTCCGAGCATCTGGAACCTTACCTTACTTTTGGGGCGCTGACCGATGCAGAAATAGGTATCGCCCGTTTCCATGGAATGGATAATTACCCCCTCCGAGCCATATCGAGATCTCGGACGGTTCCGTTCCTGCAAGGTGAGTGTCCTTTTGCAAAGTAATTACAATGAACCCTAAGGCTTTCAATATTCATCTTCTCCAAGATTTCTCAAACATGCGTAGGTTATTCTCAACCCTTATTTTCGCTGATCATCTTCTTCGTGTAATATGCTACCATCATTCAAAGTTCAGTGGAGCCATCGCCGCTGCTAAGGTAACCGTTGCTGTCGTCAGAAATTGAGATGTTGCCGCCGCCGTTGATTCTGAAGATCACACGCACCTGAGATCATCGTTATTTACCATTTGAGCCGGTGATTGATGAATTCTGGTTTCACGACAGGCTGGAGGTCGAAGACTGAGTTCAAGTTCGAGATGTTGCCGATCAAGCTTCTGATTTTCGGAGACAAGGGGAGTCTACTTCATTGCTGAGGAATCCTTGCTCCTATTGATCTCAAATGAGTTTTATATTAAACTTAAATGAGTATACACCTAAAAGGGATGAATATACACCAAGTTTTTTTTTAATTTTTAGATACTCATTTTGTGCGTTATGTGTGCTCATTCGATAACGCTGTTATGCTCATTTTAAAATGTTATATCAATGCATATTTCAAAAGTACCGTATTACATTAGATTCACATAACAGTTGATTATAAACACGCGAGCACAAATCATGATACTCGATCGCGTGATTCTAGTACTCAATATCGGATGTTTGATACTCACTAAAAATGTTTTGATGCTCAACTAATAAAACTTATAATTTTCATATCAATGCTCATTTTGTAAGTTACGCATGTTCATTTGGTATTGATGTTATGCTCATTTTAAAATGTCATATAATGCATATTTTAAAAGTACCATATGACATTATATTCACATATTGAAATTCATAGGAGTTGATTATAGATATAATTTTAAAAAAAAAGTTATAAAAGAGAAAATAACAAAAAGAAAGTGAATTAAAAGTCATGAAACAGATATCACGATGATCAATATTAGACTCATAATACTAAACAAGATATGTTTGATGCTCATTAAAAGTTCATTAATTCTCATCATTTAACAGAAAACATGTTTTTCATATCAAGAGAGGAGGTTTGATGTTTAATGATTTTCATATCAATGCGCATTTTGTAAGTTACATTTGCTCATTTGGTACAGATTTTATACTCATTTATAAATTGTCATATCAATACATATTTCAAAAGTAGCATATTACATTAAATTCACATATTGAAATTCATAAGAGCGGATTATAGATATAATTTAATAAGTTTTTATAAAAGAAAAAATAAGAAAAAGAAAGTGAATTAGACGATAGGAAGCAGAGATCGTGATGCTCATTGTTAGGCTTTTAATACTCAATACAATAGGTCAGATGCTCACTAAAAGTACACTAATGCTCATTTAGTGAAAGCCATAACTTTTCACTCAATTTACAAAAATGCTACCGTTAAAAAATTTGCCCTTTCGCTTGTTTTCTACCTCAAACACAGGACCTTTTGTTTATGGGCTGTCTTCATTAGTTATTGTGGGCCTTCGTTGTATTGGGCGGAAGCTTAAACAAAATTATAAAAATACCTTAATGTACGATTCCCACCCGTTCACCTGTGTGTATAATATACGAACGGTTGAAAATGCGATACCAATTTTATTAACAAGTTAATTATTTTTAATGTAAAAGTGCAATAACTAAACATAAAAGTGTAGTGTCATGAAATGAAACTGAAAAATTCACACCCTTTTTATATTAATTGAATTCCATCTAAGAATTTCACAATTAAATATTAAATATATGTGTATTTGTATTCGTGCATCACTCAAGTGCAATACCTTCTTATATAATTTAATTCCACTAGATTTTCAAATCTAATAGAAATAACCTAAATTTATTAGGGAAAACACATTTCTTTCATCAACATGTGTTTTTAGTGTTATTCATAACTTTTTTGCATCAGCAACAAACATGTCTTATATTGATTATAAGCAAATGTTTCTAAATTTAAAGGCAGAAAATTATCATAAAATTTAACACTTGTGTGGAGTCTAATAAGATTAATATTGACGGGGGTAAGATAAAAAATAATCAAAATTCACTGGGTAATTATACACTTTTAAAAGTACAAAGTTGAATTAGTAATTATGACTCAATCCAAAATGGTAACTATAATTGTCTATTAAAGTAATTTTTTATTACATAAAGTATGATAACGGAAATGTTTGTGCCTCCAATGATATAAGAATATCTTTAAAACATGAAACCATTGGTGAGATTATAAAACTATTAATTGTATTTAACAAAATATCCATAGCAGCTATCGAAGAAGTACATAATAAATTTCACAATTATATGTTTTGGGCAATAGGATGACATATTTTCAATGTTGATTTGGCTGGCAAAAAATTATGCTTTTTCTATTCGGTTAAAGTTCGTGAAGTTTGATGGGTTCATGACATAAGAAAGTAAATGCTATGTTTCTAATTTGTGGAAAGGAATGAGAAACAATAACAAGTAGAAATTAATAACTAAAAAATGTGTTTTAGTTAAAAGAAAGATTTTCAATAATGTTTATTTGGTTGGCAAAAATTATGCTCCTTTTGTTTGGTTAGAATTTATTATGGTTGATGGGTTCATGAAATAAGAAAGTAATAAGAAAAACAAAGTCAAATTTGTTGAAAGGGATGAGAAACAACCACAAATTAATTAATTACTCAATGTCAAAGTTTAACGTTTACAAAATATAGCATGCAAAAAACCAAATTCAGCGAAAGGGAAAATAAAGAACAAATTGTCATCATCTCCCACCACTCAATGACATAGATAACATCTCCATGCTCTCCTTCACTCGTCTTACCACCACTAGTGAAAGAATATCTCACATTAGTAATTGTGTGAGAAGATTCAAACGACGAAATATACTCATTATCTTTTGAAGACGTTTCATTTTCCCCTAATCCTCCCCCTGGGTGTCTCTCAAGAACTCTCAATCCCTCTATCTCCATTGCCACTTCTTTCATAGTTGGCCTATCATCCCTCTTCACCTTCAAACAACGGCTGGCAATCTTCCCAACTTGCATAAGTTGATCGAAGTTGACATCGTTAACTATCCGATGGTCAACTGTTTCAGACAACCGACCATTTTTCAGAGAAGAAACAAAATAAGCCCCCAGATTCCTATGCTCCTCTGCCCTAGTAGGTGAAATTGCCTTCTCTCCCGTTAATAGCTCTGCCAGAACAACCCCGAAACTATAAACATCGCATTTCTCTGTCAATTGGCCCGTGTGAAAGTATTCTGGGTCAATATATCCAAATGTTCCTTGCACTAAAGTTGTGATTTGACTTCGGTCAAGAGGGACACGCCTTGAAGCTCCAAAGTCGCCAACTTTTGCAGTGAGCCTATCATCAAGTAGAATATTTGCTGTCTTTACATCTCTATGAATGATTGGAGGAGAAGCAGCAGAGTGTAGATATGACAGCGCTCCAGCAGATTCTGATGCAACTCTAAAACGGGCCGCCCATGAAAGATTTGATGATTGGGCATGGCGTGGAGATGCTCTTAGAGAGTGCCATTGGTTATAAACTCATAGACTAGTAATGGAACTTCTGTCTCTAAACAACAGCCGAAGAGCTTGACAACATTTCTATGGCAACCACTCCTATTTCATTGAGTGCACCTTTGTAAACTGTCCCATATCCTCCTTGGCCTAAGATAGTTTTTTCATCAAAATTGTTGGTGGCTTTCTCAAGATCTTCTAGTGTGAAGATTTTCATTCTTGTATCACTTGATCCTTCGCTTCCAGCTATGTGTTTCTGTAACAGCATGCCACCATTTTGATGAAAAAATTGCTCTCTAAGTTTGTTAAGCCTCCTCTTACTCGATCCCAAGTATATGAAGAAGCTTACTACTAGAAATAATGTGACAGCAACACTCACACCTGTGTATCACAAGTTGAAGTACAATAATGAATTTATTGCCTTCTTTTAATTACTACCAAGTACATGCAACCTTAAGTATTTTCTAACTTTCCTATTTTTGTGTCCAAAAACTTTATTTGTCCCCCTCTAATGTGTCTAATTTCCAAGTATTGTTGTTTCTCTACAGTGGGCTGGCTGGGGAAGTATTCAATACATACACACACACATATCCCATTCGTTCTTGAATTGAGTAGACGAGTAGTTACAGAAAGTAAAGATATGCATTTTTATACTGAGTATTTAATATGGGAAGAGAAAAACTGTGAAACACATTTCCTTTTCTGTAAAAACAAATGAACAATAATTTTGAGGAAAAAAAAAAAATATATATATACAACTTTTTAGGATCAGAACATATATGAAGGCCCCAAATATCCGAAAATATTCTAAGTGTTTGGCTAACTTACAACTCAAAGGAATGGAGGAGAATGTATTATATTCCACTTGATAAAACATTACAATTGGTGGCCTTATATAGGCAATACAAGTGGAGTAAAATAATCCCTAGGAAATACAATTTACCTTTCCAAGAAGACCTTTCATCTCTCCAATAAAAGTAGGGAAAGATAATTTATGTTCCCTAGGAAGTAAACTAATTAAGATTAATTAATTAATCCCAACAAATTCCTCCTCTAATCTTAATTCTCTTCGGTCTCTCATTCCGAGCCCCAACTTGCAATGCTCAAAGGTTGCGATTGGCAATGCCTTTGTGAAGATGTCTGCTGCTTGATCTCGGCTCGCTACGTGAATTAGACTGACCTCTTTGTTCTTCACTTGCTCTCGGATGAAGTGGAATCGAACGTCAATATGCTTGCTCCTCTCATGGTGGACTGGATTCCTTGCAAGCTCTATTGCTGATTTGTTGTCAACACAAATCGTAGTCGGCTCCGTCTTCCCGAGCTCCAGCTCGGTCATCATCTTTCTCACCCAAACTGTGTGTCTTACACAGTATGATGCTGCGACATACTCTGCTTCACATGTTGACAAAGTTACAATCGGTTGCTTCTTTGATAACCAAGTGAAAGCTGTGTTTCCCAGATTGAAAACATAACCGGTGGTACTCTTTCGATCGTCTACATCTCCACACCAATCGCTGTCAGAATACCCTATCATTTTGGGCTCGGCCGACCTCCCGTACAATAGCCCGTGCGTCTTCGTCCCTTGGATGTATCTCAGGATCCTCTTTATCGCCTTCCAGTGAGATTCCCTCGGGTCCTCCATGAACCGACTGATAACCCCAACGCTGAAAGCCAGGTCCGGTCTCGTACAGGTTAAGTACCTAAGACACCCGACCAGACTTCTATATAAGCCTGCGTCAGCTTGATTTCCTCCCCCAAACTTAGAAAGTTTGGTTCCAGTCTCCATTGGAGTCCTGACCGGCTTGCATTCCTCCATTTTGAACCTTTTCAGAATCTCCTTAGCATAGGCTTCTTGGGAAATAAATATTCCGTCTTCGGCTTGCTTCACCTCAAGGCCTAGGAAGTATTTTAATAGTCCCAAGTCTGTCATTTCAAATTCATTCTTCATCGCTTCCTTGAAATCTTTAACCATTTTTCCGTTGTCTCCCACAAAGATTAGGTCATCCACATACAGGGCGACAAACAAGACTCCATTCTCATTCTTCTTCACGTAGAGTGTGTGCTCATATGGACATTGTAGAAAGCCACTCTGCTTGAAATATGTATCAATTGGAGTGTTCCATGCCCTTGGTACCTGCTTCAACCCATACAGAGCTTTCTTTAGTTTCAGTACTTTGTTCTCGTTCCCGAATCGGACGTACCCGGCTGGTTGCTCAACATAAACTTCTTCTTCCAAAGTTCCGTTAAGGAACGCTGACTTTACATCCATCTGACCGATCGGCCACTTCATCTGGGCAGCATATGCAATCAGTAGTCGAATTGTATCCATCCGAGCTACTGGAGCAAATACCTCGTCATAGTCAATTCCAGCCTTTTGCTTGTAACTTTTTGCAACAAGCCGAGCTTTGTATCGCTCGATCATACCTTCAGCATTGCATTTCTTCTTATACACTCATTTGACTCTGATCGGCTTATGACCTCTCGGGAGATTGGTAAGTTCCCAGGTCTGATTCTTCTCAATCGCTTTTATTTCTTCGTTCATGGCATCTCTCCATTTTTCATCGTGCTTGGCTTCTTCAAAAGTAATATCCTCCCTATCGGCTAGAAGACATACCATGTGAACTTCTGGAGCTGCTTCATATATGTCTTGTATGTTTCTGTACCTTTGCCGGCTCGTCCCTTCTTCTTCTTCCTCGTCCCCCGAGGTCGTCATAGATCCCGCCCCGATTGGTTCTGGTGTCATCTCGAGCGGGATTGGAATTGGGGTCCCGCCCGGGGCCTCTTCATCATTTGAGGTCCCGTCCGGGACGTCCTCGTTATTTGAGGTCCCGTCCGGGACGTACTCCTTCTCTGTGTTCCAATCCCAGCTTCCTTTTTCATTTATCTCTACATCTCTGCTCACTGTGATCTTTTTCTCCTCGGGATCATATAGTCTGTATCCCTTTGTCTTCTCATCATAGCCAATGAAGACAAGCTTCTTGCTTTTGTCTTCCAATTTTGTCCGTCTCTGATCGGGCACATGTGCGTAAGAGATACTCCCAAACACCCTCAAGTGTGACACGGTCGGCTTTTGACCACTCCATGCTTCTTGAGGTGTTAGATTTTCAAGATTTGAGTGCGGACACCTGTTCTGTACATACACCGCACATCGTACCGCCTCGGCCCAAAATTGCTTTGGCATATTTTTGCTCTTGAGCATGGATCTTACCATGTCCATAATGCTCCGGTTTTTTCGCTCGGCCACCCTGTTCTGTTGAGGTGAGTACGGGGCGGTAAGGAATCTTCTAATTCCTTCCTCTTCACAAAACTTTGTAAAAGAGTCTGAAATGTATTCTCCCCCCGGTCTGACCTCAACGCTTTCACCTTTAGCCCGATTGTCTTCTCCACCTCGGCTTTGAAATTTTTGAATGTTTTAAAGGCCTCCGATTTTTCTTTTAGAAAATATACCCAAGTCTTCCTGGTGTAGTCATCAATAAAGGTGATAAAGTACCTTCGCCCACTGAAAGATGATGGCGTGATCGGCCCACAAATGTCCGTATGGACTGTCTCCAATGCTCCCTTGGCTCGGTACTTGGCAGTCTTCTGAAAGCTCGTCCGGGTGTGTTTCCCAAGTACGCAGCTTTCACAGAATTGCTTTGGAAAATCCATCTCGGGTAGTCCATGCACCAAGCCCTTTTTGCTCAGCTCGGCTAATCCTCCAAAGTTCAAATGTCCGAAACGTAGGTGCCATAATAGTGACTTGTCCGTCAGGTCGACTTTCAAGCACTTATGGTTTACGCTTCTCAAGTCCAACTTGTACATTCTGTTCTTGGCCATCTCTACCCGGGCGACGGCCCGGCCTCGTCTATCCTTCAAGTGTAGGTATCGACCACTTAGGTCGGCTGAATACCCTTTCTCCATAAGCTGTCCCATGCTTATGATATTTGTCTTCATGCTCGGGACATAGAGTACGTTTTCAATCGTCCCCTCTTGTCCATTCTTTTGCAGAAATTTAACCTTTCCTCGGCCTTTGATAACTACTTTTGATGTATCTCCAAAAGATGCATTTCCTCCCTCAGCCTCCTTCAACTCAATGAATAAATGTTTATAACCACTCATGTGGTTGCTCGCCCCGGTATCCAAGTACCATGTAGCGTCGTCTGTTAAGCTTCCTTCTTTGTGTGCTAGTAAGAGCACTCCTTCCTCATCTCCATCATCATCCTCATGCTCAGCAACATTTAGATTCTCCTCCGGTTTTGGTTTCGACCAACGGTCTCTTGCGAAATGTCCCCGTTTCCTGCAATTGTAGCATTCCCCATCGGGTCTGCCTCCCCGACCGCCTCAGGCAACTCCTCTGCCTCGGCCTCTCCAGGTCGGGCGATGTTGGTCCTCCCGGTTCTGGTGGGTATTCTCCTCTCGGTTGTAGTCTCCTCTTCCTTGGCCCCGGCCACGGAAGTGACCTCGGCCTCGGCCTCTCGGTTGATGGGCATACATTGCCTTCTCCTCTACCACCACGGTTTGTAATGCCTCTTCAAGCGATTCTAGCCGCTTCATCTTTCTTTGTTCATGTGCCTCCAACGACCCCGACAGGTCGTCAATGGTAAGCGTTTCAATATTTCTAGCTTCTTCGATTGCGCATACCACGTTCTCGAATTTGTCCGTAAGTGTTCGTAGAATTTTTTCTACTATCCGACTCTCACTTACGGTTTCACCATTTCTCTTCATATGGTTTGCTATGGTCATCACCCGATTAATGTACTCGGTGACCTTCTCGTTCTCTTTCATCCGCATAGTCTCCAACTCTCCTCGTAGAGTTTGCAACCTCACTTGCTTTACTCTTTCCCCTCCTTTGAATACTCTTTCGATGATGTCCCAAGCTTCTTTTGAAGTTTCGGCATCGGCTATCTTCTCGTGGATGGTGTCATCCACTGCTTGAAGCAACCAAAACAGTGTCGTTTGGTCCTTCTTTTGTGCTCCTTCGAGTTCCACTTGTTGGGCAACCGTCAAGACGGTTCCTTCCTCCGGTGTTGTGTAGCCATTATCGACAACATCCCATACTCCTTGTGACTTCAATAGTGCTCTCATTTGAGCATTCCATCGATCGAAGTTTGCTTTCTTCAATTGAGGTAGTTGGCCGAACATGGTGGCTGTCATCTTCTTCTTCAACAGTGGCTCTGATACCAATTTGAAGGCCCCAAATATCCGAAAATATTCTAAGTGTTTGGCTAACTTACAACTCAAAGGAATGGAGGAGAATGTATTATATTCCACTTGATAAAACATTACAATTGGTGGCCTTATATAGGCATTACAAGTGGAGTAAAATAATCCCTAGGAAATACAATTTAGCTTTCCAAGAAGACCTTTCATCTCTCCAATAAAAGTAGGGAAAGATAATTTATGTTCCCTAGGAAGTAAACTAATTAAGATTAATTAATTAATCCCAACAATATAAAGAATTCAGATTGAATGAGTCTATGACTAGGTGTTATACTTCTCTAGCTTGAGCGTGAATATTTTTGTTCAATTGAATTGGCCACTAAATGGTATGCACGCTTGTTTCTTGGGTCTAATACGACAAACAAAGAGTTATGTACGTAATACTCAGTCTCCTATTATAGAAGGTTTAACATTTTCCTATGGTATAGAGATGGAGAACATTTTATATTAAATTGTACATGCATTATTTCGACTATATAATGTGTAGCTAATTTTGATAATTTCTCAAAGTATTCTTGGCAAGGAAGATCTATAAGTAAAGATGGTTATGATAAATAGTTGAAATGTTTCAAAGAGGGATCACTTACTGGTACAAATTAACGGCAAGGTATTATTGCCACGCTGCTTGAGGATACAACCTGTTCTGTTTTTGTACCCATCTCCTTTGTATTCTTTGGGGCACGAACAAGTGTAGCTGCCAGGAGTGTCCTTGCAATTTGCATTGGTAGCGCAACGGTGATCCTTTATTTCTGCATTCCTCTATATCTATATAAGAAAGAAATGGAGCACAAATCAATAACATCATTATGAGATAATTACTATTATTATTATTTATGTATTATGAAATATGTCAAAAAGCAACAACGTTTTCAAGCTTGTCCGTCCTTTTTACATTTAGCAATTCAAGCAATCAACAACAAAATTCTGTCAATTAATCAAAGTTAGATACACCCTAAATAGCGCAACTCAAAATTATTCAAAACTCCAAATTTCCAATAAAGTAAAATTAGAGAATTCTGAATGAGAGATTGATGATACTGAAGTCTGAAACTAAATAGTGGCTCGGCCAAAGCAGAGAAACTGATGGCTGAATTAGCAGCACAACCTCGAGTCTCGACCCTTTCTTCTGCTTCAGAACCGCATATAAACTTTTCCTTTTAGCTTCATTTAAAATACTCCGTAATGTTTAGTCTTTCGTAAATTGCCAATTGAATTGGGGCTTGAGCTTTGGCACTTCGAAGACGTGATCTAGAAAAAAATGACACACCATCCGTGGATGGGCCCCCAGAACCGATGAGACACTTAATCTGAAAGGATGCAGTGAAGACATGATCTCTTGTTCTAGTCGCTGCTGCTTTGTTGTTATTTAGGTTTTGTTTTCTTTTAATTGGTTTTTCAATTGGGATTCAAGCATTTCCATTTCAGTTTTTAAGTTTGTTTTTTTTTTTCAAAAAAAATAACTTAATTAATAATAAAACTGAGGACCAGATACAAATTCGACATAACAAAAGCTACGCTGGGGTGAGACTCAGAGCTGGAATCACGCTTACTGGCGGTCCATCTTGCTAACCCCACAATGTGGTAGACTCCATACACAGCACTGTTGTACCTGCTACTAGAATGATAATGAGAGAGCAAAACAGAGTTGGGACTAAAAAAATTGAAAAGGAACATAATCCAGTTTGACCAGCCACTGGTAAGGAAATAGTGATTTGACCAGCCTCTGCTAAAGGAACAAACTTCATATTCTCATCTTCTCCCGCAACTGGCGGTGCTGTCCAGACAGCACTGCCGCTTCCAAGTTTTTTGATGATGCTTCATCAACATCCATGCTCGCCTGAGCCTCCATCTCGCTATATTTATCAGTAATCCGACGCTTTCTAGGTGTATCCTGTGCTGTGGTAGCCTCTTTTCCTTTTGCCAAGAGTCCTTCCAGGAGCGGCCCTAGGTGGGGGGCAGGGGGCGGGGTACATAGGCCCAAAAAAATAGAAAAAATTTAAGTCCAGAATTTTTTCTTTGGAATAGGTTTGAGTAGGCTGAGTTTTCATCCTTAAATACCACTTTTGTCCGGCCCAATAGCCCTGATGCTTTAGAATACGGAAGCGCTTAGCGGCTAATTAGAATTACGCGAAAAGTGCAGTCTTCTAAGTTCTAACTCACGTCTGCCGAAAGCCCTAAAGGAGTTACGTAGCAGCCTGCCTAATCCCTTAGTCCTTAGACGGCTCGGAGTTACTCTAGTCTCCAATCTTCGAAGTTCCTCACGGCCCTCACCGCCTTAGCCCTCAGCAAATTACTACGGAGTAAGAAGCAATTTAGCCAATTAGCCTTGAGCCTTCACAAATTCAAATAAATAACAGTCTCTTTGTCATCCGGTAAGAAGCAATTTTGAACCCCCCGGTGATCTCTTTCAAGAATTGAAAATGTTGCAAAATGTTTTACCGGATGACAAAGAGACTGTTATTCAAATTCTTGAATTTGTGAAGATTATGGGCTGCTATCCGAACACAACAATTGCTTATAGGATACTATTGACAGTACCGGTAACTGTGGCCACTGCAGAAAGGAGTTTTTCAAAATTGAAGATTCTCAAAAATTATTTGCGATCAACAATGTCTCAAGAAAGGCTTAATGGATTAGCTATATTAAATATTGAACATACTTTGTTAGAAAAGCTAGATTATGAAGTTATAGTTGATGACTTTGCTTCACAATGTTCAGCAAGAAATGTATTTAAGTAATATTTTATTTGGTTCTTTTGAAAACGTGATTCGACTATGTTTAATTTAATGAATTCAGGTATTTTCTTAATTATAAAGGTCTTCGAATATTATTATTTTGCATGTTAATTTAGATAGAAATGGGGTTGACATTTTTTTCTAAAAATAGGCTCATTTTAAATTATTCGCCCATAGGCCTTCAAATATATAGGACCGTCCCTGAGTCCTTCCACCAGATAGCTCTCCTGTTTCCCTTTTTCTTGATCAGACTCTACTATTTTCCCCTGCGTATCGCTCACTTTGTTGTTGCTAGGTATGAGCCATCTATTTCCCGGGTGCATCCCTTCCCTCCTCATGTCTACTCGAAGCCACGGCCCATACGGTTTCTCTCCAATTCCCAACCCACTGTGCGGATTAGAGGGACAGAATCGATCAGCGTGACCAAGAATCCCACATAGAATACAGAAGTTCGGGAGTCTCTCATATTTAAAATTTGCCCAAATCCAGCCGTCTCCCTCCTGTCTAACTTGTAAACGCCGGGTTAAAGCCAAGTTAACATTCAGAGTGACCCTAATGCGCATAACCAACCTTTGCTTTCCGCCGGAATAGCTCTCATCCAGTTGCACAAACTTACCAATGTTGTTGCCTATTCCTCGTGCAGTCCTTGCCGTCATGTAACTTAGCGGTAAATCATGAACCTGAACCCAAAAGTCCGCATGGTGCAATGCAATCTCCAAAGGTTTATCAGTACGTTCCAACCGTTTGATAACCACCAAATTCTGCTCAAAAGACCAAGGCCCTTCATCCACAACTCTGTTCCGGTCACCTTCATGATAAAACTGTAGCAAGAATGTTGAGTCCTCGATTTCATCTATGGAGACCCCTTTCACTGGTCTCCAGACCGTAGCCATTGTTTGACAAAAGGAAACAGCCCGAACAGGTTTATGAGATACCACTTTGGTCACCGCCGCTAGATGAAAACCCTATGTTTTCCCACGTTCGTTCTCCACCGGATCAGCCGCAATCACCAATCCCCTGTTTTCTTCCTCAGCAATTGAGAGCATATTAACATTTCTCGAGATCATGTCCATTTCAAGCCAAAACAAAATCACCGAATCAAAACAAATTGGAAAAGAAACGTGAACACAAAATCTCGCAGCAACACACTTCGTTCACAGCAGTGGAAACAAATGCAGACCAAAACCAGAGAAAACAACACAGTAATCCTCTGCCAAAACCAGCCGGACGAAAGCACGGGACGGAAATCGCCCGGAAGAAACTGAGAGAAAAAAAATAAGATTACCAGACCCGACTTAACGGAATAGCGTGCACCTCCTCCTTGCCGCCTAGCTCAAATCGACGGTCAACATCTTACCCTGCGCTGCCGCTGTCATCGTGCTGCTAGAACGACGGTTGACTTACTCTATGAAATTTCACCAGTTTTTAAGTTTGTTATTTTTGGGCTTTGCAATTTCAGGGGCTGGATGAATCATAATTATATTATATCCATTTTTGTGGCGAGCCAAAACAAATTTAATGTGTAATTTTTTTTACATATATACAAAACAATTGGGGGGCATTGGCTCCCGCCAGCCCCCTGTCTCTACCATGTGAGGAAAGACAGAAAATAATACAGAGTATTAATGCCGTAACCCCTATTTTCAGCTTATCAATTTTATGAGTCAACTTTTTTACCAAACACTTAAAATTTGATTTTAGCGTTGAATTGTATAATGATAAAAATAAATAAGGTTAAAGTTACTTTTTTGTCTGATGCTACTTTAAAAGAACCTTTTATATTTTATTAACAAATATTTTAAATTTAGTTTCAACATAATTGAGCAGATTAAGCCAATGTAGATGCTTTAACTTGAATTTCATGAATTTCAGCAGATTCAGCCTATTCAACCAATTTTAGAGCTTGTTTGATAACACTCAAATTGGCTGAATCGGCTGGATCTGTTGAAATTCATGAAATTCTTGCTTTAGTGGTTGAATTGGTTGAATCTGTTGAATTGTGGGAAAAAACATTTAAAATACATCTATTAATAAAATAAAGAAAAGTTATACGAAAATAGCTAATTCAGCTAGAAAAGTATCTTCAATATAATTAACCTTACTTATTTTGATTATTGAACAACCCGGTGCATGAAATAAAAAGTTACGTGTTTGGTGAAAAAATTGACTAATAAGGATGATAAATCCAAAAACAGGGTCACCAAACGCCCCTAATGTTATCAAACGAGGCCTTAGTGTTATCAGACGAGCTTTTACCTTTTAAGAGGAAAGCTAGCAAACTTCACAAAGTTGTCTCACTTAATATTTCTTGCACAGTAAGAAAGTGAAAACCGTCATATTTTTGTCCACCGATTTTACAAGTTATAATTTCTCTTAACGAAATATTACTACTAGTATTTAAAATAACTCTAATAAGCCGGTAGACGTAGCTCAGCTAGTAGATAGAGAGTGTCACGTGGGTTAAGTCACGGGTTTAAATCCTGACAACTGGGATGAGAGGTTGTTATGTAAAAATGCATAAGGCCTCTGCAAGTTTATCTTGACCAGAGCCCAACTCGCTATCTATCTGTCTTAGATTAAAGTCTACTTTATTCCCCTAGTTAATTGTCCGACCGGTGCTAGGGGCAGGTCTGATCCAGACATTTTATGGCCCTGAGACAATATAGATTGAGTAGGCCTTAGGGATAACGTGTGAATGTTTATATGTTTTATAAAAAAAACAATAAGTAGAATTAAACAATTTTGTCATCTAAATAAGAGTATAACACATCAAACAAATTAATAAATGAGATGGTTAGATAGATTATATTCAAGTATTTGATAAGTAACATGCGAGTATACTATGTACCTAAACCGGCTGAATGGAAAAGTAATACAATTGTTACTTGAAATAAAGAATTTTGAAATGGAGAAAGATGTTCACTAGATTAAAACACATTGCAAATTTCTAAATTCGTTTACTTACATGAGAGAACCAAATAAAATTAGCAAAACACTATCAATGAATCGTGAGCTTACATGAGAAAAGTAGATGAAAATAACATTTATGGGTTAATCCTTAATGAATCAAAAGAAATGGTGAATTATATTCTCCAGGAATTTTGGTGTGTATGTTTCAAAATTTTAGACTTGTAATTTGAAGATGTTGAATAAATTGAAATTATAAAAAAAAATATAAGTTCGTTTTTATTTTTAATTTTTATAATAAAAATAATAACAATAAAAATAATGCAAATTTGATTGATTGAATAGGAATAACAGAGTATGGACGAAATGTTTTACTAGATTAAAATTGCTGGAATGAATGGATATATTAAATATAATGGTGAAACACAAGTCCATCTTTTGTCCTAGCTCTGTCTTCACGGGTGTGCGTTTGAAAATGGTGTTTCAGTCAAAAAGTGACAGTTTAACCTTTTTTAGCGTTTTTAATAAGTGAAAATGTTATTTGGTAAATCGTTGTTCGGCCCTAGCATTTTTGGATGAAATCGCTAAAATTATTTACCTATTTTTGAACTCATACTATTTTTTGTATTATTATTACATTATTTATCAAATTTATATGAATTTTTATAAGATTAATCAATTGTTTTACCTAGTTTTTTTAAACAATATGATTTATCAAGTTAAAATGACTTGGTTGACTGAATTTTTGAAACAAAACTTATATCAAGTTTTAACATCTTTAACTTTTTCAAGTCAATAATGGTAAAGTTTGGACCACGATTTCAATTAGTATAATATTATGAAAGTTATAAATATTATAGCTTTATGAAAATAATTTGAACAAAGAATGTTCCAATATAATTTCTATACTATACTACATAATTAATTTCCTATGAAAATATATAAGTGGTCGATTGACCATGATTCAAAGATTGCAAAGTTTAAGAGATCGAGTGAGTAAATAATACAAACTTTAGAAGTAGCTTTTAATAATATCAACTATTTGAATGTAGAACAAAAATAAAATGGAGTCATTTTTTAAAAAAAATCCACTAATTTAAGACATTAAAAACTAATATCAAACCAATAAATAATATTCGGAAATACGCTTACTAACTTTATATTTTGATACCAGTTTTTTATGAATTAAATGACTAATGTTTTAGTAAAAAATTGCTATGTATTGGGCACATAATAAACATCGGAAATAAATTGGTGGCTACCATCCTTTAGACGGATTAAGATGTTACCTCTTCCTTCAACCGATACCTTTGACTCATCTCCAAATGTGACTTTTCCGTTGGCTTGCTTAATTTCCGCAAACATGGTTTTGTCACCGGTCATGTGGTTGCTAGCCCCGGTATCTAACACCCACATACTCTTTCTTTCTTTTTCTTTAAGATCATGTGCCATCAATAAGGTAAGATCAACTTCATCCTTGATGGGGTTAAACTTTTCTTCCACTTCACAGTAATTTGCCTTGCAATCGGAAGCGAAATGACCAAATTTATCACAATTATAGCATCTAACTTGTGATTTCTCATACCTTTGGTATCCGCCTCTTCCACGACCTCTTGTCGGCTTGAAGTGTTGTTTTTTCTCTTCTTCGTGTTCTTGGTGATTTTCACCATGTCCTCTTCCTCGGCCTCGACCTCGTCCACGGCCCCTAGCTCGCCCTCTTTGACCATCACCTCTTTTGAATGAAAGTTGTGTATAAAGTGCTTGCTCCAACGGATATTGCACTTTCTTCTTCTTCATTTTTTCTTCATGGGCCACTAGTGATCCGTTAAGTTGGTCTATAGTCATCGAGTCTATATCATGTGATTCCTCAATAGCTACTACCACATGCTCAAAATTTGGAGTTAAAGAGCGAAGAATTTTTTCTACCACTCTTGTATCTTCCAAATTTTCTCCATTCCTCCTTAGTTCATCTACTACCTTCTCAACTCTATCAAAATAATCAGAAATAGACTCGGATTCCTTCATTTGAAGAGACTCAAACTCACCTCTAAGTGTTTGGAGACGAACGCGTTTTACCTTATCGACTCCACGATATGTATTTTGAAGAATCTCCCAAACTTGCTTCGAAGTAGTTGCATTTGCAACCTTCACAAGTTGATTGTCATCCAAGCATTGATGAATGAGAGTCATTGCCTTTTGATCCTTCTCCCGAGCCTTCTCTAATGCGTCCTTTTGGAGTGCACTAAGAGTACTTTCATCCTCCGGTTCAACGTAGCCATTCAGCACCAAATCCCACACCTTTTGTGAACCTAATACTGCCTTTATTCGGATGCACCAAGTACTATAGTTGTCTTTGGTTAGGCGAGGGAATTGAAAGGATTGCATCCCGTTAGCCATTGCTCTGATACCAATTTGTTGGAATATTAGAGGTAGAGGCTAAGTATTTTAGGACGTTATAAGTAAATTGTGTAAGTAGAAAAAGCTTTTAGCTAACTAGAAGAGAGGATGGAAGAAGAGAGAACTTGTATTTTATTGCTCGAAGATTTCTTAGCTTGATGCTTGATTACAAATGAGCACAACTACACATATTTATACTACTTACATCCTCAATAAATGGTGGAGAGTTCTCTAGAATCTTCTTATCTAGAATACTCTATTATTAATTATTCTCTAGAATGTCTCTAGAAGTCTCACACTCTAGAAACTTTCTAGAACATTTCTCCTCCAGAACACTCCTTATTATTTTGGGCTCTGCCCATTACAACAAACATCAATTATTAACTTAGCCCAAAATCAAGTTTACATTCTAACAGGCAACCATTAGAGAGGTATGGATTCCCGCTATAACCGAAGTTGCATTTACATCGGTACCCGAACTCGAATTTCCCCATATCGCACGTCGTGGTGTTGGATTTGCCGCAAACATACCCTTCTTCTGCAGCTGCACTTTCACAAGTCTGACTCCCATTGCCCACAGCCCAGTCGACGACCAAAGGCGTCGAGTTAAACCCCAGACGTCTATGTGTGAGATCCTCCCGACGGTAACGATTTCCATACCAGTTTTTTCTGGCCACAAAAGAATGGCAGCAATTGTTGAACCCCAAGCTACTGGCAGTAAGCTCAGGGGCGGATCTAGCATTTACGTTCAGGTGGGGCCATAATTTAATTAAATAACGTATATTATAAAAAAATGTCAAAATGTAGTACAGTATAATAATATCTTAGAAGTCAAAATGTAAATTATAGAATGTCAAAGAATAAATTGAATATTACAGAATCAACGATACAATTATCTTAAAAGTCATAGATATCGAACCGAAGTTTTATCGGTTACCCAAACGTGTAGTGCCAATTTTTAGGTTAGTTTCTCGGAAACAAGATAAACCGATTTTTTTACTCTAAAATCTATACTCTATATAAAGAAAACTTATTTTCACCTACGAAATCCAATGTATTCAACTAATTAATTTTTCGGTCAATATTCAAAAGCCCAATGAATTAAACTAATTAATTTTTAGGACAATATTCAAAAAGCTCAATCAATTGAACTAATTGGTTTTTCAGACTAATAAAGCTCAATTAGTTGGACTACTTAATTTTTGCATCCTAGTATTCAAAAGTTAAAATTCAGACTTGATTTGTGTAAGATAGCATGTTCCTGGATTTGGATGGAAAATACAAAAAACTGCTGCTCCAGCTAGGAATCGAACACATAACCTCTATACTGCCAATCACACATCTACCATCACACCAACATAACTTTTGTTTAGAATATGACGTTTGTTCTAATTATACCATTTCTTCACAGTACATATATATATATATATATATATATATATATATATATATATATATATATATATAATAGTAATTTCTTTTTTTTTGAGTCGAAGCCTAGGCCCTCCCTGGCCGTATGCCAGATCCGCCCCTTGGAGATATTCCTTCATCGTCACTTGCTCCTGGTTGTCCGGTTCTAGCCGACGGACACGTATAACTCCGGCGAAGAGCTTCTCCCTCTATCTCCGGCAAATGGCAGCACCTTGTCCACTCCAGTAATGTGGCTAGTCCATAATAAACATACCTGCAAAGGAGAATAACAAGAAACAACGTGGCTCGAGACGCGTAAACGCCGGCCTCAGAAAGTATTTCCGGTGAACGGAAATCTTCCCCCAGGATATAACGAGCCCTTCGACCATGAGTCAGAACCAGAACTACGAGGGAAATCAACATCATAATAATCCAGCACAAGCTTTTTGATGAAAACATTTTTGTGAAGTTGTTTTTCCTTTCTTTTCTCTCCAAGAAGACAAAGTGTGCGTGTGTGTATTTTATGAGGGATTATTGCTCCATATAAAAAGGAAGAATATGGGTGTTGGTGATCCTAATAAATAGGAGCAAATAATGGAAAACATCCGTTCCTAATTTTACTTTGGCTCCACCCAATTAATTAGAGTGTTAATTACCCTTTCGGTTACTTAAGAGTGATTTGTTCAAAATATTTTGTTTATTTGAAATAACAAAATTTCCAACAATCCCCCACATATTTCAAATAAACATTTTACAATTTTGAATACACTAAAATAAAAATATGCTGGATTAAAGGAATGAGACTTTAAGATTGGTGTCCGTAGACTATGAACCAAACCGAGACGATTAAGTCTTTATAAACCGAGCTTTTGGTGAAGCATATAGTTTCTATGAACCAAAAAGCTACTATGGTAAATCAGGGTCTTAATGGTCATGTCTCACCCCGCACAACTCCCCGCGTTAACGCCGTGGTGCGCCTTTCGGCCGTGCGCGTGCCTGGTTTTCGTGAGTGCTATAGAAGCGTTGTCAAGGCTTCATAGAGACGGCCCCACCTCACACTCATATAGGTGATCTCATCAAGTGTGTTCTGCACTTAACACACCACCCATAAGGGCTATGAAAATCATTAAGAGTTTTAGCTCAACCTCACAAAGAAATGCAGTCTAGCCTTCCACACCATAGAAAGGGACATTTAATAAGGCTAGCAGAACAAATAGAAGACTTGTTATTACCCATATGAACTTGCTTCATGGGATCTCCAATCACACAAGTTGGGTTACCATCCCTATTTGTAGTCAAAGTGACACTAGTCCCATTTCCCTCGATGTTTCGATTATCATTTTTCGTCCTAGGGCTTTCGTCAAAGGATCCGCTAGATTACCTTATGACCTCACAAAATTAATGGACACAGTTCCATTCTTCAATAATCGTTTAATGACTTTGTGTCTTAAACGAATGTGTCTATTCTTCCCATTATAACACATTTTCTTAGCAGTATTTATTGCACTTTGGCAATCACAAAGAATAGACACCGATGGTGTTGGTTTTGTACCAACCGGAATTTCTGCTAAGAAATTTTTCAACCACTCCGCCTCACTACTAGTCACTTCCAAAGCTATAAGCTCAGACTCCATAGTGGATCTAGAAATGAGAGATTGTTTGGTTGATTTCCACATAATAGCACCACCTCCAAGGGTGAATATATATCCTGTATTGGATTTAATCTCATCTGAGTCAGAGACCCAGTTAGCATCATTGTATCCCTCTAGTACAACGGGTAAACCTCTATAAAATATACCATAATTCATGGTACCTCTCAAATATCTCAGTAACCGCCTCAACACGGTCCAATGATCCCCATTTGGATTATGGGTATATCGGCTCAATCTTCCGACAGCATAGGCTATGTTGGGTCTCGTATAGTTCATTAAATGTAATAAACTCCCAATTATTTGTGCATATTCATATTGAGCCTCAGGATCACCTCTATGTTTTGCCAAATGTGTATTAGAGTCATAAGGGGTATTCACAGGTGTGACATTGAAATGTCCAAATTTCTTTAGAAGTTTTTCAGCATAATGCTCTTGAGATAGTATGATACCACCATCCTTCCTTATGACTTTAATACCTAAAATCAGTTTTGCTTCACCCAAATCTTTCATATCAAATTTTGAAGCAAGAAATGATTTTGTCTCATTTATTAGCTCAAGGTTGCTACTAAAATTAACATGTCATCCTCATACAAGCAAATAATAATGCACACACCATTTTTTATTTTAGTGTATACACACTTATCTACTTCAAGTGAGGTAAAACCATGAGCAAATAATACTTCATCAAATTTTTCATTCCATTGTTTTGGATCTTGTTTCTCACCATACAAAGATTTGATCAACTTACACACTATGTGTTCCGGTCCATAAACTACATGACCCTCCGGTTGCACCATATAAATTTCTTCCTCTAATTCACCATTTTAAAACGTTGTTTTAACATCTATTTGATGTATAAGAAGTTTGTGAATAGAAGCCAAAGCAATTAAAGTTCTGATGGAAGATATTCTCGTTACCGGTGCAAAAGTATCAAAATAATCAACATCTTGTTTTTGAGAAAATCCTTTTGCCACAAGCCTCGCTTTATATTTGTCAATTGAAGCATTCGGATTAAATTTCTTTTTAAAAATCCATTTACATCCGATTGGTTTGCACCCTTTAGGCAAATCAGTTAAAATCCAAGTTTTATTTTTCTGGATAGAATCAATTTCATTTTGAATTGCCTCAAGCCAAAAAGGAGCCTCTTTTGATGAAATAGCTTGTGAATAAGTAAAAGGTTCATCATTAACAAGATATGTATAAAAATCATTTCCAAAAGATTTTTCTATTCTTGGCCTCTTACTCCTCAAATTAGAGGGTTCATCATTAAAAGTTTCATTTTCTTTTAATGGCTCACTTTCACGATACGGTGCAACGGTCTTGTATTTTGGTTTTAAAGGAAACACACTCTCAAAAAATTCAGCATTTTTTGTTTCAATAATAGTGTTGCAATTAAGCACATCACTTTTCAAAACAAGAAATCTATAAGCAGCACTAGAGTTAGCATAACCAATAAACATGCAATCAGATGTCTTAGAACCAATTTTCCTCTTCTTAGGATCAGGCAATACGACTTTAGCCAAACACCCCCACACTTTCAAATATTTCAAATTAGGTGCATGACCTTTCCACAATTCATAGGGTGTTCTCTTATTATGCTTATAAGGAATTCTGTTTTGTAAGTGACAAGCAGAAAGAATAGCCTCCCCCCACAAATTATCTGGCGCACCAGAACTAATTAAAAGAGCATTCATCATTTCTTTTAATGTTCTATTTTTTCTTTCAGCCATTCCATTTGATTCAGGCGAATACGGGGGAGTTATCTCATGGATAATACCTTCCCTCTCACAAAAATCATTTATTAAAATATATTCGCCCCCTCTATCCGATCTCACTCTCTTAATTTTCTTATTCAATTGATTTTCCACCTCGGATTTATACACTAAAAATTTATCAAAAGCCTCATCTTTACTTTTAAGCAAATAAACTTTAGTGTATCTCGAAAAATCATCTATAAAGGTGACATAAAATTTATTACCACCTCTAATCATGGTATTTTTTAAATCACCTAAATCCGTGTGAATTAATTCAAGCAATTCCGATTCCCTATGTGTGGTAGGACATGATTTTTTGGTTTGTTTTGATTCAACACAAATATCACATTTTTCTAGTGTCAATTTCTTTCCACTAGAAATCAAGCCACGATCATGCAACAATTTAATATAAGAATCACTCACATGTCCTAATCTAGCATGCCACACATCATATGAATCAATCAAATAAGCAGAAGCATTGTCACGCATTAATTTTGGAATACTAAGCACATAACATACATTCTTACAATAGCCTTTGCCCACAAAAACATCATTTTTGGTCATAACAATTTTGTTACAATTAAAAGATACTTTAATCCCAGCTTTTACCAAGAGAGAAACAGAAACTAAATTAGTTCGAATCTCAGGCACATAAAGTACGTCATTTAGTGATAAAGTTTTCCCCGGTGTGAGTTTAAGAAGAACTTTCCCTTTACCGTGCACTTTTGCGGTTTTTGAGTCCGCTAGGTACACGAGCTCTTCGTCATCTCCCATAGTAGAACTATAAGAGGTACAAGCGCTTTTATTTTTACAAATGTGCTTGGTAGCCCCGGAGTCTACCATCCATTCATTCACATCATTTATTTTACAACTTTGAGAAAAAACCACAATAAAAATATCATCAATTTTAATCAATTTTAATTTTGATTTAAGTGGGTTGTTGTTTTTCATAGTTGTCTTTTTATCACATAAAATGACATACTTGTACGTTATAATAAGTAGGATTAAAATAAGGCTTATTGGAAATAGGATAACACATAAAATAATCACAAAATGAGATAAAGTAATGCAGGTAGATTCACGTAGGTACAAGATTGCCAAGACTAAAGCAATTAAAAGAAATACCAAGTTTGGTAGCCTTATTGTGAACAAAGATTTCAGCGGACTATAAAATTGGAATCGCAGGAGCGCAGTTGACATTGATCGCAGCAGTGGTCCTTGTTCAATACTTTCTGAGACTGTTGGAGATATTCCTTCATCGTCACTTGCTCCTGGCTGTCCGGTTCTAGCCGACGGACACGTATAACTCCGGCGAAGAGCTTCTCCCTCTATCTCCGGCAAATGGCAGCACCTTGTCCACTCCAGTGATGTGGCTAGTCCATAATAAACATACCTGCAAAGGAGAATAACAAGAAACAACGTGGCTCGAGACGCGTAAACGCCGGCCTCAGAAAGTATTTCCGGTGAACGGAAATCTTCCCCCAGGATATAACGAGCCCTTCGACCATGAGTCGGAACCAGAACTACGAGGGAAATCAACATCATAATAATCCAGCACAAGCTTTTTGATGAAAACATTTTTGTGAAGTTGTTTTTCCTTTCTTTTTTCTCCAAGAAGACAAAGTGTGCATGTGTGTATTTTATGAGGGATTATTGCTCCATATAAAAAGGAAGAATATGGGTGTTGGTGATCCTAATAAATAGGAGCAAATAATGGAAAACATCCGTTCCTAATTTTACTTTGGCTCCACCCAATTAATTAGAGTGTTAATTACCCTTTCGGTTACTCAAGAGTGATTTGTTACAAATATTTTGTTTATTTGAAATAACAAAATTTCCAACAATCCCCCACATATTTCAAATAAACATTTTACAATTTTGAATACACTAAAATAAAAATATGCTAGATTAAAGGAATGAGACTTTAAGTTTGGTGTCCGTAGACTATGAACCAAACCGAGACGATTAAGTCTTTATAAACCGAGCTTTTGGTGAAGCATATAGTTTCTATGAACCAAAAAGCTACTATGGTAAATCAGAGTCTTAATGGTCATGTCTCACCCCGCACAACTCCTCGCGTTAACGCCGTGGTGTGCCTTTCGGCCGTGCGCGTGCCTGGTTTTCGTGAGTGCTATAGAAGCGTTGTCAAGGCTTCATAGAGACGGCCCCACCTCACACTCATATAGGTGATCTCATCAAGTGTGTTCTGCACTTAACACACCACCCATAAGGGCTATGAAAATCATTAAGAGTTTTAGCTCAACCTCACAAAGAAATGCAGTCTAGCCTTCCACACCATAGAAAGGGACATTTAATAAGGCTAGCAGAACAAATAGAAGACTTGTTATTACCCATATGAACTTGCTTCATGGGATCTCCAATCACACAAGTTGGGTTACCATCCCTATTTGTAGTCAAAGTGACACTAGTCCCATTTCCCTCGATGTTTCGATTATCATTTTTCGTCCTAGGGCTTTCGTCAAAGGATCCGCTAGATTACCTTATGACCTCACAAAATTAATGGACACAGTTCCATTCTTCAATAATCGTTTAATGACTTTGTGTCTTAAACGAATGTGTCTATTCTTCCCATTATAACACATTTTCTTAGCAGTATTTATTGCACTTTGGCAATCACAAAGAATAGACACCGATGGTGTTGGTTTTGTACCAACCGGAATTTCTGCTAAGAAATTTTTCAACCACTCCGCCTCACTACTAGTCACTTCCAAAGCTATAAGCTCAGACTCCATAGTGGATCTAGAAATGAGAGATTGTTTGGTTGATTTCCACATAATAGCACCACCTCCAAGGGTGAATATATATCCTGTATTGGATTTAATCTCATCTGAGTCAGAGACCCAGTTAGCATCATTGTATCCCTCTAGTACAACGGGTAAACCTCTATAAAATATACCATAATTCATGGTACCTCTCAAATATCTCAGTAACCGCCTCAACACGGTCCAATGATCCCCATTTGGATTATGGGTATATCGGCTCAATCTTCCGACAGCATAGGCTATGTTGGGTCTCGTATAGTTCATTAAATGTAATAAACTCCCAATTATTTGTGCATATTCATATTGAGCCTCAGGATCACCTCTATGTTTTGCCAAATGTGTATTAGAGTCATAAGGGGTATTCACAGGTGTGACATTGAAATGTCCAAATTTCTTTAGAAGTTTTTCAGCATAATGCTCTTGAGATAGTATGATACCACCATCCTTCCTTATGACTTTAATACCTAAAATCAGTTTTGCTTCACCCAAATCTTTCATATCAAATTTTGAAGCAAGAAATGATTTTGTCTCATTTATTAGCTCAAGGTTGCTACTAAAATTAACATGTCATCCTCATACAAGCAAATAATAATGCACACACCATTTTTTATTTTAGTGTATACACACTTATCTACTTCAAGTGAGGTAAAACCATGAGCAAATAATACTTCATCAAATTTTTCATTCCATTGTTTTGGATCTTGTTTCTCACCATACAAAGATTTGATCAACTTACACACTATGTGTTCCGGTCCATAAACTACATGACCCTCCGGTTGCACCATATAAATTTCTTCCTCTAATTCACCATTTTAAAACGTTGTTTTAACATCTATTTGATGTATAAGAAGTTTGTGAATAGAAGCCAAAGCAATTAAAGTTCTGATGGAAGATATTCTCGTTACCGGTGCAAAAGTATCAAAATAATCAACATCTTGTTTTTGAGAAAATCCTTTTGCCACAAGCCTCGCTTTATATTTGTCAATTGAAGCATTCGGATTAAATTTCTTTTTAAAAATCCATTTACATCCGATTGGTTTGCACCCTTTAGGCAAATCAGTTAAAATCCAAGTTTTATTTTTCTGGATAGAATCAATTTCATTTTGAATTGCCTCAAGCCAAAAAGGAGCCTCTTTTGATGAAATAGCTTGTGAATAAGTAAAAGGTTCATCATTAACAAGATATGTATAAAAATCATTTCCAAAAGATTTTTCTATTCTTGGCCTCTTACTCCTCAAATTAGAGGGTTCATCATTAAAAGTTTCATTTTCTTTTAATGGCTCACTTTCACGATACGGTGCAACGGTCTTGTATTTTGGTTTTAAAGGAAACACACTCTCAAAAAATTCAGCATTTTTTGTTTCAATAATAGTGTTGCAATTAAGCACATCACTTTTCAAAACAAGAAATCTATAAGCAGCACTAGAGTTAGCATAACCAATAAACATGCAATCAGATGTCTTAGAACCAATTTTCCTCTTCTTAGGATCAGGCAATACGACTTTAGCCAAACACCCCCACACTTTCAAATATTTCAAATTAGGTGCATGACCTTTCCACAATTCATAGGGTGTTCTCTTATTATGCTTATAAGGAATTCTGTTTTGTAAGTGACAAGCAGAAAGAATAGCCTCCCCCCACAAATTATCTGGCGCACCAGAACTAATTAAAAGAGCATTCATCATTTCTTTTAATGTTCTATTTTTTCTTTCAGCCATTCCATTTGATTCAGGCGAATACGGGGGAGTTATCTCATGGATAATACCTTCCCTCTCACAAAAATCATTTATTAAAATATATTCGCCCCCTCTATCCGATCTCACTCTCTTAATTTTCTTATTCAATTGATTTTCCACCTCGGATTTATACACTAAAAATTTATCAAAAGCCTCATCTTTACTTTTAAGCAAATAAACTTTAGTGTATCTCGAAAAATCATCTATAAAGGTGACATAAAATTTATTACCACCTCTAATCATGGTATTTTTTAAATCACCTAAATCCGTGTGAATTAATTCAAGCAATTCCGATTCCCTATGTGTGGTAGGACATGATTTTTTGGTTTGTTTTGATTCAACACAAATATCACATTTTTCTAGTGTCAATTTCTTTCCACTAGAAATCAAGCCACGATCATGCAACAATTTAATATAAGAATCACTCACATGTCCTAATCTAGCATGCCACACATCATATGAATCAATCAAATAAGCAGAAGCATTGTCACGCATTAATTTTGGAATACTAAGCACATAACATACATTCTTACAATAGCCTTTGCCCACAAAAACATCATTTTTGGTCATAACAATTTTGTTACAATTAAAAGATACTTTAATCCCAGCTTTTACCAAGAGAGAAACAGAAACTAAATTAGTTCGAATCTCAGGCACATAAAGTACGTCATTTAGTGATAAAGTTTTCCCCGGTGTGAGTTTAAGAAGAACTTTCCCTTTACCGTGCACTTTTGCGGTTTTTGAGTCCGCTAGGTACACGAGCTCTTCGTCATCTCCCATAGTAGAACTATAAGAGGTACAAGCGCTTTTATTTTTACAAATGTGCTTGGTAGCCCCGGAGTCTACCATCCATTCATTCACATCATTTATTTTACAACTTTGAGAAAAAACCACAATAAAAATATCATCAATTTTAATCAATTTTAATTTTGATTTAAGTGGGTTGTTGTTTTTCATAGTTGTCTTTTTATCACATAAAATGACATACTTGTACGTTATAATAAGTAGGATTAAAATAAGGCTTATTGGAAATAGGATAACACATAAAATAATCACAAAATGAGATAAAGTAATGCAGGTAGATTCACGTAGGTACAAGATTGCCAAGACTAAAGCAATTAAAAGAAATACCAAGTTTGGTAGCCTTATTGTGAACAAAGATTTCAGCGGACTATAAAATTGGAATCGCAGGAGCGCAGTTGACATTGATCGCAGCAGTGGTCCTTGTTCAATACTTTCTGAGACTGTTGGAGATATTCCTTCATCGTCACTTGCTCCTGGCTGTCCGGTTCTAGCCGACGGACACGTATAACTCCGGCGAAGAGCTTCTCCCTCTATCTCCGGCAAATGGCAGCACCTTGTCCACTCCAGTGATGTGGCTAGTCCATAATAAACATACCTGCAAAGGAGAATAACAAGAAACAACGTGGCTCGAGACGCGTAAACGCCGGCCTCAGAAAGTATTTCCGGTGAACGGAAATCTTCCCCCAGGATATAACGAGCCCTTCGACCATGAGTCGGAACCAGAACTACGAGGGAAATCAACATCATAATAATCCAGCACAAGCTTTTTGATGAAAACATTTTTGTGAAGTTGTTTTTCCTTTCTTTTTTCTCCAAGAAGACAAAGTGTGCATGTGTGTATTTTATGAGGGATTATTGCTCCATATAAAAAGGAAGAATATGGGTGTTGGTGATCCTAATAAATAGGAGCAAATAATGGAAAACATCCGTTCCTAATTTTACTTTGGCTCCACCCAATTAATTAGAGTGTTAATTACCCTTTCGGTTACTCAAGAGTGATTTGTTACAAATATTTTGTTTATTTGAAATAACAAAATTTCCAACAATCCCCCACATATTTCAAATAAACATTTTACAATTTTGAATACACTAAAATAAAAATATGCTAGATTAAAGGAATGAGACTTTAAGTTTGGTGTCCGTAGACTATGAACCAAACCGAGACGATTAAGTCTTTATAAACCGAGCTTTTGGTGAAGCATATAGTTTCTATGAACCAAAAAGCTACTATGGTAAATCAGAGTCTTAATGGTCATGTCTCACCCCGCACAACTCCTCGCGTTAACGCCGTGGTGTGCCTTTCGGCCGTGCGCGTGCCTGGTTTTCGTGAGTGCTATAGAAGCGTTTTCAAGGCTTCATAGAGGCGGCCCCACCTCACACTCATATAGGTGATCTCATCAAGTGTGTTCTGCACTTAACACACCTCCCATAAGGGCTATGAAAATCATTAAGAGTTTTAGCTCAACCTCACAGAGAAATGCAGTCTAGCCTTCCACACCATAGAAAGGGACATTTAATAAGGCTAGCAGAACAAATAGAAGACTTGTTATTACACATATGAACTTGCTTCATGGGATCTCCAATCACACAAGTTGGGTTACCATCCCTATTTGTAGTCAAAGTGACACTAGTCCCATTTCCCTCGATGTTTCGATTATCATTTTTCGTCCTAGGGCTTTCGTCAAAGGATCCACTAGATTACCTTCTGACCTCACAAAATTAATGGACACAATTCCATTCTTCAATAATCGTTTAATGACTTTGTGTCTTAAACGAATGTGTCTATTCTTCCCATTATAACACATTTTCTTAGCAGTATTTATTGCACTTTGGCAATCACAAAGAATAGACACCGATGGTGTTGGTTTTGTACCAACCGGAATTTCTGCTAAGAAATTTTTCAACCACTCCGCCTCACTACTAGTCACTTCCAAAGCTATAAGCTCGGACTCCATAGTGGATCTAGAAATGAGAGATTGTTTGGTTGATTTCCACATAATAGCACCACCTCCAAGGGTGAATATATATCATGTATTGGATTTAATCTCATCTGAGTCAGAGACCCAGTTAGCATCGCTGTATCCCTCTAGTACAGCGGGTAAACCTCTATAAAATATACCATAATTCATGGTACCTCTCAAATATCTCAGTAACCGCCTCAACGCGGTCCAATGATCCCCATTTGGATTATGGGTATATCGGCTCAATCTTCCGACAGCTTAGGCTATGTTGGGTCTCGTATAGTTCATTAAATGTAATAAACTCCCAATTATTTGTGCATATTCATATTGAGCCTCAGGATCACCTCTATGTTTTGCCATATGTGTATTAGAGTCATAAGGGGTATTCACAGGTGTGACATTGAAATGTCCAAACTTCTTTAGAAGTTTTTCAGCATAATGCTCTTGAGGTAGTATGATACCACCATCCTTACTTATGACTTTAATACCTAAAATCAGTTTTGCTTCACCCAAATCTTTCATATCAAATTTTGAAGCAAGAAATGATTTTGTCTCATTTATTAGCTCAAGGTTGCTACTAAAAATTAACATGTCATCCACATACAAGCAAATAATAATGCACACACCATTTTTTATTTTAGTGTATACACACTTATCTACTTCAAGTGAGGTACAACCATGAGCAAATAATACTTCATCAAATTTTTCATTCCATTGTTTTGGAGCTTGTTTCATACCATACAAAGATTTGATCAACTTACACACTATGTGTTCCTGTCCATAAACTACATGACCCTCCGGTTGCACCATATAAATTTCTTCCTCTAATTCACCATTTTAAAACGTTGTTTTAACATCTATTTGATGTATAAGAAGTTTGTGAATAGAAGCCAAAGCAATTAAAGTTCTGATGGAAGATATTCTCGTTACCGGTGCAAAAGTATCAAAATAATCAACATCTTGTTTTTGAGAAAATCCTTTTGCCACAAGCCTCGCTTTATATTTGTCAATTGAAGCATTCGGATTAAATTTCTTTTTAAAAATCCATTTACATCCGATTGGTTTGCACCCTTTAGGCAAATCAGTTAAAATCCAAGTTTTATTTTTCTGGATAGAATCAATTTCATTTTGAATTGCCTCAAGCCAAAAAGGAGCCTCTTTTGATGAAATAGCTTGTGAATAAGTAAAAGGTTCATCATTAACAAGATATGTATAAAAATCATTTCCAAAAGATTTTTCTATTCTTGGCCTCTTACTTCTTCTCAAATTAGAGGGTTCATCATTAAAAGTTTCATTTTCTTTTAATAGCTCACTTTCACGATACGGTGCAACGGTCTTGTATTCTGGTTTTAAAGGAAACAAACTCTCAAAAAATTCAGCATTTTTTGTTTCAATAATAGTGTTGCAATTAAGCACATCACTTTTCAAAACAAGAAATCTATAAGCAGCACTAGAGTTAGCATAACCAATAAACATGCAATCAGATGTCTTAGAACCAATTTTCCTCTTCTTAGGATCAGGCAATACGACTTTAGCCAAACACCCCCACACTTTCAAATATTTCAAATTAGGTGCATGACCTTTCCACAATTCATAGGGTGTTCTCTTATTATGCTTATAAGGAATTCTGTTTTGTAAGTGACAAGCAGAAAGAATAGCCTCCCCCCACAAATTATCTGGCGCACCAGAACTAATTAAAAGAGCATTCATCATTTCTTTTAATGTTCTATTTTTTCTTTCAGCCATTCCATTTGATTCAGGCGAATACGGGGGAGTTATCTCATGGATAATACCTTCCCTCTCACAAAAATCATTTATTAAAATATATTCGCCCCCTCTATCCGATCTCACTCTCTTAATTTTCTTATTCAATTGATTTTCCACCTCGGATTTATACACTAAAAATTTATCAAAAGCCTCATCTTTACTTTTAAGCAAATAAACTTTAGTGTATCTCGAAAAATCATCTATAAAGGTGACATAAAATTTATTACCACCTCTAATCATGGTATTTTTTAAATCACCTAAATCCGTGTGAATTAATTCAAGCAATTCCGATTCCCTATGTGTGGTAGGACATGATTTTTTGGTTTGTTTTGATTCAACACAAATATCACATTTTTCTAGTGTCAATTTCTTTCCACTAGAAATCAAGCCACGATCATGCAACAATTTAATATAAGAATCACTCACATGTCCTAATCTAGCATGCCACACATCATATGAATCAATCAAATAAGCAGAAGCATTGTCACGCATTAATTTTGGAATACTAAGCACATAACATACATTCTTACAATAGCCTTTGCCCACAAAAACATCATTTTTGGTCATAACAATTTTGTTACAATTAAAAGATACTTTAATCCCAGCTTTTACCAAGAGAGAAACAGAAACTAAATTAGTTCGAATCTCAGGCACATAAAGTACGACATTTAGTGATAAAGTTTTCCCCAATGTGAGTTTAAGTAGAACTTTCCCTTTACCGTGCACTTTTGCGGTTTTTGAGTCCGCTAGGTACACGAGCTCTTCGTCATCTCCCATAGTAGAACTATAAGAGGTACAAGCGCTTTTGTTTTTACAAATGTGCTTGGTAGCCCCGGAGTCTACCATCCATTCATTCACATCATTTATTTTACAACTTTGAGAAAAAACCACAATAAAAATATCATCACTTTTAATCAATTTTAATTTTGATTTAAGTTGGTTGTTGTTTTTCATAGTTGTCTTTTTATCACATAAAATGACATACTTGTATGTTATAATAAGTAGGATTAAAATAAGGCTTATTGAGAATAGGATAACACATAAAATAATCACAAAATGGGATAAAGTAATGCAGGTAGATTCACGTAGGTACAAGATTGCCAAGACTAAAGCAATTAAAAGAAATACCAAGTTTGGCAGCCTTATTGTGAACAAAGATTTCAGCGGACCATAAAATTGGAATCGCATGAGCGCAGTTAACATTGATCGCAGCAGTGGTCCTTGTTCAATACTTTCTGAGACTGTTGGAGATATTCCTTCATCGTCACTTGCTCCTGGCTGTCCGGTTCTAGCCGACGGACACGTATAACTCCGGCGAAGAGCTTCTCCCTCTATCTACGGCAAATGGCAGCACCTTGTCCACTCCAGTAATGTGGCTAGTCCATAATAAACATACCTGCAAAGGAGAATAACAAGAAACAACGTGGCTCGAGACGCGTAAACGCCGGCCTCAGAAAGTATTTCCGGTGAACGGAAATCTTCCCCCAGGATATAACGAGCCCTTCGACCATGAGTCGGAACCAGAATTACGAGGGAAATCAACATCATAATAATCCAGCACAAGCTTTTTGATGAAAACATTTTTGTGAAGTTGTTTTTCCTTTCTTTTCACTCCAAGAAGACAAAGTGTGCGTGTGTGTATTTTATGAGGGATTATTGCTCCATATAAAAAGGAAGAATATGGGTGTTGGTGATCCTAATAAATAGGAGCAAATAATGGAAAATATCTGTTCCTAATTTTACTTTGGCTCCACCCAATTAATTAGAGTGTTAATTACCCTTTCGGTTACTCAAGAGTGATTTGTTCAAAATATTTTGTTTATTTGAAATAACAAAATTTCCAACAATCCCCCACATATTTCAAATAAACATTTTACAATTTTGAATACACTAAAATAAAAATATGCTGGATTAAAGGAATGAGATTTTAAGTTTGGTGTCCGTAGACTATGAACCAAACCGAGACGATTAAGTCTTTATAAACCGAGCTTTTGGTGAAGCATATAGTTTCTATGAACCAAAAAGCTACTGTGGTAAATCAAGGTCTTAATGGTCATGTCTCACCCCGCACAACTCCTCGCGTTAACGCCGTGGTGCGCCTTTCGGCCGTGCGCGTGCCTGGTTTTCGTGAGTGCTATAGAAGCGTTGTCAAGGCTTCATAGAGGCGGCCCCACCTCACACTCATATAAGTGATCTCATCAAGTGTGTTCTGCACTTAACACACCACCCATAAGGGCTATGAAAATCATTAAGAGTTTTAGCTCAACTTCACAAAGAAATGCAGTCTAGCCTTCCACACCATAGAAAGGGACATTTAATAAGGCTAGCAGAACAAATAGAAGACTTGTTATTATCCATATGAACTTGCTTCATGGGATCTCCAATCACACAAGTTGGGTTACCATCACTATTTGTAGTCAAAGTGACACTAGTCTCATTTCCCTCGATGTTTCGATTATCATTTTTCGTGGTAGGACTTTCGTCAAAGGATCCGCTAGATTACCTTTGACCTCACAATCTCCTGTTTTACGGATTCGTTGAAACAGAAGCTATATGTAGGCATCTGCATTTCCATCTGCCCCTTTTCATAATCAATGCCGGTGATTTCGATTCCGGCGGAAGTCCGTAATGTTGAGTATTGGTCGCAGGTGAGCTTAAAATCTCTGTCGTTCAAGGAACAGTTCTTATCCCCCACGCCGAATGGGTACGGCACCGTCACATTGCCGCACTTCTCCTGGCACCCGGGCAGAGCTACTCCAGCTCTGCTCGACGCCCCGCTGGCCGACGTGCCAAATCCGATCGCCACCACCAGCGCAGCTGCCATTGCGGCGGCGGCCAACCTCATGCCCTCATTACCACCCTCATCGTTGTCCTCATTACCAACGTCATTATGAGAGGATTTTACTCTGTACTACCGTGGCACAGAGAAAACTTTTACCCCGGAGTACTAATACGTGTCTACGTATTTATTCGTATTGTACGGTCGGTCATCGTGTCATCGTGTCACATGCTTATATTATTGATGATTGCTGCAACGCTGCTGTCATGCGCAGGAGGAAAGCAAAGGCTTTGATTGCTGCGTGGGTGTAACGCAGGCTTCTTACGGGTGAAACTGGCTTCCTGTGGACTGCCATAGCACTCCGTATAATTTGATACTACTATCTCTATCCCATAAAATTTTTCCCACTTTGACTTGGTATAAAGATTAAGAAAGTGGAAATGTATGATTGTTGTTGTGTAAGAAAAAAAGTGAAATGAATGTGAACCACACAAATTTTACAAAATGATAAGTGAGACGATTTTTATGGAACGGAGGGAGTACCATAGTAGTTAATTTCAAACTTTGTCAAATTTAATCATCACGTTGACTAATAAAATAAAAATTGTGTGATAAACTCTTGCATAGACGAAAGAGAGAATTAACTAAAATTACAATTTTTTTACTGAAAAGAGAGTGACAAACTTAGTGAAACATCCAACAAAGAAAATTGATTAAGTTTTAATGGACCGAGAGTATTTACTATGGAGTATTACCGTCCATCCAATTTGATTTCTCTCATTTGACTTTGACACAATTGTTACTAAACTAGTTGAAAAGTAAAAGTTGTTTGTTGAAATTTGAGTAATAATAAAATATAATATTGTAGACCACATGTTTTTTTCAAAAGGAGATGTGACCCTTATTTTGGGATAATCCAAAAATGAAAATAAGACATGTAATCTACTTGTCTGGGTATATTTAAATGCAACATACACCCCTGTTCTCCAATATTTGTCTCTTTAGGAGGTCCTTAAATTGCAAATATTTATAAGTTACATGACCAAATTTACAAGTGGTTAAAGTTGGTTAAGTTGCATGTGAGAGTTGCAGCACTAAAATTGCAAATCTTCCAAAAAATGATAAGAGTAGGTTGACATAAAAGACTTTTATAAAAAGAAAATTAACTGATTGGTAATCTTTCTATATACAAAACGCTGTGGAATGACAGCAAGAGTTTCCCGCCCAATTCCATTCCAAAAACGGGTAGGACGTGCAAAAACGGGTCGGGCCACAATGCATGTGCGATTTGGATGTTTGCATTTAATGTTTGCTGCTTTAGTTCCTTTTTGGATTAGAACCGGGTGCATGCTGACAAAGAGCAATTAATTATATGTAGCAACATGTCTCTTGAAATCTTTATTTTGTAAGATATGAAGGGAGATCTCATATCTTGTAGAATCTCACTTTAAAGTACAACATTAAATGCTATACAACTGACGAGGCAAATTCAAAAGTTTAATTGAAACTCATCGGACAAAAATGTGTGAATACCCGTTAAATCCAGAGCAATATTGTTCTCTAGAGCAGTATAACTAGCACACCACAGTCAGTTAATTTCCCATCCCACACACAACACTCTTCACACTCACAACATATTTCATATTTGATATTTGATATTTCAATGGTAGGAAATAAAGGAATGTATTCATTCCTTAGGGAGGTTAATCACACCAAGACCACTTGGGCTGTGAAGGTGAAAGTAGTCAGGGCTTATGAACTGCCACCACAGGCAAGGTGATACGTTCGTAATTTCCATTTCTATGTTTATGTTTTTAATTAGTTTTGCTTGACTTTTACTTTGGAAATTACACACTTTTGGTGTAATAGATTAGATTGTTAAATTCTTGTAAATAGGTTAGATTAGATATATTCTGAGCTTAAACAGGTTTTGGTCACTCAAAGTACAGTTGGTGAACCCAAAAAGTGAAGAGAAGGTGAAAAAGTTCAAAGACAAAAGAAGATCCTGAATTTTGGTCTATACTCGGTCGAGTATTAGCTATACTCGATCGGGTATTAGGTTGGAACTTCAAATCGGATCAGATCCGAAGACAAAGGAACATGCAGGGAAGATTTTGGCCACGATTCTATGTCTATACCCGATCGGGTAGACCGACATACCCGATCGGATATGCCTTTGAATTACAAAACGAAGATCGGTCGAGTATAGCCCGAATACCACTTTCTAAGCATACTCGACCGGGTATTCATATATACTCGATCGGGTATACACTTAGAAAATAGCCTGAAACCAGTCGAGTATGCCTCGGATCGGGTGTTACACACATACTCGATCGGGTACCATGTATATACCCGATCGAGTACCCGAATCTCATCCCAAAAACCTATAAATACACCTCATTTCCTTCACAAAAAGACATCCAATCCCTTTGTACATCTAAGCTCAGTATAGAATAGCTCTTTCTTTATATTTTTCATCATGTTTAGTCTCCAAATGAGGAGCTAAACTCTTCCATCTTGGTTTTGCTACTTTGAAGCTTAATGACTTTGTAAGTTGTGAGTTATTTTCTTTAATCTTCTTCCTTGAATATTAATTCTTTCTTTCAAAATACTATCTCTATATCAAAGTTGGGGAGTGTTACTAAGATGACAATTAGTTAACATCTTGACATTGGTTATAGTAATAGCTATTTCTTCCTCTATGATAATATTGGGGAGTGTTACTAAGATGACAATTAGTTAACATCTTGATATTAATCATAGTAGGATTCATATATTTTAATATTCTTCCTTGAGTATTGATTAATTCTTATTCATATTTCATGTTAATATCTTAAACATTACTTAAAGTATCAACTAGTATTGTTTCTCATATTAATTATTACTAGAATCAATCGGTTAATACGCTTGTTATTAATCCGGTTCTTTCAACGGTAGTAAACTTGGAATATTAATGCATGCATCTCATGGTTAATATGCCAAGGGGAATTAATTATATTGATTAAACCAATAAACCGCTTGTGTTGAGGTTATCAATCTCAATCGTTTTCATCTTAAGTTTATTGCTACTATCAAGTTAATATACGGCGCTTGTTCTATATTGATTCGATAGTAAGTTTTATTAATGAACGCATCTCGTTATTAATAACTACCCTCGATGAATTGGATATACTCCTCGATTGAGTATTCGAGAGGAAGATAGTTAAAGATATAACCGGGATCGACGAACATTTCATTAAGTGGATAAAAGCAAAACCAAGTCTCCATCTCATTGAATTAAACTCATATAGGTCGTTTATCTTAGTGTTGTTAAAACAAACAAATCTAAATCCCCCTTTTGTTACTACTTTTATAAAAGAAAAGTATTCCTTTCCCTGTGGATACGAACCTTACTACACTATACTACGTATTAGTGTTGTATTGATTAATTATTTTGAGTGCACCTAACGACAGGTGCACGTCAAATTTGGCACCGTTGCCGGGGAAAGGCAATTAATTTTTCTTTTATTTCATTTCAAGAAAAATAAAAAATATATATATACCAAACAAAAAATATAAAGAGTGTTTAATTTTTCTATTTGCTGAGCTTAGTAGAGTGTATGGTTAGACATCGCTCCATAAACAAAATCACATACCAAACAAACCCAGAAATAGAACACACTTTCGAGCGGTTGAAAAGTAAATTTTCTAATACCGACTCGGAGGAATCATCTATCAGAGATTCATCCAGCGCTAGTTCTCATTCTAGCGAGACCGAAGAGTCAATAACCATGGCTCTTGAGACAAGAACACTACGGGAGCTCACTGCTCCAAATCTCAATCAACAACCGTTATGTATTACCTTCCCTACACTCGATGAAGGTAATACATTTGAGCTAAAATCTGGGCTCATACATCTCCTGCCATCCTTTCATGGCCTAAGAGGAGAAGATCCGAACAAACACCACTACAACAAAATTGACATTTTGCAACACTTTATTGTGCAACACCTGTTTTTGTGTTACATATAACATTTTGAGGTAAAATAATGCAACACTTTTTATAAGTATTGCATAAACGTTTAAATTATAAAAATATGCAACACTTAATTGTAAGTATTGCATATGCTTAACTTTTATGCAACATTCTATCAAAAAAAAATGTAACATTTATTCGTAAAATATTTCATTAACTAATAACTATAGTTATGAACCGTAAGTATTTACCTATCAAATAAAGTTAGTGTTGCCTTTTTATTATAGTTTACATTGTAATCATGTAACTAACTATAACTATAATAATAATAATAATAGTAATAAAAGTAATAATAATAGTAATAGTAATAATAATAATATAAGTAATAAATTATATCTGAGTTTTTACGATCTGATAAGAATGTTTCTGATCTGATTTGAATGTTTCTGATCCGATATTAATCATTCCGATCTGATATGAATTTTTATGATGTGATCTGATATGATTTGATCTGAATTTTTCCGAAATGATCTAATCTGAATAAAAAATGACACAAAATAAAAAAATGACACAAAATAAAATAAAAAAAAAAGTCACAAAAGAAAAACTAGCCTAATACGTAAAGACTCCAAACTTTATGTGCTCCTTAGTCTGGTACTAAGAATCTTATTCATAGGAGTACCAAATACTACTCCGTAGTCCGTAATACCCTAGCGGCTAACAAAGCGAGAGAGTCAGAGACGAGGGAAGACCGGGCGGCAACCTGAGGCGAAGCTTACCCTACGGACACCTGAGCCGGCCATCTCGCCACCGCCGCCTATCACCGTCCCTTCATTTCCTTCTTCTCCCCCCTGTTTCCAATCAGCTCCCTAGCTCCCACCATATCTTAATCGGTAAATATGCTTCTTATTCTCTGTATTTGATATTTCAATATTTTTTCACCAAAAGTTGAATTTCGTGTATACATTTGTACAGGGTTTCCTGAAATACTTGGAATTTGTGATGGATTTTGAAAAGTTTTAGTTTAGAAGTTCTTAGCTTTATAATGTTTATAAAGTGTTTGACAAAATGTCTCATTGAGGTTTTGAATTTAGGTCGTTCTCTTGAATCCCTCCCTACTCGTGATTAGAAATCCTTTACACATGTACAATGTTTAATAAGATGTTTGAAGCCTTATGTTTTCTTGAAGAATTAGAAGACTAGAAGATCATAGTTGAATTGTTCAAGAGAAAGACTTGACATGCTCTTCTAAAAGTTAGATTTTTTATAATTTACTGCTACTTTATACAGAGTATTATGTCATTAGAAGTTTTATGTTTTCAAAAAGTGAAAATTATATATGCACTATAAATTGGATAGTAATTAACTTTCTATGTTTAATTAGCACATGAAAAGGCATGTAAAAAGTTTATCTTCTAAATATTTGTGAAGAAACACATTACACCTCAACCAAAAATATCTCTTCTTTTAACTGAATCTGTTGTTATTTTCATTTTCTAATAGGTTTTTAATCTGCTCTGGATTCAAATTTAGCGCCCTAATTCCACAAATGGGAGTTTCCCAGTCACCATGTACATATTATTCTTGAATTAAATATCATAATTTTATAATTCATTTTTTGCTAATTAGCCTAATCATTTATCTAGTATGGTGTTATAGTCTTGTAAATAACCTTGATAAATTTAATCAAAACTTGTGTCCATTTTTTGCTCGGTGCCTAATGTTATTAGCTTAATATTTACATTTCAGACTATTATCAATTAATGATCATCTTTGACACTATAAATTGGTGCAGGACACTGTCGTGCCTCAATTATTTTTAGGTTGTGATGAACCATATATTTTTCTCGAAATCGCTAGTTGATTCTTATGACTAACATTGAAGATGAGTGGTACAGACCGAAAGAGATTCTAGAAAAGTATTTTTGAATGTTGGTAAAGTTGTAGAATTGTACCAGATCTATTAAATGAAGTATGATACATAAGTTCATTGCTATACATTTTAATTATATTCTTTCACTAGTGCATATTCTAAATACATGTCAATCTTAAATTCAGGAGCAGTAAGCTAGTAACAAGAGTAACTTCAGTTTTTGGGAGATAACCAAACTACTAGTTGAGTGTTTTATGCGAGAATTCGTGCGAAGTTGGTATGCTATTTATTTCGTCTAATTAGTTTTCTTTGTTTTTTAATTGCAGTTTTGATATTTGTTTCAGGAATCTACCCTTCCAAATGTTAGTGGCATACCCTTATCAATAATGTATTAATTAATGCGTGAAAGAACATAGAAACGTCTTATAAAGAGACTACCACAAAATCTGTAAGTGTTACATTTTATTTTATTTTTATTAATTGTTTGGATGTTTTTTTATTTTGGAGTGGATGGTTTGTTGGATATACAATTGAAATAGGTTTTCTGAAGTTTAATTTCTTGACATGAAAAATCTGTTTTGTTGTCTGCACTACAGCAGTAAGAGTCATAGTCTCAACGGGATAACTCCCAAATGAAATCATATATTTCATGCCTCCTTTTTTCTATCAATTTTTTTGCAGAATTTGGAATTCATCGCCCAGATTTTACACCGGACTGATTTACACTACAACTCTTGTTTAACTTTGCTCAAGGGTATTTATATCAATATAGACCAGGTATAGACATTTTAGCTATATTGTGTTATTCTAGATTAAATATAACAAATTTTCCAGAGATGAAGTAGACTAAAGCATATGTTATTCCAGGATTTGAGCTCTCTGTCAGGAGGTCCCCACCCAGCTATTATTGTGATATACAATCAGTTCTTTAACCTACGTACGACAATGAAAGATGTACGTTACATTGGTCATTCTGATTCAATTGAGATTTCTATGGGTGTAATATTATTGTGGTTTGTCATTATCTACTTAGTATTTGTTTCTCTAACCGTTATATTATTTGTTGTAGGTCAAAATGAAGAATTCTTGGGAGCAGAGTAATGGCTGAATATTGACAGAGTTATGAGTACGACTAGAACAGTAGAACAATACGGAGAGAATGTGAAAAGAATTGTGAATGTGTAAAGACCAGACCTTCCATCCATCTGGTTCAATTAGAAGACTAGTTAGTTTAGTTGTGATTTTGTATCTAGTTGATTATTTTTTATTTTTTAAAAAGTTTATCTTTTTAGCGTACTACAATATATTTGATTCTTTAATTTGATATGTTGATTATTGTAAACACGGTATCTTTCTTTGTGATATAAATCATGTGTTGGGTAATTGTCCTGACATGATTAATAAAATCATCACAATGCGCATGCTACATATTCATAGAAAAAATGTTGCTTATATAATTCTAAAAGTGTTGCCAGTCTTTGAAAAAATGTTGCAAAAAGTACTCCTCTAAATGTTGCAAAATAAAGATTAGTGTTGCAAAAGATGTAATAAATATGTTACATAAGCATAGGAAAATTGTTGCTTAAAGTAACGTTTTTAATGTTGCATTATATCCTAAAAAGTGTTGCTTAAGCATCTAAACAAAGTGTTGCAAAATAGTGTTGCATTAGGGTGACATATGCAACAGTTGAATTCAGTGTTGCATAACATGATGGAAAGTGTTACATATGCTTTATGCAACGAGACCTGATGTAGCGCTTGCAAAAGTGTTGCATATGTCTTTTCGTAACACTTTAGTTATCTATTGTAACATTTTGAGAGTGTTGCAAAATGTGTGTTTTGTTGTAGTGCACCTTTCTGAGTTCCATATTGTGTGCACAAGCATGTGCCCCAGTGGTGTCTCGGAAGAACAAATCAAATTGAGGGCTTTTCCATTCTCCCTCAAAGACACTGCAAAGGATTGGCTATTCTATCTTCCTTCGGGAAGTATAGACACATGGACAGCAATGAAAAAATGCTTCTTGGATAGGTACTATCCCGCCTCAATCTCATCTTCTTTAAAAAAACAAATAAGCAACATTGAGCAAAAAGAAGATGAAACATTGTATGAATATTGGGAGCGCTTCAAAAAGTTGTGTGCTAGTTGCCCATATCATGGGTACACCGAGCAAGACCTCATCCTCTATTTTTATGATGGTCTTGCGGATCAAGATAGGCGCATGGTGAATGCGGCTTGTGGAGGGGGAATTGTTAACAAAACCCCTTCTCAAGCAAGGAATCTCATCTCGGAATTGGCCGAGAACTCCAGACATTACAGTGGGCGATCCTCAACTCGAAGGGTTGCCGTAGCAGAATCCAACACCTCGTTGGAAGGCCAAGTTGCCAGTTTGACTTCTCTTGTCAAAGAACTTCTTCTGAAACCCAACACTCAGGAGGTCAAAGCTTGTGGCATTTGCACAGCAATCGGGCACCCCACTGATTCGTGCCCATCCCTCCAAGAAGAACAAGTCAACGCCTTGGGTTTCCAAGGCCATCAACAGAAGAGGTATGATCCATTCTCAAATTCTTACAACCCTGGATTGCGGGATCATCCTAACTTGAGGTATGGAAACCCTCAACAATCCAACTCATCTTCTCAATCTGGTATGTCAACTGATGACATGATCCGGACTTTGACCTCAAGCATGGTCACCATGCAACAAAACATGGGACAATTTCAACAAACCATGGTACAATTTCAACATGAGACAAAGTCAAGCATTAACAATTTGGAAACTCAAGTTGGTCAAATTGCAAATGTCGTGAACCAACTTCAAACAAAGGACTCGAGTAAACTCCCATCCCAAACGGAGCAAAACCCGAGACAACATGTGAATGCTATAACGTTGAGAAGTGGTGCAACGTTGAAAGAGGCAGACGAGAACGATGAAGAGACTGAGGGTGTGGACCCTGGAAAAGTAGCCCCACCGGAGGAGGAAAACAAAGAAACCAAGCCTCCCCCACCCTCATCATATGAACAAGAAATCTCGTTTCCTGAGGCGCTGAAGGAGACAAAGAAGCTAGAAAAAGATGCCGACATCTATGAAACCTTCGCAAAGTGTGAGGTAAACATTCCGCTTCTTAACTTCATGAAAAATGTCCCTCGTTTTGCTAAATTCTTAAAAGAGTTATGCAAAACAAAAAGAAAAGATAAATTGAAAGGGAAACAAGAGGTTAGAGTTAGTGAACACGTCTCGGCCATTTTTCAGAGGAAACTCCCCGAAAAATGTAACGACCCAGGCATGTTCACTATCCCTTGCAAAATAGGAAACACCACATTTCCTAAGGCCTTGTTGGATTTAGGGGCATCAATAAATGTCATCCCCTATTCTGTTTATAAAACTCTACAACTTGGCCCATTACATCAAACAGGTGTAGTGATTCAATTGGCAGATCATTCTAGTACTTACCCGAAGGGTGTAGTAGAAGATGTGCTAATAGAAGTAGAAAATATGGTATTTCCTGTTGACTTCTATGTCCTTGAAATGGGAACTGATGACCAAACAACACCCATCCTTTTGGGTAGACCCTTCATGAAGACCGCAAAAACGAAAATTGACGTTTCTAGTGGTTCACTAACTTTAGAGTTCGATGATCAAAAAGTGGAGTTCAACATCTTGGACTCTACGAAAAAACAAATGCAAAATCCAACTCTGTGTTCTTTACATGTTGTTGAACCACAAGAACCGCTGTTTTTCAAAGAAGCGGATAAAATCAGATGTCTTTTGAGAAAGAAACCCCGGCCTTACTGGAAAAGGCCGAAAAATAAAAATGAAAAATGGCCAAATAGGGCCTTGAAAAGTGAAACAAGGGATGCTCATGATCCCACATAAAACAAAAAAAAAAATGAATAACGTCGTGCCACGACGTTAACTAAGGCGCTACTTGGGAGGCAACCCAAGTTTATTTTAATTTTTTTTTATTTTATTTAAGTTTGTTTAATTCATTTTTTTTATTTTCAAGTATTTAGAATTCATTTTTTTTGTCTAATTATTTGAGAGATCAGTGAGGGAGGGCACTAATCATGGGTTTTTGAAGAAAAGAAATAAAAAATGCAGGTTTTTGAACATCTGGGGACATACCCGATCGAGTAACACCTTATACTCGGTCGGGTATGAGCAAAAAGAAAAGGGTCCGGGCACTACTCGATCGAGGGAGCACTCAAAAATTGAAAAATAAGCAATACCCGATCAGGTATCACTATACACCCGGTCGGGTATGTATAGAAATGCTAAAATTGAAGGGGACTGACTCCCACACTCGACCGAGTACCCGCTTCAAAAATGAAAAAAAAAGCACATACCCGATCGAGTATGGAGGAATACTCGACCGGGTACAGGAGACAGGCTGCTCACAAAGTTCATTTTCTAAGCATACTCGACCGGGTAACAACACCCTACCCGATCGAGTACCGGAGACAGGCCGCTCAAAAACTTAACTTTCTAGCAATACTCGACCGGGTAACCTTACACTACCCGATCGAGTACAGGAGGCAGTCTGCTCGAAAAAGCCACTTTCCAGACATACCCGACCGAGTACCAGCACATACTCGATCGGGTATACGGGTCTTATAACCCCAAATCAGCCCCAAAACACTTCATCTTCTCCAAATTCCCAAGCCTATCTCGAACAAAAAACGCCCAAACCCCATTTTTACACCTTCTCTCTACCATATCTCTTCCAAATCTTCACCAAATCCACCCATTTCAACGCCAAAACACTCCCCTCATCCTTCTCTACACATTCATATCCACCAATCCCATTCTCCCCCAACTTTCAGAGGTCCGAAAAACCCTACCCCCACCTTCCAATTTCGGTTCTCAAAGGCCAAATTCATTCCAAATGGCTCCAAGGAAAGAGAAAGGGCAAAGCTCAAGCACTAGGGCAACCATCCCGGGCTACGAGGACATCCTTTTCGTGGACAACGAACAACGCACACGCTTCATGTCCACAATTGAAAGGCAAGTTAAACCTTCCCGCTTTTTATGCCTTGATGCCCTAAAGGAATTAGGAGTTTACAAAATTATGAAGAAATTTTTTCATGAGTTGCATATGGATAAAATTTTCAAAATGCAATACAACTCAAATGAAAAAATTATCTATGAATTCCTAAGCTCTGTGCACTTTGAGAGCAATGAAGAGGACTTTAGGGATGATAAACTCAGGTTTCGATTGTTTAATCACAATCACACCATCACAAAACTTGAGTTCGCCGAACACTTTGGTATTCCGGTCCCGTACCAAAAGTCTATATCCGACAATACCGCCTTCGGCCACACCCTATGGACCAAGATGACCGGGGAGACCAAATTTAGCTCCTCCCAACTCTACATTAGTCATGTCCAACATCCAGTCCTACGCCTCTTTTTGAAATTCCTTGCCAACTCCTTACTTGGACGTCCCAACAACCATCACACTAGGATGGGGGATGTGTGCCTCATCTCGGTTGCCTTATTCCGTATCCACGTGGATTTCAACCTCTGTAATCTCATGTGGGCTCATCTAAAAAAGGAAAGTGTGGCAAAGGGTGCTATTGTAGTGGGCGGGGTGATTATGCACTTGGCCACAAAGTTCGGGTATACGGATGACTCTCCTATACCCGACTACTGTTTGATGAACATATCTTGGCTGGGCCACTCGGGCTGTACATCTTTTTCACACACCGTTTATGGTGAAGAAAGACCCAAAAATATGTACAACTGGAACATCCACCCCAAACCCCTCAAATACTTCCTCTTGCCCAACCCAGAACTCCCCCAACTCCATTTCAAAACAGGGAGACCGGATCAACATTACCTCTTCCCAAACGCCCTCCCACCACATCTCCAAGAACCGGAACATGAACCTCCCCAAAACCAACCCGATGACGAGCCCTATGAGCAACTCCATAGCCATCCAACCATGAGCCATGACTTCCCAGAACAAATCCAAAACCCTCCACCACCCGACTTCTTTCAACAACTTCTGGAGGGTCAACAACAACTTCTTACGGGAATAGCCCAAATGGACAACCGGCTCAACCGATTAGAGGAAGAGCAAAGAGCCGGTTTTCAAAGATTGGAGGATGAGCAAAGGGCCGGCTTTCAACGTTTGGAGGAGCTCCGGGAGGCCGATAGACACCGGTATGAGGAAGACCAACATAGGTTCTACGGGCCCATGTACTCTTTTATGGCACAACAAGGATCCTTCCATACCATGGCGAACCCTCCTCCACCACCCTCATGGTATGACCCCACTCATTGGGGTAACTTTGGAGGATCTGGCTCCGGTGGTGGAGGGTACGACGGCGGAGATGGCGGGGACACTTACATGGGAGATGGTGGCCAAGGGAGCGGCTTTGGAGGGAGCTACTACGGAGGAGAAGGCGGGCACTAGGGACAGTGCTTGATTCAAGTGCGGGGGAGACACTCATGATGGTATGTAATTTTCATTTCTACCTAGCACTATGCATGTAATTCTTTTGAACTTTTACACACACAAAAATAAAAAAAAATAAAATAAAATATAAACAGAAGAAAATAAATGCTAGTTAGGTTGAAAAACCAACAAAATGGGCAATCTAAGCAAAAAAGGCTTATAAAAAAAATGAGTGAGTTGGAGAGAATGGAAAATGAAAAGAGGTGCTAGGATGAAAACCTGAAAAGGCTCCTAGGCAAAATGAGAGATATGAGAGAAATGTTTGTTCTTGCAGGCACTCATTGTATCCTTATGAAGAATATGAAGATTCAAGATAAAGAAGAAGAGAGGAGGAGAAAAGAAGACAACACTAGGAGGCCATTAAACCCAAGATGCTCTTTTGTAATTTGAGTTTAAAACTCATTTTTCTTTGTAATCCTTGGTGGTCTTTGTGTTTGTATTATGTTTTTGTTGAACTGTGGAACTTTTGGACAAACATTGACACTTGTAAACATTTGATCTTACTCGAGACGAGTAAAGGTTTAAGTGTGGGGGAGTTGATACGTTCGTAATTTCCATTTCTATGTTTATGTTTTTAATTAGTTTTGCTTGACTTTTACTTTGGAAATTACACACTTTTGGTGTAATAGATTAGATTGTTAAATTCTTGTAAATAGGTTAGATTAGATATATTCTGAGCTTAAGCAGGTTTTGGTCACTCAAAGTACAGTTGGTGAACCCAAAAAGTGAAGAGAAGGTGAAAAAGTTCAAAGACAAAAGAAGATCCTTAATTTTGGTCTATACTCGGTCGAGTATTAGCTATACTCGATCGGGTATTAGGTTGGAACTTCAAATCGGATCAGATCCGAAGACAAAGGAACATGCAGGGAAGATTTTGGCCACGATTCTATGTCTATACCCGATCGGGTAGACCGACATACCCGATCGGGTATGCCTTTGAATTACAAAACGAAGATCGGTCGAGTATAGCCCGAATACCACTTTCTGAGCATACTCGACCGGGTATTCATATATACTCGATCGGGTATACACTTAGAAAATAGCCTGAAACCGGTCGAGTATGCCTCGGATCGGGTGTTACACACATACTCGATCGGGTACCATGTATATACCCGATCGAGTACCCGAATCCCATCCCAAAAACCTATAAATACACCTCCTTTCCTTCACAAAAAGACATCCAATCCCTTTGTACATCTAAGCTCAGTATAGAATAGCTCTTTCTTTATATTTTTCATCATGTTTAGTCTCCAAATGAGGAGCTAAACTCTTCCATCTTGGTTTTGCTACTTTGAAGCTTAATGACTTTGTAAGTTGTGAGTTATTTTCTTTAATCTTCTTCCTTGAATATTAATTCTTTCTTTCAAAATACTATCTCTATATCAAAGTTGGGGAGTGTTACTAAGATGACAATTAGTTAACATCTTGACATTGGTTATAGTAATAGCTATTTCTTCCTCTATGATAATATTGGGGAGTGTTACTAAGATGACAATTAGTTAACATCTTGATATTAATCATAGTAGGATTCATATATTTTAATATTCTTCCTTGAGTATTGATTAATTCTTATTCATATTTCATGTTAATATCTTAAACATTACTTAAAGTATCAACTAGTATTGTTTCTCATATTAATTATTACTAGAATCAATCGGTTAATACGCTTGTTATTAATCCGGTTCTTTCAACGGTAGTAAACTTGGAATATTAATGCATGCATCTCATGGTTAATATGCCAAGGGGAATTAATTATATTGATTAAACCAATAAACCGCTTGTGTTGAGGTTATCAATCTCAATCGTTTTCATCTTAAGTTTATTGCTACTATCAAGTTAATATACGGCGCTTGTTCTATATTGATTCGATAGTAAGTTTTATTAATGAACGCATCTCGTTATTAATAACTACCCTCGATGAACTGGATATACTCCTCGATTGAGTATTCGAGAGGAAGATAGTTAAAGATATAACCGGGATCGACGAACATTTCATTAAGTGGATAAAAGCAAAACCAAGTCCCCATCTCATTGAATTAAACTCATATAGGTCGTTTATCTTAGTGTTGTTAAAACAAACAAATCTAAATCCCCCTTTTGTTACTACTTTTATAAAAGAAAAGTATTCCTTTCCCTGTGGATACGAACCTTACTACACTATACTACGTATTAGTGTTGTATTGATTAATTATTTTGAGTGCACCTAACGACAAGTGCACGTCACAAGGGGAGGACAGAGGATGGAGTTGGTGTTAATGGATTCCCAGGTAGCGTTACCAAGCATTGATGTTTCATTTAAATATTTCGATGCATTCACACAATTTTAACAACAAAATTCGTAATTGCAGGGAGAAAAGATTCACAGTTTAATAAAGAGGCCACAACTTGGGTTGTTCAGGTCCAAGATAAAAGAAAACGGTGTATACGCAATAAGGGAATTCTTGGTGATGGACAACTACTATACTTACAAAGCCACGACCCATGTCTATCTAATTGAGTTTTACGGCAAAACAGTAGTAAAAGATATTAATCCAGATATTGTGCCAAATAGTGTGTTTGACTTTCAGCAATTTGAGGTTCTTCAAACCTTAAGAGTTGTGGATGACAAACAACTAATGGGTAATTATATAAATTTCTGTTTTTAAAATTATAAATTAAGTGAAGCAGCCTACCATATATATATATATTGGTGCAGATGTTGTGGGGAAGGTGTTGACCAAGGTTACACCTCAAAACCATGTGATTAATGGTAAACCTGAGAGGTTGATGGAGCTCACTCTCGAGGATGCAGAGTATGTATTCTAAAAATTATTCAGATCAAAGACCATGACTAGATTATAAATAACCGTCTAACAATTACTTATTCACAGTGGAAACCGTCTTGGCTGCACCCTATGGAACAACTACATAGACCAGTTTCTAGACTATTACGAAGATCACAAAGAGGACCCAATTTTTGTGATTGTTCAGACGTGCAGGCCAAAACGCTACAAAGGTGCTTAACATCTTTGTAGGAATGTCTGATTCTTATTTTTCTACTAAATACCTCTATATTTCAGGAACCATATCAGTCACGACCTTCTACAATGCTAGCAAGTTAATTATCAATGGAAACACAACTGAACTGGTCGACTTCATGGCACAGTATGTACAATGTTAATTGTACTATTTTACTGTTTCTAAATTTACGGTGCCCTATTATGTAAGTTCTATGTTATAGGTTTCCAGCAGAAGAGAGGGACAATGGGACTTTGACTACTTTGGCTGCTAATTCACAACTTGAAAGTCGTGAAGACATTCTTTGAGGCAATGTGAGCATAACAACGATTGCTGATTTGCTCAAAACAACAGAGGTAAACTTTTCAAAAATTAGAAAATTCATTTATATCTAATTGAAGAGGTAGTTAACTTTGATTGAATCCATAGGAAGGGATGTACTGGATATTGGGAGATGTTGTATCAATTGAAAACTTTAGAGAATGGTGCTATTTGAGTTGCAACACTTGCAACAAAAAAGTGTTACCAGAAGAAGATAGATTTCTGTGTGTTTCATGCAACTTAACACTTCCAGAGGGTATCCTTAGGTATGAGTACCAGAAGTAGATATTTTTTAAAAAAATATTACACTTGAATACAAAAAGCGTAGTTAATAATTAAAGTATTTTTATAGGTACAAATTCACTATGTGTGTGATGGATGATTCCGGTCATTCTTCATTCACACTTTGGGAAAGGGAATGTTTAGACATTCTTGGGAAGACTGCTGCCACATTAAGGAAGGAAGTGGAGAAGGTATAAAGGTTTTCATGCAATTGTCACTTCGATTGCAGTAAACAATATGAACTGATCTAATTTTTTAGACTGCGTATTTTTATAGAGAACAGGAGATGTTAATCATTTTCCGGAGGACATAGAACTTGTTATAGATAAAAGGGGATTGTTCAAAGTGCAGTTGAAGACCAGGGCTGAGAGTAGTTCTTACAAAGGACCTATTTCCTACGGAGTCATTTCAATGATAACAGATCAGGAAATTTTGAAAGTTTATGAAACTCAGAGGATAAACGGGAAAGGTCTTGAGGAACTTTCTCATGTAGAAAAGGTAAATTAGACTATTAGGATTGTAATTAGACTATCTTGGTATGCTAAGACAAAAAGTTGTTATCATAAGTATATTTTGTATATATAAAGAAGAAACATATTAAATAAATATTAACTAATCAAAATATTTCAGGGGGCCTCAACAGCAGACAATATGGAGGGTAGCACAGGACAAACTAAAACTGTTGAAGTTTATGAGCTGGAACGGGTATTGCCTGGGTTAGCAGAATTTGTTGTCATTCCTGTTTTATCATATCTATATTTATCTATATTTAAACAAAACTTTTTGGATACAGGAACAGGAGGATGGTATCACTCTGACACAAAGTAAACGTAAAAGTATGGGATTTGAAGAAGATGAGAATCTGAAAAGGAATCTATTGGGGCAGTTTTCTACTAATGGCAAAATGTTGAAGACCAAAATTAAAAAGGAACCAGAATAGAGTGCCACTACAAGATAGAAGGATGGACGGGCTTATGTTTTGCTATGACTACCTTATGTTTTGCTATAACTATTTAAGCCCTAGAAAAACATTCTGATCGGATTTCTTTTTTGAAAACTTAAACATAATGGAGTGGGCTCCATAAACGTTATTGCTGTATTGATTGCTATGTGTGGTCCATTTTAGGGCAAATGTAATGTCTATTACCTATTGTTGTGTGTGGTGTATACTATTTTGTTTTGCAGGTTTTCTATTTCCTTAAGGCTTGGGAAACCAGCACAAGTGCAGGCAGAGTCCATGTAATCTACAAGGACAATCTAAGGGGTTCAAATAACTGAAGTGCTAAGACTAAAGATAGACTAAGGAGGTCAAAGATGTGTAAACCTTTTTTTAATTTCGAAATATCTCAAAAGGATAGATATTTTTTTTATCAATCTATCTATTGTATTAACAATTCAGAAAATGAATATATTTGGGGCATTTTTAGAAACAATAATTCCAACAGATGAATGAGAGGTATGTTGGAAGCATACCCCTGGGCATTGTGGCTGTGCAACAAATCCTGCATTCCCTACTTTTAACTAAATAATTATTACAGACCCATTATAAATATTCCATGAATGGCAACCATATAAAGGTCCCAGAAACTATAACCTATACATTTTGTAATTTCTAAGTTCTACAATTCCAATTCTAAGAGTTATAAATTGGAACCTGCAAAAATAATGTCAATGAGCAGATATGAAATAACTTTTCAATTCAAAATACAATATGCAAAATCAGTAACAAATTAGCAAAGTACAAGTAACTAAGAAATTAACGAAGCACATTTATAAGTTGGTGATTATTTGGTAAATCAAATAATATTTTGTTCCGTTGCAAGTATGGCACATATGTTTATTTAGCTATGTTCAAATAAGTTACAAATTAACAAAGTACAAATACTTTACTATTTTCACTTGAACAAATAGTTGGATTTACAGTTTTATATTTTCAAAAAACTTTTGATTTCAAAATACAATATTCAAAATAAGTAACAAGTTAGCAAAGTACAAGTACTATCCTAACAAATAAACAAAGTACAAATAAGTAACAAATTAACAAAGTACATATATAAATTGCTAATTATTTGGTAAAATAATTAATATTTTGTTCCGTTGCATGTGTGGCACATATATTTATTTAACTATGTTCAAATAACTAACAAATTAACAAAGAACAAATACTTTGCTAATTTCACTTGAACAAATAGTTGGATTTACAGTTTTATATTTTCCTAAAATATAACTTATAATTTAATTCCATTTGAAAATAATAGTTATATGTGCAAGTAGTAAAAACCAAAGTATATAATGCATGTAATAATTTACAAAATCACTAGGCCGCATAAAATAAATAAAGTGACAAGTGCAAACTTACTATTGTTTCTTGAATAGCAACTTAACCGAAATGCATTTCCAAGTCTATCAACTACCAGCCAAATTCTGCAACTAGGGCTGGGTCCGAAAAATCGAAAATCGAAAATCGAATCAAATCATACCGAACCGTAGCCAAATAAAACCGAACCGCTAACAAACCGAAACCGAATGTAAAAAACCGAACCGAACCGTAGTTGTTTGGTTCGGTTTTGGGTTTTACCCTTCAAAACCGAACCGAACCGAACAAACCGAACTAGTTAAAATATACGGAGTAAAATTTATTTTTCCATTGTTAAGCATTAATCCTAACTAATCCTAATATCATTAATAGTTTTTGGTTTTCTTGTGCTAGAGAAATAATGTTTGTTATGTTTAGTTTAGTTTGTGAATTGATTTACACATTCATTGTACGTAATAATATAGCTATACTGATAATATGTTTTTACTTGTTATTAGTATTAATTAACTTTTATTTTTATTTAACTAAAAGAATTCGTATTGATGAAACAATAAATATTTATCTCCACTATATCACATATAACGTATATACTCTTGAACTTTTTTTGCACTAGTCACAAACAATGTAAATTAATAATATATACTTTTATCTCTCTCGCATACTCATATAATTCATGACATATTTATTTATTTTCATTTTTCTTTTATTTGTTGTAGAGTGCTTGCATTCTTTATGTAATATATGTTTGATCCCTCAAAGTATTATATCATTTTTAAATCAAATGATAATTTTTTGGTAAAAACCCGAAAAAACCGAAACCGAATCGAAACAAACCAAACCAATCAAACCGTGGTTCCAAGTTTTGGAGTGTAGAACCGAACCGAAACCGAACCGAACTTTTTACTTTGATTCTATATTTGGTTTTAGGTCAAAACCGAACCGCAAGAACCGAACCCACCCCTATCTGCAACAATAATCAAAAATCAGATTTTAAATACCGGCCAAATCCTGCAACAATAATAAAAAAACACATTTTAAAATGAAACTGCTGTGTTTTAAAAAATGGAAATATCAGATTTTCTTATAAAGAAAATACAAATTTAATGAATAAAATATGAAATTTTAAAATACTTTAAGTGCAACTGGTGACATTTTAAAACACTTCAATATTTTAGGAATTGTCTTTATTCCTTGCAAATGCTAGACCAGACATTTATTGTTGAAATTACCAAGTCCTGCAAAAGGAATTTAAACACATAAATGAAAATATATTGCCCACTGTGAAGCTCAAAAAAATGCATTTTATAATTCACAAAAGTGATTTCTCAAAACACCAATAGGTCGCATGTTTTGATTCAATTCAAATTGAACACCATTTAATGCATTGTACAGAAATATCTTTGGTCACAGATATTGCATCTCATAGTATGTACTACTAGATATAATTTATCTAAACAAAATCTCATCACTGTGAAACATTAATGGTAAAGAAGGTCACCATCATAACAGCTCAAATAGCATTAAATAGCACAGGTAGGGTGGTTACACAGTCTGTACAAATGAATAAAGTAAATAGCTTTGAGAGAATGTAACTTACCATTGCTTACTAACCACCTGCGAATATCTGTTGGCATATACGGAGTATACAAGTGCAGAATCATGAACACTCTGCTCAGGAATTATTGTACTGAAAAATATCTCTATGTTTTTGAAACTATATAGTGCAACTGGTGAAATTAAATATTCAAAGTGGACATCTAAAAATAAGGATTTACAATTTAAACATTTCCAAAGTGGGCATATGACTGCATCTGAATGTATTTTAGTTAATAAATCTCCTTACATCGGCCATAATTCTGTTAGTGTTGCCAATAGTGCCCATCTTCCCATATGTAATGTTGGTGATGTTGCTTTACTTACGTCTGGTCGTCCTCTCACTTTAAAATCTGTTTATCATGTGCCTCAGTTAAAATATAATTTAATTTCAATTAAAAGGCTTTGTGCTGATAATAACTGTACTGTAATTTTTGATAAAAATTCTTTTTTGATTAAGGACAAAGCAACGGGGGTAGTGCTTCTGCGAGCTACCAGTAGTGGACCACTTTATCCTATCTGTCTGCCGTCCTCATCACCATTAGTTTTTGATTCTGTTTTAGCTTCTGGCCCTGTGTGGCACCGTAGATTAGGTCACTGTGGTGATAATATTTTACAGTTTCTTAAGCGAAAATAATTCTTATGTAGTCATACTTCATTTACTCATGAATGTGTGGCTTGTCGATTAGGAAAAATCACAATGTTTGCCTTTTACGGATGCTAGTCATAATTCTGTTTTTCCTCTTCAAATTATTCATTCTGATGTGTGGCAGTCACCCGTGTATTCAAATTTGGGATTCAAGTATTACGTGTGTTTTATTCTCACAGAAGGTTCCCGTGAACGGTTTACGATGCTTGACTGTCGATAAAGCAACTTAATCCCTGTTCACAATCTGTTTATTTTTAGTAAATAAAATTAACATATTCAGAAACTACATTAGAATCGCTACAATGCCTGATAAAAAACTGTAAATTTGGCAAAAATTTGATTTATAAAGTAAAAGATTAAAAATGATTTAAGTTGGCCATGAGAATAGTGGACGGGAACCTTCTAACGGGACGGAGGGAGTAATATATTAATATATTTGTTTTTGAATTTTTTTGTTAAATTTGTCTCATTGAAATTTTTTATAATATGATTTTTTTACTAATAGAGAATAATACTACCTCCGTTCTTTTTTAATTGCAACGTAGGACTTTTTGCACTATTCATAGTTTCATACATTCAACTTTGACTATATTTTATTTATTAATGTATTAAGAATTAAATTTTTAAAAAATATTTTAAAATTCTGCTCATTTTAAAATTTCAAAATCCGAATTTTTTAATTGTTTTTATTAATAAGAAATGAAAGATATTAACGGTCAAACTTGTGCGTTGGCAAGTGTGAAATGTGGATCATTGTAATTAAAAAAGAACGAATGAAGTATATATTAATGGTCAAACTTGTGCATCGACAAATGTTGAAAGTTGACAGTTTCACATATTTAAGAACATAGAAAATATATATGTACCTTGAACTTTATATAACAAACTATTTTCTCATCAAGGTCGTATAGTTGTCTTTATAAAATGTAATTCTTAAAATACTATAAGCATTTATGAGAATGCAATTAACATTCTATGTTGGCAATTGTGAACTAGAAAATTCAACCTTTTGTCAGTAAGATATGCATTTCTTGTGTGACTTAGAGAATTCAACCTTTTGTCATGCAGGGATGGTATAATGTCTACCCCAGTTGTCTCTGCTGTGATAGGAAAGAGAAAGGCAGCATTCTCTTCTATTTGATATTTTCTGTTATGCTAATTAATTTCTGTTAAACATGCTCTTTCGTATGTATGCTTTGAGTTTGTTACACAACTACAGATGACAATATTAAAGTAATAATTCTTATAACTCTCTTATGCATCTTTTTCTATAGAACACCTTTCTCAATAATTTCAATACCTTTTTTTGAACACTCATACACTTCAACTTCTCTGTGAACTTGAAAGCTTCACTTGAACACCTGTAAAACGTCTTGTTTTCGACTCCATTTCTCCCTCGCGTCCTTCAATACCTTTGGAACACTCAAATTCTTATTTGATGTTCTCTTGGGAACACAAACGTTTTTTGTCTGCACGAAGTACTTTTTTCTCTTTTTTATATGTTTTCAAATGTTATACAGATTTCTGAAATCAAGGTGGCTGACATTCCTGATGTTGATCTTTCTCAACTTTAAATTACTAGATATGGAGATTTTAGTGTTGAAGTGGTTGACCCAGTTGGTGACTACTTGGAGCTAATGGAGGTGAGTAGTACTTGATCAAATACAATTTTTACGACTAATGATTTCATGAACGATTGAAGTGTTGAATTATTTGCAGGAATTGTTTGACTTTTCACTCATTAGAGGTCTTCTTTCTAAATCCAATTTCAGGTATACGTTGTGTGCGCATTGATTCAGAAAATGCTATTGAAAAAACACTCGTGAAAAACTTTTCTTTCTTTTCCTGGAGGTGTATATACTCCCTCCGGTTCTTATTAAAGTTCCCACTTTCCTTTTTGGGATGTCCCTTATTTAAGTTCACACTTCCATTTTAGGAAACAAAACAATGCAAAACAGTGCCAAACAGTGTCCAAACAGTGCCAAACAGTGCACTCCACAGTAAAGTCAAATTCATTTTCTTTGTGTGAAGTCAAACTGGAAACTTTAATAAGAACCGGAGGGAGTATATGTTCTCTCTTCTTCCTCTTTGACTGCATTTTGTCATATTATCTCTATTACTCCAACCTGGCGTTGTTCTTGGTCTCAACGGTGAAACCGAACCTTGTTAATAATTTTTCCTTGTTAATGAATTATTCTCTTTCTAGTCCTTCCTCATCATTGACGAATTTGATGACGTATTATGGTAAACAGAACTAATTTATCATCTAAAGTTTTAAAAAATGGAAACAGGTTCAAAGATTAAAATACTTGAAGCATGTAAATCTATATGCAAGAAAATTAAATTAAAATATTTGAAGTAAATACCTAGAAAACTCTTTAAAAACTTTGGAAAAGAACATTGGCCTTTGTAACCGCAACAATAAGTATTTTTTAAAATAAATATATTACTTTTTGTTGCGGTTTCTAACCGCAGCAAATAAGATAATTCACTTTTTGCTGCCCCGCAATTGTTGCGGTTCAAAACCGCAGCAAATAGGTTAAAACAACCGCAACAAATACAATATATTCTAGTAGTGGTAACTTTGGTGGCTCAAGCTCCGGTGGTGGGGGCTATGATGGCGGGATGGGAGACGACACTACTATGGGTGAAGGAGGCGGCGATGAAGACACCAGTGGAGGCTTTGGAGGCGGCTATTATTGCGGTGAAGGCGGGCATTAGGGATGACAATGCCTCAAACTAAGAAGGGGGAGACTACTCATTGGTATGTAACTTTCTTTTTTTTACCTTGTAAGTAGCACGATTCTCTTTACTTTTGGTACTTTAAAAAAATGAATAAAATAAAAAGAAATGCTAGTTAGGTTGAAAACCCAAAAACGGACAATCTACGCAAAAATGGGTTATATAAAAAATGATGAGTGAGTTGGAAAGGATGGACAAATAAACAGAGATGCTAGGATGAAAACCTGAAAAGGCTCCTAGGCAAAATGAGAGATATGAGAGAGATTTTTTTTTTGTAGGACATAGACTTTTGAAGAAAAAGAAGAAAAGAGGAGAAGAGAAGATGAGCAATAGAAGGTCATGAAACCCAAAATGATATTGTGATTTGGGCTTAAAACTCATGTTTTATCCTTGGTGGTCTTTTTGCTTTTTCTTGTTAATTGTTCAACTTTTGAGGACATGAAAATTGTGAACATTTGACTTTATTCGAGGACGAGTAAAGAAACTAAGTGTGAGGGAGTTGATAATCATGTAATTTCCCTTTGTATGTTTACGTTTTTAATTAGTTTTGTGATTCTTTAGTTTGGAAATTACACACTGTTGGTGTAATAGTTTAGTTTGTAAAATGTTTGTAATTTGTTTAGTTTAGGTTTATTCTGAGCTTGAACAGGTCCAAGATCACTTAAGGGATCATTGGTGAACCCCTAACGTGGAAGGAAGGTGCAAATAAGCAAGACAAAAAGAGAAGATTGTGATTTTGACTTGTACCTGGTCGGGTATGACCTGTACCCGACCAGGTACCTATTTGTTTTTGCAAATCAGATCGGATCCTCGGACAAAGGAACGTGCAGGGGAGATTTTGACCACGTTCGAATGTCCATACTTGATCGGGTGACCGACGTACCCGGTCGGGTATGTCCCACTTTTCCAGCTTCCGGGAAGCCTCTAAAGGTACCCGATCGGGTACCCTGTATGCCCGATCGGGTACACACCCTTACATGCTCCAAACACCTATAAATACACCTCTTTTCCTTGACAATAAAATCACCAATTCCTATACACTTGTAGGCTCAGTTTAGTTAAGTACGTTCTTTATATTTTTTTATCATTTTTAGCCTCCAAATGAGGAGCTAAACTCTTTCATCTGGTTTTGCTACTTTGAAGCTTAATGAATTGTAAGTTGTGAGTTATTTTTCTTTAATCTTCTTCCTTGAATATTAATTAATTCCTATTCATATTTCATATTAATATTTCGAGCATTACTTAAAGGTAGGGATGGACTGGGTCGGGCCGAACCGGCCCTGTACTGTTTGGGCCCGGACCGGATCGGGACCGGTTGGCCGGTTCCGGGCTTTTAGCCCGTTTGGGAGGGTCGGGCGGGCTGGGCTCGGGCCTACTTTTGGGCGAACCTTCCCGGGCGGTTCGGGCCGGGCCCGGGTCTTTTTTTTCAACTTTTTTTCTTTTCCTAGGCTGGGGCTGGGTGTTTTGGGGAGGTTTGGGGTGGGGGTGGGGGGTGGGGGGTCGGGGCCTCGGGGGATAACAAGAAAGCAAAAAAAAAATAGACATCGAACCAGGCCCATCCCGTCCCGGCTCGGTTAGGCCCGAACCCGGTATCAACCCGGGCTGGTTCCGGGCCCATGAATTTGAAAAAAAATAGCCCGCCTGGGCCCGGCCCGGAACCGGAACCGGACCGGCCCGGTTCCATCCCTACTTAAAGGATCAACTAGTTTTGTTTCATGTATTAATTATTACTAGAATCAATCGATTAATACGTTTCTTATTAATTCGGTTCTTTCAACGATAGTAAACTTGAATTATTAATGCATGCGTCTTATGGTTAATAATCTAAGGGGAACTAATTATATTGATTAAACAAATAAACCGCTTGTGTTGAGGTTATCAATCTCAATCGTTTTCATCTTAAGTTTATTGCTACTATTGGGTTAATATACATCACGTGTTCGATATGACTCGGTAGTAAGTTTTATTAATTAACGCGTCTCGTTATTAATAACTACCCTCGATGAAATGGAGATATTCCTCGATTGAGTATTTGAGAGGAAGATAGTTAAAGATATAATCGAGATCGACGAACATTTCATTAAGTGGATAAAAGCAAAGCCAAGTCCTCATCTCAGTTTAGTAAAACACATAAGTCGTTCAGCTTAGTGTTTAAATACTTTAAAGTTCATCAATCAATTTAAACCCCCCTTTGTTACTAGTTACGTAAAAGATAAATATTTCTTTCCTTGTGGATACGAACCTTACTACACTATACTACATATAATTGTTGTATTGAATATTTATTTTGAGTGTACACCACGATAAAGTACACGTGAAGTATGTATATTTTTTGTGAGAGATCGAGTATATGTTCAAGAAAGAGATTAATAGTATATGTTCACTTAAGAATGATGAAGTATTTGTTTAAAACTGAAAATGGTGTTTGTTATGTGTTTATTCCGGTTACACGGGATTTTTGTTAAAACCCGGCGTTCCATCCTGAAAGGTCAATCTGATAGAAGGAGTAGTCTAAAATCTTATATAGTGTTTTATTGTTTTATAGATTTCCGGTGTGGGACAAATACTTTAACACGCCCCCTCAGCTTGAACCGGGATGAACAATATCGGGGTATATAAATGGGCCAAACAGACTCTTAACAAGCTACTCGTAATCATGGGTGCTAAACAAGCAGTCAAACCACAAACCGGAATTGACTCTGATACTATGTTAAGACTCGGGGTTTTATCCTAAAAGGTCAACCTAATAGGAGGAGTAGCTCAAAGTCTTTTATAATGTTTTATAGCTTTCTGGTGTGGGACAAATACTTTAACACGCCCTCACTGTCCGAACCGGGCTGGACAATATCGGGGTTTATAAATGGGCTAAACAGACCCTTAACAAGCTACCCGTAATCATGAGTGCTAAACAAGCAGTCAAACTACAAACCGGAATTGGTCCTGATACTATGTTAAAACTTGAGATTCTCTCCTAAAAGGTCAACCTGATAGGAGGAGTAGCCCAAAATCTTATATAGTATTTTATTGTTTTATTGATTCCGGTGTGGGACAAATATTTTAACACAATTTTCTCTCTTGAGTTTTTCCATGACGAAGTGGTCTAAATGCATTAGAAGTGTATATATCTTGCTCAAGCTCTTGCGACTAATTAGTTTTTACTTAAATTGAATTCGGTCTCAAATTATACTAAACTTATACAAATCAAATCAAATTCTGATAGTAATAAAGTACATATAGAATAAACATCTATCAGATCATACCAGACCAGACTTAAATAGATTAAGCTAGACCTGATATCGATGTCTACTATGCTTGTAAGCTTAGTTTTAATAAGTAATAACGCTTTCCTTGAAACTGGGGAACGACTATCGGCTATGGCACCTTGCGCGAGTAAATGCTAGTAGTTATTATATAATCTTTTTCTATACAAAAGCAAGAGAAAATAGGTCATTTTCTCGCCTAAAGATATGTCAGAATTGGTTGAATCGGGTCAAGCCATATGGTCAGCTAAAAGGGATGCAATTTGATGATTTATTGATATGGTAAGGTAATTACACGGGTTAATGTGTTTGTCCATCGAGTGGAAGATTTCACCTTTTGGATCAAGTATTTGCAATGACGCAGCGGTTAAACGAGTGAAAAAGAGATATTGAAAATTGCACTTCTTCGAATAGCGTGAATGGTGTGATGTACAGAGAATATATGAGCTGTCAAATAGTAAAACAAAAATATGGCTCGTCCATTCACGTGCAAAAAGGGAATAAAGTTCCATCTTGCTTGAAAACATGTGCAAAAACTAACAAAACCACCTTGCTACTCCCTCCGTCCCAAAAACAACTTCTCACTTTCCTTAAATGGATGTTTCAAAATAAACTTTACATTTCTGATCACCTCCTTATTTGGCAAATTATCAACATCAAAACAGTGTCAAATAGTATCAAACAGTGTCAAACAATGCTAAATAGTGTCCAAACAGTGTCCAAACAGTAATAACAACAACAACAACAATAATAATATAAATAATTACTCAATATAAAGTATTTGTTTTTGTTATTTTATTGTTTCTGCTGCTATAATAGCTACCACGTATTTTTATTCTTAATTGTCATTAAAATATTAAAATTAAAATATCATCGTTGTAAACATAATTTAATTTCTGTTTGGAAAACGCACTGTCATCCTATCAATTGCAAATTAACATTGATTCACTAAATAATACGGAGTACGTTGTTCAAGGAAATCTGAATCCTAGATTGCACAACTAAAAATCAAACATCAAACATTACTCCAAAAAACTGTAAAAAACTATGGAAATATAAAGTTAGTGCAACACCCATAAAGTAGATAACATGCGACAAAAGGAAAAGTGAGAATTGGGATTTGAGAAGCCACTCTTGAGTGTCAGACCTTTCTTAACACTAGAAAACTTCTCTTTCAACCATGCTTCATGTACACACCATTGTACACACTTTATACACACCATGTTTGTGAAACTTTTTTTTTGTCTGTGAATCCGGTTCACAGACAATATTTTGTTTGTGCAAAACATTGTCTATGAATCGATGTTCACAGACAAAAAGAAAAGCTTTCACAGACATAAGTGTGTACAAAAGTGTGTATAAGAGTGTGTACTAACATCATTTTTGCTTCTCTTTAGACCTAAAATGTCGGCCCTTTCTTAATGCTTTGGTGCATATATTTAGGTTTGCTTTTTCTAAAATTGATATGTGAATTGGACTTAGAGCCTTCATTGGGCTTTACAGATCAAGAGTTGAATTAGAATTTTTAGGATGGAGCATGGTCATTATTTAAAGTCGGTGGGTAAAACTGTTACGGCCAACGCACTATAAATAAATATCATCCTCTTAGGTGATTTCCAACGCATAACTTTGATTATAATTAAATTTAAATACGTATTAATAAACATTAAGAAAAGTTAATAATTTGAAAATTTACATTAATAGAAATTTAATATGACTAACGTTTTATAAATAATAATTTGATTATAAATATTATTAGAAAATCACAGTCAAAGTAAGATGTGTAAATAGTATAAAAATCTGAATGTTGCAACTTTTAAAGAACTGAGGAAGTAAGTGTCAAAGTCAATTTTGTCACATGTTGGATTCTTATTTTAAATAGTTAGTGTTCACTCATGCTCAAAGTATTTTATGTCTGGATATCCATAGTTATAAATCATAAACCTTTCAAAAACATTATAAATTATAGATGTTTGAAAATATTGATTTGTGATGAAGATTGCTAATAAATCGATCACACTATCAACGTTGTTCACAAAAAAGTATTTCAAATTGTGTAGTCTGGTGCAAACTTATTGTGAAACATAGATCGAAATTTATTCTAAACCATAGTTCAAACAAGTCTGAGTTCTACTTTCTTTTCCTTAATTATAACCATTATTTTACGTAGTAATTTATCTTACATGTATACTCTTCTCATACATTTTACTAATTTTACAAATATATGAAGTATATGTTTATAGATTATAGATCACATAAAAACCCTCCCTCCCATGAAAACTAAAAACCAATCCTAACTGTACGTCTAACACTTATTCTTGCCGATTACCACTTGAATTTTTCATGTTTAATTCTTTATTTTTCCTTCATCCCACTATTTGACCGGTAAAAACGGTTATTGTATGTCTATAAAACAGTTATATATATCATGTTAACCAATCGTGTTATAGATTTATTACTTAATTTATGCCCCGTGCATCGCACGGGTGAGAATCTAGTAGAAATGACCTCTAATATTATACGGAGTATATATGAATAGTGAAAATGCTTTTCTTTCATCAACATACACTTTTAGAGTTATTCATAATTCTTCACCATTTGCAACAAACATATCTTATATTGCTCAAAAAGAAATGTTATAAATTTTAAAGGCATAAAGTTTATAAAATTATCATAAGATTTCATAGTGGAATCATATAAGATTAATATTGAAGAGGAAAATATAAAAAATAAACAATACTCAATGCGCAACTAATGGACTTTTAAAAATCCAAAGTTGGACGAGTACCTATATCCTTAATTCAAAAGGGTAACAATAATTTTACACAAAGAATGATACACTAATATTTGTGCGTCCAATGATATAAGAATATCTTTAAAATCCCAAACCATTGCTAAAGTTATAAAACGGTTAAGTTAACAAATTATTCAAAAAAATCCACGAAGTACTTAATTGATTAGTTATTCCTCATATCTGAATTCGCAAAAAGTGTTTTAGGTAATAGGAACACATATTTCAATGTTTATTTTGTTGGTTAAATTTATGGGTTAATAGAAATTATGGTCCTGTTTGGTTAATGTTTGTTAGAAAGAAAATATTATGTATCTAAATTAGTGTAGAGGAATGAGAAACAATAAGAATCACAATTTAATTACCGAATGTCAAACATTTTGGTAGAAAAAAGAGGACATGCAGAAGGCAAAGGTTAAAATGTAGCTTGAAAATAGAAAAAGAATTCAGCATTTGGGAAAATCAAGAATTCACTTGAGAGATTCCTGGGGTGGGAGATTCCACCTTTTGGACCAAGAATTCATCATTTGGGAAAATCAAGAATAAATTACCGTTATCTGCCACCACTCAATGACCTAGAAAATAGGTCCATGCTTTCTCCATCACTCGTTTTACCACCACTGGTGAACGAATCTCCGACATTATGAATTGCGTGAGAAGATGCAGACGCTGAAAGATACTCGGTCACTTTTGAAGACATTTCATTTTCCCCTGATCCTTCCGCACGATGCCTCTCTAGAACTCGCAATCCATCAATCTCCATTGCCACTTCTCTCATAGTAGGCCTGTCATCTCTCCTCACTTTCAAACACCGGCTCGCAATCTTCGCAACTTCCGTATATTGCTCAAAGTTTACATCATTAACTATACGGCTATCCACAATTTGGGACAGGTTGCCATTGTTCAAAGAAGAAACAAAATAAGCCGCTAGATTCCTATCATCCTCTGCCCTAGTAGGTGAAATTGCTTTCTCTCCCGTTAATAGCTCTGCGAGAACAACCCCGAAACTATAAACGTCGCTTTTATCTGTCAATTGGCCAGTGTGAAAGTACTCGGGGTCAAGATATCCAAACGTTCCTTGCACTAAAGTTGTGACTTGAGTTCGGTCCAAAGGAAAAAGCCTTGAAGCTCCAAAGTCGCCAACTTTTGCTGTAAGCCTGTCATCTAGTAATATGTTTGCTGTCTTTACATCTCTGTGAATGATTGGGGGAGATGCAGCAGAATGTAAATACGAAAGCGCTCCTGCAGATTCTGATGCCACTCTTAAACGGGTTGCCCATGAAAGATTAGACGATCGCGCTTGGGTATGGAGATGTTCATATAGAGTGCCATTAGTTATAAACTCATACACTAGTAATGGAACTTCCGTCTCTAAGCAGCACCCAAAGAGCTTGACAATATTTCTATGATTGATTTGCGAGAGAACGACGACCTCATTGATGAACTGTTCAACTTGACTTTGCTCACAAATTTTAGACTTTTTTATCGCAACCACACTTGTATCAGTAAGTACACCTTTGTAAACTGTTCCGTATCCTCCTTGACCTAAGATAGTTTTTTCATCAAAATTATCGGTCGCTTTTTCAAGATCTTCTAGTGTGAAGATTTTCATTCTTGCATCATTTGGTCCTCCATTTCCAGCTATTTGTTGCTGTAACAAAATGCCACCGTTTTGATGAAAATAGTGCTCTCTAAGTTTGCTAAGTCTCCTCTTCCTCAATCCCCAATATACGAAGAAGCTTACAATGAGCAATGATGCGACACCAACACTCACACCTGTGTATCATAAATTGAAGCACAAAAACAAATTATTAGCCTTCTTTAAAACACTAGAAAGTGCATGCTACCTCCGCTCTGTGCTAACTTTCCTTTTTTATGCCCAAAAACTTTTTGTTCCCCTTTAATGGGATGAGGAAGAATTTAATACTTATACCCCATTCGCCCTTGAATTGGTTCGATGAGTAGTTTAAGGAAGTGAAGATATATATTTTTTTCTTAATAATTAAGGAAAGAGAAAAACGGTTAAACACATCTCTTTATCCGCAATAATTTTGAAACAGCCAAAAAAATAAATATAAGGTAAATATATATACAACTTATTAAGCTGTCCGCAATGGTAAGGGTGAAAACCCCAAATTTAAGGTTCATCCCAAATGTTGCTGCAATCCAACCATTTTTTCGTATCGAAAGTACTTGGAGTGAATTAGGAAAACCCATGGGGTGGCATGCTGAGACCTTGATTCACCCAGGAGAGAGGGGAAAAAGTGTACGCATTTGGTCCAAAAGGTGGAATCTTCCACCCGAGAAATCCCAACCCCGACCTAACAGGATGATGGAGAAGTTAATCACGGTGAGTCAGTCAGAAAAGCAGCATCAAGCCTTATACACGTGCGCACCAGAGACATGGGCGGATTGGGCCTAGGGCCAGGGAAGGCCCAGGCCCATGCTCAAATTTTTCTTTTTCTTAACTATTATATAGGTTTAAAAATCAGGCCCAAGCTCAATTTTTTAAAAAACAGGCACAGTACAAACTATCAAGTCCAAAAAGCAGGCACGGGAAGAGTCGAGCAGTCCGCAGTCCGCTTCATTTTTTTTGCTTCGGCGAGTTCGGCAAAACCCCAAAGGCCAAAAACGAATTCCCTACGGGCTGGTGACAAGAGTGTTTATGGAGGCAAAGACGTCTTGAATGCTGTGAAGAATATCAATGAATTCTTGGGTCCTAAGCTTGTCGGGGTGGATAACAGGTAAGCTATTATAGTCAAAGTGTCACTTTTTGTTGCTTTTTAGTGTTTTTCTGGAATCTCTAATGACTATTTCATGGGTGAGAGCAATTCGGGTAGTTTGGGTTTAACTCCATTTGTTATTTGATTTCACTCAACATCCTGTAATTAGTCAAAGAATTTAGCTAATTACCTATCATGCTTATGTTTTTAAGGTCTGCTAATTTTTTCAGTACAATGCTCATTATATAAGTAGTGACTCATTTTGGGTGAATTTTGTAAGGATTAGGGTAAGGTTCCATTTAATAATGGTCGTATGATTGGCACTAAGATTGCCCTAAATACGGATTAGGGTATGGCCGTATGGTTTCACTTCACTTCTACACGATTTTTTCAAAATTATCAAAACATGGGCCAGTCTACCTAAGTATTGCCTGGTAACCTGCCCAATACCCAATTGTTTACACTATAACATTGTGAATTTATCACTCCGTATTTAATTCAATTGTTCATCATATATATGGATTTTGTATAGACTAGACAATTATACATCCATTTGCTGCTCTTCGGTGGACGGTGGTAACTGGTAAACAGAGCTGCAGAGGCGTGAGTGCTGACTCCTGAGAAGTGAGAACTGCTGCCTAAGTCCTAAGCATTTAAGAGTTTTTTTAATCTTGTAATTTTATTGTGTTTTTAGTTCAAGTTAAAGACTAAATTACAGCTTTGCTCGATATGAATTTGATTATTATTTTTAAACTTGTAAATTGTAATCATCATTTATAGTATAAGTTAATTAATATTAGTGTAGTAATTAGTCATCGCGTTATTTTCAATAAAGGTAATGAAGAGATTTATAGTATAAGTTAATTAATATTAGTGTAGTAATTAGTCATCTCGTTATTTTCAATAAAGATAATGAAGAGATACTATAACCCTATTGAAGAAAAAGTTAATGAAAGTAGCTCTTCAAACGATATCAATCGATGAAAACCCGTAGAGAACAGTTGTAAAATTATGGTGTTTTTGTATTTGACTTTAATGAAAACTCTTATTCCTATAATCTTTATTTTTGTCTTTGATTTTGTTGCTAGAATAATTGTTTTTTGAATATTCGTTTTTAATTAAATTTTGGCCCCACCTGGATTCCAAAGCTAGATCCGCCCCTGACCAGAGGTTCAACCTTATTTCAGGTTCTGTAACATCCACACGACCGCTGCAGATTTCGAATCTTGGTCACTTGGTCCAATTTTCTCACTATTAGACCAACTGAACTACTCGTGAGAGTTAGAAAGTGTAAGCATGTTGCAGCCGCAGGAACACAAGAATGGGTGATGCTGGGCCCAATTAAAACAAAATCCCCAAAATGCATTAAAATGATTTACCTTTTTTATTTATAATCCAAATTTTATAAAAATTATATCAAAATTCATGATTTTTCATGCTCTTTCATATGACATTAATATTATATATATATAACTTTTTTTAAAAAATAAAGTTTTCTCAATTTGAGAATTTATGTTCAGATATTTTATTAAATAAACCAGGGTGTTAAAATTATGGTTAAAATATTTTTTACTACATTATTTTGTTACTTTTTTAAAAAAATAGATTTGGAGTAACCAAAAAAATTAAACTCCAAATTTATTTATTTTTACATCGGAATGTTTGACTTTTTAGATCATAATTAATGGTAATAATAAAATTGTCACATAAATGTTGTGTAATGAGAAAACGTAAGGGAAAAACCGAATTGACAGGATGAATACGTATAAATTGGTGGGGAATTAGATTTATTGACGGGTTGGGTTGCGGTTAGCCTTAGGATCCGGAATATAAAAATAATCTAGATTGAATAATGAGCCTTTGTGTAGTTATGCTTCTTTGACCGTCGTGCACATTTTTTTAGAGGTGGACTCGGGCCGGATCGGGCTCGGTCGGCCCGCCGGTTTGTATCTCATGGACCCGGGACCGGCCCGAGGGTTGGACGGGTCTGGTTCGGGCCGCGCCACCCGCCCGGGTCACGGGTCGGGCCACCCGCCGGGCCGGGCCGGGCCGGTTATTTTTTTTTATATAATTTATAGATTTATACAAGTATTAAAAACAAAATTCAAGTGTATTTATTTGAAATGAAATAGGAACTACATTTGAAAATTAAAACAAACTTCAAGAGACATACATTTTGTAAATTGTAATCAATCGAAACTTCTCGCACCTCCCGATCCTTTGGCTTTGTCACATGACTTAATATGCTTCATTGTCATCCCGTATCCGCCTGAAACCCCCATGCTACATTTTTCCCCGCACCATTTGCAAGTTGCGTACCACATCCCGGTCTTCGAGTCCTTCTGCTTATCAAAATAAGGTTTTTTACCCCCCCCCCCACCCCCAGCCCCTCCACCCCCCAACCCCCCCCCCCCCCCGCAGCCCACCCAACGGCTATATAGCCGTTTGGGTTGTCCCCAGCCCACCCCCAACGGCTATTTTGGCCCAAACTATTTTTTTTTTTGAAAAAAAATTGACCGTTGGACCCGGACCCGGGCCGGGTCAACTATTTCCGGAACCGAGCCCGCCCCGCACATCCCCACCGGTTCAAGTCTACACCCGGTCCCGGACCGCCAGACCGAGCCGGTCCCGGGCCCGCACAGTAGCGGGCCGGGTCACGGGTCGGGTGGCCCGAACCGAATCCAAACCTAATGTTGCTACGGTCTAACAAAGAATTAATTGCAACCGTTCATTTTTTACGTTTTTGAACGCACAAATTTGACTATTAATATCTTTCTTTCCTTATTAGCGTAAAAATTAAAAAGGGGAAAATCGCATATATGGTCCCTCAGTTATCCACGAAATTAAAATCTCAGACCTGTATTTTTGAGATTGTAAATGTCACCCCTCAATTGTCCAAATTGTTGTAAATGTGGTCCTTTAAGTGGTGAAATGTACTCTCTCCCACATTGTATATTTCACCCCTCAAATTCTCAAAAGACCACATTTACAACATTTTGAATAAGAAAAATTCCACTTTTGGTCTCATGACTATTATACCACTACCACATTTAGTCAGTCGCTTACTTTTAGATTGCCCACATTTAGTCCGTGATCATTATCCCCTCACCACCTATCGTTCTTCCCGCTAAAATTCCGGCAAATTTAATGCAGATTTTAGATATGAAAAAACAAATTTAATGCAAAGACTGATATGAAAAACCCAACCTGATACAAAATTAAATGCAAAGACTGATTCTGAGGCTGAGAAGTGGACTAAATTTGCCGGAATTTTGGCCGGAAGGATCGAGGGTGGTGAGAGGATAATGATCACGGGCTAAATGTGGACAATCTGAAAGTAAAAGTGATAGAGTATATCTAGAGAGAAGTGAGAGCTAGAGAGAGAAGTGCAATAATATGCTTCAATAGAATGAATTTGTAACCCCTATAACTACTCCCAAAGGGAGTATTTATAGAGAAAATTAGGGTTGGGCTCCCAAGCCTTGGGCTTGGGAGGCCCATTTACAACTGGACCGCTGCTGGGCCGAATACAAAGCCACTAATGGGCTGTACAAATGAGTAAGAGTAAAATCCGATTCTGGGAGGTCTTCTTGGCCGACGAGGGCGTGGCCGAAGAGGGCACGGCCGACGAGGGCACGGCCGACGAGGGCACGGCCGACGAGGGCACCCGGGTCCCTTGGACTCAGGACCATAATCCGAATTGGCCCCTTCTCGGCCGACGGGGGCGTCATGGCCGACGAGGGCGCCACTCTGTGCCTTGTGCTTTCTGTTCTTCCGAGTATGTGGGTCCGGGGGCTCAGACCCATATACTCCATCAGGAGTCCCCCACTCTCTAAGCTGAGACGTAGATGAAGTGAAGGAGAGTAGATTCCTCTGCTTTGGCGCCCTTGGCCGTTCTGTTCCTTGTTGTAGACAGGGAGGCCGTTGTTTACTTGATGTCTTTGTTCTTGGACGATGAGTGTCCTTCTTTCAATGGTGGCCGTTGAAAGGCACGTTTGCTTGGGCGTTGATGGTTGAAAGGCCACTGAAGTTATTCCTTGCTTTGAGGACGATGGCGTCCTTTCCTTTATGTGGCCGATGAGGATGTTTGCGCACTCCTTTTGGCCGTTGCTGGTTGGCCTTCGTATTTTTGGCCGAAGAGCCCGTCAAAGTCAATTGTTGGCGGAGGACGATGAGTGTCCTTGCCTTTGGTGACCCGTTGGCCGTTGCAGATGACGTTGCGTGCATACCGACGAGGTGCAGTGTGATGCGTGGCCGATGTGGCCATGCTCTGTGGTTACCTTGTTAGCATTTTCTTTTGTTTTGTTGAGGCCGGTGTAGTCCCCCAGTCCCCCACTGCTTCAGGCCGAATAGTGTGAGGTGTGAAGGAGTTCCTTGAGTCCCCGGCCGAAGCGGTCTCGCCGTAGTCCCCCTGAATCCAACCCTCATGGCGATTTTCTGGCCAAGGTAACCCTGTGGGAGAACCCTTGTGCGCAGATCGCTTGTAGAGGGTTATCATCAAGGGTTATTTACGAGGAGCCGATGGCTTTTGGGCTCTTGGGTCCTTTGATCTTGTGGCCGTTACGTTCCTGGCCGTTGCCGTCTCCTTTTTGTCTTGCATTTGTGATATTGGCAAGCAGATGGGACGTTATGGGCGCTAGCTGGTACTTGTGAGGCCGGCGAGCGTGTAGGCCGTATAGTCTGATTTGCCAGTGGGCCGTTGATGTGGCTTGGGCCTGGCCCGTTGGTGTCGTGGTGGCCTCCCATTGGTGGCCGTTGATGTGGCCATTGGGAGAGTGCCACGTGTAGTGACCGTTGGGTGGGGGGGTCTATAAATACCCCTTCCCCTCCGACGAGGAATCACATTTGCATTCTGAATTTGTCGAAGTGCTGGCCGATTTTCTAGAGAGATAAACTCCCAAGCCTGTTCTTCGTTGTTCTTCGTTGTTCGAGGTTAGTGTTCATCACGATCTTCCTCGCTTTTCATACTTTGCTTCCTAGGTAGTTGATCTAGTGTTAGGCGTTTAAACACCTTTAGATCTTAAGTTGTTCTCCTTAAGCCCGTAGTAGTAGTAATGAAGAGCTTGAACGACGACTACTACCCCTATGACGACCAGCCCTCCACGAGGTCACTTGACTACGAGGTGCTCGAGGAGTTTGAGGAGGAGATAGGGCGTTTAAGTCCATACAAATCCGCGGAGCTGATGGACGAGGAAGGCGAGGACGAGGAGTCCGCCTCTTCTTCAAAGGGTGAGGACGTGGGTGCGTCCCGAGTGGTGGACGGGGCGTCCACTTCTGCTGTCATTCCGTGCCCGAGGCCGGTGTCCGCCGTTAAGGGAGCCGCCAAGCCGAAGAGAGTGAGGAGGCCGAAGAGTGGGCCCGGCGTCTCCTATCTAGATCTCACCAACATCTACCTGATCAAGCCGGAGAGCAGTGCGGCCGATTACCTTGTTGCCCAGATGTACGTGGGGCCGTTCGGGCGGGTTAGGGCACCCAAGCCGACGGACCATGTTCTTCTTCCACCACCGGGGTACTTTGGAGTATACCCGATGAGTTTTGCCAAGGGGTTGAGGTTCCCCCTTCACCCTTTCATTACTGAGTACCTGGACATGGTCGGGCTTCCTCCGGCCTTGCTGACGCCGAACAGTTACTCTTTGATGGTGGGGTTTCTGCTCCGGTGTGAGGAGTTGGGCTACCGGCCGACGACGGCACTATTCATGAATTTGTACCAGATAGGCCGAGGAAGTCACAAGAACTGTGCGGCCTATGCTACTCTTCAGCAGCTGCCGAAGAAGAGGAGCTTCACGGATTTGCCTACGTCCATTCATGGGTGGAAGAGCAAGTTCGTGTTTGTGTCCATTGGTGAGAGTGGCACCGAGTTTCCCTCCCTCGGCCACACCGGGAGGTTTAACCTGCATGACCCGCCGAAGAGCTCTATTTTGGACGCTCAGGTGGAGGCTTTCTTGGAGGGGGGGCCGAGGAGCGTGAAGGATTACATCACTGAGTACAAGATGGCCGCCCTCGGCTTCGTGAGGTATTATGTCTATGGTGACAAGGAGGATGACCTCCAACTCTGGCCGAGGATGACCACCACCTTTGAGGAGGCTGACGGCCCGGACTTGGGCATTCCTGCTGAGGCCGATGGTAATTCTTTCTTCGGCTTTCTGTCTTTATGTTTTGTCCTTTGCCTTACTAATCTGTTTGTGTTTTTCCTTTGTAGATTTTGTCATGGACCGTCAATCCATGATGGCTATTGCCAAGGCCAAAGCAGCCGAGGAGATTGCTGCTAAGGCGGCCGAGGCGGCCAGACGTGCCGCGGCCGGTGGGGGCGGGGCTACTGCTGATGCGGCCCCACAGCCTGCTCCGAAGAAGAAAAGGCCGGCCCCTGACGGCCAGAAAAAGCTAACTGAGGCCGGCGTGAGCGTCTCGAAGAAGACGAAGAGGGCTCCTTCCCCTTCTCCGGCTAGTGAGGCCGGTACTCTTACTGTCCCCATCGTGGGCGATGGTGGTCCCGTCGTGGACCTTACTGTTGCTGACGATGCTGCCCCAGCGCTTCCTCTCGTCCAGGAACCACGGACGCAGAGGGCCGGCAAGGAGATTGCCGGTGCCACCTATCAGAAGGTGATAGAGTACCCCGTCGGCAGGGGCGTGTTTAATGATCTCGTCCCCGGCCACGTCGTCCTGGCCAAGGCCATGCCGGCCAAAGATCGGGCTCATTTGAAGAAGCTCGAGGACCCGAAGATTTATGAGGGCGGCATGGACCTCCTCGTCCAAGTAAGTGACTGTCCTTATATTTTTGTCTCTCTTCGTCTGTGTAGAGTTTTTCGCCTGACCTTTGTTTTCCTTCTGCAGAGTGCCTTCATGCTTATGGAAAGCCATAAGAGGCAGTACTGGGAGATAGCTCGCCTGCAAGCGCTGGAGCAGAAGGCTGCCTCGGCCGACGAGGCGGTAGCTTGCCTTGACCAGCTCCGGGAGGATGCCAAGGCGCTGCAGGCCAAAGCTGATGAAGCCGCCGCGGTCAGGGACGATGCCCTGGTCAAGCTCGAGGAGAGCAAAAGGGAGCTCGAGGAGTCCCGAAGGGCGCTCGAGGCCGAGAGGCGCAGGAGCGAGGAGGCCGCCAAGGTGAAGGCTGAGGCCGAGGCCGCCATCGTGAAGGCTGCCGATGAGGCCGTCGTGAAGTTCCTGGCCGAGGGGTGGAAGGCCGATGAGAGGCTCCCCTGGTGCTACGAAGTGGTGGCCGCCAGGCTGGAGAATTGGGGGATGAACTCCCCTGCCGGCCGGGAGTATTTCAGCCGGGAGATGTCCGTTTATTACAACCTGGGCCAGGAGCGGATGCAAAGGCTCCTGTGTCGGCGGCTATCCCGGGCGTTGAAGGCCATGAATTACACGTCTGGATGGGCTAGACGGAACCTGAAGCTGCCAAAGCTGATAAAGGATCCCGAAGAGCAGGCCAAGCTTCCGCTGTCGGAGCGGGAGTCCTCCATAGAAAGCTCCGGCCTCGGCGAGCCGGACTACACTGAATTCGACTTCTTAGACGATGCCACCAGCGCCGCTGCCGGCCAAGAAGCTGAGGCCGATGAGGCCGACGAGGAGGGAGCCGACGAGGTTGAAGAGCCAGCCGCGGATGAAGGTGCCCCGGAGGCTTAATCGGCTATTCCCTATTGTAATTAGCTTTTCATTTGTTGCCAAATTATGTAACGGCCGAAGTGCCCCCCCTTGTAATGAATTGATTAAATGAAAGAATTTTTGCCATCCTTCTCGGCTTTGAATCCATTGTATGCTTGTTTGCCTTGTCATTTCAATTCGGTAAATTGTCAGTGTCAAGTCATAACTTGGGTCACCCGCGAGTGTCCGCTACGTCCGTAAGGGTGGCCTTCCTGTCCAGTAGTCTGGTCGGCCTATGCCTCTTTGCTTTACTGTCATAACACTTAGGATTTTGTTTCAAAAATTTCCCAAGTGTTTTTGGGTCCATGTAGCTCCTGTCTTTACGGCCTAGTGGCTTGATCGGCTTGGACGTAGTTTCATAACACTTAGGAATTTTTCAAAAATTTTCTAGGTGTTTTGGGATCCACTTAGGTGCTTTCCTTTCGGCCTGGTGGCCTAGTCGGCTTGACCGGTGTTCCTTTGCTATCATAACACTTAGGATTTTTTCACAAAATTTCCTAAGTGTTTTTGATTCCTTTTAGGTGCTTCCCTTTTTAGCCTTGATCGCAGTGTCCGTTCCGTCCAGGCGTTGGCGTCCTTATCGTCCTGGCCTTGGATTCATCCCAGGTGTTTTAGCCAGGGCCGTTGTCGGCTTGTATCCCTGTGTTCTGGCCGATAAGGGCACCTTCACCATAGTCTTGTGGAGTTTGAATTTTTCACAAGTACACATGTAGAGGTGTAGGTGGCTAACGGCTTTGTAGTATACTGGTACCCGCTTCGGCTAGAATTCCTTCATTTGAGTACTTAGATAATTTCCTGAGTATAAATGTTAGGCATTTACGTCTTTGCGGTGCCCTTGCCGGCCAAGGTCTGGCTTGTGGCCGATGAGGGTGCTGGATAAGGAATAGCTTGTCCAAGGAGATGGTCCTGCCTTCGTCGGCTAGTCATGGTTCCAGTGCCTGCGTCGGCTATCCGAGGTGCGGTGGCAAGTAGAGTGTATCTTGATTACTTGATCCTTTCGCGGGTGTGATAAGTGCCCGCTTCGTCCCGGTCATCCTCCGGTTTGCGATGCTTTGTTTCATACCAAGCGTTGGTGCCTCAAAGGACTATGGCCGATGAAGGTCACCTCTCGCGTGTCACCCAACCGATGTGGTTAGGGTTTCATAGGCGTGTGTATTGGCCTTGATTGTTCCCTCGTGGTGTGTGGACGTGTCGTCCATGCTGCCTGTCAGTGGTACTAAACTTGTGTTCAACTGATATGTACTTGGCCTAGTTGGGTCTGAGTTGTGGGATTTTATTTTTTCATTGCTCGAGGCCGGCTAGTATGCGCGGCCGTCGGCTTCCCTCTTTTTCCCTTGTATGTCTTTTTTTTTTCGTTTCGGGGGTATCCTTCTTTCAGGCTTCGGCCGAAGGGTGTGCTCGTCCTTCGGCCGGTTCGGACTTCGTTTATAACGTCCGCGATCTCAGGGTGGGTCCCGTCGCCTATTTATGACGCGGGCTAGACTTTTGGTCGGTTTCCAACGGCTGTCGTTGCCCAACCCTGAGTTTTGGGATTTTGTCACCTCGGCCATGATTTCAGGCCTGTCGTCCTGCGATCTAACGCGTGGATGACGCGGTGAGCTTCCCGTTTCAAGACGTGGGCCGTTTGCAGGCCCCTCGTCCTGGGGACATCGTCGGCCATACCTAAGCGTTTCACTTCTAGGCTTACGGGGCCAGGACGATGTGCTCTCTTAGCTAGGCCTGAGCCCTTCGCTGATACAAAATACAATGGAGTGCCTGAGCTTGTCGCTCGTAGGCTGCAAATGCAAGGGGCCATGTCGGCCAGACCTGAGCCTTTCGCTCTAAGGTGGTCGACGAAGGCACCTGCTAATGTTTTTCTTTAAATTCCAGAGAAAAAATCAGAACATGATTTTATTCATAAGTGGCTCGAGGCCGAGGGTGGCGTTCAATCAGTAACCCGTTAAGGGGTGAGGGCTTCGCCGTCTATACCTCCTTCGGATTACTGATAAAACTTCACCAGATGATGTACATTCCATGTTCGTGGTACATTGGACCCATTCGGTCGTTTAAGTTTGTAGGTGCCGGGTTTGACCACGGCACTGACGATGTAGGGCCCTTCGTACTTCAATGCTAGCTTGCCACCCTCTGTCGGCTGGCTTGCTTCCCTTCGGCGGAGGACATAGTCCCCCACCTGAAATTCCCGGGAACGTACCTTGGCGTCGTAGTATGATTTTACTTGACGCCGGTAGTTCTCTGCTCGGACGTAAGCTTGCTCACGCCTCTCATCGACCAGGTACAAGTCAATCTTCATGCTTTCCTCATTGGCGTCAGGCTCGTATTGTTCCACCCGCCGGCTGGGGATGGCAACCTCTGTGGGTGCCTTTGCCTCGAAGCCGTAGCACAGGGCGAAAGGTGTTTCACCTGTCGCCCTCCTCGGCGTGGTTCTGTAGCACCACAGGATGTTGGGGAGCTCGTCGACCCAACTACCTCCTGCGGCCTGGAGTTTCTTCTTCAGCCCCTCCATAATTGTTCTGTTGGCGTTCTCGACCTGCCCGTTGCCCTGAGGATAGGCAACGGAGGAGAAACGGTGCCTCACCCCAAACTCCCGGAGGAGCTCCTGAAAAGGGGCTGCCTCGAATTGGGTGCCGTTGTCTGATATGATCTCCTGGGGGACGCCAAAGCGTGTGATGATGTTCTTGTAAACAAATTTCTGGCATCTGGCCCCCGTGATGCTGGCCAAAGGCTCCGCCTCGACCCACTTGGTGAAGTAGTCGACGGCGACGATGATGTAGCGGTTATTTCCGGCGGCTCTGGGCAGGGGGCCGACCAAGTCAATCCCCCATCTGGAGAATGGAATTGCGGTGCTGACGGGGGTGTAGTTGACAGCTGGCCGACCAGGGGCCTTCTGGAGTACCTGGCATGTGGTGCACTTCCTGGCTAGGTCGGCGCAGTCGCGCGCCATCGTCGGCCAGAAGAAGCCCTGGACGACGAGACGCCGGGACATGCTGAAAGGGCCCTGGTGTGAGGAGCAGACGCCACAATGAACTTCTTCCATGGCAGTGTCGGCCTCGTCCTGGTGCAGGCACCGGAGGAGGGTGCCATTATAGGACCGTTTGTAGAGTTTGCCATCTTCGATGGTGTAGCTTGGGGCCCTGAGTTTGGCGAGTTTGGCCCTCTCCTCGTCCGGGGGCAGCTCCCCCGTTGTGATGAAGGTGGCGATACCGGAGATCCAGTCCTCTGGTCGCTGTTGGACGCACAAGACGGGGCTGGCATGGATGCTGGACATGCTCAACTCCTCGATCTTGGCCAACTGGGAGACGTGCTCCGGGGTGTCCGAGCTGAGCTTGGAGAGGATGTCGGCTTCAGCGTTCTCGGCCCTGGGGATCTGAGTGATCTCGTGGGTTTCAAATGCTTTCAGCAATTCCTCCGCCGCTTGTTTGTACTGCTTCATCCGGCCTTCCTTTGCTTCGTACGACCCCTCCACCTGGCCCACTACCAGTTTGGAGTCGCACTTGATTCTGAGGTGCTTGGCCTTGAGGCCGGCGGCGAGTCAGAGACCGCTGAGGAGGGCCTCATACCCGGCTTCGTTGTTGGATACCCTGAAGTTGAAGCGGATGGCATAGTAAGCTCTGAATCCTTCAGGGGATATGAGGACGACGACGCCGCCGCATGATTTCGCGGCCGACGAGCCGTAAGTGAACAGGGTCCACGTGTCGTCCGGCTCCGGCCCGGAGTTGGCGACGGCCGTCTCCCTTGCTGTGCATTCAATGACGAAGTCGGCCAAGGCTTGCCCTTTGATAGATGGCCTTGGCTTGATCTCAATCTGAAACTGGCTGAGGAAGATCGCCCATTTTACCATCCTCGAGGAGCTAGTGGGGCTCCTCATGAGCGCGCCGAGAGGCTGCTGAGTCAGCACATGGACGGTGTGGGCTTGGAAATAGTGCCCCAGCTTCTTCACGGTGTGGACGATGGCCAGCACCGTTTTCTCAATGGGGGAGTACCTGAGCTCGGCCTCCCTAAGTGTCTTGCTGATGTAGAAGATGGCCTTCTGCACCCCTTCGTCCTCACGGATGAGCACGGAGCTGATGGCCGACGTGCTCACCCCTAAGTACAAGAAGAGGGTTTCGCCGGCTTTGGGCTTGGAGAGCACAGATGGGGACGACAGGTACCTTTTCAATTCGTCGAACGCCTCCTGGCACTCCGTTGTCCACTTGAAGCTGTTTGCCTTGCGCATGATCTGGAAGAAGGGGAGTGCCCTCTCGGCTGACCTGGAGAGGAACCGGTTCAAAGCCGCCAGGCGCCCCGTCAGTCGTTGTACCTCCTTGACGTTGCGGGGCGGCTCCATGTTGATGATAGCCTGCGTCTTCTCCGGGTTTATCTCGATGCCTCTCCGGCTGACCATGTAGCCGAGGAACTTGCCACCCTGGACGCCGAAGGCGTATTTCTTGGGGTTGAGACGGACTCTGAACTCCTTCATTATTTCAAAGATTTCCCGGAGGTCGTCGGCGTGGGAGGTGGCCTGCCTGCTCTTGACGATCATGTCGTCGACGTACGCCTCCATCGTCCGGCCAAGGACCGCTCTGAAGATCTTGGCTACCATCCTAGTGTAGGTGGCGCCGGAGTTTTTGAGTCCGAAGGCCATGACGAGGTAGCAAAAGATTCCCTCTGGGGTCATGAATGCCGTCTTCTCGGCGTCATCTTCGTGCATGGAGATCTGGTGGTACCCTCTGAAAGCGTCGAGGAACGACATCAACTCGCACCCCGCCGTCTCGTCCACCAGCTGATCAATGTTGGGGAGAGGGAACGGGTCCATGGGGCACGCCTTGTTCAGGTCAGTGTAGTCAACACACATTCTGAACGTCGGCGGTTTCTGTGCGAGGACGACGTTGGCCAACCATGTTGGGTACTTCACCTCTTTGATATGTTTGATCGATAGGAGCATGGCGACCTCCCTTTTGACGAAGTCCCGCCTGTCAGCGGACAAGTAGCGCCGCTTCTGTTTGACGGGCGTGGAGGCCGGATCGACGGTCAGCCGGTGAGTGATCACCTGGCGGTTGATGCCGGGCATATCGTACGGGCCCCACGCGAAGACAACGGCGTATGACCGTAGGACGAGGAGGATGGCGTCTCGTTGGTCCTGGGGGAGTTGCTTTCCGACCCTGAGAACCCGCTCCGGCCGGGAGGTATCCAGCGGGATTTCCTCGACCTCCTCGGCCGGCTCCGCATGTGGCCTCTCCTCGTCCATGGCGACGGCGGCCGTGATGGTGTCTATCCGCTGTCCTTCCCTTTCGGCCGGCCTCGTCAGCTTGAGGTAGCAAGCTCTGGCTATCCTCTGATTTCCTCTGGCGTAGCCGATGCCGTCATTGGTGGGGAACTTCAAGCATAGGTGCTTCATGGAGATGATGGCCTCCAAGTCCTCCAGCGCTGGCCGGCCCAAGATCAGGTTGTGGGCGCACTGGAGGTTGACCACCATGAATTCCATGTCAATTTTGGCATGGTGGGGGCCGTCACCGACTTCCACGGGGAGGACTATCGTGCCCTCGGCGTCGATAGAGTCCCCGGTGAAGCCGGATAACGGGGTCTTGATCGGCTTCAGCAGAGCTCTGTCCAGCTTCAGCTGCTTGAAGGTGTCTAGGTACATCACGTTGATGGAGCTCCCCGTATCGATGTAAGTACGGTGGATGATGGAGTCACCGATCTCACATCGGATGACGAGGGCGTCCCTGTGTGACTCCGTACCCGGAGGCAGATCCTTGTCGGTGAAGGTGATCGCCTCCGTTCGCTGCTTTTTTGGCTGTGGGGGAACGTGGGACACCTCTCCAATGTAAAGGGATTGGGCCCATTTCTTCCTCTGAGTGGCGGAGTCCCCCCCAGTGTTCCCGCCCACGATGAGGTGGATGTGATTCTTCTTCGGCGGAGGCTCCTCGAAGTCCTCGTCGTCGCTGAGCCTACCAATCTCGCGCTTCTTCGCAGAGGGTTCGCCCCTACGTTCGCCGGTGTTTACCCAAGTGTTTTTACGTGGGCCACCTTTGACAAACTGGGAGAGTTCCCCCTGGCGAATAAGACGCTCGATGGCCTTCTTCAATGTGATGCAATCGTCGGTGTTGTGCGACGAGTTCTTGTGGAACCGGCAGTATGTGCCGCCCTGCTGGATGGCCAGGATCTCCTCGGCCGGCCGAGGAGCCTGCTCGATGAGGCCGTGCTTCTCGGCATAATCGAGGATGGTGCCGACCGGGTGGGTGAGGGCTACCCCCGGCCGTTCCAGCCTCGGCCGCCAGTGGCGGTCTTTCTTACTTTGTCCACCAGGGCCGTGGCGGCCCTGGGCACCCTGGCCGGCCGGGGACGGACCCGAGGCCGGCGAAGGATTTGTCTCCTTGGGGGGATGGCCCCCCTCTCTCTTGTGATTGTGGAGCTCGTCGGCGTCGGCATACAAGCCTCCGCGTTGGAGCGCCTTGGCGTATGACCTCCGGGGGTCAGTGATGAGGCTCCTGGCATACGGGGAGCTGCGGAGGGCTCCCTGGTACAAGGCGAGGAGGGTGCGCTCATCGGCCCCCTCGACCTCCTCGGTCTCCCTCGTCCACCGGTCGATGAATGACCGGAGGGACTCCTCGTGCTGCTGTTTGACGGAGAGGAGGTGGGTGAAATACTTCTTGGCGCGCTTCCTCCGGCAAAGTGAGTGAGGAAGCGCTGGGCGAGATCTTGCCATGAGTCAATGCTTCCCTCTGGCAGTCTGTTGAACCACTCGTACGCTGGCCCCTCGAGAGTAGAGAGGAACCAACGGCAGAGGTATTCGTTGGACGCGTTCACCATCAGCATGTTGTTTTGATAGCGGCTGAAGTGCTCCTGGGGGTCTGATCGGCCATCGTAGGACTTGATGGCGTTCCCCCTGTACTTCTCAGGGATGGGGGCCGAGAGGACCCTGTTGGTGAAAGGGGTCCTAGTCCTGACCTGGATGATGGGGTCACCTCGCCCTTCGGCCAGCTCCCTCTCCAGGGCGCTGACTTTGTTCATGAGCGCGTTGAGGCCGGGGTCGTTGGAGGCGCCGGCCGTAGGGATGTTGGCCGACTGCTTGGCCTCCATCTGAGCCAACCTCCTTTCCAGCTGGGCAATGACCTCGTCCCGAGGGTCTCTGTCAGCCGCGGCGACACCCGGCTGGTTCCTCAGGCGCTCGTTGTGAGCCGCGTTGATCTGGTGACGCACGTCATCCTCGTGCAACTTCCCCTTGCCCTTGTCCGGGCGGGGCTGGTCCGCTGTCCGGGACACAGACCCCAAACTCTCCCTTGGCGAGCCAGGACGTGGATCACCAATCCGTCCCGCCATCCTCTCCGAAACCGGACGACGGCGCGTGTCACCCAGCCTATTGAAGGCAGAGGCTTTTCCACGCGCTGGGGTCTGCCCGGGCCGAAGAGGGGAAGCAGGGTGGGAGTGGGACGAAGCCGTGTCCTGGGCCACAACCCCCTCATTGTTGCCTATCTGGACGGCCAACGGTTGGGGATGAGGAGGTGGAGTGACGTTTCCCCCAGTCCTTGGCAAGAGTGCGCTGAGGACGGTGGGATTCTGAGCCAAGCTGGCGATGATAGCCGATAGTGCGGCCTGAACCTGAGGATCTACGGACGGAGAGGCCGCGGCCATAGGCTGGGCCGGGGCGTGGTCCGCTCTCTCAGCTCGTTTCTTTTCCAGGCCGAGGCGGGCGTCGGGGACTCCGCCGTTGAGTTGGTTGCGGAGGTCCGTCGTGAGGTTGAAGGCCTCCTGGAAGAGGTCCCCTCCGCCGACCTGGTCGGCCGTGGCGTCCTCATCGTGCTCCCTGGGCTCTTGGTCCTCAGGGATGACTTTGCTGACGAGGTTGCGGTTTGACTTAGTTCTCCCCATGATCAGTGGTTAGCTGTGCTTGGTACCGACGAAGGGTGCTAACTTGATTGTTCTATCTCTCAATGAAAGCACCAAATGATAGAGTATATCTAGAGAGAAGTGAGAGCTAGAGAGAGAAGTGCAATAATATGCTTCAATAGAATGAATTTGTAACCCCTATAACTACTCCCAAAGGGAGTATTTATAGAGAAAATTAGGGTTGGGCTCCCAAGCCTTGGGCTTGGGAGGCCCATTTACAACTGGACCGCTGCTGGGCCGAATACAAAGCCACTAATGGGCTGTACAAATGAGTAAGAGTAAAATCCGATTCTGGGAGGTCTTCTTGGCCGACGAGGGCGTGGCCGACGAGGGCACGGCCGACGAGGGCACGGCCGACGAGGGCACGGCCGACGAGGGCACCCGGGTCCCTTGGACTCAGGACCATAATCCGAATTGGCCCCTTCTCGGCCGACGGGGGCGTCATGGCCGACGAGGGCGCCACTCTGTGCCTTGTGCTTTCTGTTCTTCCGAGTATGTGGGTCCGGGGGCTCAGACCCATATACTCCATCAAAGAGATCTAAATGTGGAAGTGGTATAATAGTCATGGGACCAAAAGTGGAATTTTTTCTTTTGAACAATTGAGGGGTGACATTTACAATCTCAAAAATACAGGTCTGAGATTTTAATTTCGTGGATAACTTAGGGACCATATATGCAATTTTCTCATTAAAAAATTTAGATTTTGACATTTTAAAATGAGATGAATTCAATAATAACTTATTTAATTTAATTTAAAATACATTAATATAAATAGATTCAAAGTAGAACACGTGAATATTGTAAAAAATCTAATGTTGCATTTAAAAGAAAACTGCGGATGTGGTAATATCTAGCCTCCTAATATATAAAGATAATTTTCTATATGGTACGTACCTACCATTTTTTTAAGAAAACTGCGTAATCATGATCGACTATGGCTGAGTTGGGTGCTTACATTCACTGGTCATTGTGATGACTAGGTCCAAAAGTTGGAATCTCCCGTCCTAGAAGTCCCCACGCCGACCCGACAGGATGGTGCAAGAGTTAATCACGGTGATTCAATCAGCAAAGCGGTAGTAGGCCTTATACACGTGTGCACCAGAGGTCTAGCATTATTTCAGGTTCTGTAACCTCTACACGGTCGCTGCGAGTTTCGAACATTGGTCACTTGATCCAATTTTCCCACCACTCAACCAACTGAGCTACCGGTGCGGGTAGGTCATTGTGATCGACCTTTACACTGCGTGCTGCACTAGCGTTGATGCTACTTTAGTTGCAACAGAGATGAAAATGAGAGGATTTATGTGGAGGGTTTGTTAAGAAGATTTATTAAATATATTTTAATAAATATTAAAATATAAAAATCATAGTAATAACACTCCGTATTTTTGAATAATAGGAGTATCTTTTATGCCCATAAATGTAATTTTACATTTTCCAGTCACATTTCAGTTCTTTTTGTCAAATGGGTATACTTCACTCAGCTAACAATTCAGATTCAGCACCTCATAATTCAGTTCCAGACAATAGTTTTTAATTCAGTCAATAGTCCTCAATTCAGATATTAGTCTCCAGTTTCAGTTCGTTGTGCCAAACATAGCCTATATAAGCCTTTTCTAATTTCTCAAAATATTCTTCACATGCAAGACGTATACTATATGTAAAGAATGTTAATGATAATTAATAGTTTAGTGTTTTTGTGAACTTTTGAAACATTGATGAATTGATTTTATTGTCTTCGATATTTTTGTTTACTTTCATTTAAAAGAGAGATCACTTACTCGAACAAATTATCCACAAGGCATTATTGGCACTTCGTTTGGGGGTACATTCACCTTTGTAGCCATCTCCTTCATATCCTTTTTTACACAAACAAGTGTAGTTACCAGGATTGTCCTCGCAAATAGCATTTTTATCGCAACGGTAATCATGTGCCGTCTTATCGTTGCATTCATTTACATCTATAAGAAGAAATGGAGCATAAATCAATAAGAATGAGAGAAGACTTTAGAGCGCAAGAAACTAATGTGTGGATGAATAATTAGAAGGAATTAGATTGAAATAGAGAATAATGATGAAATAGAGAATAATGATGGGAGCTCGTTCGAGCGTACTAAAATTGGCCAAATCAGTTGATTTTGTTGAAATTTATAAAAGAAAAAATGAACTCAATATTACTAATAAGCTTTGCATTTCCTAAAATATGACTTATTTTTCCTTTTTCTAAAATATGACTTGAATTAATTAAAGATGCATTTCACTCTATTGGGATCCCTCCTTAATTGGAGAGGTTCTAGAAAAATTCTAGAGCTTTCTAGAGAAGTATAGAATTTTCTAGAACGTTGCGGAGAATCCTAGAGAAGTCTAGAACTCTCTAGAAGTTTGCGGAATAGTGTTGAATCCTCTAGAATATTCTGGAGATGTGTGGAACCTTCCGGAAGCTTATGGAAGAGTATGGAAGCATATGGAAGCGAATGGAGAGGTGTAGAGATTCCTTGAAATTCTCTAGAATAGGTAGTCATGTGTAGATCATTCTAGAGAACTATTCTCCACCACTCATTATGGAGGTGGAGTAGTATAAATAGGAGTAGGAGCCTCCATTCCTAACCCTAGTTAGCTTTCTTGTGTTTAAAACGCGTTTTAAACACGTACCGTTTTTTTGAACAAAAAAACGCGTTGAAAACGAAAAATAATGTTGGTCCGTTTAAAAAGGAAAAATACTTCCCCTTCCCGTATAAAAAGTATATTTCCCGTATTTTACAAAAAATAAAAACATCATTTGATCACTTGAATGAATACATCAAATGAATAGGAGATCAACATTAATAATTTAAAAGCAAAAAAGAAAACCTCATCCCCTTGATCCCGTGTTTTTGTATTGTTACAATACAAAATATACAATTGTTAAATACTAAAATTAATTGCATAATGACTAAAGCTAGCATCCTAAAAGACTAAAATCTAAAATACTACTATGTATTAGATTTGTGATGTTCTTTTCCAAATAAGTGTAGCAGTCACACAACTTTCTCATGTCATCCGTCATCTAGGTGAAAATGATGAGTTTAAGTTGAGTGTTATTTAATGATCGTATAAAGATGATGATGATGTTAACTTGAGCTCATTCTATCGTTAATATGCCTTATTTTCTGACATTGCAAAATTATGTCTTGGATTTGATTACTCCGTACTATTTTTACTTTTGTCATATAGACTTATGCAATTACGAATTATTCTTTTATGTAGTAATGTGATTTGCTACTTCAATATGTGTACACTCTTATTTCTTTTTATTATATGTTATTTTATGAAGTATATAATTTAAATTGTATTTAGGACTCAATCATTATTTCTTTTTTGTCATTAACTTATGCTATTATGAATGCATTTTTTGATGGAGTAATGAGATATTATATTTGAATGTGTGTGTATGTTGATTATCCTTTATGTACTATATGTTTTTTATGCTCTAAAAACTAGTACAATAATTTAGACATTCAAAATAAGACTCATATTTTTAACCCGAATTTTTCTAAGAGATGTTGTATTATACACGTAGACATATTTACACGTTTTATAAAAGTCAACGTATTTTTTACCGAATGTTTTACCATTTTTTTGTTCAAGTTACCGAATAAAACACGTACGTATTAAACCACGTTTAATTCCCGTACCGTATTTAACTAACTATGTTCCTAACCATCCTAGCAATCCTAGCCAAGAGTGAATCCACTTCTTAGAGTGAGAAAGTTAGAGAGCCTCTTTGAGAGAGAAGAGAGATAGCTTGGGAAGTTCCTATCCTCAAGCTTGAGTAAACCACCATTGAGTGAGACAATTTTGTAACATCCTTGTAAATCCTACTATTCTTTTGTATAGTGGAAGAATCTCCATATTGGAGAATTTAAATCGTGTGCTCCCATTACTACTTTAATTCCTAAGTGCCTATCTTAACTTCACGAAGCGGGAAAACTCCGAAGTTTTTCCCAACAGTGATATCAGAGCTAGGTTCATTTGAGGTCGTCATTAGCTCGTGCAGTTCAAGATGGAGGATAACGTCGCCCATGATGGAGACATGTTCAAGCTCACCGCCAACAACTACTCATATTGGAAGCCGACGATGGAGGATCATCTATATTGCAAGGATTTGCATGAGCCCATCATCTACAAAGAGAAGGTGGAAGGCAAGAGCGACACTCAATGGGAGCTACTGAATTGGAAGGCTGTTGCTATGATCCGTAAGTACATCGACAAATCCCTCTTCGAGCATATGTCCACTTACACGAATGCTTATGAATTATGGACAAAGCATTAATCCATGATTCAAAAGAAAACACCTCGTAATAAGGCCAATTTAGTTCGACGATTGGTGAAGTTGGAGTATAAGGATGGTCATAGTATGATTGAACACTTGAACAATTTCAAGGGGCTCGTAAATCAATTAATCAAAATTGAGATGAAAATTGATGACGAGTTGCAAGCCCTTCTACTCCTTAGTTCCTTGCCGAAAAGTTGGTTACGCTTAGTAACTCAGCTCCGGATGGAAAGTTAAACATGGACACCGTCGGTGATAGTCTTCTTGGTGAAGAAACAAGGAGAATGGAACGAGGTGAGTCTATGCATCACGAGGTTAATGTTATCGAGAACCGGGGTAGGATTGTGGCTCATGGAAGCTGTAAGAGCCGAGATCCGCAACAATCTCGAGGACGGTCCAAGTCACGCTCGAAGATCACATGCTACTATTGTGGAAGAATGGGCCACGACAAAATGGAGTGTTGATCCTTCAAAAGAGATCAAAAGTCCGGTAACGTCAAACCAGACCAAGTCAGCCCAACAAAGAAGCAGCAAGAAGAGAAGAGTATCACTTCCGTAGTAGCAAAAGAAGATCTACTATATCTCGTTGGAGAAGGTAGTATCCTCAACATTGCTTATCATGATAGTTCTTGGATTATTGATTCTGGTGCTTCCTTCCACGTTACGCCCCATGGAAGTTTCTTCTCATCTTACCAAAGCGGTGATTTTGGTACGGTTCAAATGGGAAACCAAGATAGGAGCAAGATAGTTGGGATAGGAGACATCGTTCTGACAACTAACACCGAATGCAAGCTTGTTCTAAAAGATGTGAGGCATGTTCCGACCATGCGCCTCAATCTCATCTCCGTTGGGAAGCTAGATGATGTTGGTCTGATGAATTACTTTGGTGAAGGAAAACAGAAGCTCACAAAAGGAAGTTTGGTCATGGCTCGAGGGAAGAAGGAAGGATCGTTGTACGTAATGCAAGCAAAGCTCTGTAAAGGAGAGATAAATATAACCACTGATGACATGGAGGTATGGCATAAACGACTTGGCCATGGCTCGAGGGAAGAAGGAAGGATTGTTGTGAGAAGGGCCTTCACATACTTGCTCGAAAACAACTCCTCCCGGACGTAAAAGGTAAGTCGCTTGATCCTTGTGCACACTGTTTAGCTGGAAAACAACACAGGGTTGCTTTCCAAAGATCTTCTCCGCCTACTAGGAGAAAGAATATTCTCAACCTTGTACACACCGATGTGTGCTCAATGTCCGAGAGATCCATTGGTGGTGCATTGTATTTCGTGACCTTCATCGATGATCATTCAAGGAAGGTATGATTGCACCTGTTAAAATCCAAGGATCAAGTGCTTGACGCTTTCAAGGAATTCCACGCTCTAGTAGAATGTGAGACTGGACGAAACATCAAGTGTGTACGGTGTGACAATGAAGGTGAGTATAGAGGTCCCTTTGAAGCCTATTGCAAGAAATATGGCATTATGCTAGAGAAGACTCCACCCAAGACACCACAATTGAATGGGCTAGCTGAGAGAATGAATAGAATAATTGAAGAAAGAGTTCGCTGCATGCTCTCTCAGGCTATGTTACCCAAATCATTTTGGGGAGAACTGGAGAAGCTATAATGGCCATAGTTGACATTGTCAACCTCACACCATCAGTTCCTTTGGACGGTGCCATCCCGGAGGAAGTCTGGATGGGCAAAATAACTTCATACAATCATCTCAAGGTGTTCGGGTGCAGAGCATTTGTTCACATTCCCAAGGATGAGCGAGCAAAGCTTGATGCAAAGACGAAGGAGTGTATCTACCTGTGCTCACCCAAGGACGAATTCGGTTATCGGGTATGGGATCTAATCAACAAGAAGGTTGTTCATAGCAGAGATGTGGTATTCTTTGAAGACCAGACGATTGAAGATATTAAAAACTCGGAGAGGCCAAGATTGAGAAGCAACAAAAGTACCGAACTTACTACGGTTCGATGTGAGGATGACACACATCAAGATAATGATGATGAAAATCATGAGCCTGTGTTAGAGCAAAGTAACCAGGAGACTCATGATGAATCAACTCAGGAAGATCCTCAATTTAATTCTCTGCCAACATCAGAGCCGAGGCGATCCTTAAGGGAGAGAAGACCATCCACTCGGTATAACACCGAGGAATATGTGATGCTCACGGATGAGGGGGAGCCACAGAGCTATAAAGAAGCAATCAATGATATTCATAAGGAAGGGTGGAGAAGAGCCATGCAAGAAGAGATGCAATCCTTGCATCAGAATCACTCTTATGAACTTGTGGAGCTGCCAAAAGGGAGAGGAAATATTCTCTCCCGTGGTAAAGATGTCATCTATCCGATTTGTCCTTGCCCTAGCAGCGGTGCAAGATTTGGAGATTGAACAACTCGATGTCAAGACAACGTTCCTTCATGGCGACCTAGAGGAAGAGATCTGCATGGAGCAGCCCGAGGTATTCAAAGTTCCGGGTAAGGAAAACCTAGTATGTCGCCTCATGAAGAGTTTGTATGGCCTTAAGCAAGCACCGAGGCAGTGGTACAAGAAGTTTGAGTCCTTCATGGCAGAGCATGATTTTACAAAGACGAAAAGCGATCATTGTGTCTTCATAACGAGGTATGCAAGTGGTGAATTTCTCATACTTCTTCTATATGTTGATGATATGTTGATCGTTGGACAAGATCGCGTAAAGATAGATGCCTTGAAAAAGGATCTAAGCACGAGTTTTGCCATAAAAGATTTGGGACCGGCTAAACAAATCCTTGGGATGAGAATAACTCGTGATAGATCAAAGAGACTGTTGTGGCTATCCCAAAAGAGGTACATTGAGAAAGTGTTGGAACGGTTCAACATGAACAAATCAAAGCCGGTAAACACACCACTTGGTGGACACTTTAGGTTGAGTTCGAAGCAAAGTCCCATAAGTGAGAAAGAAACGGAGGAAATGAAGAAGATTCCACACTCATCTGTAGTAGACAGTCTCATGTATGCAATGATATGCACAAGACTAGATATCGCCTATGCAGTTGGAGTCGTTAGTCATATCTTGGCCAACCCAGGGAGTGAACATTGGGTAGCGGTCAAATGGATCCTCCAGTATTTACGTGGAGCTTCCAAAAGATGTTTATGCTTTGGAAAAGAAAAACCTGTGTTAGAAGGATACACAGATGCAGACTTGGCCGGTGATATTGATTCAAGGAAATCAACATCGGGATACCTAACTACTTTTGCAGGGGGAGCTATTTCATGGCAATTAAAACTGAAGAAGTGTGTTGCATTATCCACCACAGAGGCAAAGTACATCGCAGCTACTGAAGCTTTCAAGGAGATGTTGTGGATGAAGAACATGTTGCTCGAGCTGGGAATAGATAAAGAAAGGTACGGGTTGAAGTGCGACAATCAAAGTGCAATTTACTTGGCAAAGAACTCAACATTTCATTGCCGCACGAAGCACATTGACGCAAGGTATCACTGGATCCGAGAAGTCATCGAAGAAAAGAAATTGCATCTTGACAAGGTTCACACAAACGAGAACTGATCAGACATGATGACCAAGGTAATACCGACAAAAAAGTTCGAAGATTGCCATCAAGGTGCAGGTTTGCTACAACCCCCCAATTAAGTCGGGAGGGGGAGATTTGTTGGGATCCCTCCTTAATTGGAGAGGTTCTTGAAAAATTCTAGAGCTTTCTAGAGAGTGTAGAATTTTCTAGAATGTTGCGAAGAATCCTAGAGAAATCTAGAACTCTCTAGAAGCTTACGGAATAGTGTTGAATCCTCTAGAATATTCTGGATATGTGTGGAACCTTCCAGAAGCTTATGGAAGAGTATGGAAGCATATGAAAGGGAATGGAGAGGTGTAGAGATTCCTTGGAATTCTCTACAATAGGTAGTAGTCATGTGTAGATCATTCTAGAGAACTATTCTCCACCACTCATTATGGAGATGGAGTAATATAAATAGGAGTAGGAGCCTCCATTCCTAACCATCCTAGCAATCCTAGCCAAGAGTGAATCCACTTCTCAGAGTGAGAAAGTTAGAGAGCCTCTTTGAGAGAGAAGAGAGATAGCTTGGGAAGTTCTTATCCTCAAGCTTGAGTGAGGCACCATTGAGTGAGACAATTTTGTAAAATCCTTGTAAATCCTACTATTCTTTTGTATAGTGGAAGAATCTCCATATTGGAGAATTTAAATCGTGTGCTCCCGTTACTACTTTAATTCCTAAGTGCCTATCTTAACTTCACGAAGCGGGAAAAGTCCGAAGTTTTTCCCAACACACTCCACTCTTCTCCCATTCCGCTCTCATTCCAGCATTCCCGTACCTCCTAGACCTTAATTCCCAAATGCTCTATATCCTCATTCCTCATTTCCGCAGTGATCGTCTCCTTGATGCCATCTTCGTCGCATCGGTCGTCTCCATCTCTGTTGCCTATCCATCACCGCCAGATCAGTCACGTCTCCATCACATCGAGTTTCCTCCTTTCTCAACTTCAAATCGTTGATGCCAATCCCGCTGATCTCCTTCTTCATCTAGCGAATGGGATTTGTGGAGACAACGGTGCACATGGCTAGGGTTGTAGAACGTCATCGAGGGGGCAGTTGCAGTTGGAAAAGAAACGCCACCGCCTTTCTCTTCTCCTTTTCTTCTATTTGAGCGCCGCCGCATATGACTGTGAGATAGGGGTGCGGCAGTGTGGCGGTGCGGCAAAATTGGGACGACTATGGTTGTGGGATGGGGTGCGGCGGTTAGTTAGGTGGGCTGGGGCAACAACGGGTAGGGGGCATGGGCAAGGGCTGGGGAGGGCCAGGGCTTGGGAAGGGGTGGGTGGTCAGTGAATAACATAGTCACTATAAAGGCAACCAGTAGTAATTGAACGACATAGTCACTATTAGAGGTCTGGCGGTGGTCACTGAACGATATAGTAGAGGTCACTGGATGACAGTCACTGGGCAAGTTACGGGCAGTCACTGAATTAACACCGGTGGCATTAATTGCGGCGGCATGGTAGTAAGTGGTGGTGGTTGGGTGGCTAACGAGTTGATTAGTGACTATTATGTTTTTGTTGTGTAGTGACTGGATTACTCATTCATAAAACCGGCGTACCCAAAAGTAGGGTGAGCAATTCAGTTTATGGTTCGGTTTTCTTCGGTTTCGATTCAGTTTATGGTTCGGTTTTCTTCGGTTTCAGTTCAGTTTATTCAGGTTGGGAGAATTTATACCAAACTAAAATCACTTGTGTTTCGGTTCGGTTTCGGTTTGGTTTGGTTTGAAGTTCGGTTTACCAAAGTGGAAATTATTAGGTTCTATTTAGTTTGATTTGATTCAGTTTCTTATGTTTATTATTTTATTTGATCAAGTTCTATATTTTAGAATTAAAAAATAAAAGTAGTAGCCCATCTCATCTTCTTTTGTTTATTATTTAAATAAAATATAAAAGGAAATAAAAGATAGAAAAAGAAATTATAATATATTACTACGTATAAATTAAAACTTCTAACATCTTTTCAATCACTAGAAACAGATTCACTTCTCACAAAAAATAAATTTATAGTTGATTATCATTTAAAATATCACATAAAATATTCAAAGAAAACTAAATGTTGTAATATTCACAACTTTATTCAAATGAATCATGTGAAATATATAAATGCAATTTGCTATTGTTATTGCCAAATATCTTTTCATACAAGTAGAGTATAAAACATAACAAATACAAATACTACGTATGTCGTATTAGCTAATCTTATCATAATGAATGTATGAAATGTGTAAAAGTTAAAATGATATATGCTAAATTTGTATTTTTCATGTCTAATTTATTTATATACTAAAGATAAATAGTGAAGAAAAATACAAAGTATTAATATATTACAAGTTGTTCGGTGTTCGGTTCGGTTTACGGTTTTTCGGTTTTAAACCAAACCAAACCAAACCAAACCAAACCATTCGATTTGAGAAAAATTCTACACCAATCGCTTTACTTAAGTAAACCCAAACCAAACCAAACCACCAATTTTCGATTCGGTCAAACCAAACCATTTTGCCCAGTCCTACCAAAAGACACTTATTTCCTTTCCAAACTCATGTTGATGTACGGTAGTCATATATTGGGAATTTTGTTTTTAAAGTAACTTTTCTGTCATTTAGACTTCTAATAGTAATATTAATAATAAAATGCCTTTATAAAATTCTGACCGAAGTGGTTGAATTAATTAGTTCTAATGATTTATGGGGGAAAATTAAAATTCTTTTTATTAATAAAATAAATAAAAAATTATATGTAAAAATAGCTAACACTAGCACAAAAAGTGTTTATTGCAGCATCTATTTTGTAGCATCACATAAATTGCTACTATATAGTATCTATTGTAACATTATTGTACCAAAAAATGTTACAAAAAGATGATAAAAAAGCTACAATACATCTATTGTAACACGAGTCGGATGCAGCATGCTAAAAATGCCGCATTTGATATATTGCGACATTTTTTACACCTATTGCAACATTTTGCGTATGCTACAAAAGCTATATTTTGTTGTAGTGTAAAATGATCTTCTACAGTAATTTCAATCAGTACAACCAGAATAGTAATTTTAACGTTATTTTTTTTATTATTACATAATTTAGTATACGAAATTAAAAAAAAATTAAGCCCAAAATCAAAATCAACAAACGAGGTCGCAATTTTAGGAGGAAAGCTAACAAACTAATTAATTAAGAAATGGACACGAATTAACTTTCACAAAGGAGGACTTACTTTGGCAACCACTACGCAGGTACGGATTCCCGTCATAACCGGGTTTGCATTTGCATCGGTACCCTCTACGGTACGTCGCGTCTTCACAGTCTGTGTTTAAGCCGCGGCATGCATATCCACGCTCTTTTGCAGCAGTTTTACAAGTCTCATTCTCTTCACCGACACCCCAGTTCACGACCAAAGGTACCGACTGAACGCCCAGATATGTAAGATGATCCGGTTTGAAATGATACCATCCTTTTTTGGCCACAAAAGAATGGCTGCAGTTGTTGAATTTCCACACATCTTTTCTGAACCCAAAATCACTGACACCAAAAGAGAACTTCATTAAATCGGCAAGCACCGGAATATCCTCCTGGCAACACCCCACCCCAGTGCAGTTCCAGGCGTCCTTCTTCTCCGGGGGTCCGTCACACGTCACTCCGCACCCAGTTGAGATTTCACCGGCGCTGGTGCTGCTTCTGAAACTGAAAGATCCGTACGCGTTGCAGCCGACAGTGAATAACTTGTTTTCTTCACGGGAAATGCTGAACGGACTCTCCACCTTGAAATGTATAGTACTTTTAGTATTATTCTTCCCCTTCTTCCCGGATTCGTTGTAACAGAGGCTGCTTAAGATCAGCTGGGCTTCCAGCGTCCCTTTGAGAAGGTTAATGGCTGTGAATTCGGTGTCGAAATACCATAACCTTGAGTTTTTGTCGCAGGTGAGTTCAAAACCTTCCAAGGAACACTTGCCCGGCCCGATGCCGAATGGGTACGGTACCGTCACATTCCCACACTTTTCCCGGCATCCGCGAAGAGCTACTCGAGATTTTGTCTCCGCCCCGCTCGCCGCCGTGCCAAATCCAATCAACAGCAACGCAGCTACCGTGGCCAGCTTCATTACCACCCTCATGGCAATCTTCATTTTCTATTTCCTAAACAGTGCAACTATTACTCCGATCCCTCGCTTCTATCCTTCAAAATCTTCGTATTATTATACTCGGTGTCTAATCCTTCCTCTCTTACATAATTAAAGGTCTCTCCTTTCTTCTTCTTTTGGGGTCGTCCTTAAATAATGTAAAAGGGTATCCAAACATCAAACAATCTCATTTTCTTAAAATATGTAAAATTAATGATGACATTTATACAGAGACAACGGGAGTATATATACATACGAGTATATGCATACATCAAAAGTTTATTTATTTGGATTCTAATCATTCTATGCTCAGCCGTGCTTGCGAGGGTGAAGATAATTTTAATTTTATATATAGAATTATAACTTTAAAATTTGCTAAATAGGAGTAGTTTTCCAATTTTACCTTGCTCTGTTTATATACAAGTCATATTAAATTAATAATTAAAACATAAATTTGATAACATAAATTTATTTATAATAAAAATTTAAAAAATAAAAAGCATTTAAATGAATATTATGGAGTAAATAAAATTAATAAAAACAAAAACAAGTTATATAAAATTCGGGGTATATATATATATTACTGTTAGAAAATAGAAGAGGTTGTTGGTTGTATGAGTAGAATAAGTGATTTTAGTGAGGTGTAATGTAGATGATGTGTTTTAGAGGAGAGCTCTTGTCTCTAGAAAAGTAGTATTGTATTGATGTTTCTTGGTTTTGCTTGGTTTGAAAATGAGTACAATGAGTCCTATTTATAGGAGCTAGAGGATCATTCTAGATCCTTATTAAATGCTATGATTCTAGAGTATTCTACATCTATGTCTAATTACTCTAGATTTTATAAGAATTCTCTAGTAGAGAATTTTCTAGAATACTTTCTACCTTTAACTCTCTAGATCATCTCTAGCCTTTTCTACATAGAATATTCTAGATAAATGCATCACTATTTAATACTCCTCCTTGATGCATTTGTCGGTGACTCCAAGCATTCTTCGCAGAAACTGGAATCTGTCTCTTGGCAGGGCCTTCGTGAAAATATCTGCCAATTGTTCTTCTGTTGGGCAGTACTTCATCTCAATATGCCCCTTTGCTTGGACATCTCTCAAGAAGTGATACTTGATATCGATGTGCTTAGTACGATTGTGCTGAATTGGATTTTTAGCCATCGCAATAGCTGACTTGTTGTCGCAAAATATTTGAGTCGCAGAACTTTGCAATTCTCCCATGTCTTCTAATATTCTTTTTAGCCATATAGCTTGGCACGCTGCTCCGGCTGCTGCAACATACTCGGCTTCGGCTGAAGATAGTGCAACAAAATCTTGCTTCTTTGATCCCCATGAGAAAATTCCCGAACCCAGCTTAAATGCGTAACCGGAGGTGCTTTTCATGTCATCTTGAGATCCAGCCCAATCACTGTCGCAATATCCAGTTAGTCGTGAGTCAGGAGTTGTTTTGTACCAAATACCATAATTGATGGTTCCTTGTAGATACCTAAGGAGTCTCTTTGCCGCTCCATAATGAGTCTCAGTTGGACTTTCCATGAACCTCGAGAGCAAACTTGTAGCATACATGATGTCCGGCCTCGTAGCCGTTAAGTAGAGTAGACTCCCAATCAAACTTCGGTAATTGGTTGCATCCGTCTGCTTTGACCCATCTTCTTTCTTCAATTTTTCATTAGGAACCAGTGGAGTAACGACGGCTTTGCAGTCTTGCATTTTAAACTTCTTTAGCATGTCCTTAATATATTTTTCTTGAGATAAGAATATGCCTTCTTCTTCTTGACTTATCTCCATGCCAAGAAAGTAGTGCATTAATCCCAAGTCACTCATCTCAAAAGTGTTCATCATGTCTCTCTTAAATTCTTCAATTAATTTGGAATTATTTCCCGTGACAATTAAGTCATCAACATATAGAGAGACGATGAGAATGTCAGATTTACCTTGGGATTTGATGTATAGTGTAGCCTCGTTCTTACTCCTCCTGAACCCTTGACGGGTGAAGTATCCATCAATCTTGCTATACCACGCTCGTGGAGCTTGTTTGAGCCCGTAAAGCGCTTTCTTTAGACGAAGAACTTTTCCTTCTTCTTTGATGAATCCTTCTGGTTGCTCCACATACACTTCTTCTCGTAGCTCTCCATTTAGAAAGGCTGACTTGACATCTAGCTGATAAATTTTCCATTTCTTCTGAGCAGCAAGAGCTATGAGTGTTCTTATTGTGTCCATCCGGGCAACTGGTGCAAACGTCTCTGTGTAGTCAACTCCCGATATTTGAGCATACCCCTTTGCAACCAGCCTTGCCTTATGCTTCTGAATTGAGCCATCGGGGTTCAATTTTGTTTTATACACCCATTTGACTCCAATAAACTCCTTGTTATGTGGAAGATCTACCATTTCCCAAGTATCATTCTTTTCTATCATTTTGATCTCCTCCTCCATTGCTTTAATCCAAACTTTTTCTTTGGAGGCTTCGGTGTAGCTATTTGGCTCCAAGGAGCAAAAGTTGCATGTTTCATAGATGTCAGTAGACTCATATAGGTCTGCTAGAGTTCTTACCCGAAGAGGTGGGGACTCTGGTGAGGAGTCGTGATTTCTTGATGTATTAGCTTCAAAAGAGGATCTTGGAGTAGACGTGGGGCTTTGTTGATCGTGATTTTCCTCTTCTGGTATTTCCTCTAGTTGGACAGTAGTTGTCTTTCTTTCAACTTTTTCTGTCTCCCAATTCCAAGAGGCTTGCTCGTCAAACTCCACATCTCGACTTGTCACCAACTTCTTTGTCTCGAGATTGTAGATTCGATATCCCTTGGATTTGGAGCTATAGCCAAGGAAGATGCCCTTCTCTGTCTTGTCTTCTAATTTGTGCCTTTTAACAGAGGGAACATGAATGTAGCATATGCTTCCGAAGACCTTCAAATGTTTGGCTGAAGGCTTTTGTCCAGACCATGCCTCAATAGGTGTTTTGTTTAAAACCGCCTTAGTTGGACACCGGTTTAGAAGATAGACTGAAGTATATACTGCCTCTGCCCAGAACGTTTTAGGCATTCCTTTTTCAGCTAACATAGACCTTGCCATCTCCATGACTGTGCGGTTCTTCCTTTCGGATACCCCATTTTGTTGTGGAGTGTATGCTACTGTTAGTTGATGCTCTACACCTTCATCTTCACAGAACTTGTCAAATTCTTTTGAGTTGTATTCGGTACCTCGATCGCTTCTCAACTTCTTGATTTGATGACCACTCTGTTTCTCCACGAAGTTCTTGAATCTCTTGAATATTCTAAAGACTTCGGATTTTTCTTGGAAAAAATACACCCATGTCATCCTAGAGTAATCATCGATGAAGAGTATGAAGTACCTGTTCTTCGAAACTGAAGGCGTGCGCATTGGACCGCAAACATCGGTGTGGACAAGCTCTAGTATCTGTTTGGCTCTCCATGTCTTTTCTGTTGGAAATGGTTGCCTGTGCTGCTTCCCAACCATACATCCTTCACATACTCCTTCTTTTTCATCCAGTAGAGGCATGTCTCTCATCATCTTCTTTAGGTGTAGTAATCTCAAGGCATTGAGATTGAAGTGCCCAAATCTTCGATGCCATAGACTCGTATCACTCAGTTGAGCCACCATCGCCTTTTGTGGATATTGCCATTGAATAGGAAAATTTCTATTATTTCCCATTTTTACTTCAGCAATTTCTTGATTATTGTTCTTGTCATAAATTCGGCAAGAATTTTTCTCAAAGTGCAAGGCATATCCACTTTCCATCATTTGGCCAACACTTAGTAGATTTTGTGCAAGGCGTGGCACTAGGAGAACGTTTCTAATAAAGCGCGTACCTTTCTTTGTATCTATGACAATGGTACCTTTCCCCTTTGCCTCCACCAAATCGCCATTGCCCATCTTGACTTTTGTCTTGATAGAGGTATCTAAGTCATGGAAGATGGTCTCGTTGGATGTCATGTGATTGCTGCACCCACTATCGATGTACCACTCTTCTTCTTTTGCTTCTATGGCTGAGTGACATGCGTAGAACATGTACTCCTTCTCCTTAAAATCTTCAGAATAGTTGGCCTGATAGTTTCTTCTATCTCTGCAATCTTTTTCTTCATGCCCGAACCTCTTGCAATTTCTGCATTGTGGCTTTCCTCGATGGTAGCAATCTTTCTCTAAGTGATTAGTCTTCTTGCATATTTTGCATGGTGGAAAGTTCGTCTTCCTCTCCTTGTTGTTAGAATTCCCATCTTTATGTGGTTTAAAGTTTTCACCATTTCTCGAGTGATTCCTTTTAATGTTGAGCTTAGACTGGAAGGCACTTTCTAATGAACTTTCGTGTCGTCTATTTAGCCTTTGCTCACGTGCTTCTAGCGACCCCATTAATTCAGTGATGGACATTTTTGATAGATCTTTTGACTCCTCAATAGCCGAAACTACTGGATCATATTTTTCAGGGAGACTGATTAGGACCTTCTGGATTATTCTCTCGTCGGTTATGTTTTCTCCAAGAGTTCTCATTTCGTTGACTATATGTATAACCCGAGAGAAATAATCTTTTGCCATTTCAGAATCTCTCATCTTTAAATTTTCGAGCTCTCTTCTTAAACTTTGTAATTTAATAGTTCTAACTTTCTCATTTCCTTGAAATTCCTCCTTAAGAATATCCCAAGCTTCTTTTGCCGTAGTAGCACGAATTATTCTCGGGAAAATAGTATCACAAACGGATTGTTGAAGAAGATAGAGAGCTCTAGCATTTTGCTGTTTTTGTTTCTTACGTACCTCGGAAGTTGATGCGTCGTCGCTTCCTTTTTCCGGCATGATGATTCCTTCTTCAACAATATCCCAGAGATCATGTGATTCTAGGCAAGTCTTCATACGGACACTCCAATAGTCATAGCTTTCTCCATTGAACATCGGAGTTGATACCGAGAAGCTTGATGTCGTCATAATGCCCGCTTATGATCGAACAAGCTCTGATACCACTTGTTAGAAAATAGAAGAGGTTGTTGGTTGTATGAGTAGAATAAGTGATTTTAGTGAGGTGTAATGTAGATGATGTGTTTTAGAGGAGAGCTCTTGTCTCTAGAAAAGTAGTATTGTATTGATGTTTCTTGGTTTTGCTTGGTTTGAAAATGAGTACAATGAGTCCTATTTATAGGAGCTAGAGGATCATTCTAGATCCTTATTAAATGCTATGATTCTAGAGTATTCTACATCTATGTCTAATTACTCTAGATTTTATAAGAATTCTCTAGTAGAGAATTTTCTAGAATACTTTCTACCTTTAACTCTCTAGATCATCTCTAGCCTTTTCTACATAGAATATTCTAGATAAATGCATCACTATTTAATAATTACATATGCAAGTTCGAGTATTTATCTCACAGCTCATTAAAGTTTAAGATATTTATTTTACTTTTCCGGAACATAAAATTTCTTCAATGAGGAGCAAATGAGTCATATGTACGTAATGAATGAAGCAATAATGATGTTGTTTGAGCATTTTATCCATGTTTTACCAATACTTAAAGATTTTTTTATTAAGAGCCCGTTTGGTAACCTCTAATTTTAGCTTATCGGTCAGTAACTTTTTATCAAACATGTAATTTTTTAATTACTCACATTGAAAATGTGTAATAATCATACAGTATTATGTAAGGTTTAAGTTATTTTTTATGTGAATTTTCTCAAGTTATTATGGAAGTCTATTTTAGTTATTTTCATTTAATACTTTCTTTATTTTATTAATAAAATATCTTTTAAATATAATTTTTCTGTGTTCAGTATATTCAGTAGGCTCAATCGTTTTTAAAGAATTTTATCAATTTCAATAGATTTAGCTGATTCGGTTGAATATGAGAATTATCACGCTGGGATGAACTCTAAGAGCTCATTTGGTAATAAGGAAATCGGCTGAATCGACTGATTCTGCTAAAATTTATGAAGTTCTGACTAAAGTGGCCGGATTGATTGATTCTCCTGATTTATGAAAAAAGTTAAATATATTTTATCAATAAAATAAATATAAAATTATATTAAAAATAACTAAAATGATTTTATACAGTAACTTCACCAAATACAATCAAAAAAATAAAATCAATCTTATTTATTATTATTATTATTATTATTATTATTATTATTATTACTCCCTCTGTCCCTTATAACTTTGCCAATTTTCCTTTTTTGTTTGTTCCAAAAACTTTGTCACTTTCCCTTTTAATCAATCAATTTGTGGTTCATGTTATTTCTCTCTCTTCTGCACAAATCTCTACCACACAGTTTTTACTTTATTATTCTACGTACCGGTCAAATTTGTCAATCCTTTTAGGGACAGAGAGATTATTATTATTATTATTATTATTATTATTATTATTATTATTATTATTATTATTATTATTGTTATTATTATTGTTATTATTATTTTTATTATTATTATTATTATTATTATTATTATTATTCTATGGAGTACAATTCAGTGCGAGAAATAGTTACCTATTTAACCAAAAAAATTGATTGGTAAACTTATTACGCCAAAAAACACGAGGTAAATTCAGGGAAGTACTAGCGCACTTGTATTGAGTCTTCTACGGAATCATGCGCATGATTGTCCTTCTCCACTCACATGCAGTACGAACCCCTGTTTTTTGTCGTGATTTAATTACTACTTTGTACTACGTACATCAAAAGTTATAAGGTAGCCTACCTTCTTTAATCATTTACCGGTGGGCATAAATCAACTGGTATGAAGGGAGTGTCAGAAGGGTTAGGTCGCAGGTTCGAATCTCGTCAACTGCGATGAGGGGTTACTATACTAAAAAATGCATAGGGCTTCTGCAAGTACCGGAGACAGAGCCCCACTCTCTATCTGTCAGATTGGGATTATAGTCCAACTTACATCCTTCCAACGTACTGTCCGGTCGGGATTGGGAGACCCTCAGGGATGGGGTGTCATCCTTTTTTTATAAGGTAGCCTACCTTAAGTAGGGCACAACCAGGAATTGAACACACGTTTCAAATTAAAGTTGAAGAAAAAGAAGAAGAAGAAGGAGGTTGTGCATGGGTTTGGGTGGGGGTTGGATCTGGACTGAGGTTGGGGATAGGGTTGGGGCGGGGCAGCTGCAGTCACTAGGTCCTGGAGGCTGGCTGCCGGAGATATGGTGGTCGACCGCGGTGGCCAGTGGTGGAACTAGAGAAAAAATTAAGCAGGAGCACAATCACTTTATGTAAATCATGACATTAGTAATAAAATTGTCTTAACAAATTACACTAACAAAACATACCAAATTTAATCAAAAGCGTTAACGTAATGGTGCTAAATCCAACCTACGGGTGCGCATGTTCTGAAAATGTTGGATAATAACCTCATTATCGATGCGTCTAAACACATCTCTTTCTACGTAGCAGACTACACAATCAGTAAGATAATCATCTCCCATTTTATTACGTAATGCAGTTTTGACAATCTTCATCGCTGAGAAGGCTCTTTCCACTGTAGCTTTGGCAACAGGAAAAACTAGTGCCAAAACAATCAGACGGTAAACTAGGTGGAAAACAGTATGAATTCCAACTTCAACCATCTATTGAGATAGCTCTCCAATATTCTGCAAATTGGAAAATATTGCATTCCCTCTCATTTCAAAGATCCAAATTTGAAGTTGTTCTTCAAGTTCCATGCGATCTAGATTTGTGAAATCATTTGGATATAATGATGCAAACTCAATTAACTTTGCCTCACAAAAATTGGAGAAATTATTCTTGGGATCAAGACATGCTACACACTTAAGTAATTCTGTCCCAGTCTCACTGAAACGATTGTCCATCTCCATTTGAATTTTGTCGATGACCTAACAAATTAAAGTAAAAAAAACTAATCAATTATGAACTAAAATTTTACATAAGAAATACAGTAAAGTATTTACTTTTACCTCATATAAAACCTCATACCGAAGATAATGATAATTAGTTTTATCACCTCCAACACACCTTGACTGAATGTGTGTAGCATGATCATCCAAATTAATAATTGTGATGACATGTTTCTCACAAAACTTGTTCACATCATTAACAAGACTTTCCCATCCATTTTCCCTCATATCTTGCAGCTTTTCTTTTGTAGTTTGAACTAAATTAACAGCCTCAAGAATATTCTTATTTTTTTTGTTGCAGAAACTTAGACAAAACATATGTCAAGCCTAATACTTTTTTCATCACATGAGCAATAAAAACAAAATAATAACTCTCCATCTTCTCAATTAAGCTTCCTGCCAGTCCTCTACTTTTAAAATCAGCACCATCGTCATATATCTTACCTAGCACTTCAAGAGTGGGAGACCATAGTAATAGCAATCGAAGGATGGTAGTATAATGAGAACCCCATCGTGTAGCTCCTGGCCGAGCTAAGGAGCATTCTTGGTTCAAACCTCTTCCATTTTCTATTTCTCCCTTCTCTAACATTTCCACTAACTTTTCCTCTTGTATATTTCTAAACTCATCTTTTCTTTTGCAAGAAGCTTCAACCATGTTAGTAATCATACTCAAAAATTCAAAGAAATCACTCACAAAATGATTAACCGTCGAAACTGAGACAACGGTCAATTGCAATTGATGAGCAAAACAATGTATGTATTTAGCACATGGATTTTCATTCAAAATTAGAGTTTTCAGACCATTGAGCTCACCACACATATTCGATGCTCCGTCATATCCTTGACCACGCAATTTAGAAACCGACAAACCATGTTTGGAAAAGAAATCATCTACGGCACTTTTCAAAGAAAGAGCAGTAGTATCAACAACATGAATAAGACCAAGAAAACATTCTATCACTGCCCCATTATCATTAACAAATCTAACAACAACAGCCATCTGCTCTTTTATAGATGAATCACGAGCTTCATCAACTAATAGAGAAAAATATTTTTCCCCAATCTCACCTATTAACTCTTTTCTAGTTTCAGAGGCACATGCGTTAATAAGTTCTTTTTGAATTACTGGACTAGTGAGTTGATGATTGCTCGGTGCATTGTCCTTCACAACCTTCACAACCTCATCATTCCTTGCACTATACCAATCAAGAAGTTCTAAAAAATTACCTTTATTGGCTGAGTAATCATGTTCATCATGCCCTCGAAAAGCTAGTCCCTGCACAAGAAGAAATCAAAAAATATCCAAAATAATCGTGAGGCGAACACGATAAGCGGCCTCTAATTTGTGTTAACGGCAACACACCTTGTCAAACTCTGCCTTTGATCCTTAAAAGCTAAAAACGAAGTTCTAGCATCATTGTGCCCAATGCTTTTGACATGCTCTCTAAATTTTTCAGGACCTTTCTTCCAATTACGGAAACCTTTTTTGACAAACACTTCATCACCAAATCTTTTCATTTCATCTCCTTTAAACAAATAACACCAAAAGCAAAATGCAGCATCTTCAGACACACTATATTCCAACCATTGCCATTGTGTATACCATTCCCTTTGAAATGACCTAGACTTGTTTCCAAACATAGATCGTGGGAAATCATGTAAATGTGGTTGGCAAACACCTTTTACAACATATTCTCTTCTTATCGCATCCCTAATTGACGGATAATAATCATTTATTGATTTTCTTAAACCTGGATCGCCAATTACTTCATTCTCAAGCTCATTATCTAATCTAGGTCTTTTTTCTCTCGGATCATTATCCGTCCCCCCATTTCCATCAATAGTAGATTGTCTAATCCTACTCTCCGTCTCTCTATCGATCCTACCATCCGTTTCTAGAGGTGTGGCTTGTAGAGAAACATTTGAAGAACTAGCATCGAAAGTTTTTGGTGTTTTTTCCGGGAAAAATACTTCTCAATTGACATCCCCTAATGACAAATATTGAAACAACAAATAATTAATTCAATATTTCAAGTCGAACTATTAATCTATTATAAATACTTCATTAATACAAACAAATGAAATAATACATTAACACAAAAAATTACAATAACACATAATCGTTATATTTAGTTCAATCTATTTTACACAATTACATATAACATCTTTTTCAAATCATAACTATGAATTTAAAAAAATGAATATTCAAATACCAAATTTTATTTAATTTCAAAGAGAAGAAATAGGAAATCGGAACTCGGAACATACCGTTGCCATCGGGGCGTCGCCTGTGAGGTTGTGACCGCTGGGGCCAACGCCGGCGGGCGGCGGTGGCTGGCGGCTGCAGGCTGGAGAGCAGAGAGCTGGGCGCTTCACTCGCTTGTCCCTTGGTCTGCCGTCTGCGGCCTGCGGGTTGTGCCTTGACAAGGAGAGCAGAGTTGGAGAGAGCTGGAGCCTGGAAGTGGAAGCAGCCTTGTGTCTTGCGGCTGGGCTGCTATCTGCGTACTAGGTAATTAGTTGAGTCTGGGCTGGGCCAAACCTGATTGGCCCAATTGTTTTTATTCCCAACCCAATACAAAACGACGTTGTTTTGTTAAATTAAAAAAAAAAACTTCTTCTTCATTCGGTCGCAACACGTAATAGTTCAAGCATACTTCGCCAAAAATTTCAACGCAGAACCGCAGACCACCGGCGCCCGGCGGACCCCCACTACCCCATATCTCCGGTGGCCGAAGCAGGGGCACCGGCCCCCCTTGCCCCCCGGCAGTTCCGCCCCTGGCGGTGGCCAGAGGATGTGGTTGGAGCCGGTGACCGTAGATAGTGGTTGGTGCCGGACTGCCGGTGGTCAGAGATTGGCGGCAGCGATGGTCACTATCGGGTTGGGTAGCGGTAAATGATCGGACCATGTAATTGTAACTAATCGGGTTTGGTAACTGGAACTAATCGAGTCGGTTGGGTAACGTACTGTAACTAATTAGATCGTGTAACTGTAACATATGGTATTGGATAACTTTAATTGGTCAAATTTGGTAATTGTAACTAAACGGGTCAGGTAACTATAACTAATCGGATCGGGTAAGTGTAACTGATCAGACCGGGTAACTGTAACTAATCGGGTTAGGTCATTGTAGCGGGTCATGTCACTGGAGCGAGTCATGTCATTAAAGCGGGTCATGTCACTTTAACGGGTCATGTCACTCGAGCGAGTCATGTCATTAAAGCGGGGGGTCATGTCACTGTCATTTTAAAGTAACTAGGGGTAATTTCGTAAGATTAAACCTTATTAGTCAAATTCTTTGAAATTTTAGATAAATGTCTCTTTTTTTGTCAAAGAGCTTCATTTTAGTAATATTGATGGACAAACCCCTTTGATTCTTTCCCATATTCTCGATTAATTATTTCTCTTTAAGATTCTAAATTAAGAAATGCTATTTCGGATTTAATTCTTTTAAAACAAAACTCTAAAAATATGGGTGACTTTTTATTTATATATTTATTTATTTATTTCAATTATTTATTTTATATTATTCAAATTAATCAATTTGCATCTGAAAGCTTTATAATAACTGTTCATTTCAAAAGGTGATTTGAAAACAATTCCAAATTTATGATATTACATTTATCAAGATTAAAAAATTACTCTGAAATTTCGTACTATTTTTACAATGTGTTTTTCGATCTATTTGGCAAATAATGACATCTTACACTTATGTAGATGGAACTAACTCCATGAAATTGGCAACGATGCCTCTGAGTTTTAATTTTTTCTTTATATTCTCACACGTATTTCACATTTTCAAGTGAAAATACAATTATCTTTATCTGATAATTTCATAATTTCACATGACAATGCCATTTTTTGAATTTGAAAGTGCCATAATTTTTGTACGATAGTGGATGTTTTACCTCAATAAATGCCATTTGTTTTATACGAAAATGACATTAGAGTTTAACATGGCAATACATTATATTCCATTTCATTTATGGAGATGGCAATCTAGGTAAGTGGAGATCGCAACCTGAGCCGTTGGATGACGAAGCGGGCGCACTAGAAGAATTGGCGGCGGCAAATGACTAGGTGAATCCGGCCATATGAGCACTCGTCGGAGGACGGCGGCGCATCGGGTGAAGACTCGCCAGAGAAGGTACTGACAATCCAGCTCCATATCTGGTGTGATAGTATACATGTAGATTGTGGCATATGTGTACGGTTTTTAACTTTTGTGTTTTGTTTCATAATATTAACTGCTATTAATAAAAATTAAGCTTCAATCAAAAAATTAATTAGGCTTTGCATAATTAAGGTCCAATCATACAGATCATTAAGGTCCTATTTTTGCACTTTTGCCATGATTTACTCTAGACCTGCACAAACACGGGCTCGGGCCGGGCTTATTCTAAAAAATCTGCCCACTTGTAGTGGGCGGGTCCGCCCCGCCCCGGTAAAATGGGCCTCCTCATATGTCCAAGCCCACTCATGAGAGCGGGCCAGGCTGCCCACCGGACTTTTGGGCCCGAAAAATATCCTTTTGTCAACTATGTTAAAAAAATGAAAACATTTATAAAATAACATCACAACATTTTAAATGCAATTAAATAATTAATGTACTCACAACACATTTTGAACACAAGAATACGTTTAAATACAATACACAAAACGATTCTGGAAAACAAAAAGCATCCAAATTCCAAAAGCATCCATATTCCATAATTAAAAGCACAATCACAGATTCACAATGTGCAGCAGAAATAGTCAAGAGTATCTCCAAAAATACTTAACAAATGTATATCATTAAAGTTCAAATTTAAATAGTAGAACACAAAAAGTAATTGGTATCCCAAGATTCCAAGAACTTCTCGACACTCCTTCATTTCACCAGAAAGTAATTGATCTCCCAGACTGCTCTGCCAAGTACCAATAAATATCAAATAATGAAAACCAAATATTATTTATAAACAAAGTAAAAACATTGAGATAACGAAAACTACTATATTGTGATTTCTGAATCTTACCGTCTGTGAAAGAGAAGCATTGTCTTACACTAGAGTAGCATTTCATCTTCTTCATCCTCGCTATCATTCGAACGTCCATCACCGATCTTGAACATACTTGCGGAACCTTACAAGTTAAAAATAATGGAAAATAATGACACTTGTGAATAATGACATGCTAATGAAATTATACTTCCAAGTATTTTAAGTTTTATACTGTATGATTATATATATAATAATATATATAATATGTTTACGGGCCGGGCTTTTAGGCCCGACCGGGCCTATATTACAACCCAAGCCCGCCCATATTTTAAACGGGCCGGGCCAGGCCCGACCCGGTGGGCTAAAGCATGTGTCCAAACCCGCCCATTTATATGGCCGGGCCGGGCGGGCCGACCCGGAATTGTGCAGGTCTAATTTACTCCCATATATTCAGGTAGTTCTCTCCTTTTTACTCAATCCCTACTATATAAAGGATCAAATAAGAAAGTTCTTTACATCTAAATTGCATTACTTCTCTAATTGCACTTGCAAAATGAAATATTACACTTAAGGGGGGTTTAAAAATTCTTTTTTATTTATTTATTTATTAAAATGCTATTGTAAATCAATAACAAGTAGACTTCTATCAACGTGAAAAGTGCAATAAGCCAATAAGTGAACATAAAAATGCAGCATATCTTTATATATTTAACAATGGAATCGGCTGGGGAATAATTGTTCCCACCTGATTCCATTGTGTGAATTGCTTCGTACCAACCTAGGATTCCATTATCTTTAAGGATAAGAGATCACGTGCCAAAATTATAAGGAAACCACAATCTATTATTTATGCAACACACCACGTAAATGGAACAAACTGCAAGGAATAAATGATAAATTTATAAATACAGTTGTACTACACAAATTAATTTTATAATTTTATAATAATAACACACGTCCAGAATATATAGATGGCTCCACTGAATACACTTGAGCAGTTTCTTCTACAATTTATAAATACTGTTGTACTACACAAATTAATTTTATAATTTTATAATAATAACACACGTCCAGAATATACAGATGGCTCCACTGATCAATGCTTAAATTTATTTTCCTCTTTTAATTTTTTTAAGTTTTTCTTGATCATAAATTTTAATTGCTTTCCTTCTCTATAACTTAGGGGGAACCATTTTTATTTTTACTCCATGTTTTAAAAGAGGTAAGTTGCTTTATGAACGTAACAGATCTTTGAACTTCCAAAATTAACAAATTTTAAAAGAGCTGTAAAAACGTTTTTGGTAAGTAAAGCTAAACGAACGCCCACTTCCTCAATTAGGAAATTAATTTGAAATTATTTCCTTGCAAGAAATCATTAAGAATGTTTGGGAAAGGTAAAAGAATCCCCACTCAGTTTCCAAGTATCTATGCAACCGCCCACTTCCAAATCCATCCACCTTCCATAACTATTTTCTTCTTCTCTTCCCTAACCACCATGGTTAAATCCAGGGGTAATGCTCCTCCCACTGCACTTCGACGTTCTGGTTGGAAACGGAACTCACAACCACCACAACTATCTTCACCCACTCCGATTGACCTTTAATCTACTCCTCCTTCCAACATGCAAAACCAACATTTCAAATCATCTGGTTCACTACCACCGTCCCCCGCATTTTCTCAGGGGGAACAAGAACCGAATCCACCATCCTCTCCCACTATGACGAGCACTTGTCGTGAGGTGCACTCAAAATAATTAATCAATACAACACTAATACGTAGTATAGTGAAGTAAGGTTCGTATCCACAGGGAAAGGAATACTTTTCTCTTATATCAATAGTAACAAGGGGGGTTTTAAGTTTGATTTGATTGAATTTAATTAACACTAAGATAAACAACCTATATGAGTTTAATTTAATGAGATGAGGACTTGGTTTTGCTTTTATCCACTTAATGAAATGTTCGTCGATCCCGGTTATATCTTTAACTATCTTCCTCTCGAATACTCAATCGAGGAGTATATCCAGTTCATCGAGGGTAGTTATTAATAACGAGACACGTTCATTAATAAAACTTACTACCGAGTTAATATAGAACAAGCGTCGTATATTGGCCCGATAGTAGCAATAAACTTTAGATGAAAACGATTGAGATTGATAACCTCAACACAAGCGGTTTATTGGTTTAATCAATATAATTAATTCCCCTTAGATTATTAATCATGAGACGCATGCATTAACAATCCAAGTTTACTACCATTGAAGGAATCGAATTAATAACAAACGTATTAATCGATTGATTCTAGTAATAATTAATATATGAAACAAAACTAGTTGATCCTTTAAGTAATGTTCAAAATATTAATATGAAATATGAATAGGAATTAATTAATACTCAAGGAGGAATGTTAAAGAGTATGAATCCTACTATAGTTAATATCAAGATGTTAACTAATTTTCATCTTAGTAATACTCCCCGATATTAACATAGAGGAAGAAATAACTATTACTATAACTAACGTCAAGATGTTAACTAATTGTCATCTTAGTAACACTCCCCAACATTGATATAGAAATAGTATTTAAAGGAAGAATTAATATTCAAGGAAGAAAATTAAAGAGAATAACTCACAACTTAAAAATTCCTTAAGCTTCAAAGTAGCAAAACCAAGATGGAAGAGTTTAGCTCCTCATTTGGAGACTAAACATGATGAAAATATAAAGAAAGAACTATTCTAGACTGAGCTTAGAAGTATATAGGAATTGGTTCTTTTATTGTGAAGGAAAGAGGTGTATTTATAGGCTTTTGGGAGCTGCAGGGTCTGATACCCGACCGGGTATATAGGATACCCGACCTAACAAATCTTTGAACTTCCAAAATTAACAAATTTTAAAAGAGATGTAAAAACGTTTTTGGTAAGTAAAGCTAAACGAACGCCCACTTCCTCAATTAGGAAATTAATTTGAAATTTTTTCCTTGCAAGAAATCATTAAGAATGTTTGGGAAAGGTAAAAGAATCCCCACTCGGTTTCCAAGTACCTATGCGACCGCCCACTTCCAAATCCATCCACCTTCCATAACTATTTTCTTCTTCTCTTACCTAACCACCATGGTTAAATCCAGGGGTAATGCTCCTCCCACTGCACTTCGACGTTCTGGTTGGAAACGGAACTCACAACCACCACAACTATCTTCACCCACTCCGATTGACCTTTAATCTACTCCTCCTTCCAACATGCAAAACCAACATTTCAAATCATCTGGTTCACTACCACCGTCCCCCGCTTTTTCTCAGGGGGAACAAGAATCGAATCCACCATCCTCTCCCACTCCCTCTCCAGGTAAGCCATCTAAGAATAAACCACTCACTCGTGATGGAATAGCTCTGCATCAGAAGTACACCCAGAAAAGAGCCATTGCCGAAGGCATCATCCTAGGAGGAGAATCAGCCAAGAAATACCACAAAATGGGGAGAGTTGTTGACGAAGATGCCGTACGACTAAAGGAAGAGTACCTCTCCCGAGAGATGGTTAAGGTACTTTCCATTTTGTCTGATGATTTGACTCGAAAAACCTCTGATTTCAGTGAACTTATTTCGTTTCAAAATTGGGATACCTTGTTTGATTCTAAGAATTGTTCCTCTGTGTATCCCGAACTAGTCTCAGAATTCCTGGGAAATCTCATTATCAAAGATAATGCATTATCCTCTAGAGTACAAGGTACCAAAATTCTGTTTAATGTCACTAATTTGGGTCGAATCTCAGGTGTTCCCAGTACAGGTATATGCCAATATAACAAAACTGAATGGCCCCTAACTGATACTTCTCAAACAGTTGCACTTGAATATTTTAACCCAACCATTTCGGAGTCCTCTCTCCATGTCGCCAGCCTAGCTCCAATTCCTAAATTGCTGTTTTATTTTGTTCATCACAACTTGGTTCCTAGGCTAGAAGGTAGGTTCACACCCTCAAGAGTTGAACTAGCCTACATGTACCTCTTAGCCAACAAAGTTCCTATTAACCTTTCCGGTTTAATGATGGCCCTTCTCAGTTTTATCATTAATACTTCATCCCGAAGAATTGGTATTCCATATGCCCCGCTGTTTACCAAAATATTTCTATCAAAGGAAATTGCTCTAGATAAATTCTCTTCTGAAGAAGCATGTAAGATTCTGGACAAAAGGTGTCTTAGCAACTTCGGGCTGGTTATCACAAACTCTCACCTTCTTCCTAAATTGCCTGCTCCCTCATCCTCAGAACAAAAGCCCAAGCCAAAACCTACTCCGGTTCATTCCATCGACCCAATGGTGGCTGTACCCCCAATCACTCATCTTCTGGAGCGCCATATTCAACACCAATTTGCTTCAATTTCAGACTCTATCTCTGCCTTGGCAAAAAAGGTGGACACACTGGCGGATTCTACCAACATCATTCGAAATGATTTCCAATCTTTCAAACAGAATGTGGCTGAGAAGTTTGGAGACCCTCGTGCCACTCATAGAAGGATCATTTACACCTCCAATGATGTTTGAAAAACACTTTTCCTATTAACTTTGGGTTGGGTGGGATAATCTGTTACTAAACATATTAAACGCTTTAATCATTTGCACTGAGAATCGGCATTGTTTTGGTTATTTTCCGTTTCCTTTTGGTTGATGCCAAAAGGGAGAAATAATCAGGTACCTCTTTTTGCTGCTACACTTAAACTGCTACTACTGCTATGTTTTGCTCAAAAGCTAATCTACAGGAACTCTTTCGGCACCTCATGTTTGTCATCAACAAAAAGGGGGAATTTGTTGATTATTTAGTTTTGTTGATGACTAACCTTGAACATAAAAGGACAAATAATTCATTATGTAACTAACCATGCAGGTGCTACATGTTCTACTAAGAATGAACTTAGTTGTGTTCGATATGAATTATTGTCGTACTTGATGATAAATAAATGGATATGTGCTTGCATGAATTAGACTATAATATATACGTGGCACATTTTACATGCATGACTAAGCATTCGCATTAAAAGCTTGGTAGCGTCATTACAAGGGTCGTGCAAATAACTTACCTTTTTATATTATAGTTGACCGATCCACTTAGAAAAATTGGTTGCAGCATATTTATCTATGAATATTTTATTGTCCATGATTTTGATTGACTATTGCTCTAAATGAAGATCCATTGCCATATATATGATATGGATCGATTGCATGGTTGAAAAACTAATTTGTTACTTCCTTTTATTCTATATTACGATATATTGTGTATTGTGATCACAAGCAATAAATTCGAATGATCAAGTCCACATAGATGGAAGTTGATTAAAAAATATTAAGACAAGTCTACCAACCATCTAAGGAAAGGAGGAACACCGGACACCTTCCAGCAGTCTATATATTCGAAGGATCAATAGAAAGAACGTGTGCTTGATAGAGTGATCAAAAAGGAGAAAGATTTGCAGAGAGTTTTCAAGTTCAAGGCACCTAAACCTACTCATGAAGTTCTAGATAGAGTTTATTTTCCCTTCTTTATCTTGTAACTTGGTTTCGAGGAAAAGCTAAGAGTAGCATCCTCGGTTTGGGACCGTGTGTGTGAGAGCTTTGTTGTAAAGCCGAGAGGCTCTCTACCCGCAAGGTAGAGAAGCATAACTCTTCCTAGAGAGGATAGAGTTGGGGCAGCTCAAGGGTAGATTAAGAGAATTTACCTTGTAACCACAAAAAGGCTATTTAGTAAAGTTGTTCAAATTTCCACCGAGGGAGGTCGAGGTTTTTTTAATCCCTGTGAGCCAATGGATTTTTCCTCGTTAAATCCTTGTGTACTTACTGTTTCTCATTTCCCTACACCCACACTAGAACTGTGCGAGAAACTTCCACGGTTCCACACAAACACAATTCACCACCCCCCCTCTTGTGTTGCTAACCGTTTCATGAATAGTAAAAAAGAGAAAAAGAGTAGAGAAAAAATTTACAATTTCTTTTAAAAAAGTAGGCCTATTATATATCACTCGCCCCGAGGCCTTGAAACCGCCAGGACCGGCCTTGCCTGGATTGATAAAATTCCTTCATTTTATTAGAAGTCCTTACTCCGGCAACCGTGAGGGAGGAATGGGTTCCCGTCAAAACCGTCTCTGCATTTACATAGGTACCCCATCCGGAATTCCGTCTCGACGCACTTGGTGTTTGAATACTTGGAGTATATTCGATTAATAATAATGGTAATATTATTGCCAATATTAATAATAATAGTAATAACACCATAGTAATTTTTAAAAGATAGCAATACCCTCAAAGTGTAGCCTATGTATACACTTTTGCATACAGATTCCAAGCCCATTTGTAATAAATCAGAATATAAATACGAATACAAATCAATTTTTTGGTTCAAACGTCTTTCAAATAGATACAAATAATTATGTATTCGATTTGAAGAATAACATTAGAGTTGTTTGACTTTGATATATACAATTATCAACTTATTTCACACATTATAAGTATAATTTCAAATATGTGTGTGTTAGTGTTTATTTCAAAAAGTTTGAAATAGATTTATATTTATTAATCATAAAATTATTTCACTTTAGTATATATTGCACCATCTAAAAATGCATTGATCCATTAAATTTAAATTCTAAAAACACATATTAAGTCATAGCATTCATTTACAACATAAAAAATATGGAGTATAAGAATAGTTGTTTTAGATTGATATTTCACTAATATTTAACCTATGCCCAAATCGATTCGATATTCGTATATGATTCGTTAACTATTCGTATTGTTAAAAAAATACAAATACAAATATAGATGCGCGATACTTATCTCATCAAGCGGCTGGGGGTGCTATCTTGAGAGATGGTGACGGGAGACTGGTTGTGGCTTCATCGTTCCCGATCTCGGCTTCTTCCTCATTTGAAGCTGAGCTTGCTGCTGTTCTTCATGCTACTACTTGGGCGTTATCCCTAGGGTTTCGAAGCTTCCATGTTGAGACAGACGCCATGGAGGTGCTAGAGCATCTGCAACGACGAAGGGTTGGAAGGAGATCAGATGAGGTTATCCGTTTGTTGGATCTGTCTGAGGCGTTCATGTGTTTTATGAGAGGCCAATTCGGCGGCACATTATCTGGCCGCTGTGGACTTGGGCCGGCCCATTACTATCTCGGATGTGACGGATCTTCCTTATCAGGCCCGTAAGGCTTATTTTTCGGATTTATTTGGGCTTTCATCCCTTCGGTTTGTTTTTTAATCTTGTTGAGCTTTATCTCCTTTTTGATGTAATTTTGCTTCTGTTTGTCTTTTTAGAGAAGTTTGGTTTGGTCCCCTTCTCTGGTTGTATGCTCCTTTTATTAATAATATTCTGGCAGATGACCCCCCGGCTTCTGCCCCACTGATTTTGGTGGTTTGCCTTCCGGGGTAAAAAAAAATACAAATACAAATCCAAATTAATATTCATTTCATATTTGAATTCGAATTCGTATTCGAAAAAAGTTAAACAAATACAAAATCTCATTAATTATTCGACTCGATTCGGTTCGTTTACAACGCTAAGTAGGATCGTCGAGTGAAGCCCAAACAAACACTGACGACGAGGCTTCCGAGAGCGTGGGCACGGAGAGCGGGGAATCTGGCTCGGATGATGACGATGATGACAATGATAGTGATGATGTGGAGCTCACATATGCCCTGATCAGAAAAGGGAAGCTGCCAGTCAAATCTCCGAAGAAGAAAAGAATTACTGCTGAAGACGCAGCACCAATAATCGCTGGCAGACCTCAAGTCTTCACAATCAAAGAAAAAGCTAAACCGAGAGCCGATCCCAGCGAGACAAATTGCTCCAAGGATGATTATGACGAGGCGGCTCATTCAATTAAGGCATCATTCAATTCAGAGGAAGTCGTCATCCGAGAGAAAAGGGCAAAGGTCAAGAATGACAAGGCTGCCAAGGCAAAGCCCCAGCCCCGAGCCAGAAAGAGCCTGATTGATAAGGCAGACGAGCATATCTTCGCGGGCTACGACACCTTTATCCAGATAAGCCGAGCTGAATCCCTAAGCACAGGAGCCGATCTTTTCGGTTCCCGGGTAGAAGTCGCAGCATCTGGCTCAACTGCGCAAGCACAGCCCTCTCCCAGCCACTCGATAGCCTCTCAACAGGCTATTGTTTCAAAAGAACGGGACTCCACCCCCTCGCTGGTTCCTTCTGAATCAGTTGAGCATACAATTGACCTATCTCCCAAGGTCAAAACCCCTTCTTCTCACACATCGAGTCTAGGTGTCACATTCCCCACATTTTCTTCATTTTCTAGGACACCTACACTATTCACTGCACATACAGGTGCACACACCCTGAACGCAACAACCAGAGCGCAAGCTATGACGGTTGGAAGCCCTGCTACGCCCATAATGATTCCATCATTAAATGCAGGCCACACATCAGCAATCTTCACTGATGCTGTGTCAACAGTTACAACCCCCGTAACTGGTCACCCTACCTTTGAAGACGTAAACGTTCTACTCAATCGCTTCCTAGATTCCACCATTAAGCCATGGGTGCAAGATGCAATGACCGCTCTAGCACAGGAATTTAGGACCACCCAAGCGGTTCGGTCTGAACAAACACCACCCCAACCTTCCCCTGAACCGTTCATCTCCCATACACAACCCATATCCTCCACCCCTCTATCCCACCAATCCATAAACCAAATTCCCATTCCTTCTCTTTCTCGGGGAACCCAGGATACAGAACCAGTATTCTCCCCACACCCGACCACACCCTCCATCGATCTCTCCTCACTATCCTTTGACACACTAGCGTCGGCTTTGCTGAACAACCTCTTAAACACCCCTGAAGACAAGCTCACTCTTCATCAGCAAGCCATACTTGAAGCCCTTCTTTCTTCACCTGAAACCAAGAGCACTTGCAAGGAGAGTCTTCGTGGTCGCAAACGTTCCCATGAGGACCCCGATGATTCGGATCCTCATGAGGGGGAGAACAAGCGACCTCGATAACTTGAGCAAACTGCCCTACCAAGCCAAACTCCACAGCCCATCCAACCCGAAACCTCAACAAACCAACAGCCACCATCCACAGCCAACTTATCTAGCATGGTCGAGCTAGAAATAACATCCCGAGGCGTATCTCCCAGAGATACCAACCGAGGAGGGGATGGAAGTCCTGATGATGTTACCACTGATACATCTTCTCCATCAGGCCATCAGTTGGAACCTAGTTCTAAGCTGATGTCAACGGGCAATCCAAGTGAACCCGGTAGTGCTACTCAGGAACAATCACCGCCTCAACAAAGAGTTCCATATATTTCCCCAGGCAAAGACATCCATGATGCACTGGAGGAGGCGGTGATATATGACAAATGGCCGAGACAATGGACAGAATTGGATGATCTTCGGAATGAGGCCGAACAAGAGGACATGCAAAGAAACTGGTGGCTACAAGAGCTAATTAACAAATGCTCTGAAGATATCATAAGGCTCGAGGACGATGAACGCAAGGAAGGGGAGAATTACAAAGAATCCCAGAAAACTCTTGAATCGGTCGTAAGACAATCAGCGGGAAGACTTCCCAAGACAGAGAAACCCTGGGATAATGTTCGCATCAAAGCCCCCTTCCAAGAAGAAATCAGAGAGCATATCTGGCGTAGACCAGACAGAGTCAAGCCACTGAATGAACTGAAGCTAAGAGGCCTTACTCATTTAAAAGGAAAGAAGGCTGGAGGTCATCTGCATATGTTGCTACAAAGGTCAACCGGTACACAGAGAGAACTGATGGAACAAGATCTGAAGTCGAATATTCTCCCGATTCATCAAATTCTACAAGTGAAGGCTGAAGACTATCATGGAGTAACATTCTACACTTACAGACTTCAACGCACCGATGGGAGCGAATTTACTTGCCAAGAGAATGACTTCATCATGCTGAAACCGGATGACATCTACCAAATGTTCATGGATATTCTACCTTAGAGTGATTGCGAAAGTGAATCGGAGAAGGAGAAGTTTTGCGAAAACAAAGGTTTTGAGGAGTCGAGGAAGAAGAAACGATTTGAGCTCTGCCTTGCGAAAACTTTTGACCTTTGAAATATCAGAATGGAGGATAAGGGTTTTCGCGAGGCTTTTATTCGCGAGAAAAGTTTGGACCTCCTCTGTAACAATTGAGCCCAAATTATTGGGCTGGCACACAGTGCCCTTTTAAATAATTTTCGAGGCCCAAACCAGTAAAAATAGAGAGCTCCCCCTCAATCAGTGAAAATTTTCTCCCCCTCAAAAAATGCAACGAACAATATGTTCAAATGCAACGCACACACACTATTTTTGTTCTTTTTGATTTTTCACACACTCAGCACATGCAACACACGCACACTATTTTTTTGTTATTTTTCTGGTTTTCTCCCCCTCAACACATGCAACGCACACACACTATTTACAGATCACACTCACACACACTTTGCAGATCAGTGGAGACAAAAATTAAACAGGCTCGAGGTTCAACATGCCCAACTTGGAGACCAGGAACTGGAATCTTTTTTCATCCAATGCCTTAGTGAACAAGTCAGCCAGTTGAAGCTCTGAGCTTACAAAATACATGTCAATATCTCCTTTCTCCACGTGGTCTTTGATGAAATGATAGCGCAGGTCGATGTGTTTGGTGTGGGAGTGATGAACCGGGTTGCTGGTGATGGCGATGGCGCTCTGTGAGTCACTGTAGATCGGGATATGGCGGAAAGTGTAACCGTAGTCCTTTAGCTGGGTCTTCATCCATAATATTTGTGAACAACAGCTAGCAGCCGCGACGTATTCTGCCTCGGCCGTAGATGTTGACACACAGTTCTGTTTCTTGGAAGACCAGCAGACTAACTTATCGCCTAAGAACTGGACAGCTCCCGATGTACTTTTGCGGTCCATCCGGCAACCAACAAAATCAGCGTCAGAGTATCCGACTAGGTCAAAACCTGAGTGCTTGGGATACCAAAGGCCTAGATTCACAGTGCCTTTGAGGTATCTCAGAATTCTTCGAACAACGGTCAGATGGGATTCCTTCGGATTCGCCTGAAAGCGTGCACATAAGCATGTGGAGAAGACAATGTCAGGCCTGCTTGACGTGAGATATAGCAAAGATCCAATGATGGCCCTGTAGTTTGTATCATCATCTGGATTCCCGGAGGGGTCTGAGTCCAGTTTGTTGTTTGGGGACATGGGGGTCGTCATGGAAGATTTGCCGTCTATGTTGAATCTCTTTAGCATATCTAGAATGTATTTGGACTGATTTATGAAAATGCCATCAGAGAGTTGTCTTACTTGCAGGCCTAAGAAGAAGTTAAGTTCACCCATCATGCTCATCTCGAATTTGGTTTTCATCAGTTTCTCAAAGTGTTGGCACAGGCGCGGATTTGAAGAAGCAAAGATGATGTCATCAACATAGATCTGAATCAGAATGATGTCAGACTTCTGTCGCTTGATAAACAGAGTAGTATCAATCTTTCCTTTTGAGAAACCTGAATCGATCAGAAATTCAGTCAAGGCATCGTACCAAGCTCTGGGTGCATGTTTCAACCCATAGAGAGCTTTCTTGAGCTTGTAGACATGGTCTGGGAATTTTGGATCTACAAATCCTTCAGGTTGAGCTACATAGACTTCTTCTTCTAAAGTCCCATTCAGAAAGGCTGTTTTCACGTCCATCTGAAAGATGGTGAAGTTTTTGTGCGCCGCGTATGCAAGAAAGAGGCGGATTGCTTCAATTCTAGCTACGGGCGCAAACGTTTCATCGTAGTCTATGCCCTCCTGTTGATTATATCCCTTTGCGACCAGCCTTGCCTTGTTTCTTACGACTGTGCCTTCTTCATCTCTTTTATTTTTGAATACCCACTTCGTGCCAATGATTGTCTTTCTCTGAGGCCTGGGTACCAGTGACCACACATCCAGTCTGTCAAACTGATTGAGTTCATCTTGCATGGCAATCACCCAATCTGGATCAAGTAGAGCATCGGAGACTTTTGATGGTTCAGACTGGCTTAAGAAGCATGCGAAGTGGCATTCATTCATCGTCGCCGATCTTGTTCGCACACCTTGACTCGGATCACCTATTATCTGTTCAACAGGATGTGCTCTCGTCCACTTCCTCTCATGAGCTAGAGGAGTTGGAGTAATTATTGGTTGATCTGAGTCCTTATATGAGGTTGAAGGCTCTGGAGCAGCTGTGGTGTGTAGTGGAGATGATTCTGGACTTGTAGCAAAGCCGTGATCATCCACACCTATGAGATTGGTTTGAGGGGTTGAGGGTGTGGATGGTACATCGTCTGGTCCTGTGAGGAGCGGAATCTCTGCTATTGGAGTTGATGTTGACTCTGGAGTGCATGCAGGAGGTGGAGGTTGTGAGTTCTCGTAGAAGTTTCTGAAGAGAGAGTCGAGAATCACATCGTCGTGTTCGGTGTTTGGTTCAGCTTTATCAGAAGCTACTGGTACAGCAATTGGTGGATCAGTCTGTAGATGTTCGATCGCAAAGTCTGCCATTTCATAGAATGTAACATTTACACTCTCGATGACAGCGCGTTTGTCTCTGAGATAGACTCTGTAAGCTTTGGATTGCAGTGAGTAACCAATAAACACGCCTTCTCTGGATTTGGGATCCAGCTTACTTCTCTCTGTCCGATCATTTAGTATGAAGCACTTGCAGCCAAAAACCTTGAAGAAGGAGATGTCAGGAGTTTTGTTGAATAGGATCTCATATGGAGTCTTGTCGAAGCGTTTGTGGATGGATGTTCTGTTCTGAGTGAAGCACGCAGTATTGATTGCCTCTGCCCACATGAAGTGAGGCAGTCTGGATTGGATTAGCATGGTACGTGCTGCTTCAACAAGGGTTCTGTTCTTTCTCTCAACAACTCCGTTCTGTTTGGGAGTTTTAGCTGCTGCAAATTGCTGAGTGATACCGAGTGATTCATAGAACTCAGTGAGAGTCTGATTTTTGAACTCGGTACCATTGTCAGTTCTAACAATTCGAACACTGTGCTGTAGCAGTTTCTGGATCGTTCTGATAAAGGTCATAATGTTTTCTGCAGCCTCGTCTTTTGAACGGAGAAATTTTGTCCATGTATACCTAGAGAAATCATCAACGATCACCAGAGTGTATTTGCGACCGTTGATGCTTTGGACTCTCATAGGTCCACACAGATCCATGTGAATTAGCTGCAACTGTTGTGTAGATGATGGTTCGGTTTTTGACTTGTGGGAGCTTCGCGTCATTTTGCCCATTTTGCAGGCACTACAATGATTTTCAGCGGAAGACTTTATCAGAGGAAGCCCCTTGATAAGTTTCTTGGAGGACAATGTTGATAGATGTTTGAAGTTCAGATGGGAGAGACGTCTGTGCCATAGGTTGTTCTGTTCAGTTGAAGCTTTTGACAACAGACAGATGGAAGTGGTGGATTGGACGCTTTTCAGATCAATAGTGTACAGATTTGATGTTCTGTAACACGTTAATAATGTATTTCCTGTGCTGTCAAGAACACAACATTGTTTTGCAAAGAACCTCACTTCCATCCCGCTGTCACAGAATTGTACAATGCTCAGTAAGTTGTGTTTGAGCCCTTTGACAAATGAAACATCTTTTATTGTGACACTGGCACAGACGACGTCCCCATACCCAAGGATAGGAGATGAGGCGTCATTCCCGAATCTGACATTGCCTCCGTAGCAGTTGGTGTAGTTGCTCAAAAGGTGCTTTATTCCGGTCATGTGGGTTGAGCATCCTGAGTCTAAGTGCCACACATGACCGTCCTTCAAAACAATCAAACAGGTTTAGGTACCCAACTTGGAGTGGGTCCTTCCTTATTATCAAGAAACACCTTTTTAAATCTTGCTTTGAGCTGTGATCCAAGGTCAACAGCTTTTTCAACAAAAGATCTATCTTTTGTGGGTTTTCCAATAGCCAGATCTGCTTTTGCAGTGTGTCTGGTTTTTGGAGTCCACCTAGCAGTTTCCATTTTGGTGGGTCTGATGTTGTGAACCCACCTTTCCATTTTAGTTCTGGTGGGTCTAAATTTGGGGACCCACCTTTCAGTTTCAGTTTTTGTAAGGAATAATTGTATTTAGATTTTGATGATGCTATATTAATTAGGACTTTAGAGTACCCCTTTTAGAAATTATGTATTAGAATTTTCCCTTGTAAAGTTCTTAGCATAATCGACTACCAGAAGGCCTCTCTACTAGAAGACCTCCGGACAGAAGATTTTGGTTCTCTGTCTAGGAACAGAAAACCTCAGGGTCTCTGTTACCCTTTAGCTTGACAGAAACCCTCTTGGTTCTCTGTAAGCTACTATCAACAGAAGTGCTCAAGATCTTCACTGATCAGTTCTCTGCCAAAGACACCAGAAGGTCTGACACTTGGAAGAAATCCACAAAGCCGGGAAGTCAACTAAAAGATTCCCTCAACGGCTAGGAGTATGAAACGGAAAAGCTACAGTGCTCGCATTAAATGCTCATTTAATGCTCCCCATGCTCCGTGGAGTAATTGCAGATGATTGGCCGCAATGTCAGGATTACTTTATCCCAAAATAGTAACCCGCCAACTTTACCGGGTCTTACTGGTCAAGTCAACTGCTCACGCATTAAATGCAGTTGTCCTCCTACTCCTCCAACGGGAAGACAACTTCAGTATAAAAGATACACTACGAAGAACAACTGGATAACTTTGCAACTTTTGCTACACATTGCTACAACTCTTCATACAAGATATTCAAACTCTGAAAAGCAAAAAGCCTCCTTGAGATTCAAACTCATTATCTTCTACAAGAGAAGGCAGAAGTTGGAAAAATACTTTTTCCAACTCAAGCAAAGTTCCAAGTGTTCTTCAACTCTTCAAGCTCATCACATACAAATCTTTTGTAACGAAGCTAGTTGGAGGAACCCCTGTTTCAACAGAAACTCTTCTTGCTACAAGAAGGACGTCCAAGTAACTGGAGTAGTGAAGTGGTGATACTTCAAGGAAACTCAGCGAAAGGACCAGTGTTAAAGGAAGCCAGACAGTGCATCCCAGGACACATCTAGGCTTGAAGAAGACGTGGAGTGCTTCTTAAGTACTAGGACTAAGGCTTTGTAAACGGCAGTTTTTACAGCTTAGTGGAACAGTGGATTAGAGGAGCGAGTTGTTCCTTGAACCACTATAAAAATCCCTGGTGTCGTTTACTTACTGCTTTAATACTTGCACTTTGTTAGAACTGTCTAACTCCTTGGACTTGGTATCTGTGTTCAGCAGAACTTGTTCTACGAGTTAACAGAAGGCCTACTGCCTTTGCTTCTCTGAGGCTAACAGAACTCCCTACCAGAAGTCCATCCGCTGCCAGTCTGTTCTTCCAACAGAACAGGCTATTCTGTAAATCTGGTACTTAGTTTAAAAAGCTAAAAACCAATACAGTCTATTCACCCCCCCTCTAGACTGTATCCAGTATAACCGGGACCAACAGTTTTGATGGGTCTTCGATTGGGGACCCATCTTTCAGTTTCAGTTTTGGTAGGTCTCATCTTGGGGACCCACCTCTCAGTTTCAGTTTTGATGGGTCTTATCTTGGGGACCCACCTTTCCGTTTTAGATTTAGGAGGAGAGTAGACAGTTGCTTTGTGATTGAACGGTTGTTTCTTAAGTTTGGTTTTGAAAATCTCCTCCTTAGAAAGCCGATTAAGATGTTTCCTAGAATGAACTCTAAGGGCATATTTCATATCAGGAATACAAAACGTTCCCTTAGAAGTTCCTTTCTTGGTTTCTTTTTCAGGTTTGAGCTTTCTGAGAGGCTTTGATTTAACAACATTCACATCACATTCATAATTATGGGGATCTGGAACAGAATAACCATAAGCAACACTTGTATTATAAATAGAACGTTGTCTAGAAGATGTCTCAGAAATATTCAGCTTGGGACTCAAGACTGAACTACTAGAAGTTTGTTTTGTAGAGACAGAATTACAATTAATTTTGGAGTAAAAAATAGAACTAGATCTAGGACTGGAATTATTCTCAAAAACTTTCTTTTTGCCATCTGCGATTTCCTTCCTCTTTTTCCTCCACTCATTCTTCTCTTCTCCTTCCTTCATCACTTCATTTCCTGTAAACAAAGGAGAAGAGAGATGAGTGGACGAACCTTTTAAAGCATTGTTTTTCTCATTTGAGGTGTGTGAGCTGTCAAGCTTAGTCGTAGAAGGGCCTGTTTTAGCATGATACTGCTCACTCAAATCATTGAACTTTTGAAGAAGTTCCTGCCAGTTGCGCTCAAAACCTTTCTTTTCAGTTTCAAATCTCTCTCTCTCTCGTTATCAAGAGTTTTCTGTAGGTTTTTAAGCTTTTGAGCCATGGGAGGGTCTAGAGGGTGTCCTGCCAGTTGCGCTCAATACACGGTTCCTCACCAGTTTTAGCAATACCTACTCTTGGGGGAGGGTCTAGAGGGTGTCCTATGTGAGGAATATCTTTAGCATAAGGGTCAAGGCATTCACTAAAGCAGGAAGTAGGTTTTTCTTGTGAAAGTTGTTTTTCATTTACAGAGGGATAATCACAAGAAATCGCAGATTTTGGATTCTTTCTCTTTTCTTCTTTTGCTTTAGCATTGTCTTCATCACTTCGAAAATACATTTTCTCGCCAAACCCTAGTCCCATGTAATCTTTGTTATAGATTTGAAGACAGTTAACTTTCTTTAGATTACGTGGGTTGGTTATGTTGTGGAATAAGCAGAAAAACTGTTTGTTCAGATTGACCTCTTCTAGCAGCTAGATCCTCTAGTTCTTTTACTTTATTTAAAAGCGTTCTTCTCTTGTTATGCAAAAAATCGCATTCAGCCTTTGCTGTGCTTTTTTCCCGTTCACTATCCTCAAATTTCCTAGTTAATTCAGCTATCTTAAGTTCAAAGCTTTCAAAATCTGAGGACACCTTTTTGACCTGATCTTTTGCAATTTCAAGTTGAACACTTAAGGAAGACTTTTGGTCTAGATTCTGTTTCAGTACCTTGTGATTATTGTCTAGTCTTTCCTTTAGTTCTTTGATTAGATTGTCCTTCTCAAGTAAGGACTGCATTTGATTATTTAAAGGAGTATGTGAGGTACTTACAGAGCTTGTTGAGCACTCGCTTTCGGGGATCGCAGCATCACCCTTTCTTTCATCTTCCTCCACGCGTGCCATAAGGGCATAGTTGTCTTCCTCCTCCTCCTCCTCAGAAGAATTTTCTGCCCAGTTCTCATTCTCAGCAATCATGGCAGAGGTTTCTTCTTCTTTCTGCACCATCAGCATTTTCTGCTTATTCCACAGCATCTTCTGCTTGTAGAAGTTAGCATCTTTCTTCTTTGGAAGGCGGCAGTCTTTGATAACATGTCCAGGCTTACCGCAATTGTAGCATTTTGGAGCTTCTTCTGCTGATGATGCCTTCCTAGAAGATCCTTGATCATGGTTCTTCTGCTTGTATTTTGAGGAGGAAGTTCTCAGCTTGTTGGAGGAGCTGTTCTTCTTAGCAAATCTTTTGGCAAGCAGTGCCATCTTCTTCTGTAAGTCTGCTAGCTCAGCCTCTAGATCAGATTTGTCATCATCACTATCATCATCATCTGATTCAACCACCACCTTCTTCTTTTTCTTCTTTAGTGAAGTGGTTGTCCTTCTTGGCTGAGCCTCCATTACAAGAGCTAAGGGGTTTGTGGTGTGATGATCCTCAACACAGGCAACCTCGTTGACGAATTGCTTCAGATGTTCATAGAGTGTGCAGAGGTCAATTTCGTCCAAATCTATCCGAGATCTGACATCCTTCACTGTTTTTTCCCATGCAGGATGCAGGCTAGATAAAAATCTAATATTCAGTTCCAGATTGGACCTGAATACTTTGATTTTTCTGAGTTCATTTACCAGTTGAACAAGTCTGTTGTAAGTCTCATTCAATGGTTCTCCTGGACCTGCTTTGAAGGAGTCATAAGCGATAAGAATCGTAGTCTTCTTGGTTTTGAGGCTGATGCTTGTGCCTTGTAGCAGCTTCTCTATCTCGTCCCACATTTCCTTAGCTGTTTGCATGCTGTCTATGAGAACATATACTTCATTGGGGATTGCTTGAAGAAGGTATGTTTTGGCCATGAGGTCACCACGAAGTCTGAGCTTGTCAGCTTCTGTGTATTCAGATGGCACTTTCCTCCTTATTTCTGGAAAAATAGGAGGATTATTTTCTGGATCTCCACCAACTGAAATCAAGAGTTCAGCTGGTCCTTCAAGCAATGATTCAAGCATTGCAGCGGAGTTCTCTTTGTGCTCGAGGAAATTAAGGAATCTGTTCCTCCACATTTGATATTCTCCCTTCCTGAGACTAGGAGGGGTACTGCTGTTCCCTCGTGCATTGTATTCTGAAGCCATTGTTGTACTAAACTGACCGTTCGAGAAAATTGATCAAAAGATTTTCAGAGGCAGAAAGTCGAAAAATCAGATGTCGAGATCTGAATATCGAAATCTCAGATTTCGATAAAGGAGGCCCGGTATCGAGATTTGAGCTCGAGATTAAGGATCTCGAGATTAGGGATCTAGAGATTTCAAATTTCGAGATGCTGATCTCGAGATTTGAAATGTCGAGAAGTTAACACTCGAAATCTTAATTCTGAGAAGTCAAATGTCGAGACCAGATGTCGAAACCTTAACTCGAAATCAAGATCTCGAAATCCTAGATGTCGAAATCCTCAATGTCGAAATCCTGCAACCTGTAAAAATCAGATAAACAAAATCTGAAGGTAGTTTCCTGTAGAGTAGAATGTCGAGATCCTCGGGTAAAGTTTTCAGCTCGAAAAACGTAGCAGAACCTGTGAAGAAGCAAGATGTCGACAACCCCTACTCGAGATATCTCGAAATCTGAATATGCGAAAAACACAATCTGAAGTATACCCCTTGATCACTTTGAAAAGGCGATTTTAAAGGTGTAACTTTTACAATTTTTGAACAAGAAACAAAATTACAGAGCAAAAAATCGACAGTAAGAACAACGTAAACAAAAGCAGAGTATTCTGCAGGAGTTCTTCTGATCGGTTCTCGATCGGCTCTGGTACCAATTGTTAGTCCCTGTTTCTGTAACAGCAATGAATAACGATCTAACAACGAAGATTAAACGTAAGGATGAACACAGAATGAATCAACGTAAAACCTTCTTTGATAGACCGTGAACTCGTACAACAGAAAGATATGCGCGTAAGGCTATGAAGAATAAGTACGACGTTTACCTATTCCTAAACCTCGGCTCCCTTTTTATAGGCGAGGTTTTGGTTAGGCGTACAAGGCTTTTAGCCTGTTTATATGGGCCTAACACTTGGCCCGATTGCTATCTAATTCATGCACTAATTAAATACAATGATTAAATATAAAGCTAATCTATGACCAACTTGATTCACAATTAAATATCTCCAACACATCTCAAAAAAGAAAGTGTGGCAAAGGGTGCTATTGTAGTGGGCGGGGTGATTATGCACTTGGCCACAAAGTTCGGGTATACGGATAACTCCCCTATACCCGACTACTGTTTGATGAACATTGCTTGGCTGGGCCACTCGGGCTGCACATCTTTTTCACACACCGTTTATGGTGAAGAAAGGCCCAGAAATATGTACAACTGGCACATCCACCCCAAACCCCTCAAATACTTCCTCCTACCCAACCCAGAACTCTCCCAACTCCACTACAAAACAGGAAGAGCGGAGCAACATTACCTCTTCCCACACGCCCTTCCACCCCATCTCCAGGAACCCGAACAAGAACCTCCCCAACACCAACCCGATTACGAGCCCTATGCTCAACTCCATAGCCATCACAACATGGGCCAGGACCTCCCAGAACAGAGCCAAAACCCTCCACCACCCGACTTCTTTCAACAACTTCTGGAGGGTCAACAACAACTGCTTACGGGAATAGCCCAAATGGACAACCAGCTCAACCGATTAGAGGAGGAGCAAAGAGCTGGTTTTCAACGATTGGAGGATGAGCAAAGAGCCGACTTTCAACGATTGGAGGAGCTCAGGGAGGCCGATAGACATCGGTATGAGGAAGACCAACATAGGTTCTATGGACCTATGTACTCTTATATGGCACAACAAGGATCCTTCCATACCATGGCGAACCCCCATCCACCACCCTCATGGTATGACCCCACTCATTGGGGTAACTTTGGAGGATCTGGCTCCGGGGGTGGAGGGTACGACGGCGGAGATGGCGGGGACACCTACATGGGAGATGGTGGCCAAGGGAGCGGCTTCGGAGGGAGCTACTACGGAGGAGAAGGCGGGCACTAGGGACAGTGCTTGATTCAAGTGCGGGGGAGACACTCATGATGGTATGTACTTTTCATTTCTACCTAGCACTATGCATGAAATTCTTTTGAATTTTTACACACAAAAAATAAATAAATAAATAAACAAAAGAAAATAAATGCTAGTTAGGTTGAAAACCCAACAAAATGGGCAATCTAAGCAAAAAAGGCTTATAAAAAAAATGAGTGAGTTGGAGAGAATGGAAAATGAAAAGAGGTGCTAGGATGAAAACCTGAAAAGGCTCCTAGGCAAAATGAGAGATATGAGAGAAATGTTTGTTCTTGCAGGCACTCATTGTATCCTTGTGAAGAATAAGAAGATTCAAGATAAAGAAGAAGAGAGTAGGAGAAAACAAGATAACACTAGGAGGCCATTAAACCCAAGATGCTCTTTTGTAATTTGAGTTTAAAACTCATTTTTCTTTGTCATCCTTGGTGGTCTTTGTGTTTGTATTGTGTTTTTGTTGAACTGTGGAACTTTTGGACAAACATTGACACTTGTAAACATTTGATCTTACTCGAAACGAGTAAAGGTTTAAGTGTGGGGGAGTTGATACGTTCGTAATTTCCATATTTATGTTTATGTCTTTAATTAGTTTTGCTTGACTTTTACTTTGGAAATTACACACTTTTGGTGTAATAGATTAGATTGTTAAATTCTTGTAAATAGGTTAGATTAGATATATTCTGAGCTCAAGCAGGTATTGATCACTCGAAGTACAGTTGGTGAACCCAAATAGTGGAAAGAAGGTGCCAAAGTTCAAAGACAAAAGAAGATCCTGAATTTTGGTCTATACTCGGTCGAGTATTAGCTATACTCGATCGGGTATTAGGTTGGAACTTCAAATCGGATCAGATCCGAAGACAAGGGAACATGCAGGGAAGATTTCGGCCACGATTTTATGTCTATACCCGATCGGGTAGACCGACATACCCGATCGGGTATGCCTTTGAATTTCAAACGAAGATCGATCGAGTATGGCCCGAATACCATTTTCTAAGCATACTCGACCGGGTATTCATATATACTCGATCGGGTATACTCTTAGAAAATAGCCTGAAACCGGTCGAGTATGCCTCGGATCGAGTGTTACACACGTACTCGATCGGGTACCATGTATATACCCGATCGAGTACCCGAATCCCATCCCAAAAACCTATAAATACACCTCCTTTTCTTCACAAAAAGGGATCCAATTCCTTTGTACATCTAAGCTCAATATAGAATAGCTCTTTCTTTATATTTTTCATCATGTTTAGTCTCCAAATGAGGAGCTAAACTCTTCCATCTTGGTTTTGCTACTTTGAAGCTTAATGAATTTGTAAGTTATGAGTTATTTTCTTTAATCTTCTTCCTTCAATATTAATTCTTTCTTTCAAAATACTATCTCTATATCAAAGTTGGGGAGTGTTACTAAGATGACAATTAGTTAACATCTTGACATTGGTTATAGTAATAGCTATTTCTCCCTCTATGATAATATTGGGGAGTGTTACTAAGATGACAATTAGTTAACATCTTGATATTAATCATAGTAGGATTCATTTTCTTTAATATTCTTCCTTGAGTATTAATTGATTCCCATTCATATTTCATGTTGATATCTTAAACATTACTTAAAGTATCAACTAGTATTGTTTCTCATATTAATTATTACTAGAATCGATCGGTTAATACGCTTGTTATTAATCCGGTTCTTTCAACGGTAGTAAACTTGGAATATTAATGCGTGCATCTCATGGTTAATATGCCAAGGGGAATTAATTATATTGATTAAACCAATAAACCGATTGTGTTGAGGTTATCAATCTCAATCGTTTTCATCTTAAGTTTATTGCTACTATCAAGTTAATATACGGCGCTTGTTCTATATTGACTCGATAGTAAGTTTTATTAATGAACGCATCTCGTTATTAATAACTACCCTAAATGAACTGGATATACTCCTCGATTGAGTATTCGAGAGGAAGATAGTTAAAGATATAACCGGGATCGACGAACATTTCATTAAGTGGATAAAAGCAAAACCAAGTCTTCATCTCATTGAATTAAACTCATATAGGTTGTTTATCTTAGTGTTTTTAAAGCAAACAAATCTAAACCCCCCTTTTGTTACTATTTATTTAAAAGAAAAGCATTCCTTTTCCTATGGATACGAACCTTATTACACTATACTACGTATTAGTGTTGTATTGTATTTATTTTGAGTGAACCTAACGACAAGTGCACGTCAGTCCCTGTCCGGCATTTATTCCTACTATAAATAGCACCCCATCTCCCCATTTGTAACCACGCTGAAAACGCTCCAAACTTTACAATATACTTTCTCTCTCTATACTTACTTGCTCTGACTTCTCTCTTATTATTCCCCGTAATAACCCCTCAGATAAGCTACCCCCCGGATACACTATCCATCATTTGGTGCTCTCGTTGAGAGGTCGAACAATCGAGTAAGAAACCCTCCCCCTCGACCAGACACAAAAACACCCATCCAAAATGGTGAGAACAACTCGTGCCAACTCCAAGAATGTAGAGGACAGGAACCTGGCCCTCGGCAAGGTCGACGTCCCCGAAGCCTCCAACAGGGCTCCCGGGGGCGCAGTCATCGCCGGGATGGACCAGACGACTGTCGACCTACGCCAGCAGATTCAGCAAAATGCCCCTGATGCCCGCCTCGGCATCGAGGCCAAGAAAAAGGACCGGAGCAAAAATCAAATTAGCCCCCCGGTCATTACCATCGACGTTCAATCGGCGCTCTCCGCCTTCATCCAGACGCTCACTCAGAACCCGGGTGCGTTCGGCACCTTGGTTCCCCACCAGCCTCAGGTTGGGGAGAATATTCTGCCTCACCCTCATCCACGGCCCCTCGGTAACCCGGTCCTCCGAAATGGGAACTCCGAGGGGGTCGTGGCCTAAGATACGGCCTCCCAGGAGGTCTAGTCCCGGGACCGCCACGGCGTGAACAAGGAGCACCCCCGGACCTCCGCCCTCGAGAGGCTCGGAGGGGCGCAAGACCGCCGAGGGGTCCAAGACCGCCTCGGGGGGAGGGCGTTCCAAAGACCTCAGGAAAGTGGCGGGTCCGTCTCCAGGGCCAATGAGAGACGTCCCCCTCAGGACAAAGGCAAGGCACCTCTCCATGCTGACGACGCACGCCATCAAATCAATCAAGCCCACTCGGCCCGGGTCCATTCGCAGGGGGCGGAGGCCCTCCAGAAGGACCCCCGGGACGAAATCATTGCGGCCCTCCAGCGCCGGCTTGACGAGATGGAGGCCACCAAGGCCCACGCCACCACTTCTTCCCCTCATGCGGACTTCAAGTATGAGGCGATGATGGCCAAAATGGAAGAAATGCAGAAGGAAATAGCCGAGGGCTCCGGGGAACCCACCATACAGCTCCGGACCCGGACACCATTTACCCCAAGGGTATTGGCTGCCCGGATCCCGGAAAAATACCGAGGGCAGCTCATCAAGCCCTATGACGGAAAGACTGACCCCCAGGAACACTACAGCACGTATCAAAACAGCATGATGATGGTGGGGGCATCGGATGAATATTTGTGCCGCTGGTTCCTCTCCACCCTAGAGGGGCCAGCTTACGAATGGTTCAACCGATTGCCCGAGGGCTGTATTGACTCATGGCAAGAACTCGCCCATCGATTCTTGACGCAATTTGCGGGGAGGCGCCGCACAAGAAAACACTTCTCCCACTTGCTAACAGTGAGGCCGAGGAAGGAGGAGACCCTTCGGGGCTTCCTGGAGCGCTAGAGGACGGAGGCTGATAAAGTTGATGGCGCTGACGACGGGACCCTCCTGGCCCTCCTACAAACAGTACTCCGCCCCGGGAACATCTCAAGGAGTCTCATCATCGAACCCCCCCGTGATTATATAAGGGCCCTACAGCGGGGGGACCGGTACGCCGAGGCCGAGGAGGTGGAGAAATGCCACCATGCCCCAGATCAGCAACGCCCTCGGCCAGAAGACAAATGTAACCGGGGGCCGGGGGCTCCCCGCAATCATCCCAGGGATCCTGCCCCCTCCGGTGATCGCCCCCGGCACGGCCAAGCCAAGCCCGTGGGAGGTTTCAAGGGGAACCCGAGGGCATGGGCACAGCCTGTCCTCCTGGAGCACCCTCGGACACCACTGACGCACCCCGTCAACGTCATCCTGGATTTTGCTGAGGAGAGGGGCCTCGTGGAGCGAGATTCACGCGCGCCCTCAGAATTATTTGCCATCAACCCAAACTACCCCTACTGTCGTTTCCACCTACACCAGGGGCACAAGACCGATGATTGCCATCAGCTGAAGACGGTCATCGAGAAATTGATACAAGCGGGCCATCTGTCCCAATTTGTCCAGGGCCCTCAGCAACAGGCCCCCCTCATCAGGGGCCACCCCGAGGGCAAACTGCGAGAGGGAATGCATGGGTCAACCCCAACACCATCCCCCTCGGCAAGAAGAGGGAGATTGGAAATCTGGAGGAAGAAGAGGAGGAGTACCCCCGGTACCAAGAAAAGAAATGCCACATCCTCATGATTACGGGGGGAAATACCGGGGGTGACTCTACAAGTCAACGAAAGAAGTGGTGATGGAGTATATGGCCCAGGGACCCCCGGCCCACATACTTCCTCTACTACAATCATGCCCAACAGGCCCAAACGGGCCAAGCCCAGAAAAATGGAGCTCTAAGCAGCCCACAATACGCAAAGGGGTGCCTTCGGCCCCATGGCCGAAGGCTACCAGTGACGGAATCGAGCTCAGAAACATCACAGGAGAACGAGGCTTGAAAACCAAGCCTTCGGCAACTGCAGCCCTCGGTAGGTAGGAGCCCTCGGTTAGAAGAGGCATCACAGGGGAACAAGGCTTGAAAACCAAGCCTTCGGCACCTGCAGCCCTCGGCAGGTAGGAACCCTCGGTTAGAAGAGCCTTCGGCCCAGCACCCTTCAGCCGAAGGCATCCACCTCGACAGGATATCCTCTTCACATGCGCCTGGATCACCGTACCAAGTACAAATGTCACATCCAACCACCGCATTTAATGCGGCCACATGCGAGTGCCAGTGCCACCCCGGTCGAGGTGACCCCTCGACCACCAGAAAACTGACACGTGTCCTTATCTAGCATTTATTACTACTATAAATAGCACCCCTTTCCCCCATTGTAAACCACGCTTAATACATATAGAATATACATTCTCTCTCATACTTATTTGCTCTGACTTCTCTCTAGTTATTCTCCGCAATAACCCCTCGGATACATACCCCCGGGTAGACTATCCATCATTTGGTGCTCTCATTGAGAGGTCGAACAATCAAGTAAGAAACCCTCCCCCTCGACCAAACACAAAACACCTAGCTAAAATGGTGAGAACAACTCGTGCCGAAGCCTCCAACAGGGCTCCTGGGGGCGGCGTCATCGCCGGGTTGGACCAGACGGCTGTCGACCTACGCCATCAAATTCAACAGAATGCCCCCGATGCCCGCCTCGGCATCGAGGCCAAGAAGAAGGACCGGAGCGAGAATCAAATTAGCCCTCCGGTCATCACAATCAACGTACAATCGGCGCTCTCTGCCTTCATCCAGACGCTCACCCAGAACCCGGGTGCCTTCGGCACTTTGGTTCCCCTCCAACCTTAGGTCGAGGAGAATATTATGCCTCCCCCTCATCCACACCCCCTCGGGAACCCAGTCCTCCGGATTGGGAACTCCGAGGGGGTCGTGGCCGAAGATACGGCCTCCCAGGAAGTCCAATCCCGGGACCGCCACAACGTAAACAAAGAACAACTCCGGACCTCCGCCCTCGAGAGACTCGGAGGGGCGCAAGATCGTCGAGGGGTCCAAGACCGCCTCGGGGGGAAGGCGTTCCAGAGGCCTCAGGAAAGTGGCGGATCCGTCTCCAGGGCCAATGAAAGGCGTCCCCCTCAGGAAAAAGGCAAGGCACCTCTCCATGTCAACGACGCCCGCCATCAAATCAACCAGGCCCACTCGGCCCGCGTCCATTCGCAGGGGGCGGAGGCCCTCCCGAAGGACCCCCGGGACGAAATCATTCAGGCCCTCCAGCGCCGGCTCTACGAGATGGAGGCCACCAAAGCACACGCCACCACTTCTGCCCCTCATACAGACCTCAAGTATGAGGCAATGTTGGCCAAAATGGAGGAGATGCAAAGGAAATTTGCCGAAGGTTCCGGGGAACCCGTCATCCAACTCCGAACTAGGACGCCATTTACCCCAAGGGTATTGGCAGCCCAAATTCCGGAAAAGTACCGAGGGCAACTCATCAAGCCCTATGAAGGAAAAACTGACCCCTAGGAGCACTACAACAGGTATCAAAACAACATGATGATGATGGGGGCATAAGATGAATACTTATGTCGTTGGTTCCTTTCCACCTTGGAGGGACCAACATACAAATGGTTCAATCGATTGCCCGAGGGCAGCATTGACTCTTGGCAAGATCTTGCCCAACGCTTCCTCACCCATTTTGCCAGAAGGAAGCGCGTGAGAAAGCACTTCTCCCGCCTCCTCTCCGTCAAGCAACAGCCTGACGAAACACTTCGGTCCTTCATTGACCGGTGGATGAAGGAGACAGACGAGGTCGAGGGCGCCGACGAGCGTACCCTCCTCGTCCTCTTCCAAGGGGTTCTCCGCAGCAGCCCCTACGCACGGAGCCTCATCACCGACCCCCTAAGATCATACCTCAGAGCACTCCAGCGGGGGAGCCTATACGCCGACGCCGACGACCTCCACTCCTTCAAGAAGAACGAGGGCCAGCCCTCGAAGAAGACAAACAACACGCTGGCCCCAAATGCACCCTCGGCCGGAGGCCGAGACCATGGAAGTCACACCCAGCAAGGCCGTAACGAACGCCAATGGAGCCCTCGGTTGGACATGCCGAGGACTCCCCTCACGCACCCGGTGAGCACTATCCTCAACTATGCGGAAGAGCACGACCTTTTCCCCAAGTACCCTCGGTCGGCGAGGGAGATCTACGCCATCCACCAAGGCGGCACATATTGCCGTTACCACAAAAGCACCTCCCACAATACAGACGATTGTGTCTCGTTAAAGAAGGCTATTGAACTCTTAATTCAACGGGGTGAGCTCCACCAATTCATCAAAACTGCCCCAAGGAAAAATGTCGGGGAGAACACCGATAAAAAAGAAGGGGACATCGCAACGAAAAAACATGAAATCGGGAGGTTCAGCGACGACGAGGAGTTCGAGGAGCCCAAGTTGAAGAAGCGCCACCTCCGATAATCGTGTTCCTCGCCTTCGCCGTCCGTCACATCCTTGGGCCCTCGACCTCGAGGCACATTATCATCCCCTCGGCCTAGAGCCCTCGGCTTCGAGCCGTGTATCTTAACAAAGCCGTTGTCAAACAACGCACCCCTTGTATTCCGCTTATTTCTATGAATTTAAGTAAACTACAACACAATCCAGACATCTTATCGGCCCCTTAGAGGCCAAATTCCCAGGTATGGCCAATGGTGTCTAAAGACGAGGGGCCTGCAAAAGGCCCGCGTTTTTGGAGCAGAACGCTCACCACGTCGCCGGCGCGCAATGCACGGCGACAGGCCTGAAAGAATGGCTGAGGTGATGAAATGCCCAAACTTGGGGGTGAAACGGCAGTCGTCGGAAACCGACCAAGCCTAGCCCGCGCCGTAAATAGACGACGGGACCCCCCAAGGTCAAGGGACGGTTCAGCGCCGGGGGACTAACAGACGAACCCCCGGACGGATCACTTGGACCCCCTTCCGGCTGAGGCAGGGAAGCAACCCCCTCGGACGAAGCCTGGAAGAAGGAACACACACCAGGAGGACTAACATACGACCTCCTGGCACAATCAAGGGACGGCCCAGCGCCGGGGGTCTAACAGACGAACCCCCGGACGGATCACTTGGACCCCCTTTCGGCCGAGGCGGGGAGTCAACCCCTCGGTCGATGCCTGAAAGAAGGAACATACACCCAGAGGACTCCTGGAACTATCAAGGAAAGGCCCTCGGCCTCAATTCGATTCTACATCACCAATGGCCCTCGGCCTTGGCATGATTCCACGTCTCCAACGGCCCTCGGCCTCAACATCAGAATGGCCTTCGGCCTTAGTGTGACTCTACGCCACAACGGTTTTGGCCTTAGCGTGATCTCACATCACCAACGGCCCTCGGCCTCAGCGTGATTCCACATCACAACGGCCCTCGGCCACAACATCAGAACGGCCCTCAGCCTCAACATGACTCTATGTCATAACAGTTTTTGCCTTACATGATTTCACATCACCAAAAGCCCTCGGCCTCAACGTGATTCAACATCAACAACGGCCCTCGGCCTCAGCGTGATTCCACATCACAACGGCCCTCGGCCTCAACATCAGAACGACCCTCGGCCTCAACATCAACAACGGCCCTCGGCCTCAGCGTGAGGACATCACAATGACCCTTGGCCTCAACATCAGACGTCCCTCGGCCTCAACATGAGTCTATGTCATAACGGTTTTGGCCTTAGCGTGATCTCACATCACCAACGGCCCTCGACCTCAGCGTGATTCCACATCACAACGGCCCTCGGCCTCAACGTCAGAATAACCCTCGGTCTCAAAATCAACAATGGCCCTCGGCCTCAACATCAGACGGCCCTCGGCCTTAACATGACTCTATGTCATAACGGTTCTGGCCTTAGCGTGATCTCACATCACCAACGGCCCTCGGCCTCAGCGTGATTTCACATCACAACGGCCCTCGGCCTCAACGTCAGAACAGCCCTCAGTCTCAATATCAACAACGGCCCTCGGCCTTAACATCAGAACGGCCCTCGGCCTCAACATCAGAACGGCCCTCGGCCTCAACATCAGAACGGCCCTCGGCCTTCATCCCTCCGGCATCTTTATTTGATGCCAGGGGCTATCATACAGGCCCATCGGCCTTCATCCCCCCGACATCTTTATTTGATGTCGAGGGCCATCACACAGGCCCCTCGGCCTTCATCCCTCCGACATCTTTATTTGATGTTGGGGGATATCATACAGGCCCATCGGCCTTCATCCCTCCAGCATCTTTATTTGATGTCGGGGGCAATCACACAGGTCCCTCGGCCTCATCCCTCCGACAACTTTATTTGATGCCAGAGGCTATCATACAGGCCCATCGGCCTTCAACCCTCCGACATCTTTATTTGATGTCGGGGGCAATCACACAGGTCCCTCGGCCTTCATCCCTTCGGCATCTTTATTTGATGCCAGGGGCTATCATACAGGCCCATCGGCCTTCATCCCTCCGGCATCTTTATTTGATGTCGAGGGCCATCACACAGGCCCCTCGGCCTTCATCCCTCCGACATCGTTATTTGATGTCGGGGGCTATCATACAGGCCCATCGGCCTTCATCCCTCCGACATCTTTATTTGATGTCGGGGGCAATCACACAGGTCCCTCGGCCTTCATCCCTCCGACATCTTTATTTGATGCCAGAGGCTATCATACAGGCCCATCGGCCTTCATCCCTCCGACATCTTTATTTGATGTCGAGGGCCATCACACAGGCCATCGGCCTTCAGCCCTCCGGCATCTTTATTTGATGAAAGGAGCTATCATATAGGCCCCTCGGCCTTCATCCCTCCGACATCTTTATTTGATGTCGGGGGCCATCACGAAGACCCCTCGGTCTCCATCCCTCCTGCATCTGTATTTGATGCCAGGGGCTCTAACACAAGCCCACCTGGCTTTGCACCCCTCCGTCACCTTTATTTGATAACGTGGGGGGGGGGGGGGGGGGGGGGTCCTTACAAGCTCCTTAGCTTTTTCATGCAGGATCTAAGGCTGATCTTGGATATCCCCTCAGCAGACGGATACAACCGCCACTCAACAATCAAGGCCGAAGGGTGCACTCCTTTTGCTTCATTCTGAGGGCATCCGGTGTACTCTTTTTCCCTCATTAGGATTTTTTCCCACAGGGTTTTTTCCTAATGAGGTTTTTAACGAGGCATCTCCCCATTGTGGAACAAAAGGCGTCACCCCTCGGCGGCTCCTACTGAAGGCATGCATCACTCTACTCCTGTTTCCCTCGAGAAACTCTCGGCAAAAGGAGTGGGGGACTGGGGGACTCCCCTCGGCAAAACACGCAAATGTTAAAAATTTTCTATTTCTCAGCTACAGCAAGCTGAGGCAAGATCACAACGGCAATCTACTCCCCTCGACATGATGCTTTCGGCTTATAGAATGCCTCCGGCCACACAATGCGTTCGGCCACATGATGCCTTCGGCCACATGATGCCTTCGGCCACATGATGCCTTCGGCCACACAAAGCCTTCAGTCAACAAATGCCCTCGGCAAAGCACACAGATGCAGATCTCTCATTACTTTACAAATTACAACAAAGAAATACATACGAGCAACACACTTACACTCCCTTCAGGAAGCTCTCAGCCCTCGACGTATGGGGAAATTGAGAAAATGAGGCACCCAACAGAACAGGGAAGCCTTCGGGGAAATCACCACAGCTACTCCTTTTCCCTTAAGTACCTTTCGGAAAAAGGAGTGGGGGATTCCTGATGGAGTATATGGCTCAGGGACCCCCGGCCCACATACTTCCTCTACTACAATCAGGCCCAACAGGCCTAAATGGGCCAAGCCCAGAAAAATGGAGCTCTAAGCAGCCCACAATACGCAAAGGGGTGCCTTCGGCCCCATGGCCGAAGGCTACCAGTGACAGAATCGAGCTCAGAAACATCACAGGAGAACAAGGCTTGAAAACCAAGCCTTAAGCAACTGCAGCCCTCGGCAGGTAGGAGCCCTCAGTTAGAAGAGGCATCACAGGAGAACAAGGCTTGAAAACCAAGCCTTCGGCACCTGCAGCCCTCGGCAGGTAGGAACCCTCGGTTAGAAGAGCCTTCGGCCCAGCACCCTTCAGCCGAAGGCATCCACCTCGACAGGATATCCTCTTCACATGCGCCTGGATCACCGTACCAAGTACAAATGTCACATCCAACCACCGCATTTAATGCGGCCACATGCGAGTGCCAGTGCCACCCCGGTCGAGGTGACCCCTCGACCACCAGAAAACTGACACGTGTCCTTATCTAGCATTTATTACTACTATAAATAGCACCCCTTTCCCCCATTGTAAACCACACTTAATACATATAGAATATACACTCTCTCTCTTACTTATTTGCTCTGACTTCTCTCTAGTTATTCTCCGCAATAACCCCTCGGATACATACCCCCGGGTAGACTATCCATCAAGTGGGCTCAGTCACTTTACGTGGGGGAAGTCACTCATATGCCCCCAGTAAAGCGGTTGAGGGAGGAACCCATTATCTTCACCAACGCTGACCTCCCCCCAGTATCCTCCCCCCACAGGGATGCCCTCGTCATCCGCACAGAGATCAACGACACCATTATTCACAGAACTTACATTGACACGGGCAGCTCCGTCAATGTAATGTACCTCAGCACCTTCAGAGAGCTGCATCTGGGGAGGGGGTCCCTTCGGCCCATCAAGACCCCTCTTGCCGGCTTCACCGGCGACACCATTGATTCCGAGGGGGTCATAACCCTCCCGGTCATCTTCGGCGACGGCCTCCATAGGTCCAAGCTCGAAGTGGAGTTCGTCGTTGTCAACATCGACTGCGCCCACAACATCATCCTCGGCCGGCCAACCCTCGAGGACCTCGAAGCCGTCATCTCCATGAGGCACCTCTGCCTCAAGTTCCCAGCCGAGGGGGGAATCGGTTAGTCGAGGGGGAACCAAAAGCTTGCCCGCGCTTGCTACCTTCAAGTTACGAAGAAAGTTAGCAAGACGGAGTTCCGCGTTGACACCATCACCGGAACTGTGGAAGCGGAAGAAAGGAGGCCGAGGGCTGAAGCAGCCTAGGAGGTAGAAGACTTCGCGCTCGATCCGGCCAAGCCGGAGAGAGTCGTGAAGATTGGAGCCAAGCTCCCCGAAGATTTGAAGACCGACATCATCAGCGCCCTCCGCGCCTACTCCATAGTTTTTGCATGGGGGCCGGAGGACATGCCGGGGATCAGCCGAAGGGTCATCACCCACCGCCTCTCGGTGGACTCTTCGGCCAAACCAGTACAGCAGCGAAGGAGACCCCTCTCGGCCGAGAGGAGGGAATTTGTGAGGAAGGAGGTCGCCATGCTCCTCTCTATCAGTCACATCAAGGAGGTAAAGTACCCCTCATGGCTGGCAAACGTAGTCCTCGCACAGAAACCGCCCTCATTCCGCATGTGCGTGGACTACACGGATCTCAAAAAGGCGTGTCCCATGGACCCCTTTCCTTTACCAAATATTGATCAATTGGTGGATGAAACCGCGGGGTGCGAAATCATGTCATTCCTTGACGCATTCCGCGGATATCACCAAATATACATGCATGAGGAAGACGCTGAAAAAACAGCCTTCATGACTCCCGAGGGCATCTTCTGCTACCTTGTCATGGCCTTCGGCCTGAAGAACTCAGGCGCTACCTACACTCGGATGGTGGCTAGGGTATTTCAAGATGTCCTGGGGCGCACCATGGAGGCATATGTTGACGATATGATCGTCAAAAGCAAGCGGTCAGCAAGCCATGCTGACGACCTAAGGGAGATCTTCGCCATCATGCAGAAGTTTAGCCTTCGGCTGAACCCGAAGAAGTGCACCTTCGGCGTCCAGGGGGGGAAATTCCTGGGCTACATGGTTAGCCGAAGGGGTATTGAGGCAAACCCCGAGAAAATCCAGGCCATCATCAACATGGAGCCCCCACGCAACGTGAAGGAGGTCCAACGGTTGACGGGCCGCCTGGCAGCCCTCAACCGCTTCTTATCAAAATCGGCAGAGAAGTCCTTACCCTTCTTCCAGATCATGAGGAAAATCGCCGGTTTCCAATGGACTCCAGAATGTCAGGGGGCATTCGAGGATCTGAAACGATACTTATTGTGACACTCAAAAAATTTAAATAATAATAAAAAAATAATTTTTATTAGTCAGATACAATGCTACAGAAATGACATTTTAATTATTAAGTGAGTGAAACAAAAATTCAACAGTCGTGACTTTCTAATCAGATAAAATTTCAAAATTTACGACGCTTTAGTCAGATAAAAATATTTCAGTAATAGGAAACAACATTTTATTAAATAAGTGACATTTTATTTATGAACCGAGTCAAACCAAAAATTTAACATTTGCGAAATTTTAGACACATAAAAATGGTCCGATAATAGAAGTAACGTTTTATATCAAGTACCAATTATACATATGGCATAAGTAAAAATAGTTATTTTATAAATATTTTAACTTACTTAAGTAAATTAGTACATACACATACGTAACACATGTTATAATAAGGCTAGACACCATGATGCATACATAACATGTTACACATGGCAATATGGCATGCATACATGTACATTCCATACATAGTAATGAAACGTATTGCAACGGCCATTCATTAGCATGAGTAAAAGCTGAAACGGACCAAAGGTTAATACCAAATAATTATTACCCACGAAGAGGCCATAACCGGCTGAAAAGTAGAAGTCACATGCGGGCTGCAAATACGCATATTCAAATACATAGTCATATGCGGCAATAAGTATACGAGGATTACGCTGCCCTTGGGCTGGGCTACAAGAATCATCGTCGACGAATGAAACTTGAAACCGTAGAGCTAGAATCTCCTCTTGTGAGTATAAATACCCGGTGATCAATACACAAAACATGTGCGCCACTTATGCGTATATAAAATATATATTGTACACTTAATATACACACTACATACATACATATATATACTACGTACACCCGCATGACAAGAAACGAGTCCGTCGAATTGAAGGAGGAACCAGAAACAAAGCAGAAGAACCGCTGGAGTACTGTTGAAGATCGCCAAGGAAGAGTAGCACGCCCGGTTGTTGCTGCAGAATTTACGAACCAGTCGCCGGAGAAGAAGACCCAGTTGTACATCGGACTGCCGGAGGAAAAGGCGAAGCTTGAATTGCTGCCTCGGACCGGACAACTACGGGACGCCTCCAAATATCACCAACCTACTGCTGTTTAGTGCCGCCGGAAAGGAAACTAGTGTGCCGGAGCTGAACTGTTTCTACGCCAGAAGAAGAAGAGCCGCCACCGCCGGGGAGAACAACTGAGCCACCACGTTCTGCGTCACCCTTGAATTCATTGTACTGGAGGAGCCGATGGATTTTTCCGCCGTCTCCATCACCGTCGACGAAGAGGGTACACCGTTTCCCCTGCGTTTGACAAGCGAAGAAGACGATCGCATAGTACGTAACCGTATACTCCTTACGATTTATTCTATTATTTACTAACGGACTGGGTCTCTTTATGTTGTTGGGCCGGACATCAATTTTAGTACTGGTCTATGCTAATTAGGACTTGGACTGATAATCTTGGACTATAATAATAATAATAATAATAATAATAATAATAATAATAATAATAATAATAATAATAACAATAATAATAATATGAAAAATTGATAAATTTGAGATGAGAAATAGTAATGGTGAAATTGGCTTGATAGTAACCACTTGGATAAATTGCCACTTTTTAGTTGAGATAATTACATAATGAGATTAATGGGTTTATTAAGTAGTTAGAAATAATAAACAATTTGATCATTATTTTGGATCTCTTATTTTCGGATTACCTTAAATTAAGTGTTATGAGACTAATTTATGGGTAAATTAATATAAACAATGCAATTCGGATATATTTTATAAGAAAAAGATTTAATTAATTAGTAAATTACACTATTAATTATATTAGTCAGATATGATATTGGATTAGAAGTAACAAAGATGGATTAAAATCGTAATAAAACGATGATTAAAATTTACTTATTAATAAATGAATAGGATTTCGAATATTTAAAGTGATAAAAAAAATATTACTTCGAGATTATTATTAGTTATAGAATTGGGTAATTCGACATTTTTGTTGATTAACGATTTTGACTAATAATAAAGTGTTAAAATTCCAATTTTTGTTAATCTAAAAGATGAACTAAAATTAGTAAAAAGACGTGATTAATCACAAACGATCCATAAAGGTATATTATTAATAAAAATAATTAGATTATTCTGATTTGACAATCAATGATAATTCATAAGTTGAATTAGTAATATGAAATGGAATTAAATGGATTAATCAGTTATAAGGGGCATTAAGAAATTAGTGATAGATTAATAAAGATGATTAATTAATGGATAAATTACATACGAATTAATAATTAAATATTAATAAAATTTGAATAAAAGTATAATGGGGGAATCAGTTAAATTATGAAAGATAGAATAAGTAACTAATTATATCATCTTAATTAAAAAGGTGATTATTTAGAGACCGGAGTAGACAAAGAGAATTAGGAGCACCCGGACTAGAGGTAAGTTTCTCTGCCAATCTAAAGTTGTTTCCTCGTATTATATATGTATTATGTGATACGTGATTTTAAGTGTGAAGTATGATTTTTATGCATGTGATTCTGAGATGATTTGTGAAACTAAGTGCTTTTGGAGGTAAATATTTTATCTAAATATTTTTAAAGCAGTTTGAGAAGTTGAGAAATATTTTGATGTATATTAATCCAAGATAAAAGAATGATTTCATAAGAGGTGAGCATCACGGGAGAAATCCGTGGTGTCGGTTTTCCACGTCCGGATAAATGTGGAGGGTGATTAGGTCTGCTACTACTAAGAAGTACAGTTTGAGTTTAAAGTGATATTTGGATCGATGATCCCTTTTAAGAAGAAGTTATGGTAGTAGTAGTCCCTAATCATTCAAGATATCTTATTCAGGGGTAGTTGGTAGACTGAGTCCCGACTACTCGTTACGACTTACTACTCGGGGGGCTTGGAATCCCTTTTAGGGGGTGTGCACACTTAAGGTAGTCGTTTCGTTTCCAACAGAGCAGTTGTGGTACCGGCACTTGTTCGGGGTGGCCGTCCGTAACCACGGTCCACCGGGCTCTACCGAAAGGTTGAGCACCGCCCTTCTAAATTACTAGGAAGTTAGAGAAGAAGTGATTTTTGAGGAAATCAAAGAGAAGAGTTATTATGAAGTTTTAAAGAGAAGTTGAGGATTTTTGTAAAGAAGCAGTTTTGAGAAAAATCAAAGTGAAAAGAAATTCGATGGTGTGAGTATTTTTATATATTATTATATAAAGATCTATTTTAGTCAAACATGATTATTTTACGGGGTTGGGTAGTACTTACTTAGCTCTAAAGCTAATGTTTGTTTTCTTTTCCTTGTTTTGTTTCTGCACTTTATTTGTGCAGGTGAGGATGACTTTGTCGATTGACGATTGCTTGCATGGCCCGAGAGTGAATTAGTAGTCGCCTTAGTTATACTAGTCATGAAATAAACATTTACTTTACAAATACTTTATTTTTATTAAATTAGTTGTTATGTTTTAGTTGCTTGTGCATCCGGTTGAGAGATGACCGGATGTGGCGGTAACACCCATTTCCCTTATTAAGACTTCCGTTGTACTTTCTTTAAATTTTCATTATCAATAAATAAAAGTTTTATTTCAATTATATCAACGTTTTGGGTGGGAAATTTGGGGGTGTTACACTTATCTTCACCCCCTGTGCTCTCTAAACCCAAGGTAGGGGAAATCCTGTACCTCTACTTGGGTGTTAGCCCGGCTGCCATCAGCTCTGTACTCATCCGGGAAGAGGATGACATCCAACATGCCATCTTCTATGTTAGCAAGACCCTCAGGAAGTTGGGCCATTACTTCCAGGCTCACCCGGTCCAGGTCCTCACTCACCAACCCCTCGGCGCCTTGATGAGGAGCCCCACTAGCTCCTCCCGAATGGTAAAATGGGCTGTCTTCTTGAGCCAATACAACATCGACATCCGTCCTAGGCCTACCATCAAGGGCCAAGCCCTAGCAGACTTCGTGACAGAGTGTACAGCAAGGGCAACCACGGATGAGGAGCCCTCGGCCCCTTCAGATGACTGGTGGACCCTCTACACCGACGGCTCCTCCGCCATCAAGGCATGCGGAGGAGGGGTGGTTCTCATCTCACCCGAGGGCTTCCGGGCCTATTATGCAGTCCGTTTCTCCTTCAAAGTCTCCAACAATGAAGCCGAATACGAGGCTCTCCTCTGTGGCCTTCGGCTGGCAGCTAACATGAAGGCCCGACAAATCCACATCAAGTGCGACTCCAAGTTGGTCGTCGGCCAAATCTCCGGGGAGTACGAGGCCAAGGAAGGGAGAATGAAGCAATACAAGGAGGCGGCCAAGGAGTTGCTTAAGGTATTTGAGGCTCACTCTCTTACTCAAATACCGAGGGCTCAAAACTCCGAGGCCGACATTTTATCAAAGCTCTCGGCAGAATCCCCTGAGCACATCTCCAAGATCGCCAAAATAGAAGAACTCAACCTCTCCAGCATACATGCTAGCCCCGTCATGAACATACAACAAAGACAGGAGGACTGCATCTCACACATTGTTGCCTTCATCACCACAGGGCAACTGCCCGAGGATGAGGCCCGCGCCAAGCTGGCAAAGATGAGGGCTCCCAGCTACACTATCGAGGACGGGAGGCTTTACAAAAGGTCCTACAACGGGACGTTGCTTCGGTGCCTTCATCAAGATGAAGCCGAAGTAGCAATGGAGGAAGTACACAGCGGCACTTGCTCAGCTCACCAGGGACCCTTCTCCATGTCCCTAAGGCTGATAATCTAGGGCTACTTCTGGTCTACGATGGCCCAGGATTGTGCGGACCTTGCCCGGAGGTGTCCCGCATGCCAACACTTACAGAAAGCCCCCGGCAGGCTGGCGGTCAACTATGCCCCCATTAGCACATCCATACCCTTCGCTCGATGGGGCATAGACCTTGTGGGCCCTCTGCCGAGGGGTACCTCCAACAACAGGTACATCATTGTCGCCATCGATTACTTCACCAAATGGGTGGAGGCTGAGCCCCTCGCCAGCATTACTAAGGCCAGGTGCCGTCACTTTGTTCTCAAGAACATCCTCATCAGATTTGGCGTCCCTCAACAAATCATCTCCGACAATGGGACTCAGTTTGAGGCAGCCCCCTTATGTGCCCTCCTAGAGGCATGGGGCATCAAACACACCTTCTCATCCGTTGCCTACCCTCAGGGCAACGGACAGGTGGAGAACGCCAACAGAACATTGCTCGAGGGCCTAAAGAAGAAGCTGGAGGCCGAAGGGAGTGGTTGGGTAGAAGAGCTCCACAACATCTTATGGGCCTATCGTACCACCCCTCGGCGGGCAACTGGCGAGACACCCTTCTCCCTTTGCTACGGATTTGAAGCCAAAGCCCCCACTGAGGTAACTCTCCCAACCCGAAGGGTCACACAGTATGATCCGGAGGCCAACGACGCCAATATGGCCCTCGATCTCCACCTTATTTCGGAACGCCGGGAGCAAGCCTTCATACGCGCAGAGAACTACCGAAGGCAAGTGAAAAGTTACATTGATGCCAAGGTTCTCTCCCGGGAGTTCCAAGTGGGGGACTATGTCCTCCAAAGAAGGGAAGCTAGCCAACCAACCGAGGGCGGAAAGATGGCACCAAAATTCGAAGGCCCCTACATCGTGGCAGCCATCATCAAACCGGGAACTTACAAATTAAAACGTCCTAACGGGACTAAAGTCCCTAGGCACTGGAATGTACATCACTTAGTTAAATTTTATCAATAACATCAGAGCGGCCAAGCCCTCATAACTAGTGAATGTATCATTTTACGGCCCAAGGCCTGAGAATTATGAGGAATGAAGGCATTTTTTAAGACACCGAGAACACAGAACGAGATTATCATAAGGGCCAAGCCCTCATATCACCCTCAGGCCCAAGGCCTCACCACATTAGAAGAACCCTCGGCACCAAGTGCCGAGGGTAGACAATACTATCACCTACAACAAAGTACCACCTGTCCTCAAACAAAAGACCCCTCAGCACCCAATACTGAGGGTAGACGAGACAATCACCTTCGACAAATGGGAGGAAACACCGAGTGTTTTCACAGAAGACCCCTCGGTACCAAGTACCAAGTGTAGACACCACAATCCCCTACGACAAGTGAAGGAAAAACACCAAGTGTTTTTTCAGAAGACCCCTCGGTACCAAGTGCCGGGGGCCATACATCGGAACAAACACCAAGTGTTGTTTCTAAGTCGTACCCCTCGAGGATGCCTATACCGAAGGCGCCACCTATCGGTGCCGGTAGCACGTAGTGCACCCGGCCATTTGCACTTAGTGTGCAAATGAAAACCCTTCCCTGAAACGCTTTCTGTGTCATCACCCCAAGGGTATGACAGGCATGAGAAGTGCCCAGGATTCGACTTTCAAAAACGGAATGCTTTCCGCGTCATCACCCCAAGGGTATGACAAGCACGAGAAATGCCCAGGATTCGACTTCCAAACCGAAACGCTCCCCGCACCATCACCCCAAGGGTGTGGCAGGCCACAGACTATGTCTAGCGCCGAGGGGACGACTTTAAAAAATGAGGCGCTTTCCGCGCCATCCCCCAAGGGGAGGCAGGCTACAGACCACCATATCTTGTACCCAGGAATCGACCCTCGATCCCCTCGGAACTCGGAAGGTCAACCCGAGGGGGGAGCTAATGGTGTATTCTGTTACCTCCCGATAGGCCAAGCCTTACCAAGAAACCAAGTTTCTTGAAGCCTTCCCTTCACTACTCAAAAAAATATATATATATAGGGTGGTGAAGGGGAGTAGACTCGGCGACAAATCAATGAGTACATCACTCCAACAATTTACAAAAACATACCGAGGGCTCCCCACGGGAACACCTTCGGTACCTTGGAAGTTCACAAGTACAAAGGATACCGTTCACAACAGACATCATCAACGAATGGCTAAGTCCACTCAAGGATTACCTCCGGCTATACCTAAAACCGAAGGCACAATGTTCTCAAAAAATCCCCGAAGGGCACCATATGACAGACAACCGAAGGCTTTTATTGCCACAAACCAAAATCACAAGGCAAAGGAAACTATCCTAAACATACAGTGCCTACAACCGAAGGGTCCTCCCCCGAAGGCCAGCAGCAGGAAATACCTAAAAAAAACTAAGTCCTAAATGCTTTGCCCCTTGTGGAGCCATCAGTCAACCGAAGGCGTATTTGAGACAAGGCCCTCATAGTCACCCGAGGGCTCCTACTTCACACATACTACACTTAGAAATATTTTCTACGTCCTACGTATTTTGGCCCTCGGTCAAATCTCCATGCTGCCCGAGGGGCCATGCGGTTGAAGACTTGGTGAAGCTATACTTAGAAAATTTTTCTAAGTCCTACATACTTCGGCCCTCGGTCAAATCTCCATGCTGCCCGAGGGGCCATGCGATTGAAGGCTTGGTGAGACCACACTTAGAAAAAATTTCTAAGTCCTAACTATTGCTGGGCCCTCGGCCATACATCCAGCGAAGGGTGCCCAACTACCGAAGGCTAAAACTGTATTCAAACACTTAGAAGAATTTTCTAAGTCATAAGCACCTCACCTCCGGTCATCTCATAAAGACTATATAGAACCGGAGGGAAGGATCAGCCGAGGGCCAACAGATGAACAAATACTTAGAAATATTTATAAGTCCTGAACGTGTGTCCTCGGTAAAACGTTAAAGTAACTAAAGATTACTAGTAGCCGAGGGCTACAAGAAGCACCGCACTTCGAAGAAAATATTCTAAGTCCTAAACATACATTCAAAAGAAAACGACGGCATACATTTGAGAAGAAACGAATTAAAAGGAAGCATGTTATATATCAGAAGCCCGAAGGCATATGTACTCATTCATCCGATGAAGGGAAGTTTAAATGTACGTTACATAAAGGGCCGAAGCCAACAATTACAACAAAGTATGATTACAAAACGGGGGGAATACATTTCAGGAAGGGGGAGCTGTAGAAACTGCCCACTCTCGGCCTCATCCTCATCACCCCCGAGGCCGCACTCCCGGAGGGTCTCTGAATCTTCGAGCACTGGCCTCTCTTCCCCCTCGGGGAGCGGGATCCGGATGTCTGGCTGACGAGGGGGGAGGCCATAAGCCTCTGGGTGGAATTCCTCCGGTGCAACCTTGAAGTGCCTCGCCAGCTTCCGGTAGATAAGGCGCTGGGTGAAGAACTCCCCGCCTTGGTAGTACGAGTCGCCCCTCTCAGCAAGCCACATCTTGCTGGGGCCTCCGACCCATTCGTCCACTGAAGCCCCCACCACTGAAGTAAGCCACTCCCTCCGGTCTTCAGCCTTCCATCCCTCGGCAGTGAAGCTGACCACCGCATCCTCTCGGGCTTTGGAGACGGCCTCTTCTTGAGCTGCGCGGGCTTCATCAGCAGCAATGCGGGCGGCCTCAGCAGCAGCCTCCCCGGCCCTGGCCAGGCCCTCATTCACCCCTTCGGCCCTCGCAGCCTGCACCCGCTGCTCCATTCCGTCGGTAGCCAGGCGAAGAGAGTCCTCAGCCTCGGCGAGTTTCTTCCTGAGGAGGGCGGCCTCCCCCTCGGCTGCGCCCTTGGCCTCCCTCATTTGCTCCACCCTCCGGAGGTGCTCGCAGAGGCCCATGAAGCTCTACAATTCACAAAGGCGAGAATAAGGCACGATGAACACATTACAAAAAAAAGGCACAACAACAAACAAGGAAAGGATGGGTATGACTTACGGAGGCAGCGTTCAGAAGGACCTTCGCCTCGAGGGATCCCTCGTCCAGCCTGGCAAGGGCCAACCGGTCAGCCGATGGCAGCATCTGGCTCATCAGTGCCGAAGGGTTCAGGCTGCCTTCCAATACAGAAGCTCCCTTCGGCACTAGCGCCTCCAGCTTCTCCTGCCCGAAAAATTCCTGGTTGATGTGCTCCTGGGAGGTGGGGGCAGAGGCATGCCCTTCATCCACGATCACCACCACATCGGTGGTCGGCTGCTTGGCGGGGGCGGCGGTCTTCGCCTTCTTTGCCGGGGGCTCGGTCCCCTTGCCGACATTCTTCTTCTTCGCGGGCCCGGCACCTCTGGACCCTCCGGCGCCAGCAGCTTGGGAAGGCCCCTCCCTGCCAGAAGTGCCCGCCGGGGCCTTCTTCTTCCCCTTCGCGTTCTTCAAGGCAAAAAGAGAGCCTACGTCCATGTTATTACCTGCAAAAAAAATACAGAAGGTTAAACCGAAGGGTGTCAGTTGCAATAACATAGAGTAAAAAAAACACAAGTGTATGAAGGGAAACTATGAAGGCACAAATGAACCCTTCGATAATCACCTCCGGCTCCTTCAAAGACTCGATCGAGGGGAGGGTATCTTTCATCCGAATAACCCCTCGGCCTGAACTGCCGGAAGCCAAGGCTGAGCAACTCCTCGGGGAGGGTGACGTCCTTAATCTTGACGTGCTTATCAGAACCCTCCGTTTTCTTGGCGAGCACTTTGCCATTCTTCTCCAGGGCTGCGCTCCCTACCTTCGGGTGGCGCCGGAAGCTGTTGCGGAGTTGGGCCGGGAAGGGGTTCCCCTCGAGACGGATGTAGCAGAATCGCTCCTTCCACCCCTTGTGGGATGAGGGCACGTCGTCGAAAAGACTGAACTCCGGTACCTGCTGAAGGTTGGCAAAGCCCTCAGCATTTGAGTGCCCCCCCGGCAGAGGTTAAAGGACATGAAGAACTGGTCAAGTGTAGGTTCAACCCCCCGGCTCTGGCACAGGGAGAGGAAGCCGGCCACGTAAGAGTGGTTGTTGGGCGTTAGCTGGCAGGGGGCCAACCCCACAAACCTCAAATACTCCAGCAAGAAGGGATGAAGCGGAAACCGAAGCCCCATCTCCACCGAGAGAGTGTGAACAGCAAAACACCCTTCGGGCGCATATTGCAGTAGATCAGCTGCCCTGGGCTCCACCACGCGCGTCGAAGGGCCAACCAACATCTGAGTGGCCTGGTATTCTGCCGAGGACGCCCTCGTCTTCAGCTCCAGGGCGGCAGTGTTCAGGAACGAGTGGCCCTCGGGTATGCCTACCGGCCGCCCGACGTCAACAACCGCTTGTTTCTTCCTCGGGGCCGCCTTCATCTTCTTCTTCCCGGGAGCCACGCTGATGGGCGTCGGGTCCAATGGCCGGGAGGAGCTGGATTCCCCGGCACCACGAGGGGGAAGAACGGAAACCGTCACCTTCATCCTCTCCCTCTCCTCTTCTTCTTCGGCAGTTTGCACGGCGAGGGCGAGCTCTTCGTCCTCGTTTTCTTGCTCGAAGTCTTCGGCTTCGACTTCGGCCTGGAGGTCTTTCTCCACTTCCATGGCCACCGCAGCATCACCACCCACCGAGGACTCCCCGCTCGAGGACTCGACATCTGAGCACGTCTCCATCTCGACCGAAGGCTCCCCCGAGATATCCTGGGAGTCGCTTTGTGAAGACATCTTCCCACTAGCTGAGGGCTCGGAAATGCTAAAGTATCCAAAAAATTCTAACTCCTAGCCTAAGGGCACAGGGCACAACTAGCTAGGAGGAGAAAGGCAGGGGGAACTAACCTTAAGAGCTGGGAATCAACCGAAGGCTGGAGTTTCTCTCTCTAGAAAAAATTCGGCAGAGCTTCGCTAACAAGATTTCGCACAAGGGGAGTGTCCGGCCTTGGGGTATTTATAGGCAAAAGGATCCGGGCTTGGGCCTGGAAACCGGGCCTCCGGTTGGACTGCCATCATTACCAACCGTGGTTTCACCCAATCGGTGACGCCCGCCCACGGGCAGCCAACGAGCACGCACCACGTGGCAACCCCCAAACGGCTATATCCTGACGTGACATATTCCAACAGCTATATTTCCAACGGCTATATTCTGGGAGCCCCTGGGCTTTTTACTTCACTCCACTGCATCAAGGAGAGCCTCCAGGTACACTTACCCGGAGACGCTCCCGGGTTGTGCCCCACACAGTACATAACAGATGCCTTCGGGATCAAACCTTCAGAAGCCCAAGGCTTCATATCAGGCACCCCTCGGGGATCCCCCTCAGCACTTTGAGAGCCGGGTAGCCCCCGGGGAGTATGCCTCATTGACGGATCACCTACGGCACACAGGTAACGGGACCCCTCGGATATCCTCACCACCAACTAATCAACAAATAGGGGACCCCCCCAGTAACAACTCGACTGCTACCCGCATTCATTACGCCCTCGATCCCCAGATTGAGGGACTCCCTTTCGGCGCCTCCCAGGACATCAACAACAAGCTTCCGGCTAATCAACACATGAGCCCTCAGAACAAGGTAAGCCTTTGGCATTACCATTATTCTCCATTTTGAACCAAGGTTTCACATTTTCGATTCATCGTTGGGGGAATTCGGTGCACTCTTTTTCCCTCATTAGGATTTTTTCCCACAGGGTTTTTTCCTAATGAGGTTTTTAACGAGGCATCCCCCCAAAAATGAAACGAAAAGCGTCAGCCTTCGGCCCAAAACAGCAACGCAGCTACTCTACTCCTTTTCACCACTTTGCAAGTGCCTCAAGGAGTGGGGGACTGGAGGACCCCCTCGGGAAAAATCACAAAAATCACAAACATGACCCCTCAAGTCCCGACATGTGGGTAACTGAGGGGCTGCCATCGGCAGAATAAGCAAACAGCAAGCTACCCACAACTCTACAAACTACAAACGGAACAACGGCAGAGGACAAACACAATTACTCCTTTTCCCTCAAGTACCTTTCGGCAAAAGGACTGAGGGACTCCTGATGGAGTATATGGCCCGGGAACCCCCGACCCACAGACTCCTACTACTCCAATCAAGGCCCAACAGGCCTAGAAGGCCCAACAGGCCCAAATCACAGCGCCCAGAGTACCAAGCAGCCCGCAATACGCACCAGGGGTGCCTTCGCCCCCCCTGGCCGAAGGCTCTAACTCTCACAGGAGGGCCAGGACAGCAAAACAAAGTTACTGGGAAAAACGGCGAAAATCAGTAGCCCTCGGCACCTGGAGCCCTCGGCACCTGGAGCCCTCGGCACCTGGAGCCCTCGGCACCAAGAGGGTCCCCTGTGCTCAGAGCCCTCGGCCAGTCCTCTACAACCGAGGGCGCCTCTTCCGACACGATATCCGCTCCACATGCGTACAGATCACCGTACTCTGTACAACGTCCCATCCAACAGCCGCATTAAATGCGGCCACATGCGTTTGCCAGCACCAACCAGTTGAGGTGACCCGTCGGCCAATGAACGTTTGACACGTGTCCCTGTCCGGCATTTATTGCTACTATAAATAGCACCCCATCTCCCCATTTGTAACCACGCTGAAAACGCTCCAAACTTTACAATATACTTTCTCTCTCTATACTTACTTGCTCTGACTTCTCTCTTATTATTCCCCGTAATAACCCTTCGGATAAGCTACCCCCCGAGTACACTATCCATCAGACATTGTAGGGAATGTTGTTTTTGTAAAAACCACTTGGAATCTGTGGAACACTTGTTCTTTCTATGTCCTGGATAGGGGTGGGCATTTCGGTTTTCGGTTCAGTTTTCTTCAGTTTTGGTTCGGTTTCGGTTCAGTTTCGGTTCGGTTTCGGTCTAATCGGTTTAATAGAAAATGTACCAAATACAAACCGATTAAGATTCGGTTTGGTTTCGGTTTGGTATGGTTCGGTTCGGTTTGGAGTTCGGTTTACCAAAGTATTAAGGTATGGATTGAAAAAAAATTAAGTCAAAATAATGAACCAAGAAGTGATAGTAATGAACCAAATATAATGTTAGATATAAAAAACGACGTCTCAATGTCACGTTTAAGAAGAGGGGTTGAAGAAGACATTTAGGAGGAAAAGGGCCATCAACTGAACCTAGAAAAGGATTGGGAATGGACAATTCTTAGCAGGCCCGACGTAGTTACCCGGTGCATGTTAGGTGGTGAGTGTATGATCTTGTAACTTTGTACTCCGTACTATTTGAAAAATTAGACATCTTTGTGTTGTATATATAGTGCAAAGCTGTTTGGGAGTTGTTAATTCTAAGATCATTTTTGAGAAGCAATTAAGAGTGGCTTTTGAGAGACCCAGTTTATGATAACATTAATATTAGTAATTATAATCTCGTTGAATTACAGTAAATTGTTATACTTCGTACTAAAGAGAGACTACATCAAACACAAGCTTTTATAATATGTACAATATGTTACTTTTAAGGACTGGACTATAAATTACAAAAAAAACTAACAACTACTAAAAAAGCTCAAAACTTCTTAATTATTCGTGTCAAAAACTCAATAATCACCACGACGCTAGCCTTACAGAAGTTACTATATACTTCGTATGAAAAGGGGGTTACAAAACCTCTAAATGGTTCACGTAACTACTACTACAACCCATTAATTAATTAAATTGCTCCTTTCATTCATTGTCCAAACATTGGGCCTTATTGGAGTCATTGCATCAACTCAAATAGGATTCTGCATTGTCATTTTGTCATTTAAAGTTGATGTCAACTAGGATTCATTTTCTCATCCCAATGCTCACCGACACTGCTTCAACCAAAATTATACGAAGTGAATGATCTTTATTTTTAGATTTTTAGAGCATATCCAATGTCACAATGTGCACAATACACATGTGACATTGAAAAGATAGACACATAAATATTAATGAACAGATCTCTCTCTTTATTTGAAATGTATTATATGTTTTTGTTATATTGTTTTTCACAATGTCAAGATGGATGTCTACATGTAGATATTGTGGTTAACATGCATTATTGTGAAAAAGTTATCAAAATCATATAAAACTGTGGAAAGAAAGAGAAATAAATGTGAATAATTTTATTCTGTGTCTATCTCTCTCGTATTACATGTTCACCGTCCACATTGTCAGCCATTAGTACGTGTTAAATTTGTCATTATTTCTTTTTATTTGTTTCTAAAGTGATATTACAAGCGCCGTCTAATGAATCTCGAGGCTCCGGTTCCAAATGAGAATTTGAGACTCTGTAGAATATTATTATATAATACTCCCTCCGTCCCTTAAAACTTTGCCTTCTTTCTTTTTTGGGACGTCCCAAAAAACTTTGCCACTTTCCATTTTAATAATATATTTTGTGGTTTATGTTATTTCTCTCTCCTCTGCACAAATCTCAACCACACAGTTTTTACTTTATTATTCTCCGTGCCGGTCAACTTTGGCAAAGTTTTAAGGGACGGAGGTAGTATTGTATAATTGTATTATGAGACATGATCTGATCAGGTGCGGGAAAGTTCAAAGCCCCCCACTTGTCGAGGCTACTGGCATGGCCAACTTAACTATGATTTTCTATCAACGTCAAAATAGACATAGGTCCATGATACTACGCTGTTGAAGTGCCTTTAACCACTTGAGTTCACATGTTGCAGCAGCCATTGAATGGTATTCAGCCTCTGCTGAAGAACGTGCTACCGTAGTTTGCTTCTTAGATTTCCATGAAACAGGCGAATGACCAAGAAAGACCAACCACCCAGAAAGAGAACGATGGGTGAGAGGACATACTGCCCAGTCAGAATCACACCAGCCAGTAAGTGTAAGACCATTGTCAGCTCTAAGAAGAATACCTTGTACGGAGAGCTTTTATGATATCTTACAACTCGCAAAGCTGCATCCCAATGCGCGACCCGAGGTTACTCCATAAATTGAGATAAAATATGCACAGAATATGTAAGATCCGGGCAAGTAACGGCTAGATAGATAAGCCGATCAATAAGACGGTGGTATTGTTCGGGGTCTGTGTGAAGAGTTCCTGAAGTGTTTCCAAGATTATGATTTTGTTCGATGGGAAAAGAGGCTGGTTTTGCCCCAGGCAATCCTGTGTCGCCAATGATGTCCAAAGCATATTTTCGCTGAGAAAGAAAGATACTTGTTGAGCTGCGAGCTACCTCGATCCCAAGAAAATATTAAGTGTACCCAAATCCTTCATATGAAAATAACTATTATGATAAGTTTTGAAACTGATGATGCCATTACTATTATTTCCAGAGATCAGCAGATCATCCACATAAACCAACACATTAAGCTGGATGTCACCACGAGTGAGAGTAAATAAGGAATAATCTGCATAGGATTGGAGAAAATTAAACCATAATGTCTAAGTACGGTAACCAACTTAGCAAACCAGCATCTGGGTGCCTGCTTTAAACCATATAAGGACTTATGAAGTTTGCATACCAACTTAGGATCATGCATTGTGTAGCCAGGAGGAATCTTTATGTACACTTCTTCATGTAGATCACCATGAAGAAATGTGTAAAGAGGCGATTCTTCCAGCTCAGGTCTCCAATTTCATCCACAAAGGATGAATATCACCACTATAGCCTAAAGGGAAAAAATGTGGCAACAACCTCTAAAACCTAATCTGCCAATTCAAGGTCCACGGAGGAGCAGTTTGTTCGAATTATGGAGGAAGGGTTTTTGGCTATCTCAAGCGGCAGAGAAAGAGAACAATATATATAGGCAAAGCTTCAGGAATCGAAATGGAAACTTACCATATAAGAGAGATACACATTGAAGCCTGAAAGGAGGAAAGAAACGCGCAGGCCGAAGGGGGATGGTGCGAACGGGAAGAAAAGAAAACATGGGTTGGATCCTCCTCATTTCTGAATTGAGCTTATGATTAAATTTTGGCCAATACCTAACACAATCTCCTCCTTATTGGACCCTAGTGGTGTAGAGTCAAAACTCTAATACATACATGAGACTCATCATCGCTGGATTGCCCGAATGATCACAAAGACACATTCAGGCAAACGGGGTAAGATCACCAGGCAACTTATCCGCAATCAATGTTTAACGTGCGCTTGCACGACAACAACTTTTCGACAGAGAGACATTTAGTCCCCATGTCAGCAGGATTAAATTCAGATGGAATTTTAATCAACTTGATATCACCTGCACTTACAATATCACGTATAAAATGAAATCTAACATCAATATGCTTAGTTCTATCATGAAAACAGGGTTTTTGCACAGTTGAATAGCAGATTGACTATCAGAAAACACATAAATGTCCTGCTTAAGACTACCAATCTCCGTTAGGAGACGTTTAAGCCAAATGGCTTCCTTAAACGCTTCGGTAGCGACCACATACTCGGACTCAGTAGTGGAGAGGGCAACAATGGGTTGAAGTTGAGACTTCCAACTAATGCAAGACTCGCAAAGGGTAAACATATAAGAGGTAGTGGACTTCCTATTGTCTCTATCATTAGCAAAATTCGAGTCCACATACCCACTCAACTTAACACCCTCAGAACACTTAGTGAAAACCAGCCCATGATTAAATGTAGATTTCAAGTACCTAAGCAACCATTTAAGAGCATTCCAATGAGGTAAACCAGGATTAGACATATACCTACTCAAACAACTCACAGCATAGGCAATGTCGGGTCTAGTACTCACCATGAGATACATCACGGACCCAATAGCATTGGAATAAGGCATAGATTTCATTTTAGCAATTTCAGGAGCAGTCTTGGGAGACTGATCCTTACTTAACACAAAGTGGGACGCCATAGGAATAGAGACGGTAGTAGCAGAATGCATGTTATATTTACTCAAAATCTTTTCAATGTATGAAATCTGATTGAGTACTAACACACGCTTACTCCTATCTCTAACAATGTTAATGCCTGGGATCCTCTTGGCATCACCTAGGTCTTTCATTGCAAGGTTCTCACTGAGACGCTTTTGCACACCTTTAATGGCGTCACCCGAGGACTAACAATCAACATATCATCCACATAAAGTAATAAAAATACAGGCACAGAAGAAGTATTTTTAAAGTATAGGCAATGGTCGCACTCGGACTTGTGAAATTTCAAAGATGACATGCACTGGTCAAATTTGATATTCCACAGCCTCGGGGAGTGCTTCAGGCCATACAAGGCCTTCCTAAGCAAACACACATGATTACTGACGAGCACTTTGTCACGGTGCGTCAAAATAAATTCAATACTAGCACTTATACGTAGTATAGCGTAGTAGAGTTCGTATCCGCAGGGAAAAGAATAATTCTCTTTTTATGAAACTTAGTAAATAAAAGGGGGGATTTGGATTGAGTGATTTAAATTAATTAAGAACTAAGATGAACAACCTATATGTGTTTAATTCAAAGATAAAAAGGACTTGGCATTGCTACTTTCCACTTGTTGATATATTTTAGTTGATCATTGTGATATCTATAACTTATTCCCTCTCGAATACTCAATCGGGGAGTATATCCACTTCATCAAGGGTAGTTATTAACAACGACCGTTCATTAATAACTCTTACTATTAATCAAATATAGAACAACGCCTTATATCGATTTAATAGTAGCATTTAATCTTTCTAACTCCTTGATGAAATCAATTGAGATTGATAACCTCAACACAACGGTTTCGGTTTAACCAACAAAATTAATCCCTCTTAAATTTATTAACCACGACCGTGCATTAATAAACCGAAGTTACTTACTTATGAAACCATCAACGATTAACCATCGATTCGTTGATCATTTCTAGTAATAATTAATATATGAAACAAAACTAGTTGATCTTTTAAGTAATGTTCAAAATATTAATATGAAATATGAGTAGGAATTAATTAATATTCAAGGAAGAATATTATTAAAGAAGATGAATCCTACTATAATTAATATCAAGATGTTAACTAATTGTCATCTTAGCAACACTCCCCAACATTAATATAGAGGAAGAAAATACCATTCTAACTAATGTTGAGATGTTAACTAATTGTCATCTTAGCAACACTCCCCAACATTAATATAGAGATGGTATTAAGGAAAGAACTATTAATTAATATTCAAGGAAAGAAGTTAAGAAAATAACTCACAACTTTAATAATCAACAAGCTTCAAGAGCAACACCAAGAATGGAAGTTTAACTCCTCATTTGGAGACTAAACATAGCTAGAAAAATATAAAGAAATGCTATTCTAAACTGAGCTTAAGAGTATAGAAGAAGGAATGATTTTTAGAGAAGAAAAAGTGTGCTATTTATAGGTGTTTTTCAACACCTTTGGCCGGGTATCCGTCCGGGTCAAGTACTTACCCAACCGGGTCCGGTCAAAATCAGATAATCCGCCACGTTTTGGTGATCTTCGCACGTCGTTTTGTCCCGGGTCACATCTGACCCGACCGGGTCAAGTAGGGGACCCGACCGGGTCCAGTGACTTTCTTGGCAATTTCGTGTGTTAAATCATACCCGACCGGGTGGGGGTTTCTACCCGGTCGGGTTTTACTCCTGGGCAGTCAAATTTCTTGTTTTCTTCTCTTCAAAGTCTTCCTTTCCAACACCACAAATCCTAACTATACTTTACAACTTATAAAAAAAGACTAAAACACAATTACAACTGAAATCACATAAATGTTTACAAACTAAATAAAACGTCAAACAATCAACATAAATCAAACATAAAAACATATAATTATGCACTACTAATTAGTGTGCATCAAACACCCCCACACTTAAATCTTTACTCGTCTCGAGTAAATCAAATCCGGTCCAAGAAGTCCTTAAAATGACAAGAATATCAACACACACACCCACGAGTGTTTTTAGAAACACATAAAGTATATCCCCAAAAATATAAAAGTAAAGAGGGTCTTCAACTCCATATTTCTTTATCAACCTCAACCTTTTTTTTCGTTACCCTTAGGATCCTGCAGAAATAAAAGAAAATACTTTCTCTCGTTCTCTCATTTTGCCTAGGTGCCCTTTCGGGTTTTCATCCCACCTTCCCACATTTTTCTATTTTAATCCTCACAACTCACTCTTATTTTTGCTTTATTTTTGCTTAAGTTGCCCTTTCGGGTTTTCAACTTAACAAGCTTTTATAATTTTTTTTTACAAGAATAAAAAGTATGAATGTGAGTATTCCATAAAACTCTCCCCCCAAGCTAATCAAAGCATTGTCCCTAGTGCTTGTGTCTGAGATGAATGTTTTTTTTGTTACTTTTTGGGAGGTTTTGTTGGTGATTCGTGGGTGTGAGATGCAAAGGGTGAAGAGGTGATGAATGAAATGGGTTTAATTGGTGGATGGATGTAGGAGATATGAAGCTTTTGACTTTTGGAAATGGAGGAAATTTGGGGTGTGGTTCGAATGGGAAGAAAAGAAAATGGGGACGAAAAGCTGCCCGCCCGCACCCTTTTCGGGCTTTTGCCCGACCGCCCGACCGGGTATAGTGACTGGCCCGGTCGGGCGTAAGCTGTTCACCCAAGGCAGAGAGTTTTTTGCTGGGTTGCCCGGCCGGGTATAGGGGTCTACCCGGTCGGGCGGTTGATTTATTCTTTGTTCTTCATCAGCCTCGCCCGGGTGGTTGGCCGGATGTTGTGTTTTAAGAGGTAACCCGACCGGGTAGGATTTTATACCCGGCCGGGTTCAATCCCAGGTCATTTTTTTTTTGTTTTTTTAAATGTGTAAAAATAAAACAAAACAAGTAAACGTACCTTGCATGGGTTGCCTCCCAAGAAGCGTCTTATTTAACGTCTCGACACGACGCCATCATTGTGTTCAGTCATTCAAACTTGGATAATGACAGTTTATGTTTTTCACACCTTCACTCCTAGGACGTTCATAGGAGTGCTCAACTTCTCGACTCTTCAATTTGGGAATCTTTCCAGGATCAAATATCCAGATTGTCATTGATTCATGCGGTGGGAGGAAAGGGAAGAAATTATCGTTTACTATGGTCAATGAAAAGTTTTTCGATCCCTCAATTTTGAAGAGGATTTCAAAAATGTCATTGTCCTTTCCAAGTTTATGAGTTTCCCTCAAATTTTTTTGAATTGATGGGGGTACCTCAAAAGATGACAAGGATAGATATTTAACCTTGAAGCTCAGATTATCCTCTTCTTTGACCAGTTGTAGCTCCGTGTCTTTTTCTTCCTCTACTTCTCCTGAATTCTGGATCTCCTTTTGCATTTCCTCTTCATTTGTCAATGTGATTGCAAAAGTTTGTTGTCTAGGATCACATTCTAGTTGAGAAGGAGGTTTTTCTGAATCCCTTGCTTCAAGCCTACTCACGACTCCGGCTATTTGACTCATTTGAGTTTCCAAGTTCAAAATGCTAGACTTGGTCTCATTTTGGAATTGCACCATGTTTTGTTGCATGGCGGTCACACTGTTAGTAAGAGCCCGAACCATGTCCTCCGTGGACATATTAGAGTTGGAGAATGGATCATACCTCATGTGAGGTACATCATCAATTTGTGCAAGGTATTCTTCTTGGAGCTTTGGGCAGAAGTCCGTAAGATGTCTGTGAGACATGAAAATGTTGCATGTCTTGGCATCTTGAGCTTTTGAGTTAAAGATAGATTCCTTTATTAGATAAGTTAAGAAGGAAATTTGACTCTCTAAGGATGAAGTGTTGGTATCCATATACTCATAACTCATGTGAGTTCAGAAAATAGAAGAGCAAGAATTTTATATATATATATATATATATATATATATATATATATATATATATATTGTTTTTTGTTTTTATGAGATAAAATAAAAAGAAAAGAATCCTAAAATAATACCACTACAATAATTAAGAAAGGATTCTTTAACATAAAAGAAATATGTCATAAATAAATCTCCTATAATTCAGCAACTTCCCGTAGTAACAAACCTCAAGTTTAGGTCAAAATTCCCATGATCCTAGTTATCAAGAGACGAAAAGAAATCACAAAAATTAGAATAATTATTAGAATAACAAACTTCCTGTGCTCCTATTTAACTTATTACAGAATTTCAATGTTGTCAGAAGCATTGATAACTAAAATAGTAAAATAAAAACATTACTAAGTGTCAGATTAATAAAAAATCATAGTAAGTAGAATACTACAAAGCTCTAATGTTGTAGCAAAAATCATTACTATACATACTTAGGTTGATTGTAAGCATCTTCTAAAAAATCCTGTAAATTGCACTCTTGGATTTAAGAAAGAAAATCAGGAATAATGGCCTAAAAAGAACCCAAAAGAATAGTTATAATATAAATATGAATTCAATTAATTCTTATCATAGAAATAAAGTACAAAGGAACAAAACCAAAAGGATTTCAAGTGAGTAATAATGAAGCTTATATTAACTTGACTGTTTATACTGTATTGAAGTGAATAAGAAAAAGATAAAAACAAATATAAAGCACAAAATTGAAATTGCAAATACCGTTTTAAATGGAAATGCAACAAAAGCTTTCAAAATGGATAAAAAAACTATTACATTTGTGATTCTAAGAATATGGAAATTAACACTTTTGCCTTTCATTGATAGAGATTAGAGTATATATACACTTGGTGCTTAGCCCTAGGTTACACGGCCCATGCAAAATAAATTAGAGCTCATTACAAAACTAATAACTAATATAAACATAAAAGGCCCATAAATGGTCCAACACCCCCCCCCCCCCCCCCTCAAGTTGGAGCATGCAGATCACAAATGCCCAACTTGCGAAGAAGAACATGGAATTTTGTTTCCCCAATGCCTTGGTAAAAATATCCGCCAGTTGATCCCGTGTGGAGACGTGGTGAGTTGTGAGCAAACCAGCTTGCAAAGCATCCCGAACATAGTGGCAATGAACTTCAATGTGTTTAGTCCGTTCATGAAACACCGGGTTCTGGGCAATATGGAGAGCCGACTTGCTATCACACATAAGAGACATGGGTCGTGAGTGAAGAACACCAAGATTAAGGAGAAGACCCTTAAGCCACTTTAGTTCAACTGTGATGCATGCCATGGACCGATATTCAGTTTCAGCAGAGGATCGAGACACGGTATGTTGTTTCTTGGTCTTCCTGGAGATGGGAGAGCGACCAAGAAATACGAACCAACCAGAGAGAGATCGTCTGGTAAGTGGGCAGCTAGCCCAATCAGAGTCACACCATTCGCAAAGATGTAAATCACAAGAAGAGGAGAGAAGAATGCCTTGTCCAGGGCAGCCCTTAAGATAGCGAACCACACGAAGTGCCGCATGCCAATGATCCTCTCTCGGAGCCTGCATGAATTGAGAGAGAATATGAACTGCATAGGCCACATCGGTACGAGTAAAGGAGAGATAAATAAGCCGCCCGACTAGCCGCCAATATGGTTCTAGATCAGCTAAGGGTTCTCCACTATCAAGAGCTAAACCGTGGTGTTGTGCCATAGGAAAGGGTGCATGTTTAGCACCAAGAAGGCCTGCCTTAGATAATATGTCTAGCGTATACTTGCGTGACATAAATAAATGCCCTCAGCGTTGCACGCTACATCAACCCCAAGGAAATACTTGAGAGGACCCAAGTCTTTCATATGAAAATAGGTGTGTAAATAGTGTTTAAAGGCTGAAATAGCCGCAGAATCATTTCCCGCAATGATAAAATCATCAAGATAGACAAGGACATGCAAGCGAATAGCATCGTGGCGCAAAGTAAATAAAGAGTAATCGGAGTATGACTGAATAAAGCCATAACTTCGAAGAGAAACAGCAAGTTTCGCAAACCAACATCGGGGTGCCTGACGCAAGCCATGAAGAGATTTTCGGAGACGACAAACTAGCCCAGGATGAGAGGGCCGGAAACCAGGTGGAAGTTTCATATAAACTTCCTCATGCAGATCACCATGAAGGAAGGCGTTATGTACATCCATCTAATGTAATTCCCAATTCCGAGCAGCTGCAACGACCAGAAATACCCACATGGTAACCATCTTCGCGACGGGAGCAAATGTCTCCGTATAATCAATACCTTTCTCCTGGTGATTACCAAACACAATAAGCCGAGCTTTAAGACGTTCCACCGAACCATCCGAATTATATTTAATTTTATATACCCACTTACACCCGAGGGCCTTTTTACCTGGGGGCAGCCGCTGCATGTTCCAGGTATGATTATCCTCAAGAGCCTTGATTTCAGATTGCATGGCATTACGCCACCCAGAATCTGTCATAGCTTCCCGGAAAGAGCGGGGCTCCATGCCTGCAGTAATAGCACTAAGAAACGCATGGTGGCGAGCAGAAAACTTATCACATGTTACAAAATGAGCTATGGGATAGGACGTACCCGAGGAACTGAGAGGGCCAGGTGATGACGGAGATGGGCTCATATTCTTCACATGATGTGTTACCAAATCCCGAAGCAGAACCGACGTGCGCTTCTCACGTAACCCGCGGCCAAGAGGAATGGTGGTCTTCATGGGCTGCCTTATATCAACCGAAGAGGATGCTTCCTCGGCAGTGGCAGTGGAGGTGTTCGGCACCTCCATGGTAGTGGTAGGCAAAATTGGTGGTGAGACGAAGGCATCATCCAACAAAGGAGCCGTAGGTACCACAACTGATGCATCCCGACCGTCAGTGATCTCAGAAAAAGGAAACTCATTTTCATGAAATTACACATCCTGAGATACAAAGATATCACCTGTAGTAAAATCATACATTTTCCAACCTTTCTTCCCATGAGGATATCCAATAAAGACACACTTTCTACTACGAGATGCAAATTTGTCACTCTTGGATCTATGATCATAAGCAAAGCATAAACAACCAAACACTCATAAGTGAGCATAGTTCGGAGCATGACCAGTCAAAATCTCATAGGGTGTCTTCCCCCCAAGCAAACATGATGGCGTACGATTGATGTCATGCACTGCAATTAAGACACACTCACCCCACAAAGAAATTGGAATATCAGCCTGAAACATGAGAGCATGCGCCACATTTAAAATGTGTCGATGTTTGCGCTCTACCCTCCCATTTTGTTGGGGTGTGTGAACACATGAGGTCTAAAAAATAATGTCATTAGTCGTCTCAACATAAACCGCATGAACAAGCGTGGAGAGGTTTAAGCCGATAAAGTTCATCATATAGCGTCATTAATCGAGTATAATACTCGTCAACGGACATCGACTTAGACTGCATGCAATCAGTAATTGAAGCCTTGAGCTGCTGAAATCTCGGTCCACAAGGATTTAGCATCATCATGAAACCAATATAAGCCAATGAGTACAACAAAAAGATGTGGACAAAATGACTACGTATATGAGTGGTACATAACTACTTATGCATCTCTATATATAAACACAATTGCCTCAATTAGAAAAAAATTGGCGTTGATATGCTACCGAGTACCGCAGTATGGTAGGTGCCCTCCAGTACCTGACTATAACTAGACCTGATATTACATATGATGTTCATCAGGTGTCTCAGTTTATGCATGTTCCACATACTGCTCATTTATTATCTATTAAGAGAATTTATGGGTACCTTCAGGGCACATCGACACACGGACTGTGGTTGCGGTCTGATAGGAATATTTCTTTTATTATGGCTTATTTTGATGCAGATTGGGCAAGCTGCCCGGACAGTTCCCAGTCGACTACTGGGTATGCCGTTTTCTTGGGCTCTAATTTGATCTCATGGTTCTCCAAGAAACCACCCACAATATCCAAATCCTCTACTGAAGCTGAGTACCAGGCTATTGCTTACACGATTCAGGACACACTTTTTATTCGTTCGTTTCTCACATATATGGGTATATTTATTTCTGCTCTTGTCCAGCTTCATTGTCATAATGTTTCAGCACGATCGAAGCAAGAACATAAAAATTGACTACCATTTTGTTCGCGGACGTGTAGCTCATGGTGATCTTATTGTCAAATACATTCCTACGCAGTTGCAGTTAGCTGACATTTTTACCAAGAGTTTGTCGAGTCAGCGTTTTGAAGTTTTACGTTCAAATCTGCGCGTCGTTTCCCCTGCACATATTGATGGGGTGTAATAATATATTGTTTAGGGATTATTGTGTAATTTTCCATAACTCTGTTTAGTATAAATATAATTCTAAGACACCTAATAGGATAAGCCATTATTTCCACAATTCTATTTTCTCATTTCGCCAACCATGGAAAATCCGAGTTTGCTGCAAGTCTTGTGCAAAACATGTTTTGATTGAGAATGTTTTTAATTGGACTAAAAATTTCTGGTCTGGTTTAATTTGGTTTGGTAGTGGTCTTTGTGTATTTTAATATTGTCTAAGTTTTGTCTATTCTGATCTGGTCTGGGACTGAAAATAGTTAAAGTAGCAACATCCCAAGTGGTCCAAAAAGATACTCTCTCTTTTTTTGGAAAAGAACGATTTTATTCATAAAAATAAATGGTATACTGCAAGAAGACAATGAATAGGAAAAATACAGAGAACAAAATGAAATCTCTGGACTGTGATCTAGTTCGAATGCTATGTCACCTTTTGTTTTGGTGAGGATTCCTGTATAGTTTGAGTTGCGTGTTCAGGTTGTCTGTGAATTGGCAGACATTTTTCGGAGGTTACGAACTTTGCTTTGCGGCAAATCGTTCTGTTGAATTTGAAATTTCTAATTTGTTCCTGGCAAATACTCCCTTCATCTCATAGAAAGGTTCTCACTTTCCTTTTTTGGTCACCCCATATAAAGGTTCTCATTTCCATTTTAGGAAACAATTAACATTCTTAATTGACAAGTTAATCATTAAATATTAAAAACAATACATTTATAACATTACGATTATCAACGCTAACTCCATTATATTATATATTTTTTAAAATTATTTCTCAAAATATACTCAAACTACCTTATTTAATTATTATCTAAATAATTGTGCCATTTTGTCATTAGAGCCTTTCAACGGGACGGAGGTAGTATTATGACTATTTTTTGCAGATAAAGATAAATCTGTCACCGTAACTAATGTGAAATTATAGACGTCATTGAAGATTTCATCATCAAGTACCCGCGGGTGGAACTATTTGAGGATTTTGAGGTGAAATCAAATATATTAAATGTTTATTATAAATATTTTATTTTAATATATCAAATGCTCTTTAATGTAATTCTAATAGAAGCCTCAATATGATTAAATTTTGAAGACAAAGTCTTCAAAACCTTACCACAAATTTATCATCAATGATTTCACCATATCTTTTCAGGCTAGTAACAACATGAAACACCTAGTCAAGCAGCTTTGCCCAGATTCATCCCTTTTCAAAGCCATTAGTTCAAAATCCCGACGAAGAGTTTTTAATTTAGGGGGTTGTCCTTTGTGCACCCCAATATTGCTTCATGTAACCATAGGTTGACTACTTTTCCCCTTTATTTGTATTTTCTCTGTTACATCCTCGATTCTTAAATAAGTACAACAGTCTATTTTTCACGTTTAGCTTGCAGATGTATAAAAACAGATTTTGAAAATTTACAATGACATCAATTCAACATTATTTAAAGAATTATAATTTATTAATGCTTTAATGAAGTAGATCAAGTGAGTAGTGTAAAATTCATCATGTTACACTTATTTAAGAACGGATGAAGTATAATATTTTCATTTTTTTCCCATTTTAGCATAAGTATAATTATATCAAATTGAATATTTTTTATGATCTCTCATATGACACCTATATTGTGTTTATAATTTTTTGTTAAAATATTCTATTTTTATTAGATGTTTACTTTAATAGATTTTTCCTTAAATATCACCATAGTCACTACAATATAAATTTGAACATCATCATTATCACTAAAGTTACAATTTTATACTATTCTTTAAGTCTGGTGCATTTATGTGGTTTTCTACATCGTTGGAGTTAGTAAGTCACCCCATATCAATTCTTTTAACCTGATAAATTGAGAATAGAACATGGATTAATATTTATTTTGAATGAATCGACATGCTATATTTGATGTTGTTATATGAATCTAAATCTACATTGTATAGTATAGCTACTCTCTAATTCTGCATATGTGGTGTTTGATAAAATGCTTAGGTAATTATTTCTTTGTTTTTTAAATAGCATTACAGAAAAACTGCCAGTTAAGTCACATTAACTATACTAACTATAAATGTGAGAGATACATGGCCAAACCTAACACACACTTGGCCAAATCATGACATATTCCTTTGGTGTGGTTTCCAAATTCAGGAGCATGTGAGGCAATTGTGTGCATTGAGAGATATGTGTTGAGTGGATAACTCAAATACAAAAAAATTATAGATATGAAATAAAATAATTTAGTTTGGTGTCTATTTAGTTCATGTTACTGTCTAATTGTCTATGTTATCTTAAAACCTGTTTATGTTGTCTTCTCCCAGTTTACTGGGCCTCTCACTTATTTTCTGCTGAAGGTATTTGTGTGAAGTATAAACACATCGTAAATTGCCATGAACACTGAACACATATGCCTCCAATGCACCAGGAAAAGTTCGTAAATTGAAGAAGAGTCATGGGAGATAATACATCTAATCTGAGAATCAACATCTTCCAGAAGCGGGTAAATAAAAAATCAGTCTATGTCCACTAGAGTTTCCCAGTTGTGTTCATATATTTGGCTTTGAAATCCCACATTGCATATATAAAAATGAAGGAATGTTTACTGAAATGAAGAGGGAAAAGAAAATAATCTTATTTATTCGTTAACTAAAATTAAGATGATACACCCGATTCAATTAATTTAAATTTAATGTTGTGGTTATAAGCCAACCTTTTCTTTGGCTTATTTTTTTTAGTTTCTCTATGAGATTCTTTATCAATGACTACACACTTCGTAGTGGGACATACCAGGCATGTATAGTTTTGTTTGGCTTAAGAAGCATAATCTTGGAATTCTCTTTCTTATTTATAATGTTCTGCCTCCACTTTTTGTGTAACGTTTGTTTTTCACTTCATATGTTAGGATGAGTTCCAATTCTCTGTCATGTAGACATTGTGGAATTTGCTCCAAATCTACACCTATGATGCACCTTGATCCAGCTGGCCCGAGGTCACTTTTCAATGTGTGTGGACTTAAGTGGGCCAAATATTCAGTTTCCCATATGAAGTATTCAATTGCATTACCTCGATCTCCACAGTTTTTTGTTAAAGTATGCATCATCTTCTTCATATTCTTTAGCATTATTTTCCTTCATGAGAGGCATATGTTACCTGCTCCTGACATTATAGTAACTAAGTATTTCATAAACACACTCTAAAGCATCTAAGTTGAGCCTCTAAACCAGTAAGTTTTATAGCCCAATTTTTTTCATCTAAAAAGCACTTCTCAACAAGGAGCAGCCCAACCTTTTCTTTGTCTTATTTTTTATAGTTTCTCTATGAGATCCTTTATCAATGACTACACACTTCGTAGTGGGACATACCGGGCATGTATAGTTTTGTTTGGCTTTAAAAGCATAATTTTGAAATTCGCTTTCTTGTTGATAATTTTCTGCCTCCACTTTTTGTGTAGAGTTTGTTTTCCACTTCATATGTTAGGATGAGTTCCAATTCTCTGTCATGTAGATTTTGTATGAAACTCTATGGTGTCTTCTCAGTCCAGGTCTTTTTGTTTTTCTTCAATACTAAACCTGTTAGGTGACTATGCTTTGTTCTGTAGGGGAATTTGAAAGACACACCTAAGTTTCAACCTACTGCAATTCAAAACCATGTTGAATTGCCATCAAGACTGATGAACAACTTTATATGTCTTGGCTTATTTGCAGAAGGTTTATTTTGTTTTTGTAAACTGCTTTTATAATCTAATGTTATTTTTTCTCTTAAATACAAATGAAACATTTTAGCATATAATAAGAGGCAGAGAAGTTGAATAAAAAACATGTGTGATGTCTGACACTCATTAGTGAAACATACACGCATACCCATATAAAATTCAGTAGCTATGTATTGCATATGTAATGTTGATAAAATACTTGGTTGATCTTTCTTCAGATGACATACTCATTCCTATAAATATTTTACACTCTTAGTCTTCATAAGCATGAAAGTGTGTGTCATTCTTTACTAATATTTGCACTAGGAGTGCATACTATATTAGTCGGTTAATCATCATTTATAAAATTATTAAACTAGATATGTGTGCTGCCTAATGAGAGCTCTGCTTCTGACATTATAGTAAGTATTTCATAAACACACTCTAAAGCTCCTAAGTCGAGCTTCTAAACCAGGAAATTTTATCCCAGCTTTTTTCATCTAAATAGCACTTCTCCTTGAAAATAAGTTATCATTGAGATACTCAACAAGGAGCAGCCCAACTAATTTAGCATCCATTATGTTTAATTAATATGCTTAGTCTATTTACTTGAAGCATTAGCTTTCCTGGAACTAAACCTATATTATAAGCACACTAGATGTTATTTATGGAACTAAACCTATATTCTATATATAGGATGTACTCTCTAATACTGCCTATGTGAAGTTTGACAAAATGTTTAGGTCATTTTTCTTTAAATACTATATTGGAGTGCAAGCAATTTTAATGATTTACAGGCCAGGTAAATCTCTCCTTTCCTACTAATACTTCTTTCCCCATTCATGTGTTTAGGCTTCAGTTAGTATAATCAAATAAACATCATAATAAGTATCTACTTTTACTTATAATAACAGATAACTAATGATTATTCCTCATGACCATTCTTTACGAGTATTGATTCGTTAGTTAGGTCATTGATGGAGTATATGGGTCTGAGTCCCCGGACCCACATACTCGGAAGAACAGAAAGCACAAGATAACAGAGTGGCGCCCTCGTCGGCCAAGACGCCCCCGTCGGCCGAAAAGGGACCAACTCGGATTATGGTCCTGAGTCCAAGGAACCCGGGTGCCCTCGTCGGCCGTGCCCTCGTCGGCCGTGCCCTCGTCGGCCACGCCCTCGTCGGTCACGAAGACCTCACAGAACCGGATTTTATACTTACTCATTTTTACAGCCCATTAGTGGCTTTGTATTCGGCCCAGTAGCGGTCCAGTTGTAGATGGGCCTCCCAAGCCCAAGGCTTGGGAGCCCAACCCTAATTTTCTCTATAAATACTCCCTTTGGGAGTAGTTATAGGGGTTACAAAATCATTCTATTGAAGCATATTATTGCACTTCTCTCTCTAGCTCTCACTTCTCTCTAGATATACTCTATCATTTGGTGCTCTCGTTGAGAGCTAGAACAATCAAGTTAGCACCCTTCGTCGCTACCAAGCACAGCTAACCACTGATCATGGGGAGAACTAAGTCAAACCGCAACCTCGTCAGCAAAGCCATCCCTGAGGACCAAGAGCCCAGGGAGCACGATGAGGACGCCACGGCCGACCAGGTCGGCGGAGGGGACCTCTTCCAGGAGGCCTTCAACCTCACGACGGACCTCCGCAACCAACTCAACGGCGGCGCCCCTGATGCCCGCCTCGGCTTGGACAAGAAGCGAGCTGAGAAGACGGATCACGCCCCGGCCCAGCCTATGGCCGCGGCCTCTCCGTCCGTAGATCCTCAAGTCCAGGCCGCACTATCGGCTATCATCGCCAGCCTAGCTCAGAACCCCACCGTCCTCAGCGCACTCTTGCCAAGGACCGGGGGAAACATCACTCCACCTCCTCATCCTCAACCGTTGGCCGTCCAGATAGGCAACAATGAGGGGGTTATGGCCCAGGACACGGCGTCGTCCCACTCCCACCCTGCTTCCCCTCTTCGGCCCGGGCAGACCCCAGCGCGTGGAAAAGCCTCTGCCTTCAATAGGCTCGGTGACACGCGCCGTCGTCCGGTTTCGGAGAGGATGGCGGGACGGATTGGTGATCCTCGTCCTGGCTCGCCAAGGGAAAGCTTGGGGTCTGTGTCCCGGACAGCGGACCAGCCCCGCCCGGACAAGGGCAAGGGGAAGTTGCACGAGGATGACGTGCGTCACCAGATCAACGCGGCTCACAACGAGCGCCTAACGAACCAGACGGGCGCCGCCGCGGCCGATAGGGACCCCCGGGACGAGGTCATCACCCAGCTGGAAAGGAGGCTGGCTCAGATGGAGGCCAAGCAGTCGGCCAACATCCCTACGGCCGGCGCCTCCAACGACCTCGGCCTCAACGCGCTCATGAACAAAGTTAGCGCCCTGGAAAGGGAGCTGGCCGAAGGGCGGGGTGACCCCATCATCCAGGTCAGGACGAGGACCCCTTTCACCAACAGGGTCCTCTCGGCCCCCATCCCTGAGAAGTACAGGGGGAACGCCATCAAGTCCTACGATGGCCGATCAGACCCCCAGGAGCACTTCAGCCGTTACCAGAACAACATGCTGATGGTGAACGCGTCCGACGAATACCTCTGCCGTTAGTTCCTCTCTACTCTCGAGGGGCCAGCGTACGAGTGGTTCAACGGGCTCCCAGAAGGAAGCATCGACTCATGGCAGGATCTCGCCCAGCGCTTCCTCACTCACTTTGCCGGGAGGAAGCGCGCGAAGAAGTATTTCACCCACCTCCTCTCCGTCAAGCAGCAGCACGAGGAGTCCCTCCGGTCATTCATCGATCGGTGGACGAGGGAGACCGAGGAGGTCGAGGGGGCCGATGAGCGCACCCTCCTCGCCTTGTACCAGGGAGCCCTCCGCAGCTCCCCATACGCTAGGAGCCTCATCACCGACCCCCCGAGGTCGTACGCCAAGGCGCTCCAGCGCGGAGGCTTGTATGCCGACGCCGACGAGCTCCACAATCACAAGAGAGAGGGGGGCCATCCCCCCAAGAAGACAAATCCTTCGCCGGCCCCGGGTCCGTCCCCGGCCGGCCAGGGTGCCCAGGGCCGCCACGGCTCTGGTGGACAGAGTAAGAAAGACCGCCACTGGCGGCCGAGGCTGGAACGGCCGGGGGTAACCCTCACCCACCCGGTCGGCACCATCCTCGATTATGCCGAGAAGCACGGCCTCATCGAGCAGGCTCCTCGGCCGGCCGAGGAGATCCTTGCCATCCAACAGGGCGGCACATACTGCCGGTTCCACAAGAACTCGTCGCACAACACCGACGATTGCATCACATTGAAGAAGGCCATCGAGCGCCTTATTCGCCAGGGGGAACTCTCCCAGTTTGTCAAAGGTGGCCCACGCAAGAACACTTGGGTAAACACCGGCAAACATGGGGGCGAACCCTCTGCGAAGAAGCGGGAGATTGGTAGACTCAGCGACGACGAGGACTTCGAAGAGCCTCCGCCGAAGAAGAATCACATCCACCTCATCGTAGGTGGAAACACTGGGGGGGACTCCGCCACTCAGAGAAAGAAATGGGCCCAATCCCTTTACATTGGGGAGGTGTCCCACGTTCCCCCCCCAGCCGAAGAAGCAGCGAACGGAGGCGATCACCTTCACCGACAAGGATCTGCCTCCGGGTACGGAATCACACAGGGACGCCCTCGTCATCCGATGTGAGATCGGTGACTCCATCATCCACCGTACTTACATCGATACGGGGAGCTCCGTCAACGTGATGTACCTGGCCACCTTCAAACAGCTGAAGCTGGACAGAGCTTTGCTGAAGCCGATCAAGACACCGTTATCCGGCTTCACCGGGGACTCTATCGACGCCGAGGGCACGATAGTCCTCCCCGTGGAGGTCGGTGACGGCCCCCACCACGCCAGAATTGACATGGAGTTCATGGTGGTCAACCTCCAGTGCGCCCACAACCTGATTTTGGGGCGGCCAGCACTGGAGGACTTGGAGGCCATCATCTCCATGAAGCACCTATGTTTGAAGTTCCCCACCAATGACGGCATCGGCTACGCCAGAGGAAATCAGAGGATAGCCAGAGCTTGCTACCTCAAGCTAACGAGGCCGGCCGAAAGGGAAGGACAGAGGATAGACACCCTTACGGCCGCCGTCGCCATGGACGAGGAGAGGCCACATGCGGAGCCGGCCGAGGAGGTCGAGGAAATCCCTCTGGATACCTCCCGGCCGGAGCGGGTTCTCAGGGTCGGAAAGCAACTCCCCCAGGACCAACGAGACGCCATCCTCCTCGTCCTACGGTCATACGCCGTTGTCTTCGCGTGGGGCCCGGACGATATGCCAGGCATCAGCCGCCAGGTGATCACTCACCGGCTGACCGTCGATCCGGCCTCCGCACCCGTCAAACAGAAGCGGCGTTACTTGTCCGCCGACAGGCGGGACTTCGTCAAAGGGGAGGTCGCCATGCTCCTATCGATCAAACACATCAAAGAGGTGAAGTACCCGACATGGTTGGCCAACGTCGTCCTCGCACAAAAACCGCCGACGTTCAGAATGTGTGTTGACTACACTGACCTGAACAAGGCGTGCCCCATGGACCCGTTCCCTCTCCCCAACATTGATCAGCTGGTGGACGAGACGGCGGGGTGCGAGTTGATGTCGTTCCTCGATGCTTTCAGAGGATACCACCAAATCTCCATGCATGAAGATGACGCTGAGAAGACGGCATTCATGACCCCAGAGGGAATCTTTTGCTACCTCGTCATGGCCTTCGGACTCAAAAACTCCGGCGCCACCTACACTAGGATGGTGGCCAAGATCTTCAGAGTGGTCCTTGGCCGGACGATGGAGGCGTACGTCGACGACATGATCGTCAAGAGCAGGCAGGCCACCTCCCACGCCGACGACCTCCAAGAAATCTTTGAAATAATGAAGGAGTTCAGGCTCCGCCTCAACCCCAAGAAATGCGCCTTCGGCGTCCAGGGTGGCAAGTTCCTCGGCTACATGGTCAGCCGGAGAGGCATCGAGATAAACCCGGAGAAGACACAGGCTATCATCAACATGGAGCCGCCCCGCAACATCAAGGAGGTACAGCGACTGACGGGGTGCCTGGCGGCCCTAAACCGGTTCCTCTCCAGGTCAGCCGAGAGGGCACTCCCCTTCTTCCAGATCATGCGTAAGGCAAACAGCTTCAAGTGGACGACGGAGTGCCAGGAAGCATTCGACGAGTTGAAAAGGTACTTGTCGTCCCCACCCGTGCTCTCCAAGCCCAGAGCCGGCGAAACCCTCTTCTTGTACTTAGGGGTGAGCACGTCGGCCATCAGCTCCGTGCTCATCCGTGAGGACGAAGGGGTGCAGAAGGCCATCTTCTACATCAGCAAGACACTCAGGGAGGCCGAGCTCAGGTACTCCCCCATTGAGAAGACGGTGCTGGCCATCGTCCACACAGTGAAGAAGCTGGGGCACTATTTCCAAGCCCACACCGTCCATGTGCTGACCCAGCAGCCTCTTGGCGCACACATGAGGAGCCCCACAAGCTCCTCGAGGATGGTGAAATGGGCGATCTTCCTCAGCCAGTTTCAGATTGAGATCAAGCCAAGGCCATCCATCAAAGGGCAAGCCTTGGCCGACTTCGTCATTGAATGCACAGCAAGGGAGACGGCCGTCGCCAACCCCGGGCCGGAGCCGGACGATATGTGGACCTTGTTCACTGATGGCTCGTCGGCCGCGAAATCATGTGGCGGCGGCGTCGTCCTCATATCCCCTGAAGGATTCAGAGCTTACTATGCCATCCGCTTCAACTTCAGGGTATCCAACAACGAAGCCGAGTATGAGGCCCTCCTCAGCGGTCTCAGACTCGCCGCCGGCCTCAAGGCCAAGCACCTCAAAATCAAGTGCGACTCCAAACTGGTAGTGGGCCAGGTGGAGGGATCGTACGAAGCAAAGGAAGGCCGGATGAAGCAGTACAAGCAAGCGGCGGAGGAGTTGCTGAAAGCGTTTGACACCCACGAGATCACTCAGATCCCAAGGGCCGAGAACGCCGAAGCCGACATCCTCTCCAAGCTCAGCTCGGACACCCCGGAGCACATCTCCCAGTTGGCCAAGATCGAGGAGTTGAGCATGTCCAGCATCCATGCCAGTCCCGTCTTGTGCGTCCAACAGTGACCAGAGGACTGGATCTCCGACATCGCCACCTTCATCACAACGGGGGAGCTGCCCCCGGACGAAGAGAGGGCCAAACTTGCCAAACTCAGGGCCCCAAGCTACACCATCGAAGATGGCAAACTCTACAAACGGTCCTATAATGGCACCCTCCTCCGATGCCTGCACCAGGACGAGGCCGACACAGCCATGGAAGAAGTTCATTGTGGCGTCTGCTCCTCACACCAGGGCCCTTTCAGCATGTCCCGGCGTCTCGTCGTCCAAGGCTTCTTCTGGCCGACGATGGCACGCGACTGCGCTGACCTGGCCAGGAAGTGCACCACATGCCAGGTACTCCAGAAGGCCCCTGGCCGGCCAGCTGTCAACTATGCCCCAGTCAGCACCGCAATTCCATTCTCCAGGTGGGGAATTGACCTGGTCGGCCCCCTGCCCAGAGCCGCCGGGAATAACCGCTACATCATCGTCGCCGTCGACTACTTCACCAAGTGGGTCGAGGCGGAGCCCTTGGCCAACATCACGGGGGCCAGATGCCAAAGATTCGTTTACAAGAACATCATCACACGCTTTGGCGTCCCCCAGGAGATTATATCAGACAACGGCACCCAATTCGAGGCAGCCCCTTTCCAGGAGCTCCTCCGGGAGTTTGGGGTGAGGCACCGTTTCTCCTCCGTTGCCTATCCTCAGGGCAACGGGCAGGTCGAGAACGCCAACAGAACAATTATGGAGGGGCTGAAGAAGAACCTCCAGGCCGCAGGAGGTAGTTGGGTCGACGAGCTCCCCAACATCCTGTGGTGCTACAGAACCACGCCGAGAAGGGCGACAGGTGAAACGCCTTTCGCCCTGTGCTACGGCTTTGAAGCAAAGGCGCCCACGGAAGTTGCCATCCCCAGCCGACGGGTGGAACAATATGAGCCTGAAACCAACGAAGAGAACATGAAGATTGACCTACACCTGGTTGATGAGAGGCGTGAGCAAGCTTACGTCCGAGCAGAGAACTACCGGCGTCAAGTAAAATCATACTATGACGCCAAGGTACATTCCCGGGAATTTCAGGTGGGGGACTACGTCCTCCGCCGGAGGGAAGCAAGCCAGCCGACAGAGGGTGGCAAACTAGCATTGAAGTACGAAGGGCCCTACATCGTCAGTGCCGTGGTCAAACCCGGCACCTACAAGCTTAAACGCCCGAATGGGTCCAATGTACCACGAACGTGGAATGTACACCATCTGGTGAAGTTTTATCAGTAATCCGAAGGAGGTGTAGACGGCGAAGCCCTCACCCCTTAACGGGTTACTGATTGAACGCCACCCTCGGCCTCGAGCCACTTATGAATAAAATCATGTTCTGATTTTTTCTCTGGAAATTCAAAGTAAAACATTAGCAGGTGCCCTCGTCGGCCACCTTAGAGCGAAAGGCTCAGGTATGGCCAACATGGCCCCTTGCATTTGCAGCCTACGAGCGACAAGCTCAGGCACTCCATTGTATTTTGTATCAGCGAAGGGCTCAGGCCTAGCTGAGAGAGCACATCGTCCTGGCCCCGTAAGCCTAGAAGTGAAACACTCATGTATGGCCGACGATGTCCCTAGGACGAGGGGCCCGCAAACGGCCCACGTCTTGAAACGGGAAGCTCACCGCGTCGTCCACACGCCAGAACGCAGGACGACAGGCCTGAAATCATGGCCGAGGTGACAAAATCCCAAAACTCAGGGATGGGCAACGACAGCCGTTGGAAACCGACCAAAAGTCTAGCCCGCGTCATAAATAGGCGACGGGACCCGCCCTGAGACCACGGACGTTATAAACGAAGTCCGAACCGGCCGAAGGACGAGCACACCCTTCGGCCGAAGCCGGAAAGAAGGATACCCCCCGGAAGAAAAAAAAAACATACAAGGGAAAAAGAGGGAAGCCGACGGCCGTGCACACTTGCCGGCCTCGAGCAATGAAAAAATAACATCCCCACAAATCAGGCCCAATGTGGCCAAGTACATATCAGTTGAACACAAGTGTAGTACCACAAACAGGTAACATGGACGACACGTCCACGCACTACAAGGGAATGATCAAGGCCGACACACACGCCTATAAAACCCTAACCGCATCGGTTGGGTGACACGCGAGAGGTGACCTTCATCGGCCATAGTCCTTTGAGGCACCAACGCTTGGCATGAAACAAGGCATCGCAATCCTGAGGATGACCAGGACGAAGCGGGCACTTATCACACCCGCGAAAGGATCAAGCAATCAAGAAACAACCTCTACTTGCCACAGCACCTCGGATGGCCGACGCAGGCACTGGAACCAAGGCCGTTGGTCGAGCGAAAGTTCTTTGGGAATTTGTTTAAGTGTTTCCCAAACACTTAGAAAAAATCCTGAGAAAAGAGGGTTCCTCAACAAGGAACCATGGCTAGCCGACGAAGGTAGGACCATCTCCTTGGACAAGCCATTCCTTATCCAGCACCCTCATCGGCCACAAACCAGACCTTGGCCGGCAGCGGCACCGCAAAGAAGTAAATGCCTAACATTCATACTTAGGAAATTATCTAAGTACTCAAACGAAGGAACTCTAGCCGAAGCGGGTACCAGTATACTACAAAGCCGTTAGCTACCTACACCTCTGCATGTGTACTTGGGAAAAATTCAAAGTCCACAAGACTATGGTGAAGGTGCCCTTATCGGCCACAACACAGGGATGCAGGCCGACAATGACACTGGTTCAATAATGGGGAGAGACTAAACCCCATGGACGTAGCGGACACCACGATCAAGGGCAAAAGGAAAGCACCTAAGTGAACCCAAAAACACTTAGGAAATTTTTGATAAAATCCTAAGTGTTATGATGACAGCAAAGGAGCACCGGTCAGGCCGACAAAGCCTCCAGGCCGGAAAGAAAGCAACTTCGTGAATCCAAAACACTTGGGAAATTTTTGAAAAAATCCTAAGTGTTATGGTAGCCAAGGACCACCGGTCAAGCCGACAAGGCCACCATGCCACAAGGAAGCAACTGTAAAAACCCAAAACACTTAGGAAATTTTTCGAAAGAATCCTAAGTGTTATGATACTACATCAACACCGGTTAGGCCGACAAAGCCACCAGGCCGGAAAGGGAAGCAACTACAAGAATCCAAAACACTTGGAAATTTTTGGAAAAAATCCTAAGTGTTATGATAGTAAAGCAACGACAAACAAGCCGACCAGGCCACCGGACAGGGTGGGCTACCTCACGGACGTAGCAGACACTCACGGGTGACCCAAGTTATGACCTTGACACTTGGACAAATTTTAGAATTGAAATGACAAAAGGCACACAAGCATACAAGGAATTGAAAGCCGATCAGGACAGCAAAAAACTTTTCATTCATAATGAGTTCATTACAATTGGGGGCACTTCGGCAGTTACATCATTTGGCAAAAAATTGAAAAGCTAATTACAACAGGGAATAGCCGATCAAGCCTCCGGGGCACCTTCATCCGCGGCTGGCTCTTCAACCTCGTCGGCTCCCTCCTCGGCGGCCTCTTCGGCCTCGTCAATTCCCTCCTCGGCGGCGGCCGCAGCGCTAGTGGCATCGTCCAGGAAGTCAAATTCAGTGTAGTCCGGCTCGCCGAGGCCGGAACTTTCAATTGGGGACTCCCGCTCCGACAAAGGAAGCTGGGCTTGCTCCTCTGGATCCTTCATCAGCTTTGGCAGCTTCAGGTTCCGTCTGGCCCACCCGGACGTGTAGTTCATGGCTTTCAATGCACGGGATAGCCGACAACACAGGAGCCTTTGCATCCGCTGCTGGCCCATGTTGTAATAGACGGCCATCTCCCTGCTGAAGTACTCCTGGCCGGCGGGGGAGTTCATCCCCTAATCTTCAAGCCTGGCGGCAACCACTTCGTAACACCAGGGAAGCCTCTCATCGGCCTTCCACCCCTCGGCCAGGAACTTCTCAACGGCCTCATCAGCAGCCCTCACGACGGCGGCCTCGGCCTCAGCTTTCGCCTTGACGGCCTCCTCGCTCTTGCGCCTCTCGGCCTCAAGCGCCCTTTTGGACTCCTCGAGCTCCCTTTTGCTCTCCTCGAGCTTGGCCAGGGCATCGTCCCTGGCTGCGGCGGCTTCATCAGCTCTTGCCTGCAACGCCTTGGCATCCTCCCGGAGCCGATCAAGGCAAGCTACCGCCTCGTCGGCCGAGGCAGCCTTCTGCTCCAGCTCTTTCAAGCGAGCTATCTCCCAATACTGCCTCTTATGGCTTTCTATAAGCATAAAGGCACTCTGCAGAAGGAAAACAAAGGTCAGGCAAAAGACTCTACACAGACGAAGATAAAGACAAAAACATAAGGACAGTAACTTACTTGGACGAGGAGGTCCATGCCGCCCTCGTAAATCTTCACGTCCCCGAGCTTCTTCAAGTAAGCCCGATCTTTGGCCGGCATGGCCTGGGCCAGGACGACGTGGCCAGGGACGAGATCATTAAACACGCCCCCGCCGACGGGGTATTCTACCACCTTCTGGTAGGTGGCACCGGCAATCTCCTTGCCGGCCCTCTTCGTCCGCGGCTCCTGGACGAGAGGCAGTGATGGAACAGCATCACCAGCAGCAGTAAGGTCCACGACAGGACCACTATCGTCCACGCGGGGGACAGCCAGGGTACCGGCCTCAGTAGCCGGAGAAGGGGAAGGAGCCCTCTTCGTCTTCTTCGAGGCGCTCAGGCCGGCATCAGTCAACTTTTTCTGGCCGTCAGTGGCCGACCTCTTTTTCTTTGATGGGGCAGGCTTTGGGGCCGCATCAACAGTAGCCCCGCTCCCACCGGCCGCGGCACGTCTGGCCGCCTCGGCCGCCTTAGCAGCCAGCTCCTCGGCCGCTTTGGCCTTGGCAATAGCCATTATGGAACGACGGTCCATGGCAAAATCTACAAAGGAAAAACACACAGATTAGTAAGGCAAAGGACAAAACATAAAGACAGAAAGCCGAAGAAAGAATTACCATCGGCCTCAGCAGGAATGCCCAAATCCGGGCCGTCGGCCTCCTCAAAGGTGGTGGTCATCCTCGGCCAGAGTTGGAGGTCATCCTCCTTGTCACCATAGACATAGTACCTCAAGAAGCCGAGGGCGGCCATCTTGTATTCAGTAATGTAATCTTTCACGCTCCTCGGCCCCCCTTCCAAGAAAGCCTCCACCTGAGCGTCCAAAATAGAGCTTTTCGGCGGGTCGTGCAGGTTAAACCTCCCGGTATGGCCGAGGGAGGGAAACTCGGTGCCACTCTCACCAATGGACACAAACACGAACTTGCTCTTCCACCCATGAATGGACGTAGGCAAATCCGTGAAACTCCTCTTCTTCGGCAGCTGTTGAAGAGTAGCATAGGCCGCACAGTTCTTGTGGCTTCCTCGGCCGATTTGGTACAAATTCATAAATAAGGCCGTTGTCGGCCTGTAGCCCAACTCCTCACACCGGAGCAAAAACCCCACCATCAAGGAGTAGCTGTTCGGCGTCAGTAGGGCCGGAGGAAGCCCTACCATGTCCAGGTACTCGGTAATGAAAGGGTGAAGGGGGAACCTCAACCCCCTAGCAAAACTCATCGGGTATACTCCAAAGTATCCCGGTGGCGGAAGAAGAACATGGTCCGTCGGCCTGGGTGCCCTAACCCGCCCGAACGGCCCCACGTACATCTGGGCAACGAGATAGTCGGCCGCACTGCTTTCTGGCTTGATCAGGAAGATGTTGGTGAGATCCAAGTGGGAGATGCCCGGCCCACTCTTCGGCCTCCTCACTCTCTTCGGCTTTGCTGCTCCCTTCACGGCAGACACCGGCCTCGGGCACGGAATGACAGCAGAAGTGGACGCCCCGTCCACCACTCGGGACGCACCTACGTCCTCACCCTTTGAAGAGGAGGCGGACTCCTCGTCCTCACCTTCCTCGTCCACCGGCTCTCCGGATTTGTAGGGACTTAAACGCTCTATCTCCTCTTCAAACTCCTCGAGCACCTCGTAGTCAAGCGACCTCGTGGAGGGCTGGTCGTCGTAGGGGTAGTAGTCGTCGTTCAAGCTCTTCATAACTACTACTACGGGCCTAAGGAAACTAACTTAAGATCTAAGGGTGTTCAAACGCCTAACACTAGATCAACAACCTAGGAAGCAAAGTATGAAAAGTGAGGAAGATCGCGATGAACACTAACCTTGAACAACGAAGAACGCGAAGAACAGGCTTGGGAGTTTATCTCTCTAGAAAATCGGCCAGCACTTCGACAAATTCAGAATGCAAATACGTTTTCTCGTCGGAGGGGGAGGGGTATTTATAGAACCCCCCACCCAACGGTCACTGCACGTGGCACCCCCCCCCCCCAATGGCCACACCAACGGCCACCAATGGGGGACCACCACGTCACCAACGGGCCAAACTCAATATCAACAGCCCACTAGCAAGACGAACTCTACGGCCTACACACGCTCACCGGCCTTACAAATGCCAGCAAGCGCCCACAACGTCCCACTTGCTCGCCAAGATCATAACTGCCAAACAATAAGGAGACGGCAACGGCCGGGAACGTAACGGCCACAAGATCAAAGAACCCAAGAGCCCACAAGCCATCGGCTCCTCGTCATGACCCTTGATGATAACTCTCTACAAGCGATCTGCGCACAAGGGTTCTCCCACAGGGTTACCTTGGCCAGAAAATCGCCATGAGAGTTGGATTCAGGGGGACTACGGAGAGGCCGCTTCGGCCAGGGACTCAAGCAACTCCTTCACCCCTCACACTCCTCGGCCTGAAGCAGTGGGGGACTGGGGGACTACACCGGCCTCAACAAAACAAAAGAGAAAATGCAAAGGTAACCACAGAGCATGGCCACATCGGCCACGCATCACACTGCACCTCGTCGACCGAAGGCACACAATGTCATCTGCAACGGCCAACGAGCCACCAAAGGCAAGGACGCTCATCGTCCTTCGCCATCACTTAATCACGAGGGGCTCTTCGGCCAAAAACATGAAAGCTAATCAACGACGGCCAAAAGGAGTGCCCAAACACCCTCATCGGCCATCCAAAGGGAAAGACGCCATCGTCCTCGAAGCAAGGACCAACTTCAGTGGCCTCATCGGCCCAAATACAAACTTCAACCATCAGCGCCCAAGCAAAACGTGCCTTCAACGGCCACCATTGAAAGAAGGACACTCATCGTCCCAAAACGAAGACATCAAGTAAAAAACGGCCTCCCTGTCCACAACGAGGAACAGGTAACGGCCAAGGGCAACAAAGCACAGGAATCTACTCTCCTTCACTTCGTCTACGTCTCAGCTTAGAGAGTGGGGGACTCCTGATGGAGTATATGGGTCTGAGCCCCCGGACCCACATACTCGGAAGAACAGAAAGCACAAGATAATAGAGTGGCGCCCTCGTCGGCCAAGACGCCCCCGTCGGCCGAAAAGGGACCAACTCGGATTATGGTCCTGAGTCCAAGGAACCCGGGTGCCCTCGTCGGCCGTGCCCTCGTCGGCCGTGCCCTCGTCGGCCACGCCCTCGTCGGCCACGAAGACCTCACAGAACCGGATTTTATACTTACTCATTTGTACAGCCCATTAGTGGCTTTGTATTCGGCCCAGTAGCGGTCCAGTTGTAGATGGGCCTCCCAAGCCCAAGGCTTGGGAGCCCAACCCTAATTTTCTCTATAAATACTCCCTTTGGGAGTAGTTATAGGGGTTACAAAATCATTCTATTGAAACATATTATTGCACTTCTCTCTCTAGCTCTCACTTCTCTCTAGATATACTCTATCAGTCATAACTTCATAATAATTTAATAAAAACAAGAGTTTCAGCTAATCGAATTCCAGCAGCTAAAAAGATAAGCTTAAAAACATTTTCTCTTCTTTAGATTCTTTGGTTTTGTTTATGAAATATTCTCATCTTAGCAATTTAAAAGCATTGCTAATGAAATATTTCATTTTTTCTTGAAGGCTAGCATCGGGCCCAACAACAGCCGAAAACAAGAGAGCAGAGAGAGCATGGATTATAGCTTTTAAAAATTGTTTGAATGCAGCTACTTTCATAGGTTTGAATATCAATATCAAGTCAAACTAAAACAAGTTAAATGTCTAGCAAAAACAGGTATTTCATAAATATAGCTTCGAAAATTTATTGTTTATTTCCAGCCTAGGATTCCTTTATTTTTTAAAGAGTACAATGTATCCCTCAGTTATTACTTATAACTAAAATCTCCCTCACCAAAAACAAAACCACGTGAACACTATTAAAAATTTGGATCAATATTTGGCAATCTTCTACCTCCCAGGTGGAGCAACTCCCTTAATAGTGGTGTTCTAAATTCACCTACTCTGATACTAATCGCGGTGTATTTGAAGTATTTTTGGGCCAGTTCATACAAACTCTTATTAATATTAGCTCCAATTTTTATGCTATTTCAACTTTATATGGTTTAACAAAATTTGAACTGTTCAGTTCTTAAACGAAGGTTCTTCTATAAACCAAATTGAAAAAAAAGAGGGAAAATCTTATAAAAGATAATATGTAACCCCATCTATTCTCATTTTATATTCTTGAGTTCTGAGCATGAGCTTTAAAGGAGTCTGGAGCATGAAGAGAGTATTTTTGCCGGGTTGTAACAGGGGTTTGTTCACAATTCTTTATTTTGAGAGAAATATTATATGATTAAGTTGGTACTAATATAATGAACTACATGGCTCTGCTCCTACTTTCTTTTTTGAGTCATCATATTTCCGTGTTGAAGGAGTATTTTAAGCATGATAGACGTCCACGTAATCTCTCAATTAGTTGAACACATTATGAGCATACCGAAATACGAGTTGCGTTGGATTCGTATCGTAAATATACACAATTCTTCTTCAGGACTCAAGTCCAAATTATTAATAGAAACAAAGACATACGTCTTTCACTCAAGTGCATACTCTTCAGGTTTACTAAATCAACCGTGTTACGGAGATTGACTTAAATTTTGAGTACATTATGGGCATACTGAAATACGAGTTGCGTTGGGTTCCTATTATTCTCTCAATTAATCACATGCTCATTGTTAACTATTTTAGAATCTCAGGATAAAAAAATTCCTCAGTGAAAACTGAAACATGAAGATCTTTACAGGATAGATTCTCAAGTGCACTCAAGAAAGTTCCTGGTGGTCTTATGATGAGGCAAGCAATATGAGGATTAATGTTTCTATAGATTTAGACTCATAATGCTGAAAGTCTTCATGTAGTCATTGGTTTATGAAAATGAGTTTGATATATGAGGTGGCATTTGATGTGCAACTCATGTAGGACACTTTTATTGAGACTAAATTGTTTTGTGCGCATCTATTAAACATTTCACTCAATGGCTACTATATTTTTTTAAATGCAGCTCTCAATAGTATAAAAACAGTATACATTGTGTAGATGAAACAAATTAGTTCTTTTGTTTTATTGTCCTTTGACTAGGTGAAATAGTTTATTTAAGGATGACTTTTCGCTAGGTGCTCTGCTTCTTTTTGCTGGTGTTTGGTATTATGGCTTCATGTTTTTTGAGGTTTGGTCATGGGAATTCCCCAGTAGGATAATTGTTTTTTAGGAAATTTAAAACATTGTAGTCTTATTTCTTATTTGTGATTTTAGGCATGTTTTAGACTTATTTAGCTAATTAACCCTTCTTTTTACATCTATAAACTTTCACATATTTCAGTATCATGAGTAGATTATACAAAGTTCTTATACAAACTGTTAATAGTCTAAATAATATCACTTTTGCCTAAAAAGAGATTGATCGAATAATACAAACTGTTACATATTAATTTGATGGAATGTCTCTCTCACCTTACTCTTCTATCTTGCCTAAAAAGAGATTGATCGATTAATTCCGATACAATTGTAAAGGGAACACTGGCAAAGTTAGAATGTGGTGTGAAAAAATCAAATTCAATACTAGGAGAAAACAAGATCAAATTGCCATCATCTCCCACCACTCAATGACCTAGAAAATGGCTCCATGCTTTCTCCATCAATTGTGTAAAACCTACTTATGAAGGAATCTCTAACATTAATTGTGCGAGAAGACATTTCATTGTCTCCCAATCCTTCCAATGGTTGCCTTTCAGGCCCTCTCAATCCCTCTATCTCCATCGCCACTTCTCTCATAGTCGGCCTTTCCTCTCTCTTCACCTTCAAACACCGGCTCACAATCTTCGCAACTTCCATATATTGCTCGAAGTCCACATCATTAACTATATGAGGATCCATAATTTGAGACATCCGGCCATTTTCAAGTGAAGAAACAAAATAAGCCCCTAGATTCATATCATCATCTGCCCTATCATATGAAATTGCCTTCTCTCCGGTTAAAAGCTCCGCCAGAACAATCCCAAAACTATAAACATCACTTTTATGTGTCAATTGACTCGTGTGGAAGTATTCTGGGTCTAGATATCCAAATGTTCCCTGCACTAAAGTTGTGACTTGAGTTTGGTCAAGAGGAACAAGCCTTGAAGCTCCAAAGTCAGCAACTTTTGCGGTGAGCCTATCATCTAGTAGTATATTGGCTGTCTTTATATCTCTGTGAATGATTGGGGGAGAAGCAGCGGAGTGTAAATACGATAGCGCTCCTGCAGATTCAGATGCCACTCTTAAACGGGTTGTCCATGAAAGATTAGACGATTGGGCTTGTTTATGGAGGTGCTCATATAGAGTGTTGTTAGTTATAAACTCATAGACTAGTAATGGAACTTCCGTCTCTAAACAGCAACCGAAGAGCTTCACAACATTTCTATGATTGATTTGGGAGAGAATGATGACCTCATTGATGAACTGTTCAACATGACGTTTCTCACAAATATTGGACCTTTTTATAGCTACCGCTCCTATATCATAGAGTACTCCTTTGTAAACTGTTCCATATCCACCTTGACCTAAGATCTTTTTTTCATCAAAATTGTTAGTGGCTTTCTCAAGATCTTTCAAAGTGAAGATTTTCATTCTTGCATCATTTGACCCTCCGTTTCCGGCTATTTGTTGTTGTAACAAAATACCACCATTTTGATGGAAAAATTTCTCTCTAAGTTTGCTAAGTCTCCTCTTCCTCAATCCCCAATATATGAATAAGCTTACTACAAGCAATGTTGTCACGCCAGTACTAATGCCTGTGAATCATAAATTGAAGCACAATAATTAGTTTAGAGTCTTGTTTTAAATAATACAAAGTACATGTTGCATTCAATTTTTTGCCAACTTTTCATTTTCTATTCTCAAAAACTTTGTTTTTCCCATTTAAATTTACTACTTTACGAGTATTGTTATTTCTCTCTCCAATGAAGGAAGTATATAATATACCCCAGTTGTCCTTAAATTGACTCCACGTGCAGTTTAAGAAAATAAAGATTCACATATTTGATACACATTGTTAGAAAAGAGAAAATTTTGAAACACATTGTTTTCAGTGAAAACAAAGTCATGCGTAACTATTTTGATATAGGCCAAAAGGTAAACATGTTTGTTGCTTTTGGTCTAATTGAACATTCAAAGCGTGAAACAGGGGCTAAAATAGTCTCTATTTTACTCTAAGGGGGTCGAGGGAAGGGGGCCTGGAGTAAACTGAGATCAAAATCACTTCATTGAGTATTGAACTTGAGACATTCCATAAGGGAGAGTCAGTCTTAATATAGAAGGTTTAACATTTCAAAGTTATGGTCTATACAGTATATGGAAAAATTTATTTATAAAAAAATGATTTTGTATTTTACTTTAAAACATACATAGTATATATGCACATTAATTAATCTTCCTACAATTTGGACTATTTAAGGTTTAACTAATTTTCATAATTACTCAAAAATAGTCTTCGCATAATCGCATGGCCGGAAGATCTATATTTAAGAATATTAATAATAAACAGTTTAATTGTTTTTTTGAACTCTTGGAACATTGATGAATTGACTTTATGAATGATCTTTTGTTTTCTTTCATTTTAAATTAAAGAGAGTGGTCACTTACTCAAACCAACTAATAGCACGGTATTATTGCTAATAGATTTGCGGCAACCCTCTCCACTTTTGTTCCCATCTCCTTCATATCCTTTTCCACACTTACAAGCGTGGCTACCATTTGTGTCATAGCATGTTGCTTCTTCCCCGCAAGGATACTCAGGTGATTGTTTATTATATTTACATTCATCTATATCTGTAAGAAATGGAGTATAAATCAATTAAACCAATGAGAAAAGACTTTAGAGTGTATTATAACAATATGAGAATAAATTAGAAGCGATGGAGATAAACCAAAAATGATATTGATATTTAACAGTATGAAAGGCTAGAAAACTTGATGAAGTTATTTCGCTTCATACTTTCCTGCAAATAAATTTGGAAAATAAAAACCTGTGTCTTTTGTCCATTACTGGATTTTACTGGAGTAATAAACTAATTAATAATAGTCACAATAATGATTAATGCGAGTCTAATTTATTAAAATTGAAGAAAATAGAGTATGCTGAAATTGGTGGAATGAATCAATTTAGTGATCATATGGAACTCTGTCTTTTGCCTTTGTTTTCATACTATACATTTATATTGCTTACTCCCTCCGTCCCAAAAAGATGGGCCAAATTGACATTTTTTTGTTAATGGTGCTGAAGTTTGACCAATGATATTTTTATACAAAATTATTTTAAATATTAAAATTATATGAGCATATTCTTTATTTAAAAATATTTCATAAAAGTATAAAATTGATAAATTACACACAAATATAATAGTTAAAATGATTGTCTAAACTTTAACCCCATTGACTAAGAAAAGTCATATTGACCAATCCTTTAGGAATGGAGGAAGTACTATTAAGTAAAGTGTTGGTCCTCAAACACATTTTAGTTCAATGACATTACTATGACATTCCCAATAAAGAAGTCATAGGTTCAAAACTCATTTGAGTCAAGAATGTCGACATAGTACGTACTAGTTGTTAGGTCTCTTAATCTTGATAATTCCCTAATATTAGACTTTGGAACTTAGTTATATTTATGTATATATATGCTGCTTTAAATTTATTCAAAAAAATACTCATAATATCGAAAAATAAAAAGAAACGTACCAAACGTATGAAAAGAAAAATGAAAGAAAGGTATGCATGCACAAAAGTTTAATGAATCGTTCGTTCCTAATTGCAAAGTCATAATTTGAGTGCTGCTAGAAATATAGTTTTTTATGTTTGCTAGATATATAAGAGGGTCTCTAGATATATAGTTTTTTATGTTTGCTTTAGTGTTTGGGACCAAATGACCAATATAATGGGAGGCCAAAACGGGGAAGAAGCGGAACAAATTTTGATTTTGGTGCGTCTGAGGGTCACGCAGGGCGTGCGTGAGGCTACACACGGCGTGCGTGGCAAGAAAATCAAGCGGAAGAGCTACTTCCAGCCACGCACAACGTGCGTGGAAGGCAATCACGGTGTGCGTCACTATAAATACACCCTAATCCCATTATCCTCATTCCAAAAACTCTATAGCCATTTCTACAAGCTCTATCTCTTCCATCTCTTCAATCCTAACACATAAAACATGGTTTTTGAGGCGAAGAACGTTATCAAATAATTAATTCTTCTGGTAAGTGTGTTTGTTGCCTAATTCATATCGTTTGTCCATTTCTTGATTTCTCTCTCCTAAATTGTAGTCCTTCGAACCTATATCTTTCTAGGATCGTGTGAGTGACCTCTCAAGATAGGGTTTGACGTTTAAGATTCGTTGCTTGTCTCGAGTTGAGGACTATTGTAACCAAAATTACTATTTTGTCCTTATTAAATATTAACTAGGATTTGAGCTATGAATTGAGTTTCTTTCTGAAATTTTATGAGTATTTCGGGTATTATATGATGGATATATGATCTATGATTTTATGTAAATTTTGAACATATGATTTTGGGGGAATTTGTCAAATTACTTTGTTATGGTAGAAATTGTGGTGTTTGAGAAAAAGTTATTCATGGATTAGAAAACTGTGGTGATTGTTTTGGCATGAATTGAAGTATATTTTGAGCTTATTTTCGTTGGTTGTTTTGCAAATATATTCTGGCTTTAGAATACCCCAATTGGATTATTTAGATGGTGGTAGTAAATAATGCTACTTTTGAGAAGTAGTGGTTTGTGTTAAATCCTCTTTTTGGAAAGTGTTGTGAGATCAAATCTTTTGGGAAAAGTTATATATTTTTAAATGTATAATTTGGTATGAATATTCACATATATATTCTGGAGTTTGAAATATCCTAATTGGATTATTTTGAATATGGTATTAAATACCATTTTGAAACTAGTTTTGAGTAGGCCCTGATTTGTGAACTTTGACTTTGAATTGGAGATGTTTGACATATGATTTTGAGACCTGAATTTGAAATAAATATTTTGAGAATATTTTGAAGTTAAGTGATATGAGAGTAACCTATGAACTAGATGTTCACAATGATATTTGTGTAATCTATGAACTACATGTTTATAATAATATGTGAGTAATTTATGAACTACATATTTATAATGATGTGTGAGTAATCTATGAACTACACATTCATAATGACATCCTAAGTAATCTATGAACCTTATGTTCATAATGACAAGTGGAGTAATCTATGAACTCCAAGTTCATAATGAGATTTTGAGTAATCTATAAACTACAAGTTTATAATGATCTTTAGAGTGGACAGTATACGGGGCCATCGTGTTCGTCTAATCTCCTATAATTTCACCAAAAGGAAATGAAATGGCTGATGGACAGTATACTACGAAACACCCCAAAATGCCCTTTTACATTTGACTATAGAGTATATCGAGATGAGACTTTTAACATTATACTAATACTTTATGGTACTCGGCCCATCAGCCATTTCAATATGGTTGCTATTTGAGAGACTAAAAGTGTGTTTTTCCCTTATTTCTTTCAATTACACTTATTTCCTCCATTGAGGGGCGTTGATGTCACCCCCTCACCCTAGTGGAACCACTTCCAACAATTACTGACCACCATGTCTTGAAACCATACAACCCAACCACACCTTATCCACTACGCCTGCACGTCCACTGGCTCAACCCTACGCCTGCACGTCCACTGGCTCAACCTCGCCTCTCTCCACTGCCCTCGCCCAGGCTAAAACAAACTGCACAATAACCCCTACTTTGACTTTGGAAGTCGAGCCGCCATGCCACCGATTTGGAGCCGTCTCTGTAGAATGACTTCAAACCGTGATTTGAAGTCATCTTCGCTGCATAGCACAAACGGTTTGTTGTGAAGAAGACCAAGGTGCCATCCCACTGAGAAGAAAAAGAAGAAAAATAAATGATGTGTGGAATGATAGGGGCAGCGGCGTCGATGGTAGAACGATAAAGCAACAGAGGGGCTAGAGGTGCGACGAAAGAGATTGGCTAGCCGAGCGGTGAATAAGGCTGTAAGAGGTGTTTTCAGCGTTGGTGAAGACGCAATTTCTTTGGCGACTACGGCGCCAAAATTGAACGAAGGGGTAAGAGTATCCCACAACATCGCCATCATAGAGGGAGAGAGGTGACTGGTTAGGGCATAAGTCTTTTATAAAATTATGTTTTTTAACATATATGATACACATGTAATTTATATGTGTATGTTTGTATTTTTAGTTAGTTTTGTTGTTTGATACTTTGGAAATTACACACTTTTGGTGTAATACGTTGTGTTTGTAAAATATTTGTGATTTGTTTAGATTAGGTATATTATGAGCTAAAACAGGTTCATGTTCAATCAAGAGACCATTGGTGAACTACAAAAGTGGAAGGAAGGTGCAAAAATGCAAGACAAAGAAGAAAGATCTCATTTTTGGGCTGTACCCGGTCGGGTATACCATATACCCGACCGGGGTACCTACTTGTTTTGCAAATCAAATCGGATCCAAAGAGAAAGGAACGTGCAGGGAAGATTTTGACCACGATCAAGTGTCTATACCCGATCGGGTACACCGACACACCCGATCGGGTATGCCTATAAAATCTATTCCATAATCGATTGGGTGTGCATATGTTACACGTTTCTGATGATACTCAATCGGGTACCGTAGATATACCCGATCGGGTACACGACCCTGCAGACCAAAAAACCTATAAATACACCTCATTCCCTCACAATAAAATCACTGATTCACACATACTTCTAAGCTCAGTTTAGACAAGTTCTTTCTTTATATTTTCATCTTGTTTAGTCTCCAAATGAGGAGCTAAATTCTTTCATCTTGGTTTTGCTACTATGAAGCTTAATGAATTGTAAGTTGTGAGTTATTTTCTTTAATCTTCTTCCTTGAATATTAATTATTAGTTCTTTCCTTAATACTATATATCTCTATATTAATGTTGAGGAGTGTTGCGAAGATGACAATTAGTTAACATCTTGACATTAGTTATAGTAGTATTTTCTTCCTCTATATTAATGTTGGGGAGTGTTGCCAAGATGACAATTAGTTAACATCTTGATATTAATTATAGTAGGATTCATCTTCTTTAATAATATTCTTAATTGAATATTAATTAATTCCTATTCATATTTCATTTTAATATTTTGAGCATTACTTAAAGGATCAACTAGTTTTGTTTCATATATTAATTATTACTAGAATCAATTGATTAATACGCTTGTTATTAATTCGGTTCATTCAACAGTAGTAAACTTGGATTATTAATGCATGCGTCTCATGGTTAATAATCTAAGGGGAATTAATTATATTGATTAAACCAATAAACTGCTTGTGTTGAGGTTATCAATCTCAATCGTTTTCATCTTAAGTTTATTGCTACTATTGGGTTAATATACAGCGCGTGTTCTATATTGATTCAGTAATAAGTTTTATTAATGAACGCGTCTCGTTATTAATAACTACCCTCGATGAATTGGATATACTCCTCGGTTGAGTATTCGAGAGGAAGATAGTTAAAGATATAACCGGGATCGACAAACATTTCATTAAGTGGATAAAAGCAAAACCAAGTACTTATCTCTATTAATTAAACTTAAACAAGTTGTTGATCTTAGTGTTAATTAAATTAAATCAAATCATATATAAAACCCCTCTTGTTACTAGAATTTAATTAAATAGAAAAGTATCACTTTCCCTGTGGATACAAACCTTACTACACTATACTACGTATAAGTGTTGTATTGTATTTATTATTTTGAGTGCACACCACGACAAAGTGCACGTCAAATTTGGCGCCGTTGCCGAGGAAATGCAATTATTTTTCTTTTATTTTATTTCAAGAAAAAAAAAATAATAAACAAAATATAAAGAATCTTTACTTTTCTATTTTCTAGCTTGGTTTGAGTATATGGTAAGAACCCAATCTATAAATCAACTCACCAACCAAACAAATCCCGAAATAGAACAAGCCTTCGAGAGGTTGCGAAATTTATTTCCACACACACCCTCGGAGGAATCATCAAACGTTAGCTCTAGCTCTAGCGAATCCGAGGAGTCTATTCAAATGGCTCTCGATACAAGAACACTACGGGAGCTCACTGAATGAAGGTAATACATTTGAGCTAAAATTTGGGCTCATACATTACTGACATCCTTCCATGGCCTAAGAGGAGAAGATCCAAATAAGCACCTTTCGGAGTTCCATATTGTGTGCACAAGCATGTGCCCCAATGGAGTCTCGGAAGAACAAATCAAATTGAGGGCTTTTCCATTCTCCCTCAAAGACACGGCAAAAGACTGGCTATTCTATCTTCCCTCGGGAAGTATAGATACATGGGCGACAATGAAAAAATGCTTCTTGGATAGGTACTATCCCGCCTCCATCTCATCCTCTTTGAAAAAACAAATAAGTAACATCGAGCAAAAAGAAGATGAGACATTATATGAATATTGGGAGCGTCTCAAAACGTTGTGTGCCAGTTGCCCATATCATGGGTACACCGAGCAAGACCTCATCCTCTATTTTTATGATGGTCTTGCGGATCAAGCTAGACGCATGGTGAATGCGGCATGTTGAGGGGGAATTGTTAACAAAACCCCTTCTCAAGCAAGGAACCTCATCTCGGAGTTGGCCGAGAACTCTAGGCATTACAATGGGCGGTCCTCAACCTGAAGGGTTGCCGCAGCAGAATCCAACACCTCGTTGGAAAAACAAGTTGCCGGTTTGACTTCTCTGCTCAAAGAACTTCTTCTAAAGTCAAAGACTCAGGAGGTCAAAGCTTGTGGCATTTGCACATCAACCGGGCACCCCACTTATTCGTGTCCATCACTCCAAGAAGAGCAAGTCAATGCCTTGGGCTTCCAAGCACATCAACAAAGGAGGTATGATCCGTTCTCAAATTCTTACAACCCTGGATTGAGGGATCATCCAAACTTGAGATATGGAAGCCCCCAACAATCCAACCCAACTTCTCAACCACCTTTCAACACTCAATGCTCAAATTATCAACCTAATATGTCAACTGATGACATGATCCGAACTTTGACCTCAAACATGGTTAGCATGATACAAAACATGGGATAATTCCAACAAACCATGATACAATTCCAACATGAGACAAAGTCAAGCATTAAAAATTTGGAAACTCAAGTTAGCCAAATCTCAAATGGCGTGAGCCGACTTGAAGCGAAGGACTCGGGTAAACTTCCATCTCAAACGAAGCAAAACCCGAGACAACATGTGAATGCCATCATGTTGAGAAGTGGGGCGACATTAAAGGAGGTAGAAAAGAATGATCAGAAGATTGAGGAGATGTACCCTGAAGAAGAAGTTCAGCCGGAGGAGAAGACCACAAAGGCCAAATTACCACCATTGTCATCATACGAGCCACTCCCACCATTTCCGGAAGCACTCAAAGAAACAAGGAAGCTGGAGAGAAATGCGGATATCTATGAGACTTTCGCCAAGTGTGAAGTAAATATTCCACTCCTTAACTTAATTAAAAGTGTCCCTCGATTCGCTAAATTTTTAAAAGAATTATGTACAATCAAGAGGACACAACACTCAAAGGGAAAACAACCAAGTGAAATTAGTGAACATGTCTCGGCAGTTTTTCAAAAGAAACTCCCAAAAAAATGTACTGACCCGGGCATGTTTACTATATCGTGCAAGCTAGGAGACACCATTTTTAGGGCAATGTTAGACTTAGGGGCATCAATTAACATGATCCCCTATACTCTATATAATTCTTTGAACCTTGGCCCTTTAAATAAAACAGGTGTCATAATTCAACTGGCTGATAGATCAACTGTTTCCCTGAAAGGGGTAGTAGAAGATGTACTAGTTTCGGTAGGTGATCTAGTGTTTCCTACTGATTTGTACGTACTTAAAATGGAGAATGATGAACACGAAGTCCCTATTTTGTTAGGGAGACCGTTTTTTTAAAAACTGATAATTCAACGATTGATGTTTCTAACGGACTTTTAACTATGGAATTTGATGGAAGGAAAATAGAATATAACATTTATAATTCTATTAAAAATCACTCTCTCTTTAAAAAATCAATCTTGATCATTGAGCAATCACTAGATAAACCACCGGCGGTTGAGGTGGTGGCAAGAAAGAAAGCTCAGCCTTACTGGAAAAGGCTGGAAAAAAAAATTGAAAAATGACCAAACAGGGACTTGAAGAATGAAACAAGAGATGTTCACGATCCCACATAAAATTAAAAAAAAAACATCGTGCCGCGACGTTAAATAAGGGGCTTTTTGGGAGGCAACCCAAATTTGTATTTTGATTACTTTTCATTTATTTGATTGTGTGTGTGTGTAAACATTTACAAAAAAATTAAAAAAAAACACAGGTTTTGAAGAATTAAGCATATACCCGGTCGGGTATACTACCCTATTCGGTCGGGTATATGGTTGAAAATTAAATCTGGGCACTACGGCGGAAACTCCCCGATCGAGTATACTTTTATACTCAACTGAATCTATTTTTCCCAGGAGGACCCGATCGGGTACATCATTATACCCGGTTGGGTATAATCTGAATTCAAGATCCGGAGGCTTACCCGATCGAACAACGAAAAAGACACATACCCGATCGGGCACATGTACACTAACCGGTCGAGTATCGGTGGAAAAGCCAAACTCAACTCACTGCCTCAAAAAACCGTCCAGGTATTTCAAACATCTGATTGGGTAAACCAGCAAAAACTCAACAAAACGCACATACCCGATCGGGTATGACGGGGGTACCCGATCGGGTATACATGCGATTTAATCTATTTACACGCCAAACTCACTCATCTTCCCCAAATTTCTTCCCCAAATTTCGAACCCTCCTCTCCCAAACTCCATTTTTACACCTTCTCTCTGTCATATCTCCCTCAAACCTCCACCAAATCCTCTCATTCTACCACCAAAACACTCCCCTCACTCTCCTCTACATCTCCATACCAATTAACCCCACTTCCCCTTCATATCTCAAAAGTCCAAAATAAACCTACCCCATTACCCAAGGCCCAATTTTTCAAGATTGAACTAGCATTCCCTGGCTCCAAGGAAGGAAAGGGCAGAGACCTCCAACGCTAGAGCACCTATTCCAAGTTTCGAGGACGTCCGCTTCGCCAATAATGCACACCGGAGAAAGTGCACGTCAATATACTACATCCGTCCCGTTGGAAGGTTCCCATAGCAAAACAACACGGTTATTTATGCAATAATTAAATAAAGTACTCCGGGTATACTTTGAGAAATAATTTTAATAGGTATATATTATAAGGTAGTTAGTATTGATAACTGTGATGTTATAAATGTATTATGTTTAATGTTTAATGATTAATTTGTGACTTAAGATTGTTAATTGTTTCCTAAAATGGAAATGAGAATTGTCAATTTTATCCAAATTGAAAATCAATCTTAGTTTTATGCAAGGATGATGTGATAGTACGGAGTACTATTTTAGACATTACATCTAAGGTAAGAGCATCCTCATCCATATGTTTATTTAGGGATCTGATGATATAGATAGATATTTTTTGAGATAATGATTGAGATAATGAGATTATTTGATTAAAAAAATCTAGTGTCAAATTTTAAATCTAGTATTATTAGAGATTATTCCCAAAGACCCAAATTTTTAGGTTCCTCTCTCAAAATATGAAATACTAAGGGTCACAAGCATTAAATTTGAACTTGATTTCCATTGCAACATTTGCAAGTGATCCATACATCACTTCCAAAAAGTAATGATGGGGATAAAAAAATCAAAAATCAAAGTGATTTAAGATCATGGTTGAGAATAAATTAATTGGTGAGAAAATTATTTAAGATTTTCTTAATGACGTGATAATAACAAACTAGGGAGTATAAAAAACTGTAAAATTAAAAAGCACGAATGGAGATATTATAAGATGAATGGGAAAGAATGAATCTTAGGAAAGAGTAAAAAGTCCTTACTATAACATTCATGCGGGCTGTAAGGAATCCCGTCATATCCGTCTTTGCATTTACATCGGTACCCACACCGGAATTCCGTCTCCACACACTCTGTGTTTGGGCCGCAAACATACCCACCGCCGTCTGTATCAGCGCTTTTACAAGTCTGGTTCCGATTCCCGACGGCCCAATTTACGACCAGAGGCGCCGAGTCAAACCTCAGACGCATTAGATCCTCCGGGATGAAACCATACCACCCTTTTTTCGCCACAAAAGAATAGCTGCAGTTGTTGAACTTCCACACCTTTTTATCGAAGGTGAGGCTCCTGGCCTCAGCCTCGATGTCCCTGAGCCCAATCGCCGGAATATTCGTCCGGCAACACCCGAACCCAGAGCAGTTCCCGACGTCCTTCTTTTCCGGGGCTCTGTCACAAATCTGAACGCACCCAGTCGCGAATCTACTGCCCTCCTTCGAGCTTCTGAACACTCCATAAGTGTTACAGCCGACGGTGTAGAAAGTGTTCGCTTTACTGGAAACGGTGAAGGCATTTGTGACATTAAGCCAATCGTGTTTGGCTGGGATACGTTTGCCGGATTCTGTGTAACAGTCGCTGGATACTTGCTTCAGAATATCCATCTGCCCTTTACCGTAATCAATGGCTGTGATTTGGGACTCCCTTTTCTGGGTTTGAGAATTTTGGGAGTAGGTCGTCCATAACTTTGAGTCTTCGCAGCTGAGAGTGAAGTCTCTGTTCAAGGCACATTTCTCCCCGACGCCGAACGGGTAGTATATCGTAACATTTCCGCACTTGCTCGGGCAGCCCAGCCCGGATCCTCTAGATTCGGTCTGCGCCGCGCTCGCCGCCAAGGCAAATCCAGTCGCCAGCAGCAACGCCGCTGCAGCTGCGGCGGTCAACTGCATTTGCATCGTCGTCTTCATTTCTTGTGAGGAATACTCTAATTCTTTTGCTTTTAAGTTGTTTAGATCGTACAGTATGTCATGCATCAAGTTACCCTGAATTAAGTAGCGAGTGTTTAAGTAATCAAGTGTGCATTTATATTGCTGGTGACTGGTGAGAAAAATGCTACCATCCTAAAATATTCGTCAAATTGACTTTTCTTGGCCAATGACAATTAACTTTGATCAATGATACTTTTTAATATAAAATTATCTAAAATATGAAAATTATATCAAAATGTTCCTTATTCAAAATATTTTCATAAAAGTATAAAATTTACTCCGTATAATTTATATACAAATATAATAATCAAAATCATTGTCCAAAGTTTGTTATCATTGACCAAGAAAAGTCAATATGACGAACTTTTTCGAGACGGAAGTAGTCATTGTAGCGAGCAGTAGACACCATTTTACACCACAACTCACAATTTGACCAGCATTTTATGATGAGAATTAATTTTTCATAGATAAAAAAATATTTACCATGTCACGAACAAAAGAAAATTGTCTGTGACATAGACAATTTTTTTGTCTATAAAAAACAATTTTGTTTACAAAACACGGATCGAATTCTCTATATACACTCCCTCCGTTTCACAATCTTTGACACAGTTTGACTTGTCAAGAATTAAGAAAAAAATTGTACTAAAGGATAAATTTTATTGTAGAGTACACTGTTTGGCATTGTTTGAACACTGTTTAGCATTTTTTGAACACTGTTTGGCACTGTTTGACATTGTTTTACACTGTTTTGGTAAAGATTTGTTTACCAAAGAAGGAAATAAAGAAATGTGTCATTGATTGTGAAACAGCCAAAAAGGGAAAGTGTGTCAAATATGGTAAATGGGAGGAGTACATTTCAGCGTGTATAATGTCGCGTACACAAACCATTATTATTGTTGATGATGAAGTCTACTTCATAATTATCTTCTCCACTTTTATTATTGCCTATTGGTCCGCGTCATAACTCGTTCTGCTTTAAAAGTTGAGAACGTTCCTGATTCCTCGAACCTTAAAAGCATCAAAAGCACGTTTTGTACTACCTCCATCCAAACCATACGGAGTAATTTTTGTCGTGCTTGCCTATAGATATGTCAAAGTTTGTAAAAATTCCACACGGCAGAGATGTGTACTACCTCCATCCAAATATGTTTGGGGCGTGAGACACAAGTGTTCAGAAATACTTCCTCCGGTTCTTATTTAAGTTCCCAGTTTGACTTCACACATATTAAGAAAATGAATTTGACTTTACTGTGGAGTGCACTGTTTGGCACTGTTTGGCACTGTTTGGACATTGTTTGACACTGTTTGGCACTGTTTTGCACTGTTTTGTTTCCTAAAATGGAAGTGTGAATTTAAATAAGGGACATCCCAAAAAGGAAAGTGGGAACTTTAATAAGAACCGGAGGGAGTAGTGAAATTGTGAAATTGGTATTAAATTGATAAAATTTAAATAAAGTAAGAATGAATTGTAACACCTAAATATTATCAAAAAAATGACACCTCATCACTGAGGGCTCCAACCCTGATGAGAGGGTAAATTGAACTATAATACTCCCTCCGTCTCATATTTAACTCCGGTTTTGATCGGGCACGGGTTTTAAGATAGTGAGATTTGTGTGGTGGAGACTGGAGAGTTATGCAGAGGAGAGAGAAATGTGTAAGAATGATTGTGAATCACATATTCTTAACCAAAAAGGGAAAAGGGAGATAAATTTGGGACGGACCGAAAAGGAAAGAATGAAGATAAATACGGGACGGAGAAAGTAATATCTAACATAGTGTTGGAAATATTTTCTAACACATACGGAGTAGTTAGTACTTGCACAAACTATCTTGATTTTAGTTTTACTAGACCGGGGTACGTAGTGTAAATGGAGAAAGGAGAATGATGTGGGCGACAAGTGCAAGTGCGCCCTCCTCAATTTGCTTTTTAGTTTAATAAAGTATTATCATAATGGTACGATCGAATGACCGGAGAAGTTAAATAAACTTAACTAGGGATAGCTAGTGTGTGAATGGAAGAAATTCTAAGGAGACTCACCCACTCGGAATCGTTACTATGGTCTATAGCACTCAATCGTCAGTGATGACGGTACTAACCACAGGCGGTAATCACCAAGGAAAGTCACTTGGCCTCAGTCACCGGACAGTAAACAAGGCCGGCTTGAATTGACACATTAAGAGGTCAGTTGTGAATCGAGATTTTTTATTAAATAAAATGTACTGTATAGATCTAATGTGTATGACATATGATTTGCTATTATTTGGACTTGGACTGTTCGGTGTATAAAGGTGTTTCAAAAATGAAAATGGGTTCCTATTAATAATTTAAACAATTACTACCTCCGTCCCAAAATTATCTACTTATTTGACTGGGCATGAGTTTTAAGATAGTAGAAAATGTGTGGTGGAGGGTTGTGCAGAGGAAAGAGAAATGTGTAATGATGGAGTAATGGGACTAGGCCCAGAACCTAATCAGCTCAAGCCCCGAACTTGAACCCGTGGATCCAAGTCCACAATCGGAAGAGTAACGATCAAGCAATTAATGCGCTATTAATTATGTATTTAATTCCGTATTAATGTTGTAATTAATTAGTCATTATTATCGATAGACGTTACGATTTGTATACGCCTATAAAAGGCGGGTTGTAATTCAGATTAGATGAGGCAATTTGTATATGCTATTTCTGGCTAACTTTCCATATTCGTACTTTCATAATTCCTGCTTGAGTGTTCTTACGTAGCTTTCCTAAAAGTCTACGAGCGTCCTATTTTGGACCAACATTGGTGCTTTCATTGAGAGCCTCTATTGATCTCTCACATCACTTTAGTAGGAAAAAATCAAGAAATTCATCCCAATCCAAGGTGCTACAGTTCCACTTCCTCCTGTTCTCTTCGCCAATCACAGCTGGATGTTGTGCACCGACGTCGCTGCTGGTCTCCCTCATCGCCACGCCTATTCATGAGATAGGTCTTCAAATGTGCGCCCACCTAATTCCTATGGAGCAAGAGTCTGCTATGCGTTAAAGTGGATGGACCAAGATTACACTAAGATCAAATTTGATTCTCCTCAAGGATGACGGGCTGAATTTTCAGCAACGGATTCGGGCCCGTTTGGTTCTAAAGCTAAGTTTCCAAAAATCCTCTATATTTGATACAAAAAAAAATCATAAATTCAAACATTTGAAAAGATATTTTAAGTGGTTTAATTGCTTTTACTCTTGTTAAGCGTGTGTAATTTTAACATTGAAAAACGGGCTTATGAAATCCGATCACTCACGTACACCGGGCGAGCACACACACTCGTACACCGGCCGAGCACACACACTCGCGCCACCGGGTCACGTCATATGAGTGTGACGATGAATAAGTTCCAATATAAATGTTAATACCGCACACCCTTGACTTCATACGAGTTCTTGCGTGCTCTTACCACTTCTTAGTGCATCACACTCCGACCTCGGGGGACGAGTCACCCGTTCAAAAGTCTTTGCTTGCGGGTTCGAACTACTAACCTCGGGCGGCGAGTTAAACTCTTGTTAGGGGCCTAGAGCCACGCTTCTCGGAGCAATTTTGTCACTTAATTGACATTCACATTTCTCGAAAAGGTTGATATACTTTAGTTCTTTGGGGTTGGATTATCCGTTCGAGTGAGGAGTCCGCCTCACTTACTCGTGGATTCAATCTTTCTTTCGGAGACTGGGTTGAGGCCTAACTTGGGAACTTGATGTCACTCTTTTCAAGTAGTGAGACCGACTCACTTACACACTGAACCGTGGTTCGACACCAGGCCAGATGCTCTATATATTCTACACTCGTTTCTTTTATGTGTAGGTACAACTGAATGAAGTGGAGGACTGATGGTCTTACCGTCTTCAAGGAAGCAAATGACAAACCTGACGAGTCTGAGCCCGACGAGAAAAACAGTTCTATCCACCCTATTCGCAGATGACGACCATTGCAATAAAGGATGAGGATCTCACCTCTTGCTTCAACTTGGGGGTGTCAGATGTACTCTTTTTCCCTTCATTAAGATTTTTTCCCATTAGGTTTTTTCCTAATGAAGGTTTTTAATGAGACATCTCCCCAACACGGACAAGGGTGGGGATCTTGTAGTCTCGGAGAAGAGCAATTGACTTGGACTACTCCCTCTTAGCCGAGTCTACTACTCGACTAAGGGAGTGGGGGACTCGTGATGGAGTAATGGGACTAGGCCCAGAACCTAATCAGCTCAAGCCCCGAACTTGGACCCGTGGATCCAAGTCCACAATCGGAAGAGTAACGGTCAAGCAATTAATGCGCTATTAATTATGTATTTAATTCCGTATTAATGTTGTAATTAATTAGTCATTATTATCGATAGACGTTACGATTTGTATACGCCTATAAAAGGCGGGTTGTAATTCAGATTAGAGGAGGCAATTTGTATATGCTATTTCTGGCTAACTTTCCATATTCGTACTTTCCTAATTCTTGCTTGAGTGTCGTACGTAGCTTTCCTAAAAGCCTACGAGCGTCCTATTTTGGACCAACATGTAAGAATGATTGTGAACCACAAATTCTTTGCCAAAAAAGGAAAGAGGAGATAAACTTGGGATAAACCGAAAAAGAAAGAATGAAGCTAATTCCGGGACGGATGGAGTACTTTATAGAGTACTCCTCTCGTTGGGAATTCTTGACCGGAACCGCCGTCTGGACGGCGGCATTTGGGGTCCTTTCCGGTGAAATTGTTTTATGAAATCCTTATAGCATGTTCTTCATCAAGTCTAGTTTATCTACAAAAAAAATCAGCTAAAAATTCAATCGGGAAGGCCGCCATATGGCATTTGAAAGATAACTGCGCCGGAATATACATATAAAATGCAGTTAACTTCAAAAAAATATTTGATGACCTTCCCAATTGAATACTTAGCTGATTTTTTTTGTGAATAAACTAGATTTGATGAAGAACATGCCATAAAAAATTCATCAAAAAAGCCGACCGGAAAGACGCTGAAACGCCACCGTCGGGATAGCGGTTCTGATCCGGAATTTCGGACCTGAATATTTCTCCACTTTATATATATAATATATAGAATAAAAATCAAATGAGAACAATGCTTAACGTGAGACGTGAGAAAACCACATTTACCCCAACGTGTTGCACAACGAAGCTTGTATATTGCACATTTTCATATTTTCATAATATTTACCAAAATGCCACTGTACGTGTTATTTAATATAGGCATAATTCGAGCAAATTAATCGAAAATGTGCAATAGAATAGCTCAATTGTGCACCACGTTAATTTAAATGTGACCGTTCTCACGTTAAGCATCGTTCTCACTAGAACCGCATTATATATATAAGAAAATGGGTCTGCTATTTTTGGAGGCCCTGTGCAGTAGCCCAGCTTGCACAGCCTACGGTCCTGACAGTAAATATTTTATTTATATATATATATATATATTCAAAATCCTTCTGACAAATAATATTTGTTTCGTTAAGGCATAGATAAAAACGAATTCAGCTTGAAAATCCACTTTTACAAATGATATGTAAGACAAAATGAAAAAAGTTTGATCGTACATGAAATTATAATATTTGAATTGTATCTAAATTATAAATAATTAACGTTGTTAGTTCAATTTTAAGGCCAACCGAAATACCGAATTGTTTGATCTGTAGTAATGTTTTTGCACCCAACATGAATTGTTACTCGTACATGAATTGCTTTCTCATATTGTTGGCCTTCATGGATAATTTTCTGGCCTTTAACAATATGTTAGAAGGCCAACATGAATTTAATTTTTTTTTGCATCCAGCAGTTGCCATAATTGTTTTCTCATATTGTTGGCCTTCAACATATTGTTCATCGCACTAACCTTCAAATTATAAAACATACATTTGATCTGTAGTTTAAAATATTTTTTTTAAGAAACTAAAAAAAATATTGAAAAATAGCTAAAATGATTCTATACGGTAACTTCAGTTAATTCGCCCAGAAAATTAACTCTAACCTTACTTATTTTGACTAGTATACAATTCGGTGCGCGAAATCAAAAGTCACCTGTTTGACAAAAATTTAGCTGATAAAGTTAATAAACCGAAAAACATGATCACCAAACATGCTCGCAGTTTTTGCATGCATTTTCAATTCTATAAATATCATTTTCAATTATTCCAATTGTTGTAAATATTATGCATATCGTTAAAATTGAACTAACAACGTTTTATTTATAATTTAGACACAATTAAACTTTTACAACTTCATGTACGATCAAACTTTTTCATTTAATTTTGTCTTACATTATCATTTGTAAAAGTGGATTTTCAAGCTGAATTGTGTTTTAGCAATGTATTGCTTTAGGGGACGTTTGTTTCTTTGCACATTAAAACTTTACACACGAAATGATTGCATGTAAAGTTTAGGGCGGTGATTAGTTTGCATGTAAAATAGAAATACATCATTTGGCTATGTGTGCAATCTATTTTTAAATTACATGCAAACTACTTGCATTGTTTGTTTGGAAATAACTTCATACGTAAAACATATGTAGTCAAACGTGTTAAGTAAGCTTTGATCAATTCAACGTGCAACCTGGTAGTCAAACCATTTGGATATAATTGAATGACAATTTACTAAAAATTCTTAGAAAATAAGTAAAATGCTACTAATTCACTATTCTACGTAATCAAATATCATAAAAAAATCTTAGAAATAACTAAAATGCTACTAATTAGATTTCTCCATTCAAGATAGCTCTAACATAAATCAACTTTGCATCTTCATCTGGCATGAGTAAACAAGAATCTGTTTTGCCTTTGCTAGATGATATAACTCCAAATGCACGAATCGCCTGCTCCTTGCTTAAATCTGGCAGATTCATTATCACCTGCAATATATGTGGCTTAACATCATCGGCAACATTAAAACGATCGAAAAATGTTGTCACTTTCTCAAACTGCTTGTTTGACGTAGCACACATTTCCAAAACTGTTTCTATTTTTTTTTGGAACACTTCAGCATGTTTATCAAACGCATTCTTCTTTGGTTTTTTTGATGGCGCCTCAAATTCCTCCTTGATTGAAATACCAAGGTTGCGCTTCTTGGTTTTGTTGATATCAGGTGGTGAAAAAATTTCATCATTCGTAGTATCAAGATCCACAGCTACACCAAAAAAATCATCCTGAATAACAGTTTTTGGCACATGAGCTCCTTCTTGAGGTGCATTTGCTTTTCCTAAACTAGTCACCATTTCAGCTGGAGTTTCACACTTATCCCCGGTTGCCCATTCAACACCAAATATTATCGCTAGCTCATCAAAATAAGGGAATGACTTGTATCTAAGATGATCCGAGTCTCTATGGCCCTACAATGACATTACCGGTTACAAAAAAGTCACAAATGATATATAAGCATATTTAACACATACAATAGTCACAAATGAATACACGCATAGTACCTTAATCCAAGAAACCCAAACTTCATTATCACAATTCACCATTTTGGTTTCCTCATTCCAGCCAAAACCTGAAGCACCCCTCATCATAGAAAATTCCTTATATTGTGTTTTTAAAGTCCTCAACCTATTTTTAATATTTGGATCTCCCAAAATATGACAACCATGTTACATAGCAAGTAAAATGCCCTCCTATCCATTCTAATGCTATCTACACATTCTATATCGTCATCCCAAATCATACTTCTAAAATTGACACGTCTAATTTGATACCTCTCATAAGTACTTCCTTTTTGACATCTCTTCCTCTTCCGTAAAATAAAAGTGTCTCTATAATATTCTAACATGGCAAGTACAATGAATAGAAAATTTCTAAAATTTAACGCAACAACATAAGCTGCCATGCACATAGTGATTTCGTCTTGCAATGAGCCGTCCATGATCAACACTAACAAAAAAATGCAACTCCATTTAATCAAAGGTAATACATTTTTTTATTTACTGCCTGTCTTTTAGAGCTTGTTATTATTGATTCACAAAAGTGGTTTACATATCACAACTTCCAGATTACTATATGCAAGCATAGGAGACAGGGATAATCATTAACTAAAACTAAATCTGGCAAAAATGTGATGCTAGAAAAAGAGCAGTAATTAGTTACATGTATTACTTCCTATTCCTATATATATATATATATACTCGTATAACTTATATATATATGTATATATATTACGTATCTAATAATATACAATAAGTCTGATCACTACGAACGCATTTAGAAGAGTAAAGCTAAAACCCTACCAGATCGATGAGACATACACATTAAGCTCTAAACATACAGTAGCAGAAGAAGTGATAAATAAGCAAAGGGTGTATCAAAAGCTAAATAACTCTGTATTATATTATATATATACACACATAATACTAGGGATAGATTATATACAATAAACCAGAAGCACTTACTCTTCGATCCACTTTCTCAAATAAAGGCGAAACATAATTTGATAATCTCTCAAAAATAAATTCCACAAATTTAATTTCTAGGCACACAAAAACATCTCAAATAAACATGTCAATTAACTAAAAAAAAGAACTACAAACTTACCTCTTGCAATACGGAGAGCAGGGCAACGCAATAAGGAGATGTGTGGAGATATGGTTTACGATTTTGTGTTTTTATATAGGAGATGAAATTGGTTTATTGCCGTCAAAGTTTTTCTTTTTTCCGCCACTCTCCAATCTTCTAGCGTATAGTAGGTCTAAATCGTAGAAGTTTACTCCGTATTAAATAGTTGTATATGATATACTCGGTATTAATTAATGAGTGTAAACTAGTTTACTACCCTCCTCCCACGTAAACTATTTTACATGGTACAGTGTAAAATGTTTTTAAAAAGTGACCTACAGTTTACATCAAATAATTAAAACAAACAGTGTAAAATGTTTACTCCTCTCCATTTTACACGCAAAGTGTTTACTTTACATCATAAGTGCAAGCTACTGAAAACTAGTTCAAACGATTTGTCACGTGAAATACTTACCTACTGAAAGCTAAAAAGGATGAATGTTAGTCCGATGCATTCATTAAATAATTGCATAAGTTGTGTTTGAATCCTTAAATGGGAATAGCAATTAGTGGGAATCGAAAGAATTGAACATAACCCTTGCAAGCCTTGTTGAAAAGATATGCATTGAAGGGATAATTTGAAACTTGATGAACAGCGCACGAAAATCGGCTGTTCTGGCTGATTCTGCTGAAATTTATGAAATTCTGGCTGAAGTAGCTGCATTGGCTGATTTTGTTGATACAAGAAAAAAATATTTTTAAAATATATTTTATTAATAAAATAAAGAAAAAATTATATGTAAAAATAGCTAAAATGGTCATCTGCAGTAACTTCAGCCAATACAGCCAGAAAAGTAATTTTAACCTTACTTTTTTGGCTTATTACACAATTCAGCGCGCGAAAGCAAAATTTACGTATTTGGTAAAAAAGTTGGCTGATAATCCTGATAAGCCGAAAATGAGGGTTGCCAAACGGCCTTAAAATAAGAGAAGAAGCAATAATATAATGTTCTTGAGGTAAGAAACAAATTCTGCTTCCACTCTAAATGGTGGGAATAATCGGCTTTAGTGATTCTTCGGCCATGGATTTAGTTATGATGATTAGACTCTTGTGATCTCATTTAATTTAAAGATCAAAAATAATACTTGTTGATGTATTGCACACAAGGACAGCGTATTTACACATAACTCGAACAGCTTTATAATGGCACACTTTGGGGCGTTTGGAACTGATTCCGCTTCTACTTCTTTTATAAAGCAGAATCATAATTAGTTTTTAAAAGCTGGTCTCCTTCAGCTTCTAAAAAAACTGCTCCTAGGACTAAATTAGAGCACCAGAAGTACTTCTGTGCTTTCACTCAAACACTCAAACTTCTGTTTCTGCTCCCTAAAGAAGAAAAAACGGTTTTAAGAATTAGATTCAAACACTCTTTATTTTTTCAAGACAACTAATACATTATTTTCCCACTTTAACGTAGTTTAGAATAAAAGATATGCAATTTAGATCAGTGCAGACAGGGGCGGACCCTAACCACTCTTACTTGATATACCTTCGATCGATTTGATATATTATGGGTCTCGTAACTCATTACGAGTAAAAAGTTATGACTCTTGCAAAATCAGCATTATTTAAACTTGAAATGTGGAAAGTTTGATGTGTACTATTGATTGTATTCTCAAATTTTTAGAAATAGCATCTAATTAACTCATTATTTACGTGCACTAGTAAAAATTTGTTAAATTGCGTCACGTCATTTGAGGCGCTTAATAAACAAGCGCCTTCAAAATATACGACGTGCGGCGCTTTTCTCTTTAAGCGCCTCTAATATGTGTTTAATTTTTTAATTATTTAATTTTTCGGGTCTTTGCGGCGCTTATTTATAAAAGCGCCGCAGACTGACGTCAAATTTTTATTCAAAAATAAACTAATTTTTTTAAAAATCGGAATTTTAAAAGAGGCGTGCGGCGCCTATATGCAAAAAGCGCCGCATACGTGTTCCGATTTCCTAGGCGGCGCTTATATTTCAAAAGCGCCGCAGAAAATAAACTACTTTTTTAAAAAATTCAGATTTTTAAAAGGGGCGTGCGGCGCCTTATTGTAAAAAGCGCCGCAGAAAATAAACTACTTTTTTAAAAAATTCGGATTTTTAAAAGGGGCGTGCGGCGCCTTTTTGTAAAAAGCGCCGCAGAAAATAAACTACTTTTTTAAAAAATTCGGATTTTTAAAAGGGGCGTGCGGCGCCTTTTTGTAAAAAGCGCCGCATGAACTGTTTATGCGGCCATAGCCGGTCGCTCGCAGCAGAGAAATAGATTTTTCTGGGATAAACCCTAAGCCGTCGCTCCTCCGGTCCGCCGCTCCTCCGCTCAACCTCCGCCGCTCCTCCGCTCACCGTCGTTGCCGTCGAAGCCGTCGAGGGTCGTCCGTCCGCCGCTCACCTTCGTTGTCGTCGAAACCGTCGAGGGTCGTCCGTCCGCCGCTCACCTTCGGAGGTTGCCGTCGAAGCCGCGTGCACCCTCAGACCCAGCGGCCGTCGCACCTTCGGAGGTTGCCGTCGAAGCCGCGCGCACCCTCAGACCCAGCGGCCGTCGCACCTCCTCCGCTCCTCCGCTCAACCTCCGCCGCTCCTCCGGTCCGCTTACTCCAACCTCCGATCCGCAGGTATGTATATTTTTTAATAATAATTTTTTTCAATATTTTTTATTTTAATTAATTTTGAGTAATATAATTTTGGAATAGTTGTAATGAGCAGCAAAATACTTCCAAGAGGTTGTTTTATATTAGCATAACCCTCAATTGCAATCTTACATAAAAAGTGTGCTTAAAAAGAAAAAAAGTATGCAATAATTTATTATTATTATTTTATTTTTAGATAAAGTTTAGTGTTGTTAATCATGGATCGTAGCTGGATGTATGGTTTGAGAAATACTTCTCAATTTTTCAATGGTGTTCATGAGTTTGTGAAAGTGGCTGTTGAGCATCAGAAGCAACAAGGACAAAAAGGAATTTTATGTCCTTGTTCAATGTGCCGTAACATTAAAAGAGAGAATGACGTTAACATAGTTCTTCAGCATTTATTTGAGAAGGGTTTTAGAGAAAACTATATGACATGGACATTCCATGGTGAGAATCGTGTGGATGTTGAACACCTTTTTTCTGGAGCAACTTCTAGTCATCTAAAGCGTAAAGCTACTCATATTACTACTACTTCAAATGATATTGATGATGGTGTTGCGGATGATGATGCCAATGAAGATAGAATTGATGAACTCTTGAATGATGTTTATGATAATTTTGATTATCAACCAAAATCTTATGAGAATTTGATTGAGGCCGCCAATATACCGCTATTCACGGGTTCTGAATTCTCCAAACTATCTGCTGTTCTCAAATTATTTCACTTGAAAGCTAAACATGGGTGGAGTAATGTTAGTTTCACTGAGTTGCTGATATTGCTTCAAGAAATGCTTCCAGAAGGAAATACACTTCCCGATACGAGCTATAAGGCTAGAAAGTTGTTGTGTCCAATGGGAACAGAATGGGAGAAGATTCATGCATGCCCAGCCGATTGCATACTGTACCGCAATGAATATGAAAACCTAAATGAATGTCCAAAGTGTCACGCTTCACGTTATAAGAAGAAGAAGGGTATTAATGTTGGGTTTGACGCTGAATACACCAAAACACCTGCCAAAGTGTTGTGGTATCTTCCTATCATTCCTAGATTTAAAAGATTATTCATGAATGAGAAAGATGCAAAAAACTTAGTGTGGCATGCTCAAGGCAGGAAAAAAGATGAGTACTTGCGACATGTATCTGATGCACCACAGTGGAGGCAAATTGATTTGAAATATCCTGATTTTGGCAAAGAAGACAGGAATTTGAGACTTGGATTATGCACTGATGGTATGAATCCATATGGCACATTGAGTAGTCAACATAGTACTTGGCCAGTTTTATTGGTTATTTATAATTTGCCTTCATGGTTGTGCATGAAGAGGAAGTACATAATGTTGTCTCTGCTTATCTCGGGACCACAACAACCCGGTAATGATATTGATGTGTACCTCGCACCATTAGTTGATGATCTTAAACTTATGTGGAATGAGGGTGTTACAGCATATGACATGCACACAAAAACAAATTTTAATTTGCGTGCTTTGTTGTATTGCACTATTAATGACTTTCCAGCTTATGGAAATCTTTCTGGATATACAGTTAAAGGTGGAAAGGCATGTCCCATTTGTGAAGATGACACTCTTGATTTGCGATTACCCAATTGCAAAAAGAATGTATACATGAGTCATCGAAGATTTCTTCCACGAAACCATCGTTATCGTGCACTCAAAAAGGCATTTAATGGAAAAGCTGAACACGGTGTTCCTCGACGTGTATTAAGTGGATCAGAAATATATGATAAGGTCAAAGATTTGAACACGGTTTTTGGTAAGCCATATAAGCGGAACAAACAGAATTTGTGGAAGAAGAAGTCTATTTTTGGGAACTTCCGTATTGGAAGGACTTATCTGTGAGGCATTGTCTTGATCATATGCACATTGAAAAAAATGTGTGTGACAGCATCATTTCGACCATTATGAATGTTCCCGGAAAGACAAAGGATGGAATTAATATCCGAAAAGACATGATTGAACATTTAAATATTCGAAAAGAATTGGCACCACAACCGCGGGAAAATGGTTTTTATTATCCACTAGGTTGCTACACACTCTCAAAGGTTGAGAAACGAATTTTTTGTGAAAGCTTATATGGCATCAAAGTGCCTTCTAGGTATTCTTCAAATTTTAAGAATCTCGTATCATTGAAGGATATGAAATTGGTTGGTTTGAAGTCTCATGATTATCATGTTCTGATGCAACATTTGTTGCCTGTTGTTCTACGAGGGCTTTTACCTGATCATGTTAGATGTGCGATCATGAGATTGTGTTTCTTCTTCAAGTCCATATGTCAGAAAGTAATTCACCCTGAGAAACTTGATGCGTTGCAAGCTGAAGTGGTTATTACATTGTGTCAGCTTGAAATGTATTTTCCACCTTCACTATTTGACATTATGGTGCATCTTGTGGTACATCTGGTTAGAGAAGTCAAGATGTGTGGTCCTGTGTTTTTACGATACATGTACGGAATGGAAAGACATATGGGATATTTGAAATCAAAGGTGAAAATCGATGTCGACCTGAAGGAAGTATAATCAGGGGTGTAATTGATGAAGAAGTCATTGAATTTTGCACACCTTATTTGATGAATGTTGAATCATTAGGTGTTCCAAAGTCTAGACATGATGATAGGAATGAAGGAAAAGGCATACTTGGAAAGAAATTACTAAAGAATGTGGACAATGAGTTAGTGGAAAAGGCCCATCTTCTCGTGTTGCATCATTTAGAAATTATTTCTCCATATGTGCAACAACATATGAATGCTTTGAAGACTCAATTTCCGTTGAAAAGTGAAGTATGGTTGACTAAAGAACACAATCGTACGTTTTCATCTTGGTTTAAAGACTTCATCTTCAATGGCAGGAATGATGTTTATAATGAGGTTGATGAAGATGTTAAGTGGTTGGCTTATGGTCCTAAATGCACAATTGATTCAATGGCTACACCTTTTATACTACCCGACATGATGCCAAATCTGTATTACAGAATAGTGGGGTATCAGTGGTAGCATCTTCAACAGAATATGCAAGTTCAAATGATCAAAATCCTCTTTATGCAACAATGTCTTACTATGGAAAAATTGAGGATATATGGGAGTTGAATTACACGAACAAGAGTTTTTCAATTTTCAAGTGTCAGTGGGCCGATATTCGAAGAGGTGTTCAGCGTGATCAAACAGGAGTGACATTAGTGGATTTTACTCGACCCGGATATCGTGATGATCCGTTTATACTTGCATCCCAAGCTGAACAAGTTTTTTATGTAGAGGATCCCTCAAACAAACGATGGTCAGTTGTTTTACCAGGTAAGAAAAAATTAAATGTGGATGATTGTGACGTTGGAGAAGATGATTATATTGAAGATATGCCGTCATTGTCCACTGGCATGCATGACAGAAATGCAACAATCGATTACAATGAAGATGATCTTTCATTTGTTGGAAATCATAACGATGGCATAGAAATTTTCTTCAAAAAGTCAAAGTGATATCATGAGTGAATTGTAAGTAATCTTAACGTTATTATGTTTTTTTCTTGAATTAAAATTCATTTTTCTTTCATATATTATTTGTGCTTCTAATAATAACACTGTTGCAGGAGCTACACACTATGAGTGATAGTGATGGAGATGACTTTATTCTCAATGAGGAACCTCATGTTACGGCGGAGGAACATAGTAGCAGTGGGCGCAGAACTAGCGACGGGAAAAAAATAGTTGATTTTGATAAAAATGGTCAGCCAGTTGGTGCGTGGGCGGAGAAGTTCAAATCTTTTGTGGGCAAGATAGTACGTGCTCGGGTAAACATCAACATTGAAAGTTGGAAACATGTCCCCGAATCCCTAAAATTGCAGATGTGGAAAGAGATCCAGGTATGTACACTTAATTATATATTTTAACTTTATTAATAATAAGAAAAGATTACAAGTCCTAATGCATATATTAAATCACCACTATGTAGGATGAGTATTTTGTTGATGACACCATGTACAAGTTGACCATAAAAAAGATGGGAAAGTTACATCGGGACTTTAGAAACCGATTGAGGACTGGCTTTTTTTATAAGACACGACCAATTGGACAGGATAGTGGTGAAGCTTATGTGAAGTATAAAGGCATTTTGACACAAGATGTGTGGGAGGATTTTATCGCTAGGAGCATGACTCCGGAGTTTCAGGTATAATCCAAATGTAATTTTATTGAATTCAATTTTGTTTTATAATATGAATTCCATACTTTTTAAATTTTATGCAGGAATTAAGTGATAAAAACAAACAAGCTGCGTTACTGAATATTTACCCTCACCATATGGGTCGCTCCGGATATGCACTTTCCATACCGAAATGGAAAGATCAAGGATTACTAGATCAGTTTTTGACTAAGTCTGAAGTGGATTCCACAAAATCTAGCGTATCTTCTGATGACATTCCGAGACATGTGAGTTGGTTTTGTGCTAGATCTGGATTGACAGCAGATGGACAACTAGCTTTCCCGAGTAACACCGAAGCCATGAAAAAGAAGAAAGAAAAACTTGTAAGTATGTTTCACATAAGTATATTTTACGTATAAACTTTTCACATAAGAATGTTTTACGTATAAATTTTGTAACTCTTTTTTTATATGTAATAGGATAAAATTCAAGATGATGTTGCTACAGGGACGTGGAAGCCACACGGACGGCATGATATTCTTACCGAGATATTTGAGAAACCTGATTATCCTGGACGTGTACGCGGTGTTGGAGGAGGTGTGGGGCATAAAAGAGTGTTTGAGCGAGAGCCGAGGAGTTCACGTAAGATTGGTAATTTGAGCGATGCTGATTTGAAGAAGTTACAGGATCAGTGGATGAAAGATATGGAAAAAGTTTTTGCTCAAAGAGGATTCCAATCTACCACATTTCCATCTACGCATTCTCAAACAGTAGATGCAGACACTATGAACTCCACCGCACATATTCCACGAAATTTTTTTGTTGTAAGTAATTATTAAAATCATATATATTTATTAATGTCTACAATATTTATTAACTTTTTTTTGAAAATAATTATAGGACGGTTCATCCTGTAAGCTAGCTGTTGAGTCACAAACAGAAGATGGGCACAAAGATTTGAAATATGTAGCAATGGCTTTGGCTTATAATACAGCCCCGGGGGCCATGATACATAATATTCCGATGTCTGCTAATACCATTAAAGTTAACATATCTATGATTTATACAGATTTTGTGAAATGTCATCCTTTGTTTCCATATATAGTGTTCACAGATTTTGTGAGATGCAAATCTTTAAATGTTATTATTATTTAAGTTTGTTTTTTGTTTCAATGGTTTTTACAGGTTTTGAGCAATGTCCTCTTTTAGTTCCAAATGAAAATGCTGATATATATGTGTTGACAGACGCTATAGGATCATTTGTTGAGTGGCCTAGTCATTTCGTTTTTTTGAAGGAGAGGTGAATAAATAACTCTTTGCAATTATCAAACAATACAAAATTACTCTATGTTACTGTCATTCTGACCATTTTTTAGGATCAGGTAAAGTCAAAGCGGAAAGATGTGATTCAAAAGAATAAAGCTTTTATTCCGAGAGAGTCTCCTCGGGTTGTGGTTCCTCCTAGCACATACCCATTGGTTAGTGATACTATTTTGCAGTCACTAACTGAAGATTTATTGGAGCTACATGAGATGCTAGAGTGGTATGAGCCAGAGGTGTGTAAATTCTCTATTGCTTTACATGTTGATGCTTTTCACTATCCGCAAAACAGTGAATTTGGGACTATCATCGATCGTAAAGACTTGGCTGAACTACTCGAGGGTGATTCTGTGGATATGTGCATCATTCAATCCTTTGCATTGTAAGTATTTTAAATAAATATAACAATATCTAAATTAAAGTTAATGAAATATAATGATTTGAACTTCAAAATTGTATAATGATGTTATATTATGTTTATTATAGGTGTGCCTTAGCTAAATTGAATGATTTGCAACGTGATGATGTTGTGTTTTTGTGCCCCTTATTGTGCTCTTATGGTTCTTATCAACTTGACAAGAAGGGCACAATAACATATATGAAACAATCTTTGTGTGCGACATTTGGAAAAAGAATGATCTTGCTTCCATATAATGAAGGGTAAATAGTTTTATTTTATATAATGTATCTGTTTATGTAAATTTAATTTTTTAATTAATTGTAATTTTTTTGATATTTAGATTTCATTGGATTTTGATAGTCATTTGCCCCTCGGTTAATAAAGGTTATATCTCCAATTCAATCCCAAGCTTTTCTAATATCAGCATTCAGAAAGATCTAGCATTGTAAGTATTCTTTTAATATTTTTTATTTATAATAATTGCTATAGATTATTATTATTATTATTATTTATATCATTTAACATAAATTTTTTAATGTAGAGCATACAGAGTTGCTTCCGCAAGAAATGGTGATGGAAAGTCAATCACATGGCATAATGTTAAGGTAAATTCATCAATAACTTATTTCAATCACCATTAACTTTGATAAATATATTTTGTAAATTTGTATTTCAAAAAAGTGTGCCAGACAAAACGGAAACACAGAATGCGGATATTATACCATGCGATACATATGGGAAGTGATTTCGTATGTTGATAGCTTTGATATTGGAAAGGTATATCATTATTTATTCTTATTTTTTAACTTCGTTTAATTTTTTCTAATTTAAAAGTTGTAATATTTTTTATTTATGTTTTATTTTATCTAAATATTTGTAGGATTGGTATTCAAGAACTGAGGCATATTCTGAAGATGAGTTTAATAACATTCGCAATATATGGGCACGATTTTTCTTGGATGTACTCTTAAATATGTAAAAGTTGATTACATTGGTTATGTATTGTGTTAAGTGTTTTTTGAAATCAGTTTTATGAAGATTTTTGTAATCTGTTGGTTACTTGAATTGCTTACACTTTGCTGATTTTGTAATTTGTGAAGTTCATGTTGTTGATATTGTGATGACGTTAAACAGTTTACACTTTTGGTATTTTGTTAATTCTGTTACAGGACGTTTTTGAAAGATCCTAAATATGATTGAATATTTTAAAAAAATGTTGGAAACTTGCGGCGCTTATTTGTGTAAGGCGCCGCGAAAGTTAAAAAAAAATAATTTAATTTATTTAAAAATATTTGCGGCGCTTATTTACAGAAAAGCGCCGCACGGTTACGTATTAAATTATTAATTTAAAAAAATATTTTGCGGCGCCTATACGCAAAAAAGCGCCGCACACATATTAAATATAATTTTTTTAAAAATAAAATATTTGCGGCGCTTTTTTAAATTAAGCGCCGCACGCGTTAAATTGCGGCACCGAGATGTGCGGCGTCTGAAAGCGCCGCACGTTGGTTGATTTAAGCGCCGCAAAAAGGTAATTTTGCACCAGTGGTGAAGCTTTTAATGTTTATGACATACTATCGTATATATTTAATCTATATAACTCTATTAGTCTCATTTAAACTATCATTTATCTTAGCTACATATAAAACATTCAACACAAGTATTGTTTAAAGATGATCCACCCTTTTATCTCTATTTAATTAAGTGTCAACACCTGAGCCATTTTTCTGACTCTGCCACTGGGTGCAGACAAAGAATAGATCAATAAGAGAAAATAAAGAGAAATGTAGTAAATCGTATTACAAAAAATTACAAATTTATCATATATAATGTACTCCAAATGTGTGCTTTTATCCGAACATCCATGACTCCACGTCGTCCACGAATATAACGTTAAACAGATAAAGATAATATTGATGTTGTGGATTATGCAAATATGTTCAATGACGTATTATGTAAATGATGGCATGTAGTTTTATGGTTTCATCTAGACAGATAAAACTATAAAACTACGTATTATCCAAACCTTTTTATATCAAAAAGTGATGGAAATGATGTAAGAATAACTAAACTTTCCAATTAAATTATGAATCGGGCCAAGGCATGGACCCGTTCCCGATTCCAGGTCGAGACCGGCCGATCTTTGCCAAAAAAAGTGCAAGACCTGGGACCAGTCCGATCTAAAGAAATCCTCGGGGCAGTCTTGGACAGGGAACGGAAAACCGATCTCGGGCTGGTCGCAAACAGTGTCTGGTCCGGTTCTGGTCCTGTTGGGATCGACGGACTGGGTCCATCCCTAGTTGGGCCATATGTGGGAAATAAAACTTATAGATTTTTTCAAAAATTTATGTCATAGATAAATTTTAGTTGGAAATATTAGGCAAACTTGATATAACCTCTTTGGAAATACCGATGTTAGTTATTTGAACAAGTTTTTTTCACACTAGTAGATAAACTACGGAAGTTGATGGGGTAAGACCTGAAGAAATCTTACCATGTTTTATTAAAAATTGATGGAGCAATGATATCGCATTAATAATCTTACCATGTTTTGCGATATTTATTATATATATATATATATATATATATATATATATATATATATAGGGTCGGGTTCTAATGAGAAGACATCTTAACGTGAGAAGTGAGAAGTTACACATTTACCTATTTCTGATGCATTTTTTTGTTATTCTTATGCACTTTTTGCGATGGCAGAAAAGTTCCGATTAATTACAGAAATGCCACCGCGTCTAGCATCACTTTTTAAATATATTTTGCACTTTCCCATGCAATTTTTTGCTAATCTGATGCACAAATCTTAAAATGAACGCACTAGATGCATTCTCACTTCTTACGATAAGCCATCTTCCCTATATGGGATTGTTCAAATACAAAGAGTTCTTCTCATGTAAAGTGAGAATAAATCTTGTGCATTCATTTCCACATCTAATGGCTCTAAATGAGCCAAAAAAGTACTAAATTCGACCAAACTCGCGTTGGCAATTTCGTAAATAAACCACATTTTTTCGCCAGTGCGAAAAAGTGCAAAAGAAACACGAAAAAGTGCAAGCGAAACATGAAAAAGTGCATATTTTCGCACTTGACACGGGAAGAGGTCTTTTTATTTGAACTTTTCCCTATATATATATATATATGTATGTATGTATATATATATATATATATATATATATATAGCATATTCTTCTCCCGTGCAAAGTGCGAACAATAGCATTTTTTCTTCTCCACGTTGCACTTTTGCGTGTTTCTGTTGCACTTTTTCGCGATGACAAAAAACTTCATTTTAATTACGAAATTGCCACCGTATTTTTGATCAAATTTAGTTCACTTTTGGCTCATTTTGAGCCATTAGATCTCAAAATGAACGCACGAGATTAATTCTCACTTTGCATGGGAAGACCTCTTTGTATTTGAACCCTCCCATATATATATATATATATATATATATATATATATATATATATATATATATATATATATATATATATATATATATATATATATATATATAGACACACACACACGAATAGTTATTTATGAATAAAAAAATTAAAAAATTAACCGCACAATATTGCATATAAATATTATTTTTTATAATACGGAGTATAAATTAAAACATTAGTATGTCATAACATTACTAACGCGCTAGCTAGTTTCACACAATCCTTTTAAAATTAATAGAATAAAAATACATACAATCACCATACTACCATCCACACATAAATAAGACACACTACTTAAATAAGAATGAAATACTAGTATAATTTAGTGACAATGACATATCCCTAAAAATCTAAAAGAACTAGTTCAAATCGTACATAATTCGAATTTGTTCACAAAATTTGTCATGGTCTTTTTTTTGTTGGTCGTTCATACTATTGGTATCTTTAAAAAGAAACCCAAGCCGTTTAAGTTTAAGTTCATCCTCCTTTTGTCTAATTATTTCAGCTTGTTGGTGAAGCTTCTCTTGTTCTTGTTCACGAATGCCGACCCATATATCGCCCAAGTTATTTTGTAGGCCAATATTAGTATTGATACCTTCTGTGTTACTCTTTTCCCTCCGCTTGGCCGCCTTTTTCCCTATTGGACGTGCCCTACTTTCATTTGCGTCAGTACCAATGGTATGAACGACCAACAAAATGACAAAATGATGTGTATGTACCAGATTCGTTGATTTTTATCTTTTTATTTGTGCGTTGAACGTCTTCTTGTCGAGCAAATCGGGGAGTGTCTTTCACAACTCTCCAGACATGATCATATCTAAAAGTCCTTTTTTCATCCGCGGCAAATTTGGCAATAGCACGAGCATATATATCTTGATCGCTTTCCCCACTTTTTCTTTGGTTCCACTCATTATTGAACTTAGCTCCAAACTTATTTGTCTCTTTCAACATTGCACTATGGTGATTTTTTACTTGAGTTGTGCTCCTCTCCGTAGTTCCAGAAGGTCTATTTTTATTGTAGTAAATTCGTACACGATCCCAAAATGCAACCCTAGACCGATTATTACCTATAGAGGGGTCTTCACTAATCATCTCCCATGCATGCCTTTGCAAGAACAATCTCTTCAAACACTTCCCATTTGACATATGAATGCTTCTTCTTTGATGTATCAGGATCAATTTCATGGCACACTTCCATATCACCATCAAGGTCTATATTATTTGTCCTGGTCTCTATGGAGTATAATGGAAACTGGCTCACTTTGATAGAAGACAGTATTTCCGGGTCTTTCCGTGTGCAAGATGCAGCAATATTCGTGTTTGACTCACCCATTAGGATGCCTATAGGTGTTGAGTGATGAGATATGTGATTATGAGACATACCATGAGTTCCATGTCGCGAACTATTTTCCGCTTCGGGAATGTAATATGGAGGTGTGGTCACGTTGTTTGACCTGCTTGAAAATGTAGTCGAAGCTTGAAAGTTTAGGAAATATTGTGGAAATGGAAACATAAAATTCGGACGAGCTTGAGATGTTTGGGGTGATGATGATGATGATGGAGCTCCAAATAAAGAATTTTAAGAAGGCGTATGATCGACATTCCCCAAAAAATTTAGGGAATTCTTAGAAAAACACTATTATTTTTATCCATTTGTGACTTTGCTAAATAAAAATAAGATATGCAATAGTGTGTATATACATGTTTACAATCCAACATAAAGAATATTTATATAATAAAATAAGTTGACCGTTATGGGTGCCTATTTTTACAGAGTATTTTAAAAAAAATTATTTCAATTATGATTGCAATCTTTTCAAATTAAAAGGCAACATGTTCCTTTTAAAATGAGGATGCGTGCCACTTTTTGAATCAACTAATTTTTTAATTTACATATACTCGTAGCTTCATCTCATAGTACGGAGCATCATTATAATGGATTATATAAGGTAAAGTATCAAACGGCTAACCAATTTTCCATATTTGTTAGAGAAATAATCTGGTTTCAATATTTGATACCGGATTCTTTTTATAAATAATCTTTGCAAATAATTTCATTATCTCAATCATAATCTAAAAAAAATCAGCCACATCATCAAATTAATCTCTAAATAATCTAAACGATGAGGTTGCTCTTATAAGTGATCCAACATAGCTACAGCTACATAGGACCATCTTTTGCTAACTTATAGCACCGTATACTTCATTGGGCAGCTCCTTAAAATTCTTGAAGATATGGTCTTCGGAAATGCAAGATTGAGATAATAGAATTGAAGCTAAACAATTGTATTGAACAATAAGCTTTCCACATAAACCACGTGATAGCTCGCGTGAGTATTACTATATAAATTTGGGAATAAGACACAAATAGGACTAAAACATGCTAAGGAATCTAAATAAGACCTTCAACTTTTTTATACCCGTATAGAACTAATTTCATGCTATATTGCTATGAGACAAAAATAGCACCGCTTCCTTATTATGGTGCACGAGCTTACATGTGCCCTGCGGATAGAATATAATTGGCCGCACACCTTAAACACGAACACCATCCACCAGACCTCGATCGCTTGAGCACGGAAAACGTCGTCAATCGTCTTTTTCAACACTAAATTATATCTATAAACTTTCGAACTTCTGAAATCGTTCGAGTTTGGGAAGAAGATTAGCGGCAGATTTTTTAACATAAAACATCATTTTGTTTTCTTCTTGCCATGGCCGATCTCCTCTGTTTGTATATCATCCTTCTCTGCTTAGTCCAACTTAACTCGGCCAAAAAAAATGTTACCTTGCACCTAGATGTTTGGGCGCCATTAATGGCTGTTCACGCTTCGAAAAAAAAGGTTTGATGTCCGTAAGCTTGACTCGTTTGGCTCGTACAGTGAAGGAATGATCAAAGAATAATTAATTAAAGGGTTTGAGATTTTAGATTAAATTTAGGGAATATTGTTTAAAATTAAGAATAATGTTTTAATTGACATTGAAATTACATTGCAGCCATTAAATACAGATGGCTTTATGTGAATTGTGTTATCTGTAGAAGAAAACCATGAGACCTACTCGTTTACTGTTACATCATCAAACTCGTGTATATTTTATCAGCTTTTTACAAATTTAGAGAAAAATTAGCTTTTGAGAATTTGATATACAACCTGAAACATATTAAAATGTTGAACCTATTCCTGTAAAAATGTCACAATGTGAAATAAGGACAATAACAATGTCAACGTTAGTACTATAAAAATGGCATTGTAATAATATGTCAATGCTAAGTCAATGACCGTTTTCATGACAATGCGAATGTTATCAGATGCCATTAAAACGACATTGTCACGACAATGTCAATGACATTGTCGTGACAATGTCAATAACATTGCCGCCAGTGACATTGTGGTGACTGTTAGGTATTGGCCCGGTTCTTTCCCTAAGCCCAGTTCATTTGAGATTATCCTTGGCCCATGTCTTTATTCTTTCTTCCGCACCACTTTCCTTGTGCATCGTTCTCTTCCGCTTCGCCAGAGCCTTCGGTTTCAACCTGTATGGTAAGTTACCATGTTTAAGTTTTGAGCTTAGCCTATTTAATCTCTCTTGCCCGCTGCAATTAGGGCTGGCCGAAACCCTTGCTTCTCTGATTACTGCCTCTCTGTGGGTGCTCCTACGAACTGGCCGGAAATAGCTGCTGGCTGACGCCCCTCTCTCCCGTTGTTGATCCTAGTGTGTGAAATTCATCCTTTGTGGATGAAAGTGGTTGAGACCTGAGCTGGATTCGAGTTCTTACAGTGGTATCAGAGCCGGGAGAGGTCTGCCGCCGCCACGCTGCCGCCTGCCGCCGCGTCGACGCCCTCCCTTGCTGTCCAGAAGTCACCGGAGGTCCAGGGGTGCTGCCGCCGTCTGCCAGGAGCCAAACCAGTCCAGTCCGCTGCCGGTCTAGACCTGCTGCCGCCAGTCTGGGAGCTCTGCCGCCACACTCTACAGCAGCCCACGCTGCCTACGGTAAGTCGGGTAACCCAACCTCGGGCCCCGCTCAGGTTAATTGGCGATAACCACCCTTGGTGTACCGGAGTGCCACCGGATTTATTTTTTCCCCCGCTCCCCGCTGCTGACCTGCGTGGTCTTGGATGCCGGCTGTGCCCGGCCCCAGGTACGTTTACTAATCCTTTGTGTGATTATTTAATTGTAGTTCATTCATTTTAAGTTCAAGTTTAAATTGCAATTACTTGTTTGTTTAAATTGTGATTACTTGTTGGTTTGTGATTAATTTTTTTTTCGGTGAAGACTATTTTGTTTGGATACTCGTTGTCCAAAATTGTGAATATTTCTTCCGGTTTAAATTTAATCGCGTGTTGGATTTGTTTTTTGATTTTTTCTGTTGATTGATTCGTGGATAAACTCTCCGGTTAAGAATATTTGTTTGGATACCTGTTGTCCGAAATTGGGAATATTTTTATCCGAATTAGTTTTAAATCCCGTTTCTTTGTTTGTTGATTTAATTCTAGCCTATTTGCGCTTGTACGAAAGAACAAGGAGATTGCACCCGAGCTTTGTGTTCATTGGTCTTCTCGGCTTGTTCGTGTTAGTTGCTTCGTACAATTGATAGCCCTATAGGTTATAATTAATCATTTATCTGTCTGTTGATTAAATAATTTTTTTTTATCTGTGCTTGTATGAAAGAACAAGGAGATTGTACTCGAGCCTTGTGTTCATTGGTCTTCTCGGCTTGTTCGTGCTAGTTGCTTCGTACGGTACGAAAGAACAAGGAGATTGTACTCGAGCTTTGTGTTCATTGGTCTTCTCGGCTTGTTCGTGCTAGTTGCTTCGTACCGGTTGACAGCCTGATAAATTTTTTTATTTACTCTCTTGCGTGCTGTGCTTGCTTTCCGGTTAATATGGCTGTCAATCAATATGGCATGCTTCCTTTAACAGAAAGACAGATTTTGATATCTGGAAACAGAAAATCAAATGCGTGTTGATCCAACAGAAAGTCTATAGAGCTGTGACCGGTCTCTATTTAGACTCTGAGGATGCTACCAAGCGCGTTGATATGAATGAAACTGCTTGTTCCTCTATTTACCTAAACCTTTCTGATTCAGTGCTCAGGAAGGTGGGTATCATAGATTCTGCAAAAGAGTTGTGGGACAAGTTAGATAAGTTGTATACCGATACTTCTTTGCCTGGTAAATTGTTTTTTCTTGAGAAGTTCTTTAGGTTTAGGCTTGACGTGACTAAGGACATAGATGAGAACCTAGATGTGTTTAACAAGCTTATTCAGAACATTAAGTAAGCCGGCGATAAACACATAGATGACTACACACCCATAGTGTTGCTTAATGCCATCCCTGACTCTTACAATGACATCAAATCTGCCATAAAGTATGGTAGAGACGATATCACGCTAGATATAGTCGTTAATGGGTTAAGGAGTAAGGAGTTAGACCTTAGACACTCGAGGGGTAGTAACAGTCAATCTAGGGACTCTGGTGAAGCGTTGTTTGTGAGGGGTAGGTCTAAGAGTAGATCTAGAAACCATAAGAAGGGTAGCAACAATAAGAACCAGACCAATAACAATGACCCGGGGAAGAAGAGAGGTAAGTCTAAGAAGAGAGTGTGCTATAATTGTGGTAATTCTAGTCACTTCATGAAGGATTGTCCCCATCCTAAGAAGTCTGAACATGCTAATGTGGTAGATGATAATACCTTGCATGAAAAAGTTTTTATGGTCTGTGATTTTGCAAATTCTGTGTTGAGTAGCATGACTGAAAATGAGTGGTTAATTGACTCTGGTTGTACTTATCATATGACACCTTTTAGATCTCTGTTTGCTTCTTATGATTCTTGCAATGATGATTTTGTGTCTCTTGCTGATAATAAGAAATGCAAAATACATGGGGTGGGTGATGTATGCTTGAAGTTTGATAATGGGACTGTGTTTACTATGAAAAATGTGAGGCATGTCCCTGATTTGCGTCATAACTTGTTTTTTGTCGCTACTTTTGAGGGTAGTGGGCTTGAGGGTAAATGGGGAAATGGGTGCATGAAAGTTTTGAAAAATTCCCTTGTTTTGTTTAAGGCAAAAAAGGTGAATAATTTGTATGTGTGCCATGCTCAGCCTTTCTGTGATTCTGCTCATGTTGTTAGTTCTGATAAAACTGCTTTGTGGCATAATAGATTAGGACACATGAGTAATAAGGGTTTAGAGATTTTGCATAAATCTGGTTGTTTTGGTAAGGATTCTGTGTCCTCCATCCCTTTCTGTGAATCTTGTGTGTTAGGCAAGCAGCATAAGGTTACATTCCCCTCTTCCTCTTATCCTAATCCCACTAAGTGTACCTCTGTGTTAGAGTATGTTCATGCAGATGTGTGGGGTCCTGCTAGTGTCTCTACCCACGGGGGTAAGAGATATTTTCTGTCCATTATCGATGATTTTTCTAGGAAGGTGTGGGTCCGTCTTCTTGAGCATAAGTCCGATGTCTTTGTGAAATTTAGGGAGTGGAAAACCCTTGTAGAAAATCAAACTGGTAAGATGGTCAAAACCCTTAGGACCGATAATGGATTAGAGTTTTGCAATAAGGATATGGACCAACTCTGTGTTGATTGTGGGATTAGAAGGCACAAAACTGTGCCCTATACTCCCCAACAAAATGGGATAGCCAAGAGAATGAATAGGACTGTTCTAGATAAGGTTAGGAGTATGCTTGCTACCTCCGGTTTGTCTAAAAAGTTTTGGGGTGAAGCAGTCAATACTGCTATCTGCTTGATTAACCGGTCTCCTTCTGTTCCCTTGGGTGGGAAATGCCCTGAATCTGTTTTTTCAAACAAGCCCTTTGATTTGTCTAATCTTAGAGTGTTTGGGTGTGCTGCGTATGTGCACCAACAAGGTGACAAATTGGATCCTAGCTAGGTCTAAGAAAGGAGTCTTCTTAGGTTATCCTGAGGGTGTGAAGGGGTACAGGGTTTGGGATAGAAACCAGGTAGGTTTCAAGGTTGTGGTAAGTAGAAACGTTGTTTTCAATGAATCCGAGTTCCCTTTTCTGGTTAAGTCAGTTTCTGATTCTGAGTCGAATCCTAGTAGTACACCTGTTGAGGTGGAGTCCATACCATATGCTGCTAGTCCTTTGTTTGCTAATCATGATTCTTCTAATTTGCATGATTCTTCTGAATTGCATGATTCTTCTGAGCATGATAATACCACCACTTCGAGTGAGGTGGAGCATTCTCATGTGCATTCAAATGACAATGAATCGCATGATGAGAGTGCTGATTCTAGTGATAATGATTTGCATGATTACCAACTTGTTAGAGATAGAAGCAGGAGAGAAATTAGGAGAACTGCTGATAGCATGCCTGATTTTACTTTCCATGCGTGTGATACTTCTATGTTTGCCTTTTCTGTGTTTGAGACCCTTGAGCTTAACGAACCTAAAACCTATAGGGAGGCCCTTAAGTCTAATGAGTCCGCTAAATGGCTTTGCGCCATGGAGAGTGAGATGGAGTCACTTAGAGCGAATAAGACTTGGACGTTAGTTCCTAGACCGCCCAATAGTTCCGCAGTTGAGTGTAAGTGGCTATTTAAGGTTAAGGAAGAGCCTAACTACATTAGATATAAGGCTAGGTTAGTAGCTAAGGGTTTTACTCAAAAGGAAGGTGTTGATTATGCTGAAATCTTTGCTCCTGTTATTAAATTCACTACGATTAGAATGATGCTTGCTCTTGTTGCTCATAATGATTGGGAAATGAAGCAAATGGACGTCACCACTGCTTTCTTGCATGGTGATTTAGACAAGAAAATATATATGACCCAGCCTGAGGGCTTTGTGGATCCCATGAAGAGTAATCATGTGTGTTTGCTTAGGAAGGCCTTGTACGGCCTGAAGTAGTCCCCGAGGCAGTGGAATATCAAATTTGACCAGTGCATGTCATCTTTGAAATTTCACAAGTCCGAGTGCGACCATTGCCTATACTTTAAAAATACTTCTTCTGTGCCTGTATTTTTATTGCTTTATGTGGATGACATGTTGATTGTTAGTCCTTCGGGTGACGCCATTAAAGGTGTGCAAAAGCGTCTCAGTGAGAACTTTGCAATGAAAGACCTAGGTGATGCCAAGAGGATCCTAGGCATTAACATTGTTAGGGATAGGAGTAAGCGTGTGATGCACACTAATTAGTAGTGCATAATTACATGTTTTTATGTTTGATTTATGTTAATTGTTTGACATTTTATTTAGTTTGTAAACATTTATGTAATTTCAGTTGTAATTGTATTTTAGTCTTTATTTGTAAGTTGTAAAGTTTAGTTAGGATTTGTGGTGTTGGAAAGGAAGACTTTGAAGTGAAGAAAAAGAAGATTTGACTGCCCAGGAGCAAATACCCGACCGGGTATAACACTTGACCCGGTCGGGTAAGAAGTGAAAAACGAAAATGCAAAGAAAGTGCATGGCCCGGTCGGGCCCACTACCTCACCCGGTCGGGTGAGAAGTGACCGGGGACAACCCGGTGTGCAAAGATCACCCGAACGTGAAGAATATCCAATTTTTGCACTCACCCGGTCGGGTCCCCTACCCCACCCGGTCGGGTCTGACTTGACCCGGACACTTTAACATGCCGAAGATCACCAGAACGTGGGGAAATATCTGATTTTGACCGGACCCGGTCGGGTGAATACTTGACCCGGTCGGGTACCCAACCAAAGGTGTTGAAAAACACCTATAAATAGCACTCTTTTTCTCCTCTAAAAAGAATCCCTTCTTCCATACTCCTAAGATCGGTTTAGAATAGCATTTCTTTATATTTTTCTAGCTATGTTTAGTCTCCAAATGAGGAGCTAAACTTCCATTCTTGGTGTTGCTCTTGAAGCTTGTTGATTATTAAAGTTGTGAGTTATTTTCTTAACTTCTTTCCTTGAATATTAATTAAAAGTTCTTTCCTTAATACCATCCCTATATTAATGTTGGGGAGTGTTGCTAAGATGACAATTAGTTAACATCTCGACATTAGTTAGAATGGTATTTTCTTCCTCTATATTAATGTTGGGGAGTGTTGCTAAGATGACAATTAGTTAACATCTTGATATTAATTATAGTAGGATTCATCTTCTTTAATTATATTCTTCCTTGAATATTAATTAATCCCTACTCATATTTCATATTAATATTTTGAACATTACTTAAAGGATCAACTAGTTTTGTTTCATATATTAATTATTACTAGAAACGATCAACGAACCGATGGTTAATCGTTGATGGTTTCATAAGTAAGTAACTTCAGTTTATTAATGCACGGTCGTGGTTAATAAACTTAAGAGGGATTAATTTTGTTGGTTAAACCGAAACCGCTTGTGTTGAGGTTATCAATCTCAATTGATTTCATCAAGGAGTTAGAAAGATCAAATGCTACTATTAAATCGATATAAGGCGTTGTTCTATATTTGATTAATAGTAAGGGTTATTAATGAACGGTCGTTGTTAATAACTACCCTCGATGAAGTGGATATACTTCCCGATTGAGTATTCGAGAGGGAATAAGTTATAGATATAACAATGATCGACTAAAATATATCAACAAGTGGAAAGTAGCAATGCCAAGTCCTTTTTATCTTTGAATTAAACACATATAGGTTGTTCATCTTAGTTCTTAATTAAATCAAATCACTCAATCCAAATCCCCCCTTTTATTTACTAAGTACCATAAAAAGAGAAATATTCCTTTCCCTGTGGATACGAACTCTACTACGCTATACTACGTATAAGTGTTTAGTATTGAATTTATTTTGACGCACCATGACAAAGTGCTCGTCAAATTTGGCGCCGTTGCCGGGGAAGGGCAATTATTTTTCTTTTTATTTTATCTCATAAAAATCAAAACAAAAAAAAACATAAAAAAAAAATAAATAAAAAATCTCTTGCTCTTCTATTTTCTGAGCTTATATGAGTAAATGGATACCAACACATCATCGCTAGAGAGTCAAATTTCTAGCTTAACATTTTTAGTAAAGGAGTTTCTCTTATGCTCAAACGTTCAAGATACCAAGGCCTGCAACAGTTGCATGTCACAAAGGCATCTTACGGATTTTTGCCCCAAGCTGCAAGAAGAATACTTTGAACAGAGTGATGATGTTGTTTTCCAAGAGAGGTATGATTCATTCTCCAACACATATAATCCATACTCAAGTTATTATTCCAGCATGTCCACTGAAGACATGATCCGAGCTCTCACTATCAATGTGACACAAATGCAACAAGATATGTCGCAATACCCGCAAGAAACAGTGCTCAAAGAACTGAACTTGGAGAATCAATTGAAACAAGTGCCAAACATTGTGAACCACATTGGCGAGGAGGAAGAAGAAGAGGAGCTTACGGAGGGAGCTCAACCAGAGGAGGAGAAACTTCAAAACTCAACTCCATCTCCGGCTATTCCTGAGAACATGCCACCATTTCCTGAGGCTCTAAGGGAAACAGAAAGGGTAGAGAAGGACGAAGATGAAATCCTCAGCAAATGTGAGGATAATTCAAATGCACTTTTCGCGGTTGCAAATAAACCGAGAGAATATCATTTGGATTTCTTTTCATTCACCAATATGCAGGAAATGACAGTGGAGTTAAGTAAACATTTGACACCCCCTCTCATGCCACTAAGATCAAAACACTTTCCATTGACCATGCTAAATGATAATTTCTTTCCCTCACTCTCACCACATGAATCAATGAAAATATGGATATTTGATCCTGGAAAGATTTTCAAAGTGAAGGGTCAGAAAATCAAGCATTCCTATGGAAGTCCTAGGAATGAAAATGTGGCAAAGATAAACTATCATGATCCGAGGTTGAACGACTGAACACAATGATGGCGTCGTGCCGCGACGTTAACTAAGGCGCTTCTTGGGAGGCAACCCAAGCAAGGTACGTTTACTTGTTTTAGTTTATTTTTACACATTTCAAAAAAAATGGACTGGGATTGGACCCGGCCGGGTATAAACCCTAACCCGGTCGGGTTACTTCTAAAAACAAAACACCCGGGCAATCGCTCGGGCGAGGAATGAGCAAAACAAGAATAAATTTTTCGCCCGACCGGGTAGACTTCCATACCCGGCCGAGCAAGCCAGCAAAAACCTTCTGCCTCGGGTGAACAGTTTACGCCCGACCGGGTACACTACCCCACCCGGCCGGGTATCTCGATTTTTGGAAACCAGGCCATTTCTCTAAAAAAAATGAATCACCCCCCTTTGTCTTCCCTTTCGAACCACACCCCAAATTCCCTCCATTTCCAAAAGTCAAAAGCTTCATATCTTCTACATCCATCCACCAATTAAACCCATTTCATTCATCACCTCTTCACCCTTTTCATCTCCACACCCACGAATCACCAACAAAACCTCCCAAAAAGTATTCAAAAAAAAACATTCATCTTAGACACAAGCACTAGGGACATTGCTTTGATTAGCTTGGGGGGAGAGTTTTATGGAATACTCACATTCATACTCTTTATTCTTGTAAAAAAAATATATAAAAGCTTGTTAAGTTGAAAACCTGAAAGGGCAACTTAAGCAAAAATAAAGCAAGAATAAGAGTGAGTTGTGAGGATTAAAACAGAAAAATGTGGGAAGCTGGGATGAAAACCCGAAAGGGCACCTAGGCAAAATGAGATAACGGGAGAAAGTACTTTCTTTTATTTCTGCAAGATCCTAAGGGTAACAAAAAAAAAGGTTGAGGTTGATAAAGAAATATGGAGTTGAAGACCCTCTTTACTATTATATTTTGGGGGATTTACTTTATGTGTTTCTAAAAACACTCGTGGATGTGTGTGTTGATATTCTTGTCATTTTAAGGACTTCTTGGATCGGATTTGATTTACTCGAGACGAGTAAAGGTTTAAGTGTGGGGGTGTTTGATGCACACTAATTAGTAGTGCATAATTACATGTTTTTATGTTTGATTTATGTTAATTGTTTGACGTTTTATTTAGTTTGTAAACATTTATGTAATTTCAGTTGTAATTGTATTTTAGTCTTTATTTGTAAGTTGTAAAGTTTAGTTAGGATTTGTGGTGTTGGAAAGGAAGACTTTGAAGTGAAGAAAAAGAAGATTTGACTGCCCAGGAGCAAATACTCGACCGGGTATAACACTTGACCCGTTCGGGTAAGAAGTGAAAAACGAAAATGCAAAGAAAGTGCATGGCCCGGTCGGGCCCACTACCTCACCCGGTCGGGTGAGAAGTGACCGGGGACAACCCGGTGTGCAAAGATCACCCGAACGTGAAGAATATCCAATTTTTGCACTCACCCGGTCGGGTCTGACTTGACCCGGACACTTTAACATGCCGAAGATCACCAGAACGTGGGGAAATATCTGATTTTGACCGGATCCGGTCGGGTGAATACTTGACCCGGTCGGGTACCCGGCCAAAGATGTTGAAAAACACCTATAAATAGCACTCTTTTTCTCCTCTAAAAAGAATCTCTTCTTCCATACTCCTAAGATCGGTTTAGAATAGCATTTCTTTATATTTTTCTAGCTATGTTTAGTCTCCAAATGAGGAGCTAAACTTCCATTCTTGGTGTTGCTCTTGAAGCTTGTTGATTATTAAAGTTGTGAGTTATTTTCTTAACTTCTTTCCTTGAATATTAATTAAAAGTTCTTTCCTTAATACCATCCCTATATTAATGTTGGGGAGTGTTGCTAAGATGACAATTAGTTAACATCTCGACATTAGTTAGAATGGTATTTTCTTCCTCTATATTAATGTTGGGGAGTGTTGCTAAGATGACAATTAGTTAACATCTTGATATTAATTATAGTAGGATTCATCTTCTTTAATTATATTCTTCCTTGAATATTAATTAATCCCTACTCATATTTCATATTAATATTTTGAACATTACTTAAAGGATCAACTAGTTTTGTTTCATATATTAATTATTACTAGAAACGATCAACGAACCGATGGTTAATCGTTGATGGTTTCACAAGTAAGTAACTTCGGTTTATTAATGCACGGTCGTGGTTAATAAACTTAAGAGGGATTAATTTTGTTGGTTAAACCGAAACCGCTTGTGTTGAGGTTATCAATCTCAATTGATTTCATCAAGGAGTTAGAAAGATCAAATGCTACTATTAAATCGATATAAGGCGTTGTTCTATATTTGATTAATAGTAAGGGTTATTAATGAACGGTCGTTGTTAATAACTACCCTCGATGAAGTGGATATACTCCCCGATTGAGTATTCGAGAGGGAATAAGTTATAGATATAACAATGATCGACTAAAATATATCAACAAGTGGAAAGTAGCCATGCCAAGTCCTTTTTATTCTTGAATTAAACACATATAGGTTGTTCATCTTAGTCTTAATTAAATTAAATCACTCAATCCAAATCCCCCCTTTTATTTACTAAGTATCATAAAAAGAGAAATTTTCATTTCCCTGTGGATACGAACTCTACTACGCTATACTACGTATAAGTGTTTAGTATTGAATTTATTTTGACGCACCGTGACAAAGTGCTCATCAGCGTGTGTTAGTACTCAATCAGATTTCATACATTGAAAAGATTTTGAGTAAATATAACATGCATTCTGCTACTACCGTCTCTATCCCTTTGGCGTCCCACTTTGTGTTAAGTAAGGATCAGTCTCCCAAGACTGCTCCTGAAATTGCTAAAATGAAATCTGTGCCTTATTCCAATGTTATTGGGTCCGTGATGTACCTCATGGTGAGTACTAGACCCGACATTGCCTATGCTGTTAGTTGTTTGAGTAGGTATATGTCTAATCCTGGTTTACCTCATTGGAATGCTCTTAAGTGGTTGCTTAGGTACTTGAAATCTACTGTTAATCATGGGTTGGTTTTCACTAGGTGTTCTGAGGGTGTTAAGTTGAGTGGGTATGTGGACTCGAATTTTGCTAACGATAGAGACAATAGGAAATCCACTACCTCTTATGTGTTTACCCATTGCGGGTCTTGCATTAGTTGGAAGTCTCAACTTCAACCCATAGTTGCCCTTTCCACTACTGAGTCTGAGTATGTGGCCGCTACCGAAGCTTTCAAGGAAGCCATTTGGCTTAAACGTCTCCTAACGGAGATTGGTAGTCGTAATCAGGATATTTGTGTGTTTTCTGATAGTCAATCTGCTATTCAACTGTGCAAAAACCCTATTTTTCATGATAGAACTAAGCATATTGATGTTAGATTTCATTTTATACGTGATATTGTTAGTGCAGGTGATATCAAGTTGATTAAAATTCCATCTGAATTTAATCCTGCTGACATGGGGACTAAATGTCACTCTGTCGAAAAGTTGTTGTCGTGCAAGCGCACGTTAAACATTGATTGCGGTTAAGTTGCCTGGTGATCTTACCCCTTTGCCTGAATGTGTCTTTGTGATCATTCGGGCAATCCAGCGATGATGAGTCTCAAATTTGTGTTAGAGCTTTGACTCTAAACCACTATGGTCCAATAAGGTGGAGAATGTGTTAGGTATTGGCCTGGTTCTTTCCCTAAGCCCAGTTCATTTGAGATTATCCTTGGCCCATGTCTTTATTCTTTCTTCCGCACCGCTTTCCTTGTGTGTCGTTCTCTTCCGCTTCGCCAGAGCCTTCGGTTTCAACCTGTATGGTAAGTTACCATGTTTGAGTTTTGAGCTTAGCCTATTTAATCTCTCTTGCCCGCTGCAATTAGGGCTGGCCGAAACCCTTGCTTCTCTGATTACTGCCTCTCTGTGGGTGCTCCTACGAACTGGCCGGAAATAGCTGCTGGCTGACGCCCCTCTCTCCCCTTGTTGATCCTAGTGTGTGAAATTCATCCTTTGTGGATGAAAGTGGTTGAGACCTGAGCTGGATTCGAGTTCTTACAGTGACAATGACAATGACATTGTCGTGACAATGCCAATGACATTGCCGTGACGATGTCAATGTAGCCTGGACATTATCAGCTCACTCGTTCATGCACTTTAAATATGCTTCCCATGATTTTTCACAACTAAAAATGTAAAACACGGAGATTTTTTTCACATAGACATTTCATCGAATAGTTTTGGTGCAAAACAAAAACTCAGTGATGCATACATTAAATGGAATAACTACCCTCTGCATTAGTCCAAGACATAGCAGCTATTTGCCTATTTGTAATAACAACTAAATGGTTAGCAGAGCCAATTTAGTGGTAAAGACATATCAGAATAAATATTGAAATGTGATATTAACAATGACAGTTAACTACTATTTGATTTTGATAAATTTAGTGATTTACTCTTTTCAATTTTAATATAATATTGATGGCTTGATTTTATGGAGAAAAAGTCTCTTATCAAAGAGCTCTCTACCAGATCTGTCGGCAAAAAAAGGAGAACCAAATGACCGGAGGAAAAATTAAGCTACGAGATCGGCGGTAGAAAAGAGGAAAAGAGCAGACGAAGAAGAAATGGGAGGAGGAGAATGGATTTCTTCCGCCATCCACCGTCGCTGGCACCGAGGAGCCATCGCCGCATCACCGACTCACCATGGCGGCACTGCGGCATAATTCTCCGCTGCTTTTTCTATGGTCTCTCACATCTATTTGCACCACCATCATCCTCTTCTTCATGATAAAGGGTAAGTATTGCTGGAGTGCGAGCGTGAGACTTCATCTAAAATTGGAGTAAAAGAATTAATCAAGCAAACAAGAAGGGAGGTAAATGGATTTTTTTGGAAGGGTTGGGTGGAAACCGTAGAAGGGTTATGCTCGCATTTGGTTAATGTTCATCTTTGCCGATTGATCAAATTGGTTGTAAAGCATTTACTTATGGTTTGATTAATGAAAATTAATTTCTCAAAAGATTACAACATCCGGCCTTGAACTGGACGCGCTAGGAAGCTGAAGTTCGATGAAGGTGAAAGAAAATAACGGAAAACACAAGCGTGCGTGTTAAATTAAGAAGTAGGGGTAATTTTGGAAGCTTCTTAAAATTAGATCCTAATTAGGAGTTAAAAAAGTCAAAGTCTTATTTAATTACATAGAGAAACTTAAGCTCCTATTTAGGATCATTTCTCTTTAAATTTCATCCATAGTTTTAGAGTTACTCCTAAACCACCATCTAAGAAAACCTTGTTTAACCGAAGGGTCCTGCTTCCAAGTTCAATTCCAATCTATAAGAAACATACCGCTTTAGAGTTGGACTGATTTCAGTCTCAGACCGATCACTTAAAATTAAACAGACAACACCAAACAAGACCGCTTTAGAGTCAAATAGACCATACCAAATCAGACTAAATTTCGACCGTTATGAATTACAAAGAGAGTATAATTTTTAGAGTTAACAAACTTTTTTGTAGTTACGGAGTACAAATTAATTAATTATTAGATGTCAAATAATTTTGTAGAATAAGAAAAGACAAGCTGGCAAAGGTCAGTTATAGCTAGCAAAAAAAAACAAATTCAGCAATAGAGAAAATCGAGAACAAATTACAGTCATCTTCCATCAATCAATGACCCAGAAAACAACTCCTTGCTTTCTCCATCACTCATTTTACCACCATTGATGAACGACTCTTTGACATTATTAACTGTGTGAGAAGACATAGACGCTGGAAGATACTTAGTCTCTTTTGAATACAATTCATTTTCCCCTAATCCCCCTGGTTGCCTCTCAAGAACTCTCAATCCCTCTATCTCCATTGCTACTTCTTTCATAGTCGGCCTATCATCCCTCCTCACCTTCAAACACCGGCTTGCAATTTTTGCAACTTCAGTAAATTGCTCAAAGTTGACATCGTTAACAATCCGATTATCCACAATTAGGGACAAATGGCCATTGTTCAAAGAAGATACAAAATAAGCCCCTAGGTTCATATCATCATCTTCCCTAGTAGGTGAAATTGCCTTCTCTCCTGTTAATAGCTCTGCGAGAACAACTCCAAAACTGAAAACATCACTTTTATCTGTCAATTGGCCTGTGTGGAAGTATTCCGGGTCAAGATATCCGAACGTTCCTTGCACTAAAGTTGTGACTTGAGTCCGATCAAGAGGGACAAGTCTTGAAGCTCCAAAGTCACCAACCTTTGCGGTAAATTTATCATCTAGTAGTATATTTGCTGTCTTTACATCTCTGTGAATGATTGTGGGAGAAGCGGCAGAGTGTAAATATGATAGCGCTCCTGTAGATTCTGATGCCACTCTTAAGCGAGCTGCCCATGACAGAATAGGTGATTGAGCATGTGTGTGGAGATGCTCATAGAGAGTGCCATTAGTTATAAACTCATAGACTAGTAATGGAACTTCTGTCTCTAAACAACAACCGAAGAGCTGGACAATATTTCTATGTTTGATTTGCGAGAGAACAACGACCTCGTTAATGAATTGTTCAACTTGACTTTTCTCACAAATCTTGGACTTTTTTATGGCCACCACAGTCCTATCAGTGAGTACACCTTTGTAAACTGTTCCATATCCTCCTTGACCTAATATTGTTTTTTCATCAAAATTGTTTGTCGCTTTCTCAAGATCTCCTCGTGTGAAGATTTTCATTCTTGCATCATTTGGTCCTCCTTTTTCAGCTATTTGTTGTTGTAACAATATGCCACCGTTTTGATGGAAAAAATGCTCTCTAAGTTTTGTGAGCCTCCTCTTCCTCAATCCCCCATATATGGCGAAGATGACTAAAAGCAATAATATGGCAGCAACACTCACACCTACATATCATAATAGGAAACACAACAATTCAATATCAAACTTGATTGCATTTATTTTTGAGTTTTTATATTTTTATTTTTAATTAGTTTTCACGGTGTGATGTTGTGCTAATTGCACATTTGCGGTGAAATGATTTTATTTTTCTAGTTTGTTGTAATTTAGTAAATTTAAAATCATTCTGAGCAAGAATGAGTCAATGAACAAGAAAGGGTCATGGAAAAGATCTTACAATATCCAAGGAAGGTGCAAGAGAGTAAGAAATCATGCAAAATAATGTGATTTGGTGTCATACCCGATCAGGTATTTTCAATACCCGATCGGGTATTACTTGACCCGAAGATTTATAAGATCCAATAAAGCAAGAAAACCTGAGAAAATTAGATTTGGTCATATACCTGGTTGGGTATGACTAGATTTCAGCACTTTCATGGATATTGCCATAGATACCTGGTTGGGTATCCTCTATACCCAGTCGGGTATTAGACCCAACATCACCAAAACACCTATAAATACACCTCTTTTTCTTACCATTTTGATATTCCTTCTTCCATACTCTTAAGCTCAGTTTAGAATAGCTTTTTCTTTATAATTTTCTAGCATGCTTAGTCTCCAAATGAGTAGCTTAACTTTCTTTTGTTGGTTTTGCTCTTGGAGTTTGTTGAATGTTAAAGTTGTGAGTTATTTTCTTAACTTCTTCTCTTGAATATTAATTCTTCCCTTAATCTTATTTCTATATTAATGTTGGGGTGTTACTAAGTGAGAATTAATTAACGCTTCAACATTAATTATTACTAGTAACGATCAACGAAACAATGATTAATCGTTGATAGTTTCCTAAGTAAGTAACTTCGGTTTATTAATGCACGGTCATGGTTAATAAACTTAAGAGGGGTCAATTTTGATGGTTAAACCTAAACAGTTGTGTTGAGGTTATCAATCTCAATTGATTTCATCAAAGAGTTAAAAAGATTAAATGCTACTATTAAATCGGTATCCGACGTTGTTCTATATTTGATTAATAGTAAGGGTTGTTAATGAACAATTTTTATTAATAACTACCCTCGATGAATTGGAGATACTACTCGATTGAGTATTCGAGAGGGGCTAAGTTAAAGATATATCTGGGATCGACCAAACATATCAACAAATGGAAAGTACCAAAACCAAGTTCTTTATCTCTTGAATTAAATAAAACACATGTAAGTCGTTCATCTTAGTGTTGAATTAAATCAAATCACATAATCCCAAAAACCCCCCTTGTTACTACTAGTTTCATAAGAGAAAAGTATTCTTTTTTCTGTGGATACGAACCTTACTACGCTATACTACGTATAAGTGCTAGTATTGAATTTATTTTGAGCAACACAACGACTTTAGTGCCGTCAAATTTGGCACCATTGCCGGGGAGAGGCAATTAATTTTCTTTTAATTCAGAAAATCAATAAAACAAAAATAAAAAACAAACAAAAAATCTATGAGAAATAAATTTCAAAAGATCTTTCTGTTCTTTTCTGAGCTTTGTTTGAGTATATTGTAAAAATTTATGAGAAATAAATTTCGAAAAACAAAACATATGTGAACCAATTTCTAACAATTTTGAAGAAGGTGTTGACATGGATACCAACACATCATATCTAGAAAATAAAATTTCCATCTTGACTTCTTTAATAAAAGAGTTTATCTTATGTTCAGAAGGTCAAGATGTCAAGGCCTGCAACATTTGCATGTCTCATAGGCATCTTAAGGATTTTTGTCTGAAGCTCTAAGAAGAATACTCTGAATAAAATTATGATTTTGCTTTCCAAGGGAAAATATTTGAAAGAAAATATGATCCATTGTCCAACACATATAACACAGGAAGGAAAGATCACTGTACTCGAATTCTTATTCTATCATGTCCACTGAAGACATGATCCGAGCTCTCACTATTAACGTTACAAATATGTAGCGGAAGATGGCACCATTTCCGCAAGAAAAAAGGTGCAACGAACAAAACTGGGAGAATCAAGTGAACCAAATGCTAAGTGTTGAGAGTGAATGAGAAGTAAAAGACTTTAGCAAACTTCCCTCTCAAAGAGAACAGGGTCTTAAACAACAAGTATTGGCAGTCACGTTAATGAATGAAAAAAATTGCAAAAGCATGCGCAAAATCCACATGAAGAAGAAATAGACACAGAGCTCCATCTAGTAGAAGAAGAGGATGAGCTAAACCCCAAAGTTAAATTTCTATCCTTGTCATCCTTTGAGGTACACCCACCGTTTTTGGAATCTTTGAGGGAAATCCAAAAAATTAAAAAGAACAACGACATCTTTGAAATCTTTACCAAATGTGAGGGATCAAAACCCTTTCCATTTACCATATTAAACAGGAAATATTCCCCCCCCCCCCCCCCCCCCCCCCCCCCCCCCCCCCCCCCCCCCCTCTCTCACAACATGAAGCGACGAAAATACGAATATTCAATCCCGGCAATATTTTCAAAGTGAAGGATCGGAAACTTGAGCACTTCTATGAGAATCCTAGGGATGAAAATGTGAAGAAGATGGATCATCACGATCCAATCTTGAACGACTGATATTAAAAAGATGGTGTCATGCCATGACGTTAAATAAGACGCTTCTTGGGAGGCAACTCAAGCGAGATACGTGATTGTTTGTTTAATTTTTTCCTAGCAACCCTCTCTTCACCTCTTTTCGTCTTTAATCTTCCAAAATACCATACAATTCCTCCCAATCACGTCAAACCACATAACCATATATTTCTTTCTTCAAAGATTTATCCAAATCATCCACCAAACACCACAAAAAATATCATAATCTTGCTCGCATCACTTTCCTCTTGCTCCACAAACTCTTGGAACTCTCACACTCCCTCTCCAAAATCCCGAACAATCTTTAAGGGGGGGGGGGGGGGGGGGGGGGGGGACAACTCCAAGCAATGGCAATGATGAGCACTAGGGACATGCTAGGTTTAGCAAGGGTGGAGAAGACTCTTGTTTTTACATATGACATTTCTTCTACATTGTAATTTCATATTTATAAAATATATATATATATATATAAAGTAAAAAAAACAAAAGCAAGAAAAATAATAAAAAGAAGAAATGCTAGTTAAGTTGAAAACCATAACGAGCAACCTAAGCAACAATAGCAAAAAAAATGAGTGAGTCGAAAAAAAAATGATAGGCTAGGATCAAAACCTGAAAAGGCTTCTAGACAAAAGGAGAGAAATGAGAGAAGGAATTATTTTTGCAGGATTTCATTTTCACCCTAGCAAGCAGCTGGAGGGAGAAGCAATAAGTTTCTATAGTGGGGATGAATTTAAACTGAAAATGAAATCATTTTTGTTTTTCTTTTATCTTGTTGAATCTCTTTGGATGGTGAAGAACTTTATGGATTTTACTCGAGGACGAGTAAAAGACCAAGTGGGGGGAGTTGATTGCATTGATTTTTGAGTGTTTATATTTTTACTTTTAATTAGTTTTTACGGTGTGCTATTTTGGTAATTGCACATTTGCGGTGCAATCATTTTATTTTTCTAGTTTGTTGTAACTTAGTAAATTTAGAATCATCCTGAGCAAGAATCAATCAAGGATCAACAGAGGATAATGGAAGGGATCTTACAATATCAAAGGAAGGTGCAAGGGAGCAAGAAATCATGCAAAAAATGTGATTTTATGTCATACCCGATCATATATGAGTTGACCCGGAGATTTACAAGATCAAATAAAGCAAGAAAACGTGGGGAAATCAGATTTGGTCATATACCCGATCGGGTATATTGACATACCCGGTTAGGTATCCTCTATACCCGGTCGGGTATCAGACCCAACCACACCAAAACATCTATATATTCACATCTTTTCCTTCCCATTTTGATATTCCTTTTTTCATACTCTTAACCTCAGTTTAGAATAGTTTTTTCTTTGTATTTTTTCTAGCATGTTTAGTCTCCAGATGAGGAACTAAACTTCCATTTCTTGGTTTTGCTCATGAAACTTGTTGAATGTTAAAGTTGTGAGTTATTTTCTTAACTTCTTCTCTTGAATATTAATTCTTCCCTTAATTAATGTTGGGGTGTTACTAAGTGGCGATTAGTTAATGCTTCGACATTAATTATTACTAGTAATGATCAACGAACCGATGGTTAATCGTTGATAGTTTCATAACACTACAAAAAAATGGGACTAACAGGGATTTGAAACAAAATAAAGAAGTATTTGGCAGAGATATGCCAAATCTGTGCCAAAAACACTTTGGCATGAGCTATTTGGCACGAAAAATCAGTAAATTTGTGTCAAATTCTGTGTCAATCCCGTAAATTTTTTGTAACTTCGGTTTATTAATGCACGGTCATGGTTAATAAACATAAGAAGGATTAATTATGTTGGTTAAACCGAAACCGTTGTGTTGAGGTTATCAATCTCAGTTGATTTCATCACAGAGTTAAAAAGATTAAATGCTAATATTAAATCGGTATACGACGTTGTTCTATATTTGATTAATAGTAAGAGTTGTTACTTTAATGAACGGTCGTTATTAATAACTACCCTCGATGAATTGGAGATACTCCTCGATTGAGTATTTGTGAGGGGCTAAGTTAAAGATATAACCGGGATCGACCAAACATATCAACAAGTGGAAAGTAGCAAAGCCAAGTTCTTTATGTTTTGAATTAAAACACATATAAGTCGTTCATCTTAGTGCTAAATTAAATTAAATCACACAATCCCAAAAAACCCCTTTTACTACTAGTTCATTGAAAAAGTTATTCTTTTTCCTCTGGATACGAACTCTATGTCATTATACTACATATAAGTGTTATGTATTGAATTTATTTTGAGACACATAATTTTAGTGTCATCAAAAACCTTCATATAAATACTATTCCGTATCAAACACATGCTACTTCCACTCTTTGCTAATTTTCCTTTTTATTGTCCCAAAACCTTGGTTTGTCCTGCTTTAATGTAATTAATTAATTAATTAATTAATTAATGTGTGATTATTGTTACTTATCTCTACAATGGGATGGAGAAGTATTTAATACATATACGTCATTCATCGTTGAATTGACTCGACGATTAGTTTAGGAAAGTTAAGACATGCATTTTTTTATTTAATAAGAAAAGAGAAAACAAATTGCCTTTTCCATAAAAAGATATGGAAAATGCTAAGTGTACATATGGTGTACACAAAGTGTACATTATATAAAAGACTCAAAAAAAATCTCATTTCCTTCTCCCTTCTCTTTCCTCCATTCGAATAACTCAAAAAAATGAGAGATCATCTTCCCTTCTTCATCTTCCTCATCCCTTCTTCATTCTCTTTTTTCTACCTTTTTATATCATTTTTTTATATTATTTGCACAAAATCAGCTTATTCATTTTATTCCATTTATTTTTATTATTTTTTTATTTTTTTTAAATTACATGTAAATTTATCACACATACAACTACATCATTCATTTGGATATATATAGACAATTAATTTTTTTGTTCACCCAAACAATTGAAATTGATCACGCCGACAACTAAAGTTGATCACACAGACAACTATTGTCTGTGTAGTAAATATTGTTTGTGCACACAGGCACTGCACATATATTGATTGATTTGCAAGATGGTGTCAATGTCAAACGGTTGTCAGTCTACTTTTTACAAAAAAGTAAATGTCTGTGGACACAGACAATTGTTGTCTGTGTACACAGACAACTCTTGTCTGTGTCCACAGACAATTCCGTACCAATTGTCTGTGACTGACATTTTGTGTACAAGTTGTGTACAACTTGTGTATCCCAAACATTGTTGAAAAGATATTCCCTCGGTATTCTTAGTTGGTATACCGTGGGAGCATTCCATGATGAGCATGGTGCTCCCATAGTCAAAACTCGTGTGTACTGTTCACGCATGAACATTTATTTTTTGTTTTTTGTTTCTCTCTTCCCAGTAACAAAGTGATATAACTTGCGTGTAAAGAAGTGTAACTCATGTTGATAAGAAATATAACTGGAGGTAAGTCGAAATGTAGCTTGTCTAATACAAAGTATAAGAAATAAAACATTGATTTCAGTGTAAACAATGAAAAAAAAGAGTCTAATTGCTTAATTACTTACGTTAATAGTGAATATGTTTTGTTCTTAATTTAGGGTCATAAAAATGTTTTTAAAAAACATTTTTTGCCATTAAAATCAATTTTTTCAAAAAAATATTTTGTTTTGCAAAAAAATGTTTTGTATTTGTTTCAATAGCAAGGGTTTATTTTGTGATGGAACTGGTGTTATGGAAAATGTGAATCACGTTGATAGAAATCTAACTTAAGTGTATGCAAAATGTAACTTATTGAGACAAATCTAAATGTAACACGCACATAGAAAGATTTACGTTACGCATAAAAAGATGTAACTCCATATACTACCAAATATAAATAATGAAAACAAGAAATCTAATTGCTCAATTAATTTACACAAATAGTGAATATGTTTTGTTTTTAATATTAAGGACATAAAAATGTTTAAAAGAAAAATCTTTTTTTGGCAAAAATAGTACTCCCTCCGTCCCACTAATGTAGAAGGCTTAATACAGTTCTATACATGTATATGGCTTTTTTTATCAGACTTCATTATTTTGACCATATAAGGTCTAATTATTTTTTCTAATTTCTCAAAATATTGTTCATAAGGAAGACCTATAAGTAATACGTACTACGTATTGATGAATTCATTATGCCTCTGATTTTTTATTGTCTTTTATTAAAAAGATAGATCACTTACTCAACCCAATTTTCAGCAGCTTATTAATGTCAGGTTCGTCGAGTCTGCATCCCTTTTGATTTTTGTACCCATCTCCCTTATATCCCTTCCGGCAATGACAAGAGTAGCTACCGATATTATCAATGCATATTGCATTTTTAGCGCAACGGAATTCCGGTGAACTTGTATCACTGCATTCGTCTATATCTGAAAGAAGAAACGGAGCATAAATCAATAACAACAAAATGATACTCCGTAGAAGACTTTAGATCACATTAAAAGCAATGCCCGTATAAATTAGAGTAGTTGAAAATACGAGATTTGATATGTTGTAATAAACTAATAATAATATTAACATTAAAATCAATCATTATTTTTTATCACCACTATCATTACAGTTCTAATTAAAATTATCATTATTTTTTATCATTATAGAATTATTATTATCATCATGATCATGATTGTCATCATTATCATTATCATTATCATTATCATTATTATTATCATTATCATTACCATTACCATTACCACTATCATTATCATTACCATTATCATTACCATTACCATTAACATTACCATTACCATGACCATGACCATGACCATTATCATTATCAATATCATTATCATTATCACTTTATGTCATAAAATTCCATGAATTTTAATGTTTGTCTATATTTTAAAATATAAATATTATTTAACCTTATTAAATTAAAGGTTGTTAGCTAGCCATAAATGGGAGTAAAAATTACTCCTAAATGCAACAATATAACTATACTATATTTATTCCCTTTTTTTAATTTTTTTCTTTTTTATATTAAAATACGGCATACACAAAATAAAATATTTATTTTGTAATAGGAGTAATATATTCCTATTTATTCCCAAAATAGGAGTAATATATATTCGATCTTCCTATTCTACTTCTTTCTATAATCTCCACTAAGACTTATTTTATTAATGACAATATAATTGTTATGTTTATAATAAAAACATAAAAATAACAAAATAAATTATAAATATTTAATAAAAACGTAAGAAAATAAAATAAAAAAATTCAAAATCAAAAATTCAAAAGTAAAACAAAAACAAAAAAATATTACGGAGTAATAATTAAAAAAATTACTACCTTCCAGCACCACCACCTCTGATCGTCAAAAAAATGATATCTTGTGTAAAAATGCCACATTTATGTGAGAATGTCATTAACAAGGAACTTTTATTCTTTGAAATTATCAAACTCTACCTTCAAATATGCCATCAAGATGGCATTGTTTCCGACAACTGAAGGTTGAGGTACTGAAAGGTGGCTGAGGTGGTGCTTGAGGTCTGTTTATTACTACCTCCGTCCCAAAATGGTTAGCCAAATCCAAAACTTTGACCAATAATATATATTTATCGGGAATATTTATAATATAAAAATAATATGAAAATGTTCTCTGTTAAAAGTACTTTTATAAAAATAGAAAATGTATAACTTTCATAATATTATACGTAGTACGAATCAAAACCATGGTCCATATTTTGAAATTTGGTTAAACATTTTGGGACGGAGGTAGTATTAGGATCACATGACGGCCATCCCAGAGCACATCAAAAAGTTCGCCCAATAGGAGTTGTTAGCCCGCCTAGCGACAGAAGCAATCCAGGTGGAGGCCATCTCCTTTGTCGAGCCAAGCTGGACAGACGGGATATATAGCTACCTACCTCAGGGATGGAACGCTCCCCGAGGAGCGAGAAATGGGCGGCTCTGGAAAGGCAACATGGATCAAGAGAAGAGCCCCAAATTAGATGTACTATTTAGATGGACAAGACAGACCAACGATGAACTATACAAATGTAGGTTATTGTATTTATATGAAAAATTACATATTTATGACTAAATAGGTGATTGTTTACAAAAATTTGATTAGTGATTATAGTAATAACTTAATCATAGTAAGTTATGTTCAATTTTTAATCTTAAGTGACCATGACACTACAATGTAGTACGGAGTAACTATTAGTCATATTTATTTAAATAAGTTTTATTTTAGTAATTTTTTGAATAAAGTCATCTATAATTTATTAATAATTGTAATACTCCCTCCGTCCCTCAAAACTTGACCGCGTTTGACTAGCACGGTGATTAGTAATGTAAAAATTGTGTGATTGAGATTTGTGTAGATGAGAGAGAATTAACCGGAACCATATATTCTTTACTTAAAAGGAAAAAGTGACGAAGTTAATTAGTGAGACAACAAAAAGAGAAAGTTGACAAAGTTTTAAGCGAGACAGGGAATACAGAATACTACTTATTTAATGGTATTCATAACATTTACAATAATGATATTATAATTATAACTAGACAAATAATTATAGAAATAATTACATATTTATGAATAAAATAGAGATTGTTTAAGAAAATGTGACTAGTGACTAGAGTAATGAAATCATATTAACTTATATTCAATTTTTAAACTTAACTTACCATTGCATTACATTGTAGTAACTATAAGGATGATTTTACTTTGACCGAAGTTTGCTGGTCTGATCTGATCTATTATGTTTAAATCTGGTCTGATAAATGTATGGTCTTTGTATATTTTATAACTACGAAAGTCAATCTGGTCTGCTCTGCTCTGGTCTGTTTAAGTCTAGTCTGGTCAGGTCTGTTTAAGAAGTTGTTCTCTTCGTCTGATCTGAATGTTTCTGATCTGAATTTTTTAAGATCAGATCTGATCTGAATTTTTCTGATCTGATCTGATCTGATCTGAACTGAATCTTTCTGATCAGATCAGATCTGAATCTTTCTGATCTGATCTAATCTGATCTGAATTTTTCTGATCTGATCTGAATGCTTCTGATCTGATATGAATCCCTCTGCTTTGATTTTAACTTTCTAAACCGGTATATAATAATATTAATACTAATAATAATAATTCTAATAATAATATCAATAATAATTGTAATAATAACAATAAATAATAATATCAATAATAACTATAATAAATTAATAATAATAACTATTATTATAATTATAATTATTTGATAATAATAATAAAATAATAATAATAATAATAGTAATAATAGTAATAAGAATAATAATAATAATATTAATAATAATAATAAATAATAGTAATAATAGTAATAATAATAATAAATAATAATAATAATAATTACTATTATAACAATAACAATAATAATAATGATAATGATAATGCTAATAATAATGATAATAATAATAATAATAATAATAATAGTAATAATAATAGTAATAATAATAGTAATAATAATTATAATAATAATAATAATAAAATTAATAATATTAAAATAAGAATAAGCAATAAGTAATAAGAATAAGCCGAACAGAACCGCACCTAAGTCTTGTTTGGTCTGGGTCTGAAAATAGTTTTAAGTAAATAAGTTTTATTTTATTTATATTTTTGAAAAAAAACCCACAATTATAACTGTGAATACAAATATGATTTTAATTATTATTATGATTATTTTTTACAATTATAGTTATAGGTATTATTATGGGAAAAGTACACTTTACATACCTGTGGTTGTGGCCGTTTGCAATCAGGGGTCTGTGATGAAATTTGCAACAAACCCAAGCTTGTGCTTTCCTACCGTTACCACCCGCGGGGTCTAAGCGACTGGGCCGTTAGTAATACGCTACGTGGCACTTTTTTTTGCTTACGTGGCTTTTAATCCCAATCTATTAACACCATGTGTGATTACATGGCTTTTTATCCCTAGTCCATACCGTGTTAACCTATTTGGACCATATACGCATACGAAATCCATTCCCCTCTTCCACAAACACAAATACAAATTTGAAGAGATGAGTTATTCTAATTCGAGCTCCTGTGCGATGGATGGAAGACAACAAATCAAGAAGTGCGGCTGTGGAGTCCAAGCTCCTATTTGGACGGCGACAACAGAGAAGAACCGGGGGAAAAAGTTTCATGCTTGCGGCCGTTATTCTCGAGGGGGCGAACAACAATGCAATTTTTTTGAGTGGGTTGAAGAAGATACGTGTTGTACTTGTCTGCATAACTTAGATGCTGTTATTGAGAAGGTCAGAAGACTTGAAGAATATGTCCAGATGAAAGAGTTGGAGATGGAGGGTCAAATAAAGAACTGTGTGCGTGAAATTGGTGTGTCGAAGGTTCAGAACATGGAACTGCAACTGCGGATGTCTAAGAATCATAATGTCACTTTTAAGTGGAAGCTGCTCTGTCTGGCCATGTTAATTTTCATGTTCTTTGCAAGTAGAAGATTTTAGGTCTAAGTTCTTTGCTAAGTTTTCGATGAAATGACCAAACCACGTGTAATTGTGTTTGGAGATTCCTTTAGTTTAATTTCATGTGAGACGTTTTGTTGTGAGTGATGTCAAATGTAATGCACCAATGTAAGAACCTTGTAAGGGTTGATGTCAGATTGTATGAAGATTTTGGCTGTAACAATTTGTGTGAACTTGTTTAATGTTATAGCAGTTTATTTCTCCACATCTTCTTTTGGTTAATGTTATAGTAGATATACTGGGAGTGCTGTGAACTTCTTTAATGTCATTGTGGTGTTACAGAACAGCTTCTTTTGGGTCTGAAATTCTTAACCCAAAAGATTGATTCTGACTTTACCTAAAACAGAACATATGGTTTGAGTAAACAGATTACCAAAATAAACAGATACTTTCCATCAAACACATACGAAATTCATCCAACAACTTCAGAACATATAGTTTGAGTAAACGTTTACAAAGCCTTAGTCCAACAACTTCAGAACATATGCTAACCACAAAATATGTTCCTTACATAAGTATCATTACAAAACACATGCTTACTAAGGCATGATTTAAAAGTTCATATACTGATATCTAAACATGTCTACTAAAGCACCATTCCTCTTCTCCCCACAACAAAACTGCAACATTTCTGGTCTCTTGTCAGTTAATCCTCAACTTTGTGTGCCCTGAAAAAAGTAATAACATCATAATAAGTGTAAAAACAACACATTACAAGAGTAACAATGCAGACCATACAATTACCATTGAGGGCTGTGTACTTGAGGACCTAGTCACTCTTTTGGAAGATGGTTGGGGTGGTTGTTGTTGGTCCCGGTTATACTGGATACAGTCTAGAGGGGGGGGGGTGAATAGACTGTATTGGTTTTTCGCTTTTTAAACTAAGTACCAGATTTACAGAATAGCCTGTTCTGTTGAAAGAACAGACTGGCAGCGGATGGAGTTCTGGCAGGGAGTTCTGTTAGCCTCAGAGAAGCAAAGGCAGTAGGCCTTCTGTTAACTCGTAGAACAAGTTCTGCTGAACACAGATACCAAGTCCAAGGAGTTATACAGTTCTATCTAAGTGCAAGTATTAAAAGCAGTAAGTAAACGACACCAGGGATTTTTATAGTGGTTCAAGGAACAACTCGTTCCTCTAATCCACTGTTCCACTAAGCTGTAAAAACTGCCGTTTACAAAGCCTTAGTCCTAGTACTTAAGAAGCACTCCACGTCTTCTTCAAGCCTAGATGTGTCCTGGGATGCACTGCCTGGCTTCCTTTAACACTGGTCCTTTCACTGAGTTTCCTTGAAGTATCACCACTTCACTACTCGAGTTATTTGGACGTCCTTCTTGTAGCAAGAAGAGTTTCTGTTGAAACTGGGGTTCCTCCAACTAGCTTCGTTACAAAATATTTGTATGTGATGAGCTTGAAGAGTTGAAGAACACTTGGAACTTTGCTTGAGTTGGAAAGAGAATTTTTCCAACTTCTGCCTTCTCTTGTAGAAGATAATGAGTTTGAATCTCAAGGAGGCTTTTTGCTTTTCAGAGTTTGAATATCTTGTATGAAGAGTTGTAGCAAAGGTTAGCAAAAGTTGCAAAGTTATCCGGTTGTTCTTCGTAGTGTATCTTTTATACTGAGGTTGTCTTCCCGTTGGAGGAGTAGGAGGACAACTGCATTAAATGAGCGATCAGTTGACTTGACTAGTAGAGCCCGATAAAGTTGGCGGGTTACTATTTTGGGATAAAGTATTCCTGACATTCCGGCCAATCATCTGCAATTACTCTACGTAGCATGGGGTGCATTAAATGAGCATTTAATGCATGCACTGTAGCTTTTCCGTTTCATACTCCTAGCCGTTGAAGGAATCTTTTAGTTGACTTCCCGGTTCTTAGAAAATCTTCTAAGTGTCAGACCTTCTGGTGTCTTTGTCTGGGAGTAGAACAGAGGTGGTCTGAAGCACTTCTGTTGGGAGTATCCAACAGAGACCCAGAAGGGTTTCTGTCAGAGTCAAGACTAACAGAGATCCTGAGGACTTCTGTTCTGGAGCATAGAACCAAAGGTCCTCTGTTTCAATAATGCCTTAAGAGGCACTTCTGCTCTTGAAGTCCTTCTGCTCTGAAGGCATTCTGTTCTTGAAGGTCTTCTGTCAAGTCGAATACTTCTAAGAACTTTACAAAGGAAAATTCTAATACATAATTTCTAAAGGGGTACTTCTAAAGTCCTAATTAATCTAGCATCATCAAAATCTAATTACAATTATTCCTTACAATTTCCCCCTTTTTGATGATGCCAAAACCCTTTAACTATTTCCAGAGAAGTGCCTTCACCATAAAAAAGATTAAGTTTAAAAACTTCCATTAAAATCTTGGTGGGCAACTTGGCATAGGAAAATAGTAAGAGTACGATACATTCAGATAGCAAAATATAACAGAAATAAACAAACACAAACAGAAGGCAAAGAGACAAGAATTTGAGGAAAAGCACTTCAAAGTAAGAAGGCAGAGATGTGATTTTATTAGATAGGTTTTACAGAGTTTAAACCTTACACATTCTTCAGATTAGCTGCTTGTAGGGCTTCTTCCTCCAGCCTTTGAAGCCTGAGCAGTTCTTCATTTATTTCAGCTCTGATTTTGAACAGATTGCCAGACCTTTGATAAGATGCCCATATTGGAGAAAGCTTGCAGTCCAAATAGTTGAGGACATCTTCATGTATGGTCTTTCCTGGGACAATGTTCTTCTTGTACCATTCTTCTGCTTCTTCAAGAGATCCTCCATACCTAACTCTGACAACACCATCTTTGTCCAGATAGAGGTGCTGTTGTTGGGTAGGAGTCATTTTAGCCTTCATCTCCTCAAATTGAGCTCTGTCAATGTTCTGAGAGCCACCCAATCTCCACTCAGTGAAGTTGAAAACTTTCTTCTTCTTGGTGCTCTTCTTTACTGGAGATGGGGGTCTAGGTATGCCTGCTGCTCTCTTCTTTTGTAGGGCAGCTTCAAAATAGGGAGTCGGATCTACTGCAGGCTCACCAGAGGAGGGTGCTCTGGTAGGAGTTCTGTGAGACCTAGTCCTGGTCTGTTGAGGGTCCTCTTCCCCCTTTTTGGCATCATGCAGATCTTCAATCATAAGACTGATCTTTTGGAATTCTGAGGCCTGGGTTGAGGCTATCTGCTCCAGGGCCTCTGGTAGTGTCTGGGTGACAGAGGTAAGGCCTTCAATGAGACCTTGCTGCTTCTGTATTGCAGAGAAGATGTCCTTGTTATTGGCTTCAAGGAGCACCATCTTCTGATACCGGTCTCTGTCAGTGGACAGAAGGGCTTGAGCCTGTTCTTGATGAGTTCTGCACATTTGCTCAATAGAGGTCAGTTGCCTCTCTGTTCTGGCATCAGATTTCTTCAGAGCCTCAAGATGCTCTGAGATATTGTGGATTGCCTGTCCTTGACTCAGGAGAGTCTGTTGAAAGATAGAGAGGGTTTTGTGGATGCCTACCACTTCTGTTGACAGGACATCTGTTCTGGCAGAGGAGGAGACGATGAAGTTGTTGAGTGTCCCAGTGAGGTTCTCAAAACGGTCAGAGATGAACTGCATACCTGAATTGAGATTGTCATTCACATGAGCAAGGTGCCCATAGTGTTTGTCATTGACCTCAATCAGTTTGTTCAAGCCTTGGAGGATCTGTCCTCCAAATTCTTCTGCAGATTCAAAAAATTTGTTGAAGGGAATATTATTCTGTTGTCCATCTGCTTGAGGCATCTCTAGACCTCTTCCCCTAGGTAGAGGATGATGTTCTTGGACAGATGACAGAGATTGAACAAGCTGTTCATGTTCCAGTTGAGTCAGAGGAGGGGTCTTCTGTCTCTTGGATGTGGCCTTGTAGGATTTGCTGATCATGAATCCATCCATGTCAGAGGAAATCTCATAAGGAGAGTAGATAGGTTTTCTGTTGCGAACTAGCTTCTTTTTCTTTCTCAGAGAGGGATTGGGGGCAACAGAGTCCCTAGAATACCCTTTGGGTGCAGAGATGGGAGAGACAGTTGTAGGATCAGAATCCCTGAGAAACCATACAGGTTTAAGGTTCTCTGCAGGTTGTTGTGGAGGTGAAGATTCTGGAGGAGAAGATTGATGATCAGTTTCAGAGGATGAAGAGGATATCTGTTGGGGTGAGGGGTTCTGGTGCTGGGGTGAGGATTGAATAGGTGAGGTATTCTGTTGAGGGGGTGATGGTGGAGGTGAGGGTGAACGGTTTCTGAAGGGAACAATTGCTCTGGAGGGAGAAGCAATTTTCTGTTTGGGTGATTGAGGAGGGGTGGGGGTTTTCTGTTCAGGAGATTTAGGTTGAGGGTGTTCTGGTGGAGGGGTTTCTGTGCTGGTGGTAGGTGAGGGAGAAAGGGGTTCTGTTGGGATAATAACAGAAGGGGTTGGAGAGTTTACCTCAATGATGTTATCCACGAGCAAGGAAGTCCTCCACTCCTTGATATGCTCCATCATAGCTTGTCCTTCTGACTTGAGTACAGAGGACTCTCCTGGGTTGAAGTTGGGCTGTACAGAGTCAGTAGCCATCTTGGTGAACAGCCATTCTTCAAAAGCTTCAATTTCTCCATCTTCTAGAGGTTTGACAACTTCCTCCGAGGGTGAAGAAATGAGAATAGCCTTTCCCTTGTAGCTTGCCTTCTTCTTCTCAAGGACAGAGTGGAGAAAGTTGAGGGCAAAGCATTTTGAGACATCATCAGTCCCAACCCAATTCAGGATGGCTTCTTCTTCTGCCTCATAGTGATCAAAAAACTGAATTATTTTGTGGAGGGGTCCCATTCTCCATCTTCTCCATTCAAGGACCCGGGTAAACTGTCTGTCAAGCAAGGACAGATACCCATCTTTGACAGGACTAGGGTGCTCTGGTGGAGTTGGCACCCTGTTCTGTTCAGGAGATGCAGCAGAGGTGGGGATCTCTGGTTCCCCCCTGAGTGTCTGCCACTCCTTCAGACACAGAAACCACATGTTTAGAAACCTTCTTCTTGGGTTTTGTGGTCCTCTTCCTCTTCTGTCCGGCCTTGGAAGGGGCAACAGGTGCTTCCCCTTCAGTCTTCTTCTTCTTCTTTTCAGCCTTTGGAGGAGCTACAGAAAGAGGTTTCTGTACCTTCTCTCCTTGTTGTCTTTTAGCCTCAAGTTGAAGCTGTCTCTTCAGTTCTGCCTTTATGGCTTTTTCCCTATTTGGAGAGGCAGTCAGGAAGATTACCTTGGTGTGATCCAAAGCTGAAGCCTTCCTCAAGTTTACCCCTTGTTTGAGGAGCACTTCTGAAATGAGCAGTCCATGCCCTAGCTTCCCAGAATAGAGGCTAGTCTTTGGATTCTTCTTCTTGATCACTTCAATCAGGGACTTCACCATGACTTGTCCCCAATTGATGTTTACCCCATGATGCACTGCATAAAGGGCCTTTGCATTGGCAGTTGTGACATCATCTGTGGAGGTGTACTTGCACCATAAACATTTGTGGAAGATGTTTATGAGCAGCTCAAATTCCTTCTTGAGCAGGTTCTTCTTGATGTTGACCTTCTCTACCTCTTCACCTTTTCTGCAGAACTTCTTCTTGAATTCTGGCAGAGGGATGTCAGTATCCTCCAAATCAAGTAGAGAGGCCCTGTCTTCCTCTAGTTGAATATTGAAGATGTTGTTGATGACGTCAGCATCAATCAAAACTTCTTCTCCTTGGACGACGGAGGAGATGGTTTCATCCTTGAAGGATGCGTTGAGATAGAACTCAACTGTGTCAATGTTGCTGTAGGCCTCATACTCATGAGTGATGACCTTGCTCAGTTGACATTGTGACAGTCCGTCAACAATGGAGGTCATTCTCTCCTTATTTTCTGCGAACCTGGGCAGTACTTCCAGTTCGCACCTCATCCCTGTCAGTACATTCTTCAGGAGAGTTGCCTTTTGTTCTTTTGAAAGATCGGAGAAGCTCAGGAAAGCCATGGAGTTTATTGCGGTTAGAGAGTTTTGGAGAGATAAGAGTTCAAAAGCTTGAGAGTTATGAGAGCAGTAACGGTTTAGGTTTGCGAAAGGGGGTTTTATGGATATGGGTTAGTGGACGTTTGAGATAATTTACGGTTCCAAGGTACCAATAAATGTAAAAAGGGGCGCAGTAAATAAACGGGGGCGCAGTAAATATTATACGGCTGGATACCGTTTTAAGGGTAAAAGGGTAAAAGATCTTTAATAATTTACTAGGTCACCCGGTTTACAGAGTTTTCTAAGTCCACCACCTTCTGTTAGATAAGAGAGGGTCTTTCTGTAAGAAGGGGTTTCTGTTGCATAGGTGTTCTGCCAGGGTAGAGAACAGAAGGGGTTGACAGAGGGGGGTTAACAGAAGGGGTTCTGCTACAGGAAATCTGTCAACAGCAAATGAGCAACAGAGGGCCTTCCTTTTCATCTTTCCCTTGGAATCTCATCCATCATTCCCAATTCCTCTCTCAGTTTGCTGAACCTAGCCTCAGGGAGAGGCTTTGTCAGGATATCTGCAAGCTGGTCTTCTGTTGGCACATGTTCCATGCAGATGTGCTTCTTCTCAACATGATCTCTGATGAAGTGATGTCTGATCTCAATATGCTTTGTTCTGGAATGAAACACTGGATTCTGAGTGATAGCAATGGCACTGGTGTTGTCACACAACAGCTTGATCTCCTTTGCTTGAATTCCATAGTCCTTCAGTTGTTGCTTCATCCAGAGTAGCTGAGCGCAGCAACTCCCAGCTGCAATGTACTCTGCCTCAGCTGTACTTGTTGAGATGGAGTTCTGCTTCTTGCTAAACCAGGAAACAAGCCTTCCTCCTAGCAATTGGCAGTGACCAGAGGTACTCTTTCTGTCTAGTCTGCAACCTGCAAAAATCTGAGTCAGAATAACCAATTAGTTCAAAGTTACCTCCCTTGGGATACCATAGGCCTGCATTTGGATTTCCTTTGATGTATCTGATGATTCTCTTTGCAGCACTTAGATGGCTTTCCTTGGGCTTTGATTGGTATCTGGCACAGATTCCAACAGAGAATGAGATGTCTGGTCTGCTTGCAGTTAGATACAACAGAGATCCTATGATTCCTCTATATGTTGTTGCATCTACATCCTTTCCTTCATCATCTGGACCAATTCCTTGTGAAGTGTTCATGGGAATCTTCACTGATGATTTGCCTTCCACTCCAAACTTCTTGATTAGATCTCTGGTGTACTTCCCTTGATTGATAAAGATCCCTTCTGGAACTTGTTTGACTTGAAGTCCTAGGAAGTAACTGAGTTCTCCCATCATACTCATTTCAAATTGACTCTGCATCACTTGAGAAAATTTCTTGCACAGTTCTGGATTAGTACTACCAAATATAATGTCATCAACATATATTTGTACTAACAGAATATGATTAGCAACAGAGATTTGAAATAGAGTTTTGTCAACCTTTCCTTTAGTAAACCCATGGTTCACTAGGAAAAGGGACAATGTGTCATACAAGGCTCTGGGAGCTTGCTTAAGACCATAGAGGGCCTTTTTAAGCTTGTAGACACAAGAAGATTGGGTGGGAATGACAAAACCTGTTGGTTGTTCCACATAAACTTCCTCTTCAAGATCTCCATTCAGAAATGCACTCTTGACATCCATCTGGTAGACCTTGATGTTATTGTAGGCAGCATAGGCTAGAAAGATTCTGATGGCTTCAAGTCTGGCAACTGGTGCAAAAGTCTCATCAAAATCTATTCCTTCTTCTTGACAATATCCTTTAGCTACTAGCCTTGCTTTGTTCCTTACAATGTTGCCATCTTCATCTGCTTTGTTCTTGAATACCCATTTGGTTCCAATGACATTCTGGTGCTTTGGCCTAGGAACAAGTTCCCATACTTTGTTCCTTTCAAACTGAGTGAGCTCTTCTTGCATAGCATTGATCCAATCTGAGTCTGCAAGAGCTTCTTCAACTGTCATAGGTTCCATCTGAGATATATAGCAGGCAAGCATTGCTTCTCTCCTTGATGTGGATCTGGTTTGAACTCCACTTCTGATTTGACCAATCACTTGGTTAGGAGGATGATCTCTTAACCATGTTAGGTCTGGTTCTGTCAGCTGTTGTCTTGGTCTCTCTGGTTCCTCATCTTCAGAGTCTTCATCTTCATTCAACAGAAGGGGGTTTGGTGCAGGTGTTGGAAATGCAGGGTTGTCTGCCACCTCTTCTGTTGGTTCCGGTGTTCTTTCTTCTATGCTGACTTCCTTGAGAATCTCTGTTACCTCTTTAACAGAGATACTTTCATCAAACTTCACATGTATGGATTCTTCAACATGTAGGGTCCTTCTGTTGAGTACTCTATAGGCTTTACTGGTGTTTGAATAGCCTATAAAGACTCCTTCATCAGCCTTTTCTTGAAATACTTTCAGATGCTCCTTTCCATTGTTAAGAATGTAGCACTTGCATCCAAATACATGAAAGTAGTTGATGTTTGGCTTTCTTCCCTTCCAGAGTTCATAAGGGGTCTTCTGGTGATTCTTGTTGATCATGCTTCTGTTCTGAGTAGAGCATGCAGTGTTGATTGCTTCAGCCCAATATCTCATAGGCAATCCAGATTCTGCAATCATTGTTCTTGCAGCTTCTTTTAAAGTTCTGTTCCTTCTTTCTGCTACGCCATTCTGTTGAGGGGTTCTGGCGGCAGAAAGTTGATGAAAAGTTCCATTCTGATCACAGAAGTCCTTTATGACTTGGTTGACAAATTCAGTTCCTCTGTCTGATCTGATTGTCTTCACTTTCAAGTTCTTCTCAGTCTGAAGTTGCTTTAACAGAGATGGCAACTTCTGAAGAGTTTCATTTTTCTTTGATAGAAAAACAGTCCATGTATATCTGGAGTAGTCATCAACCATGACTAAGGTATATTTCTTGCCACCAACGCTTGGAGTCTCCACAGGTCCAAATAAATCCATGTGAATCAGATTTAGAGGACTTGTAGAAAGATCTCCAGCAATGGGTTTGAAGGAATTCTTCACTTGTTTGCCTTTCTGACATGCACTGCAGAGGGTCTCCTTCTTGTACACAATGTCTGGTAGCCCTTCTACAATGTGTTCTCTGGCCAGTTTGTTGATTGTTTTGAAATTCAAATGGTTGAGCTTTTTGTGCCAGTCCCAGCTCAGTTTTGAATCTCCCTTGGCTATCAGGCAAACTCCATCTTTTGCAGTGTTCCAATCAACTACATAGATGTTCTTCTTCCTTGATGCTGTAAGAACTACTTCCTTTGTTGTCTCATGCTTCACATAGCAGAAGTCCTTTGTGAATTCAACAGTGTAGCCTTTGTCACAGAATTGGCTAGCACTTAGCAAGTTGAACTTCAGTCCTTTGACATATGAGACATCATCAATGATTATCTGGTTCTTGATCAGCTTTCCTCTTCCTTTTGTTTGACCTTCTTTGTCATTACCTCCAAAGGTAACTCTAGGTCCTTTGCATTTCTGGAACTCTGTTAGGCAACTTCTGTCTTCTGTCATGTGCCTGGAGCATCCACTATCAATAAACCATTCTTGTTCAGAGATGGCTCCAGCACACAGTTCCTGCAAGATCAAAAGAAAGATTTAGGTACCCAAGCAATGCTGGGTCCTGGGGGGTCATGGAGTCTAGGTAGTTGGTACCATTTTGGTCTCATCAAGTGAAACCTTGGTGGGTGGTACCCATTGTCCACCTGGTAGTTATAGTAAACTGAAGTGTGATTCACTTTGGGCAGATGCTTGTGAGGGTCATGCTTCCTGTTTACATACTTTTGCATAGCTTTCTTTGTTGGAAAGAAGTCCCATATACTATCAAGAGCAGAGGGACGGTTAACCTTGGGCTTCTGAAGTTGAACAGCCATCCTCTTCTGCCTGAAGTTAACTTTCTCTTGATATTTGCCCTTCTGGTGATCATTTCTGGCATGATTGACATGAGGTTGTCTGTCAATGAATGGTCTTTTATTTTTGTTATTTTGAAAACCTCTTCTGTTGTTAGGTTTTCTGCCAGGTTCATTATTTTTCAAAAAGGGTTTCTGTTGAACCTTTATCTTACCCTTTTCTGGTCTGACTTCCTCATGAACAACCTTGGTGCCAGATACACCAGCTTGACAGATGGGGCTAGAAATCAGTGGCTCTATGACCTTATCTGCCTTAGCAACTCTGGTGCTAGGCATTACAGAAGGCTCACCTGATTCTGTTGAGCCATAACCAAGACCAAAACCAGTGCCAATCTGTTGATCAAGCACAATCTTTTCCATGGAAGACTGGGCCTTCTGGTAAGCTTTGTACTTAATCTCGAGAGGCTCTATTTCTCTTATTCTCTTAAGAAGAGAAACATTTTCAGTCTCCAGTTGATCTCTTTCCTCAATTAGAAGATTGATTTTGATCTCAACCTCCTTCTTTAAGTCAAGAATTTCAGCTTTCAACTTACTGTTTTCTTCTGTTACAGAAGAATAAGTGGCTTGTATGGCCTTAAACTCTTCCCAAAATTCTGACATTGAATCAGAATCAAAAGCTAAGCCTACCGAAGAAAAACTAGATTCAGAAGTAGAGGTTACCTCATCATCAGAATGAGCCATCAGGCAAAGGTCTTCTGTCTCAGTATCCAGGCAACATAAGGCCTCATCAGAATCTGAGTCAGAACTGGATTCTGTTTCTGACAAAGGGTCTTTTTCCAGCTGTTCTGTCACAAGTGTCTTTCTTCTTCTGGAGTTGTCCTCGTACTTCTTCTTTTCTCCATCCTGTCCTTGCTTCTTGGACACTCTAGGATGGGGACAATCAGCCTTGAAGTGACCAGGTTGTCTGCAGTTGTAACAGAGAAGCTCTCCACTGCTTTCTGTTGATTTGACCTTCTGGTATGGCTTTCTGTTGAAAGATGGACTCCTTCCATCTTTGGGATTCTTCATAAACTTTTTGAATCTCCTGGCAAAGGCAGCCATATATTCATCAGATAAAAGTACTGAAGGGTCAAAATCATTTACCTTAGATGTGCTGGCAGTGAGGGCTGTAGTGGTCCTCTCTTCTGGTACATCTTCCTTCTCTTCAATCATTTCAAACTCATGAGCTTTGAGATTTGAAATGAGCTTATCAGTGGGATAAGTCTTTACATCCTTGCTGGCTTGGACAGCAACTACCTTCATCTTCCATGCTGAGGGCAGTCCCCTCAACACCTTCAGGTTGATCTCCTTGGTTGTGAGATCCTTGCCAAGCTCAGAGATCTCTCCAGTGAGAGTGAGGAGCCTGTCATACATCTTGGAGATGCTTTCACCAGGGAGAAGTTTGAAGTCATCAAGCTTCTTGTTGGCTATGGTGAGTTTGTTGTCCTTCTCTTGCTCATCACCAGCTCCAATGAGCTCAAGAGTATCCCAGATTTCCTTAGCAGTCTTGCACTTCTTGATTCTGTTGAAGTACCTATCATCAATGGACTTGTAGAGGATGTCCTTGGCAATATTGTCTAGGTTGTACTTTCTCCTCTCTTCAGTGGTCCATTCTGACTTGGCTTTGCTGATCATCTGGGGTCTGGTGTTGTCTATGGCATGTTCAGGATTGACCTTCTGGAAGCTTGTGAAGGGGCCAATATCTAGAACTTCTCACATCTCATCATGCAGGGCACAGAGATGTGCTTTCATCCGGATCCTCCAGTCATCAAACTTAAGATCTGAAAACATAAGATTCTTGGACAAGGAGTGATCCATTATATCAGATAGAAATGAGGTACAACAGAAAAACAAGTGGATCTTTGTTCAACAAATAACCTAAGAGATTATTAGAACAAGGAGGCTCTGATACCACTTGTTGGTCCCGGTTATACTGGATACAGTCTAGAGGGGGGGGTGAATAGACTGTATTGGTTTTTCGCTTTTTAAACTAAGTACCAGATTTACAGAATAGCCTGTTCTGTTGAAAGAACAGACTGGCAGCGGATGGAGTTCTGGCAGGGAGTTCTGTTAGCCTCAGAGAAGCAAAGGCAGTAGGCCTTCTGTTAACTCGTAGAACAAGTTCTGCTGAACACAGATACCAAGTCCAAGGAGTTATACAGTTCTATCTAAGTGCAAGTATTAAAAGCAGTAAGTAAACGACACCAGGGATTTTTATAGTGGTTCAAGGAACAACTCGTTCCTCTAATCCACTGTTCCACTAAGCTGTAAAAACTGCCGTTTACAAAGCCTTAGTCCTAGTACTTAAGAAGCACTCCACGTCTTCTTCAAGCCTAGATGTGTCCTGGGATGCACTGCCTGGCTTCCTTTAACACTGGTCCTTTCACTGAGTTTCCTTGAAGTATCACCACTTCACTACTCGAGTTATTTGGACGTCCTTCTTGTAGCAAGAAGAGTTTCTGTTGAAACTGGGGTTCCTCCAACTAGCTTCGTTACAAAATATTTGTATGTGATGAGCTTGAAGAGTTGAAGAACACTTGGAACTTTGCTTGAGTTGGAAAGAGAATTTTTCCAACTTCTGCCTTCTCTTGTAGAAGATAATGAGTTTGAATCTCAAGGAGGCTTTTTGCTTTTCAGAGTTTGAATATCTTGTATGAAGAGTTGTAGCAAAGGTTAGCAAAAGTTGCAAAGTTATCCGGTTGTTCTTCGTAGTGTATCTTTTATACTGAGGTTGTCTTCCCGTTGGAGGAGTAGGAGGACAACTGCATTAAATGAGCGATCAGTTGACTTGACTAGTAGAGCCCGATAAAGTTGGCGGGTTACTATTTTGGGATAAAGTATTCCTGACATTCCGGCCAATCATCTGCAATTACTCTACGTAGCATGGGGTGCATTAAATGAGCATTTAATGCATGCACTGTAGCTTTTCCGTTTCATACTCCTAGCCGTTGAAGGAATCTTTTAGTTGACTTCCCGGTTCTTAGAAAATCTTCTAAGTGTCAGACCTTCTGGTGTCTTTGTAACACCCCGGCCCCGTAGGCCCCGAGGTAGTTACTCCAGACCTCTAGTACTGTCCCCACAAACCACCACGAGCCTTTACCGCGCACTTTGTCCTCACTCATGCGCGCCCTGAGAAACTTCCCAGGGGGTCACCCATCCCAAGACTACTCCCGTGCAAGCACGCTTAACTTTGGAGTTCTTGGGTGATGAGCTCCCTTAAAAGGAGATGCACCTCTGTTGGTATGAGTAGTACTATTAATCCTCTTAAATTAATCTCGGGTATTACAATCACCCCCACTTAGGATCGCAACGTCCTCGTTGCGCCCTTAAACCAATCTCAATCAAACCCCAGAATCTTGCCCCGCTAAGTGCCCGCCCGATATCCAACGGGTCAACACACTGTCGCAGGGTTGCTCTGATACCATTTGTAACACCCCGGCCCCGTAGGCCCCGAGGTAGTTACTCCAGACCTCTAGTACTGTCCCCACAAACCACCACGAGCCTTTACCGCGCACTTTGTCCTCACTCATGCGCGCCCTGAGAAACTTCCCAGGGGGTCACCCATCCCAAGACTACTCCCGTGCAAGCACGCTTAACTTTGGAGTTCTTGGGTGATGAGCTCCCTTAAAAGGAGATGCACCTCTGTTGGTATGAGTAGTACTATTAATCCTCTTAAATTAATCTCGGGTATTACAGTCTTTGTCTGGGAGTAGAACAGAGGTGGTCTGAAGCACTTCTGTTGGGAGTATCCAACAGAGACCCAGAAGGGTTTCTGTCAGAGTCAAGACTAACAGAGATCCTGAGGACTTCTGTTCTGGAGCAGAGAATCAAAGGTCCTCTGTTTCAATAATGCCTTAAGAGGCACTTCTGCTCTTGAAGTCCTTCTGCTCTGAAGGCATTCTGTTCTTGAAGGTCTTCTGTCAAGTCGAATACTTCTAAGAACTTTACAAAGGAAAATTCTAATACATAATTTCTAAAGGGGTACTTCTAAAGTCCTAATTAATCTAGCATCATCAAAATCTAATTACAATTATTCCTTACAGTTGTGAAGTGCTGATTCTCCTTATCTTCTTTGTTCTTCCTCCAGTGCTTTGGGAAACCGAATCATGGGTCATGGGAGTTGTTAATTCACTGTCATTATTGGTTGTCTGAAGTGGCTCATGGGAGGTTGGTTCAGAAATATCAGGCCCTCTAAATATCTTCTTGTAATTCTCATACATGTGCTTCACACAATATCTGTGCTCATTTGCAAGTGAGACAACTTTAAATGCTTCAACTAGTCCCTGAAACAAGGTAACAATTAAAAACAGTTTATGTAAACAACAAATTTTTAAGCATGATATAAGTACACATTTTTAACACACCTTCTGCTTGTCTGACATGAATACCCAATTAGTTTCTTCTGGTCTTCCAAAATCTTCAAACAACACTTGCAAGAACCAAGTCCATGAAGCTTTGTCTTCACTATCCACATAAGCTATAGCAAGAGGAAACATGTTTTCATTTCCATCCCTTGCTACAGCACAAAGCAGTTGGCCTCCCATTGGTGTTTTCAAGTGGCACCCATCTAACCCAATTAAGGGTCTAAGACCTGCAAAGTAACCCTGCTTCTGAGAACTAAACCTCATGTACATGTATTGAAGCATTAGAATTTCCTTGGGTATTCTTGGTACACCCTCTGCAGCACCACCTTCTTCATTGACATCCCTAGCTTCAGTTTTGATTATTACAAGACTCCCAGGGTTGTATTTAACAACAGTTTCTGCATAATCCCTCAACCTCCTATATTGTTCTTTGATATCTCCTTGGATCTTTTTCTTTGCTTTTCTTCTAGCTCTGTAACACTTTGCAAGACTCACCTCTGCCCTTAACTGTCTTTGAACTGACTTTTGCATAGCAGTGACATCCCACTTAGGATTTTCCCTCAACTCATCCATGTACTTTTTTGCCAAATAGCTACTAGTCACCAAGGTGTTTCTGTTACTAAAAGGGCATTCATGTTTGGGCCTGAATGTTTTTATTTGGAAGGACCCACATTCTGGAACTTTTGATGCATGAACCCTGAATGAACAAATGTCCTTGTTTTTGCAAATCACAGTGATTTTAGATCTATTGTTCTTCACAAATTTGAATTCAAATCCACCCTTGACTGCCCATTCCTTAAGAGCATTTCTAAAAGAGGTATGTGAGGTAAATTTCAAACCTTTGGATAATTCTGGATTTGAAGCTCCTGTTTCTTCATTGAACTCTTCATACTTTTCATCACCATCTTCAGATCCTACAATGCTATGCAAGTCATCACTATAGCATGGACTTTCATTAAACTCCTTAAGCTGCTCTTCATTCAGATCTTCTGGAAAAAAGGGGTTTGGTTCTGAAGGTTGGTCTGGACCTGGGGGTGGTTTTTGGCTTAAACTTGCAGCTCCATGATTAAATACATCATCTTCACTCCCTTCTAGGTCATCATATAGTCAGGAAGCTTCACTCCCTTCTAGGTCATCATATAGCCAGGAAGCTTCACTGATATTGGAATTGGAATGGTCATGTGAAGCACTTTCAGATCCACTTTGATTCACATAGTCTTCATCATCCTCATCACTCTGTAATTCAGTTTCAAGAAATGTAGTGGATTCACCCACAAATTGGTCTGCTTGTCGAGCTTGATCTTTATTTTGTAATTGAGTTGGGACTGAAGTGTGGGCTTCCTGTGAAGATTGAGTTGTTTCTTTTGCTAAAGTACCAACCACCCGTTTTTTACTTGTGTTTGCAACAAAATACAACTCAATGTGTGGGTCCATTATGTTACACACCAACATGTCTTGAACATCTTTATCACACACTATCTCTTGCAAGTTGACTGGTCCACACAACTCCCTAATTGAGAATCTTCTAAACCACATTTTTACCCCATTTGTATAACCCAAATCTGCTGCATATCCCTCCAATTCGAACTTGCTCACATAGTCAATGTCAACTTTATCTTTTTTCAAAACATGGCCTCCCACATACTTTTTCTTTTCTTTTGGACTGTCCCACTTTCCACCATGGTGAATTAACAAATTCACGTACTCACTCATACCAAACCTGCACATACATTCAATGCGGACAAACTACACTTCAATACCAAAAAAGAATGAAAATTTAAACTGCAACACAAACTTCAATACCCATTAACACTTCCAACGAACCCATTTGCACATTAATTTACCTACCAACCAGGTTTTCCAACAAGCGTCACACCCTAACCAAAATATGTAAACCAAAGAAACAATTATTGGAGTACTTACTTTCACGTGAAGACTCTAAGGACAAAAAACTACAATTCCATCTGCCAGTGCTTGCGTTATTGTCCTTTGTCTGCTTCGACCAACAATCTTTGTTCTTTCCCAACCGGAGGTGTAGAATCGAATGGGAGGAAGAATTGTGATTTCTTCAGGCCTAATTTCACCTAATTGTAATTGGGTTTTCTTCAGCCCTAATTTCACCTAATCTTTGTAATTGGGATTAAAAGCCACGTAAGCAAAAAAAAAAGTGCCACGTAGCGTATTACTAACGGCCCAGTCGCTTAGACCCCGCGGGTGGTAACGGTAGGAAAGCACAAGCTTGGGTTTGTTGCAAAGTTCATCACAGACCCCTGATTGCAAACGGCCACAACCACGGGTATGTAAAGTGTACTTTTCCCTATTATTATTATAATTATAAAAATGGAGATGCACTAAACAAGTCCTTACTCTGGCAACCACTGGGGAGGTACGGATTCCCGTGAAAACCGTCTTTGCATCTACAATGGTACCCCAAATCGAATGTCGTCTCAACGCACTCTGTACTAGATTTCTCACAAACATACCCTTCTCCAGCAACAGCACTTTCACAAGTCTGGTTCCCATGCCCGACATCCCAGTCTACGGCCATGGGTGCCCATCCAAAGCGCAGATGTGTAAGATCCTCCGGGATGAAATGATACCACCCTTTTCTGGCCACAAAAACATAGGTGCAGTTCTTGAATTCCCCCACTTTTTTCCCGAAACCCAGACTTTTGACACCAAGTTTGAACTCCCTCAACCCGAACACCGGAATAGTAGCCTGGCAGCAGCCCCGCCCTGCGCAGTTCCCGCTTTCCTTCTTCTCCGGAGCTCTGTCGCACTTCGGTCGGCACCTGGTTAAGAATATACCGTGGTCAGTCAAGCCTAAGAAAGATGCAGACGCGTCGCAGCCGACGGCGAAGAACTTGTTTTCTTCAGGGGAAATGGTGAACATATTCGGCACTCTATAATTTTCAAAGATTTCCTCTGAGCCGGATTCGTTGTAACAGATTCTGGATACGGGCATCAGGACTTGCATCTGCCCATTCACATAATCAATGGCTGTGATTTGGACTCCGGAAGTCCAATTAGTCCATAACCTTGAGTCACTGTCGCATGTGAGATTAAAAGCTCCTTTTTTACAGGAACACTTTTCTCCGATGCCGAATGGGTAGGGCACCGTCACATTCCCGCACGTCTCCGGGCACCCGGGCAGAGCTACTCTATATCCGGTCTCCGCCCAGCTCGCCACCGCGACAAATCCAATCGCCACCATCATTGCGGCGGCCAGCTTCACTACTGCCCTCATCGTGCTCCTCATTTTTTATTTTGTGAGCAAATGTTATTGAGAGAATGACGAATTCACGGGAATCATACGAAAACTCCTTTTCATGGACAAACATCATCTATCATTGTTTACTAATTCAATCTGTTCTGGTGCACTCTATTTGTTTGATAAAATGTTGTAATGAAAGATTTTGATACCTTGAAGTTAAAATGTTTGGATATACTTACCAAAATCATTTTAACCTTTTTGACCTATTTTCAAAGTGGCAATTCTTGCTATATGGAGGACTAAAATTTGACAGAATTTTAAATTCTGCTTGAATTGTAAATTTTGTAATTGTTTGCATTGTACTCTGTAATACTTTATGTTTCAATTCTTAAAATGTGTTTGTTAAGATGAAAATGAAGTCTTGCTTTGAATAATTGTTACTTGTAAGTTCTGAGAGATTTCCTAAGAATTGGTTTTGGATATCTGTTGAAATTCAAATAACTTGTGACCTATGGGAAATGGTTTTATAACTAGTTACTTCAGGGAAATGGTTTTGAATGATTTGAAGACGCGTGTGATGAATCAAATGATGGCGGAAAGAATATAATTGATGTTATGCAAGAATAAGAAGAGAAAAGGAATTTGTGTTTAGAGATTATTAAATTTTTCCAAAGATGTAATTTTCTGCTATAAAATTGAAAATGATTGAACATTGTTTATTTAAGTTGTGTTATTTAATCCATATTGTAAGTTGGTTGAAATTTTATACGTATTCCAATGATTTGTTATAGCTAATTTGCAACAATTAGACTTGTATAAAATGGCAGAAATCATTGAAGTGTATGTAGAACATGTAGTAAAATAGTAAAGAAAAGCCATATTTGCAGACACAAACATCTATTGTTGAAATAGTTAAAAGAATAGGTTCCTTTAATTTGTTCTCACCACAGACAAAAGATGTCCGAATATACCGTACTACCTCCGTTCTTAAATAAATGCAACACTTTGACTTTTACACTATTCACATGTTCTACTTTGACTACGTTTTATGAAAAAAATATTGTTAAACTTGCCTCATTGTAAATTTTCATAATCTAATTTTTTTAATTTTTTTATTAATACAAAATCAAATATTATAATTTAGACGCAATTAAAATATTATAACTTCATGTAGGATCAAACTTTTTTCATTTTGTCTTACATTATCATTGTAAAAGTGGATTTTCAAGCTGATGTATTTTTTATTTATGCCTTAACATTCCAAACAAATATCATTTTTCAGAAGGATTTTGAAAATATATCTAAAAATCAAATACGAAGTATTAACTTTCTAGTGACAAACGCCAAGTGACTTTCCTTGGTGGTTACCGCCTGTGGTTATTACCATCGTCGATCACTGACTATTGACTGCTATAGTAACAACTCCGAGTGGGTGTGTCTCCTTAAAATTTCTTCCATTCACACACTAGTTACCCCCAGTTAAGTTATTGATTGAACTTTATTTAACTTGTCCGGTCATTTAGTCATTCGATCGTACCATTATGATGGAGTAATATTTTACGGAGTAATAAACTAAAAAGCAAATTGAGGAGGGCGCACTTGCCCTTGTCGCCCACACCATTCTCCTTTCTCCATTCACACTACGTACCCCGGTCTAGTAAAGCTAGGTTCGAGATCTTGTGTCGTACTCTGCAGAGCGGTTTCTCAGAAGAAGACACTACTTGTATGGTCGGGTGTGAAATAGGCAATTTTTTTAAATAAAAACAAGTTATTCAATTTCACTTTCAAATGATTTATATTTATGGATAACAGGTCTCTACTTTTCAACCCATTAAAATAATTTTAAACAATAATTTTCAATTTCTTGAAAGAAAAACTTAATACTTCATACTCCGTATGAATTAGGACTGAATCATCCTGGCACTATTACTGGTTTAGGATTAGAATTCAAGTTGTTTTTGTACTACAAACGGTCAAAATTTTGATTTAGAACTAGGATAGTGTCCAACATTACACGTCGTGTCACGGAGTTACAGTGTCTAAAATCTCTTCATCAACTTGAGATTAAGGTGTTGCTCTGTTCGTCTTATTTTTTATTACTTGTTGCTTATTCTTATTTTATTCAGATCAGATCAGATCAGATCAGAAAAATTCAGATCAGATCAGAAACATTCAAATCAGATCAGAAACATTCATATCAGAAACATTCATTGCAAATTGGAAACATTCTATTGTTATCGATTATATTATTATTATTGAAATAAATTGGGTAACAGATGACTCAGAATTGCCAGTAATAATAATATCATCCACATATAGTAATAAATAAATAATAGTATTATTCTGGCGGTAAATGAACAAAGAATTGTCAGATTTGTTACAGGAAAAATTATGTTGTAGAAGAAAGCTACTAAATCTATGAAACCAGGCCCGTGGAGCTTGCTTAAGGCCATAAATGGCCTTGCGCAGACGACATATATGATTAGGAAATTGAGGGTGAATAAAACCACGGGGCTGCCGTATATAGACTTCTTCTGTCAGATTACCATGTAAGAAGGCATTTTTAACATCAAGTTGTCGTATACCCCACCCAAAAGAGATAGCTAGAGTAAGTACAATACGAACAGTGGTGGGTTTTACGACAAGACTAAAAGTTTCAGAGAAATCAATACCTGCCTGCTGATTAAAACCCTGTGCAACTAATCGAGCTTTATGGCGCTCTAAAGATCCATCAGAATGATATTTACTTTTATAAATCCACTTACGTCCAACAATATTCTTAGAGCTATGAAAGGGCACCAAGTCTCACGTATTATTATTAATGAGTGCTGTTGGGATATTGACCTAGAGGCCCAATACCCAGATCGGGAAGGCCCAAGATATCCGGCCCAAGCAACGGGCCCATCACTCTATGATGAATAGATCCAGTAAGAAGACATACCGAACGGAGTTCGGCCCAAACAAAGGTTGGCCCAGTAAGAAGACATACCGAACGGAGTTCGGACTATATATCATACTTGGGCCAATTTGACAACATCTTCATTACAGCCCAACATCCCGTTCGAGCAACGGCCAACCAGCAAGTGGCCAGGTGCAATTAATGTCAGACTGTGACATCAGCAAGTGGAAGCATGGATGACCACGTCGGTGGAACAACGGCCAATCAGCATGGGGCAGCCCATGCTCTCCATTAGTATAAATAGAAGGTTTCAAGTCATTGTAAGGGGTTATCATTTCAATACTCAGGCTCTAGAATAACATCATTGCTCTTATTTCTTGTATTAAAGCATAGTTTCCGACCTACCGATCGGGAAATTCCTTGTAATCAGATTGGTTAAGTAATAAAAGTGAGCTTTCGAGTGTTAGTTAGTTCAGATCTTATATTTTTTACACGCCTTGATTCTGTGCCATTCCTGATATATCCAAAGTTCGTGTTGGGCTTTCGGATCTACGGGACTTACCTTCAACATTGGCGCCGTCTGTGGGAAACTTGCAAAAAGTTTCACATTCAAATCATCCAAAAATCTCTATTTTCAAAAATGGTCATAATCAGTTCCTATCATGCAAGCGACGGTTCACGCCGTCACGGGAGGAATCACACCCCGGGGAGTCAAAACCCTCAAGGACAATCCAGTCGAGGATCGTATCCTCGTTTCGATGGGGATTTTGTGATTCCTGAATCTCTGAGAAGAAATCCTCAGGCCATGCGTGACATGGCCCAGGTCATGCAGCATATGGCGAACGAAGAGGAAGGAGGTTCCAGCTTCACAGGGGAGACTCCACGCACGGAAACAACCACGGCGTCATCCCGTTCACATGTCCATCGGGATAATCGACGTAGCGCCCCACTAACAGCGCACCACAGTCCCAGTGACCGAACCCGGTCGGATCACAAGCTAGAGGACCAACTCCCGTTGGTCATCATTTCCAGTATGCCGAGCGGGAAAATACTAGGACCCCTCAGCGGCATTGGGACCGGAACTGTACGGATATGAGGGCTCCACCACTGCCCCCCTTTGACGGCCCAGGAGGAAGAAATGGCCGAGATGAGGAGGCAAATGAATGAAATGCGAGACCAGATGAACAGGGCGCCTGTACAACCTGCCCCGGTTCAGCTGGGAATTACTTCCCCGTTTACTAGGGAACTCATGTACGTAGATATCCAAGGGGGTGCCAAACCCCCGACCGGCCAGATCTATGACGGGGTGGGAGATCCCCACGTACATCTGAGGAGTTACCAAGGGGGACTCATGCTGCTAGGAGCACCCGAGGCCGCCATTTGCAGTTTGTTTTTCAGCACGCTCAGGGGGGCTGCCCAGGAGTGGTTCGGGACACTGCAGCCCGGGTCAATCAACAGCTTTGCCGAGTTATCAGCGTTATTCTTGGCTCAGTTTGCTTCCAGTGCCAATCCCAAACGGCACTTCAGCTATTTGACCAGCGTGAAGCAAAACGCCAAAGAGACCCTCAATCAGTTCCTGAAAAGGTGGAGGGATTAAACTTTAACGGTGGGAAACATGACGGATGATACCGCCATTACCCTATTCACAAATGCTCTCCGAACGGGGGAGTTGTACAAAGAGTTGAAGAAAATTCCGGGTACGGTGTACGCCGAGGTATTAGATAGGGCTCGCAAGCATGCCGCCCTAGAAGAGGAGATAATGATCAGGGATAAGGTCATTGCGCCTACTGTCCCGATCAGAATGGCCGATCGGCTGGGTCCTAGCCCAGCGGCCGCTTTACCTCCCAAACAAGGGAGATTTACACCCCTGGTCCTATCAGTAGCGACCATCTATCAGCACGAGAGGGACAATATTCCCCTCCCAACTGATTCTGGACAGTTCATGGGAGCGGATGATAATGCTTTCTGTAAATATCACAACATAAAGGGTCATGCCACCAATGCCTGCACGGCCCTACAAACAGCCATTGAGGATCTGATCCGAAGGGGCCATCTGGGCAAATATGTGAATAAAGATCCGAATGCTATGGGCACGTTGAAACCGCCCAGGAAACCTAATAGCTGGCGCCGGGATGCTCAACGTGACGCCCAGCCTCAAAATGATGTGTATGCTCCTCCCAGGGATGAACCAGAGGGCTCGGGAGGCCCTGGAAAGAAGCCTCGAATGGAGGTCAAGGTTATATTTGGGGGCGGGGAGACAGGAGATTCGAACGCCGAACGGAAAAGGTTCGAGCGAAGTCTTTATGTGGGATCCGTCTCCACTCCCCCCCAGAAGAAAGGAAGGACAGACCCGATCACGTTCGGGCCAGCTGATTTACCCAACTCTCCAAGCCCACATAGGGATGAACTGGTGGTAAGCATGTGTATTGACAATGCTTTGATCCGCCGAGTACTGGTCGATACCGGGAGCAGTGTGAATGTATTGTATCTACAATCGTTCGAGAAAATGGGTCTACAAAGGAGCCAACTGACCCACCTACGGACCCCACTGGCAAGTTTCACCGGTAACTGCATCGAGGCTGAGGGGACCATCCAATTAATGGTTGAAATTGGGGATGAAACCCACAAAGCGTCACTCCGAATGACGTTCGTGGTGGTAGATATAAAGTGTGCCCACAATGCCATATTGGGCCGACCAGGATTGGAAGATTTGGAGGCAATAGCCTCTGTCCGCCACTCATGCATCAAATTCCCTACAGACACTGGGGTAGGGGTGGCCAGAACTGATCCAACGACAGCCCAGACATGTTATCGGGAGGCCCTAAAACAAATGAACACTCGTGGGATGCGGGTTAATACAATTGAGGTGGAAACACACCGAACGGAGTTCGAGGCACACCCAGAGCCCGCCACCCTTCTTGAACAAATCGACCTCGATTCCCCCCCGAACCGTAAGGTGGCTATCGGGGTAGATCTGGAGGCTGATATCCGGGATGGCGTGATCGCCGTCCTCAAAAAGTTTCAGGTACTGTTTGCCCGGGGGCCATAAGATATGCCCGGTATTGATCCAGAGATAATATGTCACAAACTTGCCGTTCGGCCTGATGCAAAACCAGTCCAGCTGAAGAAACGGTATCAAGCAACCGAACGGCGGGAATTCACAAAGAAGGAGGTGGCCACCTTGCTGAGAATAAAGCACATCCGTCCGGTAATCCACGTAGAATGGCTATCCAATGTGGTTCTAGCCCCAAAACAATCTACTTGGAGAATGTGCGTGGATTATTCTGACCTGAATAAAGCGTGCCCCATGGATCCCTATCCAGTGCCGAGGATCGACCTGCTAGTGGATGAAACTGCCGGATGTGAATTACTGAGCTTCATGGATGCTTTCCGGGGTTATCATCAGATATTCATGCACCCGGCTGATGCAGAGAAAACGGCGTTCGTTACTTCGGATGGTGTGTTTTGCTATATCGTCATGCCATTCGGATTAAAGAACGCAATGAAAACTTTCCAGAGGATGATCGGGATGCTGTTCAAAGAAGTGCTGGGATTCACAATGGAAGCCTATGTTGATGACATCCTGATCAAAAGCAAAAAGAAGGAAAACCATGTCCTGGATATAGAAAAGGTGTTCGGGATAATGCAAAAGGCAAATATGAGGCTGAATCCCAAGAAATGTGCTTTTGCGGTAAGAGGGTGCAAATTTTTGGGATACATGATGAGCGAGAAGGGGATTGAGCCCAACCCAGAAAAAGTAAAGGCAATTGTGGACATGGAGGCTCCAAGAAATCTCAAAGAAGTGCAGAGATTGACCGGTCGGTTAGCAGCCCTGAGCAGATTCCTATCCAAACTGGCCGATCGAGCTATTCCATTTTTCCAAATCATGAAGAAAGCCAACCCTTTTGAATGGACGGCCGAATTTCAAACGGCCTTTGAAGATTTCAAAACGTATCTATCTTCCCCTTTGGTCTTGACAAAACCCGAACCAGGGGAGCACCTGTATATGTACCTAGCTGTAGCTGACCTGGCCGTGAGCACAGTACTGTTGAAAGAAGAAGATGGCGTTCAATGGCCAATCTATTTTGTAAGCAAGGCGTTGAACGGCCCGGAAACCAGGTACACCTTGCTAGAGAAAAATGTACTGGCCCTGATAGCTGCCATTAAACGTCTGGCCCCGTATTTCCAGACCCACCCGGTAACTGTGTATACTACCCAGCCATTAGCCACCATCTTGAGAAATCCTATGGCAAGTGGACGCATTACCAAGTGGAGCCTCCTGATCGGGCAATACGAGGTGGATTTCAAACCCCGGCCTACTATCAAAGGGCAAGCCCTGGCAGATTTCATTGCAGAATGTACCGCTCGGCCCTCAGAAACAGATTCAGAGAACAATGGGCTGGATAACTGGTGGGAAATGTATGTGGATGGTGCAGCTAGTGCCAAGGGTTGTGGAGCTGGAGCTGTGATCACATCGCCCGAGGGGTTCAAAGCATATTATTCTATTCATTTTTGACTTCAAGGTAACCAACAATGAGGCTGAATATGAGGCTCTCATTGCTGGTTTAAAATATGCAAGGGCCCTGGGTGCCGATCGGTTAAAAGTCCGATCGGACAGTCAATTGGTAGTACATCAAGTAAACGGCACTGCTGAGGCCAAAGAAGAGAGGATGAAGGCCTACAAGGAGATAGTTGAGGAGCAGATACGTAAATTTGAACAGGTGGTGCTCGACCAAATATCCAGGATTGAAAATACTGAGGCAGATATCCTGTCCAAATTAGAGAATGCAGCGTTCGACGATCGGGCACAGGAGATCACGGCTCATATCCAACGTTTTGCCCATCGGGAAACATTGGCAACCCCAGCAATCACGGTGCTCCAGATCGAGGCCATATCTTATGTCGTCCCGAGCTGGGTCGTAGATATGACCAACAACCTGAAAGACGGAACCCTCCCACAAGATAAAAATCCTGCTTATCAAATAAAGTGCATCCAGAGGAGGGCTTCCATGTTCGAATTGGTAGATGGGCAGCTGTACAAAAAGACATTTGGTGGGCCGTATCTGAAATGCCTCCCACCCGATCTAGCGGCGGCTGTAATGGAAGAAATTCATGAAGGTATCTGTTCCAGCCACCAAGGGCCCAAGACACTGGCCAGAAAAATCATCTTACAAGGGTATTATTGGCCGACTATCCAACAGGACTGCTTTGCACATACTAGGAAATGTAAGGTATGCCAACTATACGCACCGGTCCCCGGACGGCCTTCCACTTTCTACACTCCAATGACGGTGGCCCTTCCATTCGCGAGATGGGGAATAGACCTGTTAGGTCCTCTACCTACGGCACCTGGAAACAATAAGTATATCATCGTGGGGATAGATTACTTTACCAAATGGGTAGAGGCCGAGCCACTGGCCAGCATCACAGATGTTAAATGTCAGAAGTTTGTCTGGAAAAGTATCATTTGCCGTTTCGAAATCCCTGAGCAGATTGTAACTGACAATGGAAGGCAGTTCGTGAGCCGGAATTTTGAGAACTACCTGCTCAAATGGGGAATCAAGCATTCCAGAGCGTCTGTGGCATACCCTCAGGCGAATGGCCAAGTAGAGAATATGAACCGTACTATCATGGATGGTATGAAGAAGAAACTGGAAGAATACTCCTCATCGTGGCCTGATCAGTTGAATTATATTCTATGGACTTACAGGACCACACCCCGAACGGCCACGTGAGAGACTCCATTTGCCCTTGCCTATGGTTTCCAGGCCAAAGTACCAACGGAGATCCTAGTTCCCACACATCGAACGGTGCATTACAGCCCAGAACAGAATGAAGACAATTTACGGGCCGAATTGCATTTCATAGAAGAAAGGAGGGATCTGGCAGCTGCACGAATGGAAGAGTATCACAGAGCCACAAGAAGATATTTTGATAAAAAAGTTAAAATTCGTTCAATCGAGGTAGGGGACCTGGTGCTAAGAAAGCGAGAAAAAAGCAAACCACTCGAAGGTGGAAAGATGACACAAAATTGGGAAGGCCCCTACCAAATAGATAAGAAGTATGCTTCAGGAACGTTTGACCTACAAAATACCGAAGGTCGACCGACAGGAACTTGGAATGTGGAGCATCTAAGGAAATTTTATCAGTAAAACGGCTGTTGCCACCTCTAAAAAATGTATAGAGAGGGAGACATAACTTCCACAAAAACTCAGCCCATGATTAACACGATCATTCTGGATGACCGAATGAGGAACGGGTTAACTACATGGAAGGAAAATCAATTCTCAGTTAAGGGAGTTTTTGACCCTAGATTTATGAAAGAATAAAGGGATCAGAAACGGCTTGAAGAATTGAGGCTCAGAAAATCGGTGCCCGTGGTTAACTCAATCATTCCGGATGACCGAATGACGAACGAGTTAACAGCATGGAAGGAAAATCAATTCTCAGTTAAGGGAGTTTTTGACCCTAGATTTATGAAAGAATAAAGGGATAAAAAACGGCTTGAAGAATTGAGGCTCAGAAAATCGGTGCTCGTGGTTAACTCAATCATTCCGGATGACCCAATGACGAACGAGTTAACAGCATGGAAGGAAAGTCATCCTCAGCCAACGGCTTGGAGTTTGACGCTCAGATAGTCTCACCTCAGCGGTTAATATGAGAATCGATTCTGGAAAACCGAATGACGAACATATTAGCAGTTTGGAGGGAGCCATTATTTCAGCAAGAGTTTTGACCCTGTAATTACGCATTGATGAAGGGATAAAAATGGCCTGGAGTTCGAGGACAGTGATTCTCACCCCAGCTTGTTAACACGTGGAATCATTCTGGATGACCGAATGACGAACGGGTTAACAGTTTGGAGGGAGCTGAGTCGTCAACTTAGCCAAAGTCGACCCTGTAATTACGTACGGGCAAAGTGATCAAAACGGCTTGGAGATGGTGTCAAGACCGTAAGATATGGATTATTGGAGCGACGTTCGGATAAGGTACAGATTGTCGCCCGGGGAATCGGAACTATGGTTTTGAAAAAGCTCGCCTCAGTCATGAACTTGATTCGGAAGCGAGTCGCCCTTTTAGCTATAAGTAAGGAATGACCCAAATTCGGTGATCTTGCTTACGGTTCGAAAAGGGTTACCTCAGACCCCTAATATGGATGATACGAGCCAGAGAGAATAGTTCGGAATGCATCGGAATTATGGGTTTGGAAGGGAGATAGCCTCACCTCAGCTTGTTAATGTGTGGAATCATTCTGGATGACCGAATGATGAACGGGTTAACAGTTTGGAGGGAGCCCCTATCCCAGCCGAGAGTTTGACCCTGTGGTCACGATCAAAACGGCTTGGAGGAATTCACCTCAGCTAAGAGTTTTGAACCCGTGCGTCACGAACGGAAAAAAGGATCAAAACGGGTTCGGGAAAGGTGTCAGAACAATCGTAAAGAGATAGCCTCACCTCAGCTTGTTAACGTGTGGGATCATTCTGGATGACCGAATGACGAACGGGTTAATAGTTTGGAGGGAGCCCCTGTCCCAGCCGAGAGTTTGACCCTGTGGTCACGATCAAAACGGCTTGGAGGGATTCACCTCAGCTAAGAGTTTTGAACCCGTGCGTCACGAACGGAAAAGGGATCAAAACGGGTTCGGGAAAGATGTCAGATATAAAGATACATGAACTAAAAAATCAAAGGAAGATAGAAAAAAGACAACAGATAAGGAAAGAAGTCCAGTTTATTCTTCGGCATTACTAGCCGGAATATACAAGAAGAATAAAGAAGCAAAAATTACAGTAAGGCTATACTACTGGAGGATTGCCGTTCGGGGAGGATGAAGGCTGAGAGCTCCCTGCCTGCACTGCATCATCAGGCACTGCTTTGGATCTTTTCTCCATGATGCGATCATATGTGTTCCCGAACAGATCGTCAAAGCCTAATTCATCAGGATCGAACGGCTTGGGGAAATGCTCTAAGATCAGTTCAAGATTCCTGTCCAGGAGCAGGTCCTGACTTTGCTTCACAGTTTTCTCGGTCAGGACATCCAAGAAAGACTTCCCTTCCGGCGTGCTGTCCAGGAGGTCGATCCCTGCCTTGATGGGATCTGAGCTCTCACGCAAAAATTGGCCAAGGTGAGGACCTAGGAATTGCCGGGCCGTGTTCTCCAGAGCGACGTTCAGCCCCTTGCCCCGTTGAAAATCCACAATCGATTGTTGAGCAATCTGGGAAGTATTGACCGTGTAAGGTTCGGGCAGATGGTCGCCAACAGCTTTATCAAATTTGATACTGGCAGATTCAGCAGCCCGCACCTTGGCCCGGAGTTCTTTAAGCTCCCGATCGCGACGACGGGACTTCTCCTGCATCTCAGCCAGAGCAGCTTTTGCCTTCTCACCCTCCTTGGCCTGCTCTTGGAGATCGGCCACTAACTTCCGAGCGGCAGAAAGGAGGACCTGGCCGTCATCCCGATCGCTGGTCAGGGCTTTCATTTCCTTCTCAGCTGCAAGAAAGGCCTTGTGATAATATACGCCAGCCTGAAAACGAGATTACAATGAAAGTCAGATAAAGTAAAACATGAAGAAATGGAAAGGCATGGATCAGAATGAAGTGTACCTTGAGTGCTTCCTGGTGACCTGCTTCGAAAAGATCCGACCAGTGGGTCAGGTTTGTGAAGCTTGGGGGAACCTTGATTGCAGTGTGACACCACATAGAAGATGGCATCAACCCGAACAGATACCTCCCTTCTGATCTGGGCCCCATGTTTGAAAACTCGACAAACATCTGATCATCGATCGGTGCGTCAGTAAGAGCCGGAGTTGATCTGTTGACAGGCACCGATCTTTTGGGCTCAACCTCCGGCACGGTCAAATCAACCACATGGTCGATCGGGATCAGTTGATCGCCATCATTCCCTTTGCGCTTCTTACGGGTTTGCTCCGCCGAGTCACGATCGGCTATCATCTTCTCCTTTCCTTTACCAGAAGAAGCCGTCAAGGTAGCAGAAGAGATAGAGCGCCGGACGGGTATGGGAGATATCACACCTGCAAGAAAGGGGAATGAAAAATAAGAAGCTGATTTGTGAGAATGAAGGATGATCGGGTTAAAATCTTACTACGCTTACCAATTCCAGCAGATAACATGTTCGATGTAGTGACAAAACTCCGAAGACTTCGGGTCCCTCCCATCCGCAAAGACTCAGCTTGGGAGCGTAGAACGGCATCCACCCTGGGCTGAGAGTCTCGAACGGGGTATGCGTTCCACCTATCCGGGAATGGCAGAGAGTCACCTACCCGAACGAACAAAAAACGTTCCTCCCAATCAGCCGGCGGGGTAAGATTCTCTGTGAACAACTGACGATCAGAACGAGCTACCAGTTTCAGGTACCCGGTCGTCCAGTAAGGTTGATAGCAGTAATGGTGAAGGAGCAGATCGACGCTTGGAGTGATCCTCAACTCATGGCATCGAATGATGAAGCCTGTCAGAATGCGGTAAGTGCTGGGCACGAACTGAGCGGGCAGTACAGCAACCCGGCGTAAAAACTCCACAATGAATGAATGGAGAGGGAACCGAAGCCCAGCAGTCAGAGCATCGAGATGAACTAGCACGTGCCCCGGTCGGTGCCTCATCGGGTGCCGAATGAATCCGGCGTAGTATTCCCTTGGTGGGGGAAACAACTGGCTAAGTTGCCGTTCGACATCTTCTGGAAGACGTTGTTTTTGTTTGCGTATGTGAGTGAAGTGTAGGGGAATGCGGGGTGGCCGCTCGGGCATCCCCTTGTTATAAACTTAGAGGTCATCTCCGGACAGACATACGTCATCCTGTGGCTGTTCGGTATGTTTGCTGGCCTGAGGATTGGCGGGTTTAGGTGTTTGGGACGAAGAGCCTTCGGCCTTATTACCAGCGGATGTCTTGCTTGTGCGAATCAAAGGCATCTCTTCAGATTCTGAGCTAGAGGGGTAGTACATAAAAACACTGGAGAAAACTCTGGGAATTCTAGAGAGAGAAGGCTTGAGAGTATGCAAGAGAATTCTGGGAATTCTAGAGAGAGAAAGCTCGAAGGAAAAGTGAGAAAACAGCAGGAGAAATTAGGGGAAGCACCTCTCTACAAATAGGGAAAGTGCCGCACAAATCCCTAATCCATGAGCAACACGTGGCATTGGGTGGTTACGATTAATCTGGGGCATTTATGATTCGTTTTTTGTGCACGTACCCCGGACGGGCTTACAGAGGATTAGCAAAAATCACAGGGACTTGCTGTTTAGAAAAACTGCTAAGTCCTAAAAATTAACCTGAAGCCCGACCTGCTATCAATGTTGTAAAAGGTTATCTGAAATCAAACGGCTAAGTCCTAAAAAATGATCTGAAGCCCGAACGGCTACCAACTTATGAAGAAGCCCAGGTCCGAAGAAAACCAAGAAAACAGCTGTTCTAAGAATTGATCTGAAGCTCGACCGGCTATCAACGTTGTAAAAGATTATCTAAGGCCAGAATGTGCTAAGTCCTAAAAAATGGTCTGAAGCCCGAACGGCTGAGTCCCAGAGAGAAGGGGTTTTTTCCTTGGTAAATTATCAGAACCTTCTAATGCCCGAACGGCGATCAACGGCATTAGGAGTATTTGAGCAAGAAATAAAGTCTAGAAATTGGTTAAGTCCTACAAAACGGGCCAGATCCCGAATGGCGAGTAAATCATGCAATAAAGACAGAAAAGACAGTACACAAAGCTTCATGCAAAAAAGGGATATATATTCATCGGTTCTACTGACCGGGAAGTACAAGCTACTTAGAGAAAGAAAAATTACAACAAGTAATTAAAAGGTACATATAAATTATTGGCCAGGGGCCATTTCATCATCCCTCTTCGTCCTCATCATCATCAGATGGGGGTTCAGGCTCTCTCCCAGCAGCCTGATCAGCTTCCCGTTGCTGAGCTCGCAGAAATTTTTCGAAATGCGCCTGTATAATGTCATCTTTGGGAAGATCAGAAGCCTGAACCGGCCTCCCCAGATTATTTTGAAGCTGAGCAATGAAGGGACGCAGCAGGACCTGGCCAATTTTGCCATAAAGGTCTGAAACAATGGAGTCGTTCCATTTTTTGGCCTCAGGATCCTTGTCCAAGAGGGCCACCCCTGCCGATAGCCGACCAACACCTTTCGGGAAACCCTTCAAGTACGCCCCAAAGGCGAACGGGATTTGGGTCCTTGCGTGATCATCTTTGATGAGGGATAATTCATCAGAGGTTTTAAATGTTTCCCGGACGGCGGACAGATCCACGTTCACTTCATAGGGACCGTCCGGGATGCTAGATGGCATTTCTTCAAATTTGACCTGTGCGGCCTCAGCGGCAAGGACCTTTGCCTGGGAAGCTGCAAGTTGGACCCGAAGGGTACCGAGCTCAGCATCCAGACTCTGCTTCTCCTCCGCAAAGGCCTTCCGTTCGGCCTCCAGAGAGGTGATGGCGGCAGCAGCATTTTGCTCAGCAGAAGACTGGGCAACAATCAATTCCCGTTCCTTGGCCAGACGGGCTTCCCGCATTTGAAGGGTGTACAAACCCATCTACAGAGCACCGTTCGAGAGTTAGTACTGATTACAGAGAATAAAATAAAAACAAAGCGCAAAAGATAATGTACCTTCAAAGCGGTCAAGGCCAGAAATTCTTCAGATTGCTCGACCGGCAACTGAGGAAGGGAAAAATTGTTGAACCAAGAGGAGGTCGACCAGATCTGGCTCGCGGTAGAACCAGCCCTTTCTAATACCTCGTGGACAGGATCAGATAAAGAGATCCGCTCGACCTGACCAGTAATATGGTCGGTGTGGGTCTCACTTGCATTCGAGGGTTCCCCCCGAACGGAGTCAAAATGCTGAGAGAACTGATGCAGTTGGTCAGAGCCGAACCGATCGTCGACCAGCATGGCCTCGAATTGGTCCTGATGGACCTGCTGTATTGGCTGTGGCTCTGGAAGCGGTTGAGAAGAGTCAGCATCCTGAGCAGGAACAATGGAGGGAGTAGGTTGGGGGTTCTTCCTGGATTTTTTCCGTTTACCGGCCCCACCGGCTGCGATAACTCTGCTATCATCCATAGGTAGATCTGGGTTTGGTGCTGAAAAAAGACAAAAGATAATGTTAGTATCGAGCGGCCTTAGCGTGTGAGAAACTAGAAAAAAAGAACGTTTCTCGCACGGGAAGGACCGCCCGGACCATGGCACTTGGTTTCTCAAAACAAGTAAACCCAAGAGAACGGGCAGTACCTATCCCGGCTGTAATAAGTCGTTCGGGAGTTAGATAACTCATGATGTCCATGCATTTATCCTTCTCCACAGCAAGCACGTCCTTGTAAATTTCTTCAGTGAGGACAGGATCAGGAGTCTTGCGGGGGAAGGCATTCCATTTGCGGGGAATTAGGCCGTCCGGGACAGACACGAAGAAAAACCGGTCTTTCCACCCTTTGATTGAAGTTGGGTTTCCCTTGAACAGGATGTGTCCCGTTCGGGCACTAGTGGCCAGATAGCCGTGGGTTTGTTGGGGGGCTACCTTGAAAAATTGGTGGAAGAGTTCTAGGGTTGGTCGGGCGCCGGCATCTTTACAACGGCAAATAAAACCCGCCATTGCCCGATAGGAGTTCGACATAATTTGGGCCGGTACGAATTCGTAGAAATTGAAGAATGAAATGTAAAAGGGGTGTAGCGGAAACCTAAGGCCGGCCCTAATTGAGTCAAAATGAACTATGGTCATTCCGGGCCTATGACGCATTGGGTGAAGCCCAGCTTGCAAACGGAAATCCACCGGGTCAGGGATAAGGGCCGGAATTTCGGCCCTATTATGGGAGGTCAGTTTTTGCCGCCACTCCCTAATCAATTTTAGGTCAAGGGTATGGCGAGGAAAATCGTTGGGACGTCCGGCCGCCATGGAGGTTATTTCGTCCTCGGATTTGGTGTCGTCGGAATCTTCACTGGAGGAAGAAGAAGTGCTAGAAAGGTCCTCCGCCTCAGCCCTGGTATTCGCCGCCGTTTCAGTAGAACCACCGGCAAACGGGACTGTGATGACGTCCACAATGGCGGCATCACGGTCATCTCCATGGGAGGCCATCTCCGAATCAGAGGAATGCTGTTTGGGGCTCATCTCGGTCGAGCCATAAATGAAGATAAGGAATTCGGATTCGAGAAGTTACCTGAGCGATGGAAGCTGGGAGAGAATTGCAGGGGAATCAACAAGGCGCAGAGAATTGCAGAATCGAAACCCGGAATTGAGAAGTTAAAGGCTAATTTATAGCCTTGAAACCGCCGTGTCAAGAACAATTCAGAGAGCGACACGTCACTAGGAGCATTTAAGCTAAACACGTGTCTAATGAAAAGACTAAACGACGGTTATCATGATGAATATGGGGAAATGAAGTGGCAGCCGTCAAATCGCAGCATGGGGAACTGATTACTTCTGTACCCCGATCGCCATTCGGGGTATTATAACATTGATATTCATACTTCCTAATGCACTCACTATCGTTCGAGACATCGGAAGTGGGGGACTTGTGTTGGGATATTGACCTAGAGGCCCAATACCCAGATCGGGAAGGCCCAAGATATCCGGCCCAAACAACGGGCCCATCACTCTATGATGAATAGATCCAGTAAGAAGACATACCGAACGGAGTTCGGCCCAAACAAAGGTTGGCCCAGTAAGAAGACATACCGAATGGAGTTCGGACTATATATCATACTTGGGCCAATTTGACAGCATCTTCATTACAGCCCAACATCCCGTTCGAGCAACGGCCAACCAGCAAGTGGCTAGGTGCAATTAATGTCAGACTGTGACATCAACAAGTGGAAGCATGGATGACCACATCGGTGGAACAACGGCCAATCAGCATGGGGCAGCCCATGCTCTCCATTAGTATAAATAGAAGGTTTCAAGTCATTGTAAGGGGTTAGCATTTCAATACTCAGGCTCTAGAATAGCATCATTGCTCTTATTTCTTGTATTAAAGCATAGTTTCCGACCTACCGATCGGGAAATTCCTTGTAATCAGATTGGTTAAGTAATACAAGTGAGCTTTCGAGTGTTAGTTAGTTCAGATCTTATATTTTTTACACGCCTTGATTCTGTGCCATTCCTGATATATCCAAAGTTCGTGTTGGGCTTTCGGATCTACAGGACTTGCCTTCAACAAGTGCATTAAATTCATCAGCCATCGCCTCTCGCCATTTTAATTGTTTATTTGCCTAAAAAAACAGGTAGGATCTGCAAAGGTAATAACCGTACTTAAATTAAAAATGGTTTTAGGCTTAAAAATTCCTGACTTAGCACGGGTTGCATGGGATGCTGGTTAACTACAGTAGTGGACGTATGTGAGGTGGTTTCGGGTGAGACATTGTTGACTGAGGCTGTCTCTGGCGTGCTGGACGAAGTCTGGGGGAGACAGGTGATGGTGGTGGGCTGGTTGTGGACGTGGGGAAGGATGTATGGGGCGATGGTACAAATGGAGTGGTAGGAGTGAGTGGTGACTGAGGTGGCGATGGGGTGGTGGTGGTGGTGCGGTCGTGATTGTGGGAACAGACTGAGCAGGTGGGTCAAGAGTGATATTGGTGAGATTCATTGGAGATGGTGTAGTAGAAATAGAATGGGATGGAGCAGACGAGAGGGTTTTAAAAGGATATGTGTCCTCATGAAACCTAACATGACGGCTAACATAGACTCGACTTGTGATAGGATCTAAACAACGATAGCCTTTATAACCAGATGCATAGCCAAGAAAAACACACTGAACTGAACGAGGTGATAATGTATTGGCTGAGGTGGCTGAAAAATTTGGATAGCAGGCACAACCAAATACTCGCATAAAGGAGTAATCCAGAACACGGTTAAAAAGTTTTTGGTACGGAGAAAAGCCATTTAAGGTAGGAGAGGGTAATCTATTAATAATATATGCAGCAGTGAATATGGCATCGATCCAATAGTGACTTGGAACCGAAGCTTCAAGAAGCATGGTCCGAGTTAACTCAAGTAAATGACGATGCTTGCGCTCAGCAACCCCATTTTTTTGAGGTGTGTCAGGACAAGATTTTCGAAAATAAATGCCATTAGCAAAAAAAAATTGCTGCATATTATTATTAACAAATTCACCTCCCCCATCACTTTGAAAATTTTTAATTTTGTGATTAAAAAGATTTTCAACCAAAGCTTTAAATTTTTAAAGTGCATAAAAACTTCACTTTTGTGACACATGGGATATGTCCAAGTATAACGAGAAAAATCATCAATGAAACACACATAATACTTGAATCCAAAATTTGAATACACAGGTGACTGCCACACATCAGAATGAATAATTTCCAGAGGAAAAACAGAATTATGACTAGCATCCATAAAAGGCAAACATTGTGATTTTCCTAAACGACAAGCCACACACTCATGAGTAAAGGGAGTATGACTACATAAAAATTGTTTTCTCTTAAGAAACTGTAAAATACTATCACCACAGTGACCTAATCTACGGTGCCACACAAGGCCAGAAGCTAAAACGGAAGCAAAAACTAATGGTGATGATGGCGGCAGATAAAGTGGCCCACTACTGGTAGCTCGCAGAAGTACTGACCCCGTTGCTTTGTCCTTAATCAAAAAAGAATTTTTATCGAAAATTACAGTACAATTATTATCAGCGCAGAGCCTTTTAATGGAAATTAAATTATATTTTAACCGAGGCACATGATAAACAGATTTTAAAGTGAGAGGACGACCAGATGTAGGTAAAGCAACATCACCAACATTACATATGGGAAGATGGGCACCATTGGCAACACTAACATAATTATAACCGGTGTAGGGAGATTTATTAACTAAAATACCTTCAGATGCAGTCATATGAGCAGAGGCTCCTGAATCAGGAAACCATAGAGCAGGAGTAGTATCACCGGGAGTAGTCAACAGAGCAGGGGCGAATGGTTGTGTGAAACGAGAAGGACAATTTATGGTTGAATGACCTGCAGAAAAACAAATTTGACAGACAACAGGATGGGGAACAGACCCAAGAATACCCCATATGATGGCAAGCCCGTAGATGTCACACCCCCTGCATGTGAACCACCCCCTCCAGGGTTATAAGCTGGCTGCCCCTGAGGATACCAATATGCTGGCGGCTGACCATACTGAACTGAGTAATGCCCTTTGCCACGGCCCTTGCCACCGCGGCCTCGCCTGCGACCGCGGCCCCTGCCGCGCTGCTGAGAGCCCTGCTGCCTCTGTTCCCCGAACGGGTGCTGAGTCTGCCCGACCGGGTACCGTGAGCCCGAATGCTGCTGGCCGGCCTGCGGACCAGTGGACTGCCCGGATAAATTGACCGCAGCGCCGAAGGCCTGATGGAGGGACGATTACTCCCGGGAGCGTAGATAAATGACCCGCTGTTCTAACTCAAGAAGATGATTACGGAGAGTCTCAAATGGGAAATTTTGTCCAAATAATGACACAGTAGAGAATAAAGATTCGTACTCAGGTCCGAGTCCCATAATAGTAGTTTTTCAAATCTCACGAGGAGGCACAGGACAATTGATTGTGGCAAGATCATCAGCTAATGTTTTAATTTGCCTCAGATAATTATCCATGGACTGATCAGGTTTCTTTTTAATTCGATTAAATAAACGCTTTAATTCCATAGACCTGGCTAAACTGGCAGACATAAACCGAGACTCTAACCGCTCCCAAATTTCATATGAGTGTTTTTAATCGTGCATATCGATAAGAACATCCCTAGATAGGGTTGCAAATAACCACGAATGGATTGTTTGATCAATTCTCAACCAAGTGGAAAATTCGGGATTGAGAGTTTGTCGGTTAAGAGCATCTATGGAATAAGCAGGGGGTACCTGAATGGAGCCATCAACCATGCCAAGTAGAGCTTGGAAAACCAGAAACGATTCGAATTGTGTCCTCCAAGTGGTGTAGTCTTCTACCGCCAAAAGTTTAGTAGTCACAATATTTGTGACATTGGTGGCCACATGAGATATGGTTTGAGCCAAATCAGAGAGAATGGATCCGGCCGGGCTGCCTGCTGGTGTGCGAGAGGGAGGAACAACGGAGGAGACACCAGGTGAGCCGACGAACGTGGGGCCAGCAAACGGAGCAACAAGATGGATCGGCGGGGAGAATACTCCCGGGCTGGACGCACTGGCCGGCAGCCACGGAAACCTAGGCGGCAGAGAACCGAAGATATTGTATGGTTCAACCTCTGAGAAAATCGGTGGTGGCGGAAAATTGGTAAACATTGTGGAAGAGACGGCTGGCATCACCGATGAACCCATCAGGGATGAAGAAGGAGCAACAGAAACGGAAGAGGGTAGGCTCGGTTGCGCCATCGTACTGGAGGAGGAAGAGGCAATGGCCGGCTCCGGGAATAGGGTTGCAGCGGAAGTGAGCGGCTTGTCACAGACTTGTTCCCTCAACAAGCTCACGTGCGGCCTTAGCTCCTTTCTGCCCCTTGCAGTAGCTAAGTCAGCCTAGACAACTCCTTAATGTTGTGTGTGCTTAAGTGCTTGGCTAGAAGGAAATGTGGTAAAGGAAAGAACACTTGAAGAAAGCTTGAGACTTTATTGAATGCTTAGAAACTTCGATGTGTACAAATGAACCACCTTGAGGGGTATTTATACTTGCCCTCCTCCTCAACGGATGGTTGAGATCTATTTGATCTAACGGCTATGGTTTAATTCTAGAATATTCTATACAACTCTATCATATTCTAGAATATTCTACTATACTCTATACAAGTGTATATGTATCTACACGAGTCTAGAATATTCTCTTAGCCTCCAGGATTCTGCCCCTTCCTCTTGGGATGTTCTAGACTCTTCCTTGTCATCTGGCCACGGTTATGCCGTGGCGTATTCCATGTCATGCCGCGGCGTATCAGCCTGTCATGCCGCGGCATTGGGAGACTCGTGACATTCTCCCCCACCTAACTTGGCGACGTCCTCGTCGCCTTGTGCGCCTCGAACTTGTCCCGGAACTGCCACAAGTTTTCTTCAGGTTCCCACGTTGCTTCCGACTCGGGTAGTCCCTTCCATTTGATCAAGTAGTGATTTTGGCATGGAACGCCCCTCTTCCTAACCTCCTTTGTTGCGAGCACGTCATCAATCTCTTTGTCGTAAGACTTAGTGACTACAGGCGGTGCTCGGCTGGATAACCCCCGGCTTGGGTCTTCCTCATCCCCATGATAAGGCTTTAACATGCTTACGTGGAAGACCGGATGAATCTTCAATGTGCTAGGTAGGTCGAGCTTATACGAAACTTTTCCTACCTTAGCAATAATCGGGAATGGCCCCTCATATCTACGGACTAAGCCTTTGTGTAAGGTTCTCAATACCTTGAATTGTTGTGGTAAGAGCTTCACGAAGACTAAGTCCCCCACGGTGTACTCCTTTGGCCGCCTCTTCTCGTCCGCCCACTTCTTCATCCGCTTGCGTGCTTTCTCCAAACACGAACGAGCTAGATCGGCTTGTTCCTCCCAAGACTTCGTTATCTTAAATGCTCCCGGGCTCTTCCCATCTTGGAGTGGCGTGGCCAAAGTGTGTGGAGTCAATGGTTGTTGCCCCGTGGCAAGCTCAAATGGACTCCGTCCCGTAGACTCACTCCGCTGCACGTTATATGAGAATTGGGCTATGTCCAAGAGTCTTGCCCAATCTCGTTGGTTGGCACCTACAAAGTGCCGAAGGTAGCACTCTAGCATGGCGTTCACCCGTTCGGTTTGCCCATCGGTTTGAGGGTGAAAGCTTGTAGAGAAGTTGAGTTGTGTCCCAAGCAACTTAAACAACTCAGTCCATAGTCGGCCCGTGAAGCGGGGGTCTCGGTCACTCACTATGCTCCTTGGAAGTCCCCAATACTTCAACACGTTCTTGAAGAACCCCCGTGCCGCCTCCTCCGCTGTGCAGTCTTTCATGCACGGGATGAACGTCCCATACTTAGAAAATCGATCTATCACCACAATGATAGATCCAAACCCCTCGGACTTCGGTAAGGCACTAATGAAGTCCATAGAAATAGAGTCCCATGGTCGCTCGGGAATGGCAATGGTTCCAGCAGTCCTGCGGGTTGCCGATTCTCCACCTTGTCTTGTTGGCACACAAGACAGGTCTTCACATAAAGCTCCACAGTGTCCCTCATCTGTGGCCAGAAATATGCTGTCTCGACAAGTGCTAGGGTGCGTTTTTGGCCGGGATGACCAGCCCACTTCATGTCATGGCACTCCTTGACGAGATCTCTTCTTAAACTCTCCCATTTTGGGACATAAAGACGACGCCCCTTTGTGTAGAGAAGGCCGTCCTCTTCCCAACACCGTTGGGTTTTGCCCTCCTTGGCTAGCTTCATCAACTCCTTCGCCATGGGGTCGCGTTCAAGTCCCTCCTTGATGCGCCCGATCAGGTCCCCCTCCGCTTGACTAATGGCTGCGAGCTCTGCCTTCCTACTAAGTGCGTCGGCTACAACATTGGCTTTCCCGGGTTTATACTCCAAAGTGTAGTCGAACTCCGCTAAGAAATCCTGCCACCTAGCTTGCTTAGGTGATAACTTCTTTTGGGTTTGAAAGTAGCTCGTTGCCACGTTGTCCGTCTTGATGATAAATTTTGCGCCTAAGAGGTAGTGTCTCCATACGCGCAAACAATGAACCAACGCGGTCATCTCCTTCTCTTGCACGGTGTAACGCCGCTCCATCTCGTTCAACTTGCGGCTCTCGAATGCTATTGGATGCCTTTTGACGCGCACTTTGTCACAGTGCGTCAAAATAAATTCAATACTAAACACTTATACATAGTATAGCGCAGTAGAGTTCGTATCCACAGGGAAAGGAATAATTCTCTTTTTATGGTACTTAGTAAATAAAAGGGGGGATTTGGATTGAGTGATTTGATTTAATTAAGAACTAAGATGAACAACCTATATGTGTTTAATTCAAAGATAAAAAGGACTTGGCATTGCTACTTTCCACTTGTTGATATATTTTAGTCGATCATTGTTATATCTATAACTTATTCCCCCTCGAATACTCAATCGGGGAGTATATCCACTTCATCGAGGATAGTTATTAACAACAACCGTTCATTAATAACCCTTACTATTAATCAAATACAGAACAACGGCTTATACCGATTTAATAGTAGCATTTAATCTTTCTAACTCCTTGATGAAATCAATTGAGATTGATAACCTCAACACAACGATTTCGGTTTAACCAACAAAATTAATCCCTCTTAAGTTTATTAACCACGACCGTGCATTAATAAACCGAAGTTACTTACTTGTGAAACCATCAACGATTAACCATCGGTTCGTTGATCGTTTCTAGTAATAATTAATATATGAAACAAAACTAGTTGATCCTTTAAGTGATGTTCAAATTATTAATATGAAATATGAGTAGGGATTAATTAATATTCAAGAAAGAATATTATTAAAGAAGATGAATCCTACTATAATTAATATCAAGATGTTAACTAATTGTCATCTTAGCAACACTCCCCAATATTAATATAGAGGAAGAAAATACCATTCTAACTAATGTCGAGATGTTAACTAATTGTCATCTTAGCAACACTCCCCAACATTAATATAGAAATGGTATTAAGGAAAGAACTATTAATTAATATTCAAGGAAAGAAGTTAAGAAAATAACTCACAACTTTAATAATCAACAAGCTTCAAGAGCAACACCAAGAATGGAAGTTTAGCTCCTCATTTGGAGACTAAACATAGCTAGAAAAATAAAAAGAAATGCTATTCTAAACTGAGCTTAAGAGTATGGAAGAAGGCATGATGAAAAGTGAAGGGAAATGGGGTTATTTATAGGTGTTTTCAACACCTAATGCTGGATACCCGGCCGGGTATTTTGACATACCCGACCGGGTATTTACCAAATCAAATATTTTCCCATGTTTTTGTGTCTTCTGCACGTTCTTTGGTCCGAAATCACTTCATACCCGACCGGGTATATGGAATACCCGACCGGGTATTTGCTAGTTTTGCAGCAGTTTCCTTTGTCACTTCATACCCGGCCGGGTAAAGTCCATACCCGACCGGGTTTTGCACAAAACTCAGGTTTCTTCATCCTTTTTGCTTCCAAACCTATCCTAAACTTATAGCCAAACTAACTACAACTTACAACAAACAATAAAATGCTAGAAATACGATTACAATCAAATGCAAACTAACAACTATAAACTTGCACAAAACTAGTAAATAAACATTACAAACAATAATAAAAATGTATACTTAGGCACTAACAACTAGTGCCTATCAAACACCCCCACACTTGAACCTTTACTCGTCTCGAGTAAATTAAAACATGTCCATGAAATTTTCAAAAACCACAAGAGTAGCAGAACAACCATCCAACATTTTTTTTTATTATCTTCTTGCATAAATAGATATTTTTCTCTCATTCTCTCATTTTGCCTAGGAGCCTTTTTCAGGTTTTCATCCTAGCCTCTCTTTTTATTTTTATTTTTTTTCTCACAACTCACTCATTTTAGCCACTTTTGCTTAGATTGCCCATTTTTTGGGGGTTTTCAACCTAACTAGCATTTTTTTTTCTTTTATTGTTTTTTTTTGAAGAAAAATAATGCAAGTTACAATGTAAAAAAAAATGAGTACATACCAAATGAGTGCCTCCCCTACACTTTTTTTGAAACACTGTCCCTAGTGTTCGGCACCATGATCATCGTCGTACCCTCTATAACCACCATCGCCACCAAGACTATGTTTACCGGAGCTAGAAACTCCCAATCGCCCTAATATGAGGGATAATACCACGTCGGTTGTTGTACTAGGTGAGCATGTTGGAGAAGTACCCTTGGTGGTTGAAGATATGTGTTCTTTTTGGTGCTTTTTTTTGTTTTTTTTTTGAGTGAATTCCAAAGTTGTGCTTGGGGGGTTAAGGAATTCGGTTTGTATGGTATTTGGGAAATTTGGTGGGTTTTGTGTGTGTGGGTTTGGAATGTAGGGTGAGGAGAAAAAGAAATGACATTTTGTTTTGGAGGTTTTGGGGTTGGAGTGGATGATGTGGATAAGAAGAATGTTGGGTTAATTTGGATGTTTTTTGGTTGAGATTGGAGTGGTTTGAAGTTTGGGTGATTGTCAATGGAGGTTGAGGGTTTGAGTTTGGGAGATTGGGGAAGAGAATGGGTGTTTTGTGGGCTGATTTGGGACCAAATCGGGCTGAAATCCCGATTACCCGGCCGGGTGTTAGTAATACCCGAATGGGTATGCTGTTTTTCGCTTGGCAGTGGCTGTTTTGGCCAAAAACCCGGCTGAGTTTTTGTAATACCCGGTCGGGTATTAGGCTATTTTTTGATTTTTTCAGCTTTTTTTTAAAGGTGTAAAGATAAAATAAAACAAGTAAACGTACCTTTCTTGGGTTGCCTCCCAAGAAGCGCCTTATTTAACGTCGTGGCACGACGCCATCATTGTGTTCAGTCATTCAAACTTGGATCATGATAGTTTATCTTTTTCACACTTTCACTCCTAGGATGTTCATAGGAGTGCTCAACTTCTCGACTCTTCAATTTGGGAATCTTTCCAGGATCAAATATCCAGATTGTCATTGATTCATGCGGTGGGAGGAAAGGGAAGAAATTATCGTTTACTATGGTCAATGAAAAGTTTTTCGATCCTTCAATTTTGAAGAGGATTTCAGAAATGTCATTGTCCTTTCCAAGATTATGAGTTTCCCTCAAAATTTTTAGAATTGATGGGGGTACCTCAAAAGATGACAAGGATAGATATTTAACCTTGAAGCTCAGATTATCCTCTTCTTTGACCAGTTGGAGCTCCGTGTCTTTTTCTTCCTCTACTTTTTCTGGATTCTGGATCTCCTTTTGCATTTCCTCTTCATTTGTCAATGTGATCGCAAAAGTTTGCTGTTTAGGATCACATTCTAGTTGAGAAGGAGGTTTTTCTGAATCCCTTGCTTCAAGCCTACTCACGACTCCGGCTATTTGACTCATTTGAGTTTCCAAGTTCAAAATGCTAAACTTGGTCTCATTTTGGAATTGCACCATGTTTTGTTGCATGGCGGTCACACTGTTAGTAAGAGCCCGAACCATGTCCTCCGTGGACATATTAGAGTTGGAGAATGGATCATACCTCATGTGAGGTACATCAACAATTTGTGCAAGGTATTCTTCTTGGAGCTTTGGTCAGAAGTCCGTAAGATGCCTGTGAGACATGCAAATGTTGCATGTCTTGACATCTTGAGCTTTTGAGTTAAAGATAGATTCCTTTATTATAGAAGTCAAGAAGGAAATTTGACTCTCTAAGGATGAAGTGCTGGTATCCATATACTCATAACTCATGTAAGCTCAGAAAATAGAAGAGCAAGTTTATATATATATATATATATATATATATATATATATATATATATATATTTTGTTTTTGATTTTTATGAGATAAAATAAAAAGAAAAGTAATTGCCTTTCCCCGGCAACGGCGCCAAATTTGACGCGCACTTTGTCACGGTGCGTCAAAATAAATTCAATACTAAACACTTACACATAGTATAGCGTAGTAGAGTTCGTATCCACAGGGAAAGGAATAATTCTCTTTTTATGGTACTTAGTAAATAAAAGGGGGGATTTAGATTGAGTGATTTGATTTAATTAAGAACTAAGATGAACAACCTATATGTGTTTAATTCAAAGATAAAAAGGACTTGGCATTGCTACTTTCCACTTGTTGATATATTTTAGTCGATCATTGTTATATCTATAACTTATTCCCTCTCGAATACTCAATCGGGGAGTATATCCACTTCATCGAGGATAGTTATTAACAACAACCGTTCATTAATAACCCTTACTATTAATCAAATATAGAACAACGCCTTATACCGATTTAATAGTAGCATTTAATCTTTCTAACTCCTTGATGAAATCAATTGAGATTGATATCCTCAACACAACGGTTTCGGTTTAACCAACAAAATTAATCCCTCTTAAGTTTATTAACCACGACCGTGCATTAATAAACCGAAGTTACTTACTTGTGAAACCATCAACGATTAACCATCGGTTCGTTGATCGTTTCTAGTAATAATTAATATATGAAACAAAACTAGTTGATCCTTTAAGTGATGTTCAAATTATTAATATGAAATATGAGTAGGGATTAATTAATATTCAAGGAAGAATATTATTAAAGAAGATGAATCCTACTATAATTAATATCAAGATGTTAACTAATTGTCATCTTAGCAACACTCCCCAATATTAATATAGAGGAAGAAAATACCATTCTAACTAATGTCGAGATGTTAACTAATTGTCATCTTAGCAACACTCCCCAACATTAATATAGAAATGGTATTAAGGAAAGAACTATTAATTAATATTCAAGGAAAGAAGTTAAGAAAATAACTCACAACTTTAATAATCAACAAGCTTCAAGAGCAACACCAAGAATGGAAGTTTAGCTCCTCATTTGGAGACTAAACATAGCTAGAAAAATAAAAAGAAATGCTATTCTAAACTGAGCTTAAGAGTATGGAAGAAGGCATGATGAAAAGTGAAGGGAAATGGGGTTATTTATAGGTGTTTTCAACACCTAATGCCGGATACCCGGCCGGGTATTTTGACATACCCGACCGGGTATTTACCAAATCAAATATTTTCCCATGTTTTTGTGTCTTCTGCACGTTCTTTGGTCCGAAATCACTTCATACCCGACCGGGTATATGGAATACCCGACCGGGTATTTGCTAGTTTTGCAGCAGTTTCCTTTGTCACTTCATACCCGGCCGGGTAAAGTCCATACCCGACCAGGTTTTGCACAAAACTCAGGTTTCTTCATCCTTTTTGCTTCCAAACCTATCCTAAACTTATAGCCAAACTAACTACAACTTACAACAAACAATAAAATGCTAGAAATACGATTACTATCAAATGCAAACTAACAACTATAAACTTGCACAAAACTAGTAAATAAACATTACAAACAATAATAAAAATGTATACTTAGGCACTAACAACTAGTGCCTATCAAACACCCCCACACTTGAACCTTTACTCGTCTCGAGTAAATTAAAACATGTCCATGAAATTTTCAAAAACCACAAGAGTAGCAGAACAACCATCCAACATTTTTTTTATTATCTTCTTGAATAAATAGATATTTTTCTCTCATTCTCTCATTTTGCCTAGGAGCCTTTTTCAGGTTTTCATCCTAGCCTCTCTTTTTATTTTTATTTTTTTTCTCACAACTCACTCATTTTAGCCACTTTTGCTTAGATTGCCCATTTTTTGGGGGTTTTCAACCTAACTAGCATTTTTTTTTCTTTTATTTTTTTTTGAAGAAAAATAATGCAAGTTACAATGTAAAAAAAAATGAGTACATACCAAATGAGTGCCTCCCCTACACTTTTTTCGAAACACTGTCCCTAGTGTTCGGCACCATGATCGTCGTCGTACCCTCTATAACCACCATCGCCACCAAGACTATGTTTACCGGAGCTAGAAACTCCCAATCGCCCTAATATGAGGGATAATACCACGTCGGTTGTTGTACTAGGTGAGCATGTTGGAGAAGTACCCTTGGTGGTTGAAGATATGTGTTCTTTTTGGTGCTTTTTTTTTGTTTTTTTTTGAGTGAATTCCAAAGTTGAGCTTGGGGGGTTAAGGAATTCGGTTTGTAGGGTATTTGGGAAATTTGGTGGGTTTTGTGTGTGTGGGTTTGGAAAGTAGGGTGAGGAGAAAAAGAAATGACATTTTGTTTTGGAGGTTTTGGGGTTGGAGAGGATGATGTGGATAAGAAGAATGTGGGGTTAATTTGGATGTTTTTTGGTTGAGATTGGAGTGGTTTGAAGTTTGGGTGATTGTCAATGGAGGTTGAGGGTTTGAGTTTGGAAGATTAGGGAAGAGAATGGGTGTTTTGTGGGCTGATTTGGGACCAAATCGGGCTGAAATCCCGATTACCCGGCCGGGTTTTAGTAATACCCGAATGGGTGTGCTGTTTTTCGCTTGGCAGTGGTTGTTTTGGCCAAAAACCCGGCTGGATTTTTGTAATACCCGGTCGGGTATTAGGCTATTTTTTGATTTTTTTCAGCTTTTTTTTAAAGGTGTAAAGATAAAATAAAACAAGTAAACGTACCTTTCTTGGGTTGCCTCCCAAGAAGCGCCTTATTTAACGTCGTGGCACGACGCCGTCATTGTGTTCAGTCATTCAAACTTGGATCATGATAGTTTATCTTTTTCACACTTTCACTCCTAGGATGTTCATAGGAGTGCTCAACTTCTCGACTCTTCAATTTGGGAATCTTTCCAGGATCAAATATCCAGATTGTCATTGATTCATGCGGTGGGAGGAAAGGGAAGAAATTATCGTTTACTATGGTCAATGAAAAGTTTTTCGATCCTTCAATTTTGAAGAGGATTTCAGAAATGTCATTGTCCTTTCCAAGATTATGAGTTTCCCTCAAAATTTTTAGAATTGATGGGGGTACCTCAAAAGATGACAAGGATAGATATTTAACCTTGAAGCTCAGATTATCCTCTTCTTTGACCAGTTGGAGCTCCGTGTCTTTTTCTTCCTCTACTTTTTCTGGATTCTGGATCTCCTTTTGCATTTCCTCTTCATTTGTCAATGTGATCGCAAAAGTTTGCTGTTTAGGATCACATTCTAGTTGAGAAGGAGGTTTTTCTGAATCCCTTGCTTCAAGCCTACTCACGACTCCGGCTATTTGACTCATTTGAGTTTCCAAGTTCAAAATGCTAAACTTGGTCTCATTTTGGAATTGCACCATGTTTTGTTGCATGGCGGTCACACTGTTAGTAAGAGCCCGAACCATGTCCTCCGTGGACATATTAGAGTTGGAGAATGGATCATACCTCATGTGAGGTACATCAACAATTTGTGCAAGGTATTCTTCTTGGAGCTTTGGTCAGAAGTCCGTAAGATGCCTGTGAGACATGCAAATGTTGCATGTCTTGACATCTTGAGCTTTTGAGTTAAAGATAGATTCCTTTATTATAGAAGTCAAGAAGGAAATTTGACTCTCTAAGGATGAAGTGCTGGTATCCATATACTCATAACTCATGTAAGCTCAGAAAATAGAAGAGCAAGTTTATATATATATATATATATATATATATATATATTTTGTTTTTGATTTTTATGAGATAAAATAAAAAGAAAAGTAATTGCCTTTCCCCGGCAACGGCGCCAAATTTGACGCGCACTTTGTCACGGTGCGTCAAAATAAATTCAATACTAAACACTTACACATAGTATAGCGTAGTAGAGTTCGTATCCACAGGGAAAGGAATAATTCTCTTTTTATGGTACTTAGTAAATAAAAGGGGGGATTTGGATTGAGTGATTTGATTTAATTAAGAACTAAGATGAACAACCTATATGTGTTTAATTCAAAGATAAAAAGGACTTGGCATTGCTACTTTCCACTTGTTGATATATTTTAGTCGATCATTGTTATATCTATAACTTATTCCCTCTCGAATACTCAATCGGGGAGTATATCCACTTCATCGAGGATAGTTATTAACAACAACCGTTCATTAATAACCCTTACTATTAATCAAATATAGAACAACGCCTTATACCGATTTAATAGTAGCATTTAATCTTTCTAACTCCTTGATGAAATCAATTGAGATTGATATCCTCAACACAACGGTTTCGGTTTAACCAACAAAATTAATCCCTCTTAAGTTTATTAACCACGACCGTGCATTAATAAACCGAAGTTACTTACTTGTGAAACCATCAACGATTAACCATCGGTTCGTTGATCGTTTCTAGTAATAATTAATATATGAAACAAAACTAGTTGATCCTTTAAGTGATGTTCAAATTATTAATATGAAATATGAGTAGGGATTAATTAATATTCAAGGAAGAATATTATTAAAGAAGATGAATCCTACTATAATTAATATCAAGATGTTAACTAATTGTCATCTTAGCAACACTCCCCAATATTAATATAGAGGAAGAAAATACCATTCTAACTAATGTCGAGATGTTAACTAATTGTCATCTTAGCAACACTCCCCAACATTAATATAGAAATGGTATTAAGGAAAGAACTATTAATTAATATTCAAGGAAAGAAGTTAAGAAAATAACTCACAACTTTAATAATCAACAAGCTTCAAGAGCAACACCAAGAATGGAAGTTTAGCTCCTCATTTGGAGACTAAACATAGCTAGAAAAATAAAAAGAAATGCTATTCTAAACTGAGCTTAAGAGTATGGAAGAAGGCATGATGAAAAGTGAAGGGAAATGGGGTTATTTATAGGTGTTTTCAACACCTAATGCCGGATACCCGGCCGGGTATTTTGACATACCCGACCGGGTATTTACCAAATCAAATATTTTCCCATGTTTTTGTGTCTTCTGCACGTTCTTTGGTCCGAAATCACTTCATACCCGACCGGGTATATGGAATACCCGACCGGGTATTTGCTAGTTTTGCAGCAGTTTCCTTTGTCACTTCATACCCGGCCGGGTAAAGTCCATACCCGACCAGGTTTTGCACAAAACTCAGGTTTCTTCATCCTTTTTGCTTCCAAACCTATCCTAAACTTATAGCCAAACTAACTACAACTTACAACAAACAATAAAATGCTAGAAATACGATTACTATCAAATGCAAACTAACAACTATAAACTTGCACAAAACTAGTAAATAAACATTACAAACAATAATAAAAATGTATACTTAGGCACTAACAACTAGTGCCTATCAAACACCCCCACACTTGAACCTTTACTCGTCTCGAGTAAATTAAAACATGTCCATGAAATTTTCAAAAACCACAAGAGTAGCAGAACAACCATCCAACATTTTTTTTATTATCTTCTTGAATAAATAGATATTTTTCTCTCATTCTCTCATTTTGCCTAGGAGCCTTTTTCAGGTTTTCATCCTAGCCTCTCTTTTTATTTTTATTTTTTTTCTCACAACTCACTCATTTTAGCCACTTTTGCTTAGATTGCCCATTTTTTGGGGGTTTTCAACCTAACTAGCATTTTTTTTTCTTTTATTTTTTTTTGAAGAAAAATAATGCAAGTTACAATGTAAAAAAAAATGAGTACATACCAAATGAGTGCCTCCCCTACACTTTTTTCGAAACACTGTCCCTAGTGTTCGGCACCATGATCGTCGTCGTACCCTCTATAACCACCATCGCCACCAAGACTATGTTTACCGGAGCTAGAAACTCCCAATCGCCCTAATATGAGGGATAATACCACGTCGGTTGTTGTACTAGGTGAGCATGTTGGAGAAGTACCCTTGGTGGTTGAAGATATGTGTTCTTTTTGGTGCTTTTTTTTTGTTTTTTTTTGAGTGAATTCCAAAGTTGAGCTTGGGGGGTTAAGGAATTCGGTTTGTAGGGTATTTGGGAAATTTGGTGGGTTTTGTGTGTGTGGGTTTGGAAAGTAGGGTGAGGAGAAAAAGAAATGACATTTTGTTTTGGAGGTTTTGGGGTTGGAGAGGATGATGTGGATAAGAAGAATGTGGGGTTAATTTGGATGTTTTTTGGTTGAGATTGGAGTGGTTTGAAGTTTGGGTGATTGTCAATGGAGGTTGAGGGTTTGAGTTTGGAAGATTAGGGAAGAGAATGGGTGTTTTGTGGGCTGATTTGGGACCAAATCGGGCTGAAATCCCGATTACCCGGCCGGGTTTTAGTAATACCCGAATGGGTGTGCTGTTTTTCGCTTGGCAGTGGTTGTTTTGGCCAAAAACCCGGCTGGATTTTTGTAATACCCGGTCGGGTATTAGGCTATTTTTTGATTTTTTTCAGCTTTTTTTTAAAGGTGTAAAGATAAAATAAAACAAGTAAACGTACCTTGCTTGGGTTGCCTCCCAAGAAGCGCCTTATTTAACGTCGTGGCACGACGCCGTCATTGTGGTCAGTCATTCAAACTTGGATCATGATAGTTTTTCTTTTTCACACTTTCACTCCTAGGACGTTCATAGCAGTGCTCAACTTCTCGACTCTTCAATTTGGGAATCTTTTCAGGATCAAATATCCAGATTGTCATTGATTCATGCGGTGGGAGGAAAGGGAAGAAATTATCGTTTACTATGGTCAATGAAAAGTTTTTCGATCCTTCAATTTTGAAGAGGATTTCAGAAATGTCATTGTCCTTTCCAAGATTATGAGTTTCCCTCAAAATTTTTAGAATTGATGGGGGTACCTCAAAAGATGACAAGGATAGATATTTAACCTTGAAGCTCAGATTATCCTCTTCTTTGACCAGTTGGAGCTCCGTGTCTTTTTCTTCCTCTACTTTTTCTGGATTCTGGATCTCCTTTTGCATTTCCTCTTCATTTGTCAATGTGATCGCAAAAGTTTGCTGTTTAGGATCACATTCTAGTTGAGAAGGAGGTTTTTCTGAATCCCTTGCTTCAAGCCTACTCACGACTCCGGCTATTTGACTCATTTGAGTTTCCAAGTTCAAAATGCTAAACTTGGTCTCATTTTGGAATTGCACCATGTTTTGTTGCATGGCGGTCACACTGTTAGTAAGAGCCCGAACCATGTCCTCCGTGGACATATTAGAGTTGGAGAATGGATCATACCTCATGTGAGGTACATCAACAATTTGTGCAAGGTATTCTTCTTGGAGCTTTGGTCAGAAGTCCGTAAGATGCCTGTGAGACATGCAAATGTTGCATGTCTTGACATCTTGAGCTTTTGAGTTAAAGATAGATTCCTTTATTATAGAAGTCAAGAAGGAAATTTGACTCTCTAAGGATGAAGTGTTGGTATCCATATACTCATAACTCATGTAAGCTCAGAAAATAGAAGAGCAAGTTTTATATATATATATATATATTTTTTGTTTTTGATTTTTACGAGATAAAATAAAAAGAAAAGTAATTGCCTTTCCCCGGCAACGGCGCCAAATTTGACGCGCACTTTGTCACGGTGCGTCAAAATAAATTCAATACTAAACACTTATACATAGTATAGCGTAGTAGAGTTCGTATCCACAGGGAAAGGAATAATTCTCTTTTTATGGTACTTAGTAAATAAAAGGGGGGATTTGGATTGAGTGATTTGATTTAATTAAGAACTAAGATGAACAACCTATATGTGTTTAATTCAAAGATAAAAAGGACTTGACATTGCTACTTTCCACTTGTTGATATATTTTAGTCGATCATTGTTATATCTATAACTTATTCCCTCTCGAATACTCAATCGGGGAGTATATCCACTTCATCGAGGATAGTTATTAACAACGACCGTTCATTAATAACCCTTACTATTAATCAAATATAGAACAACGCCGTATACCGATATAATAGTAGCATTCAATCTTTCTAACTCCTTGATGAAATCAATTGAGATTGATAACCTCAACACAACGGTTTCGGTTTAACCAACAAAATTGATCCCTCTTAAGTCTATTAACCACGACCGTGCATTAATAAACCGAAGTTACTTACTTGTGAAACCACCAACGATTAACCATCGGTTCGTTGATCGTTTCTAGTAATAATTAATATATGAAACAAAACTAGTTGATCCTTTAAGTGATGTTCAAATTATTAATATGAAATATGAGTAGGGATTAATTAATATTCAACGAAGAATATTATTAAAGAAGATGAATCCTACTATAATTAATATCAAGATGTTAACTAATTGTCATCTTAGCAACACTCCCCAATATTAATATAGAGGAAGAAAATACCATTCTAACTAATGTCGAGATGTTAACTAATTGTCATCTTAGCAACACTCCCCAACATTAATATAGAAATGGTATTAAGGAAAGAACTATTAATTAATATTCAAGGAAAGAAGTTAAGAAAATAACTCACAACTTTAATAATCAACAAGCTTCAAGAGCAACACCAAGAATGGAAGTTTAGCTCCTCATTTGGAGACTAAACATAGCTAGAAAAATAAAAAGAAATGCTATTCTAAACTGAGCTTAAGAGTATGGAAGAAGGCATGATGAAAAGTGAAGGGAAATGGGGTTATTTATAGGTGTTTTCAACACCTAATGCCGGATACCCGGCCGGGTATTTTGACATACCTGACCGGGTATTTACCAAATCAAATATTTTCCCATGTTTTTGTGTCTTCTGCACGTTCTTTGGTCCGAAATCACTTCATACCCGACCGGGTATATGGAATACTCGACCGGGTATTTGCTAGTTTTGCAGCAGTTTCCTTTGTCACTTCATACCCGGCCGGGTAAAGTCCATACCCGACCGGGTTTTGCACAAAACTCAGGTTTCTTCATCCTTTTTGCTTCCAAACCTATCCTAAACTTATAGCCAAACTAACTACAACTTACAACAAACAATAAAATGATAGAAATACGATTACAATCAAATGCAAACTAACAACTATAAACTTGCACAAAACTAGTAAATAAACATTACAAACAATAATAAAAATGTATACTTAGGCACTAACAACTAGTGCCTATCACCTTTCTTGCATCAAAACTCCTCCAATGGCAAAGTCGGAGGCATCGGTTTGTACCTCAAATGGTTTGCCAAAGTCCGGTAGAGCTAGAACGGGCTCTTGGCTCACCGCGGCCTTCAGGTCATCAAAGGCCTCTTGACATAGGTCAGACCATTCCCAAGTTTTCCCCTTCTTGAGTAGGTCCGTCAATGGAGCTGCCCTCTTCGAATATCCTTCGATGAACCGTCGGTAATAATTTATCAACCCAAGGAATGACCGTAATTCGGTTACCTTGGTCGGTGCCTCCCAGTCCACGATTTCCCTGACCTTCCCCATGTCCATCATGAGTTTCCCATGCCCAATGACGTGACCAAGAAAGTGTACTTCCTCCGTGGCGAACGTGCATTTCTCCTTCTTGACATAAAGCTCATTCTCCCGGAGTACTCGGAAGATAATGCGTAAGTGCTCCACATGCTCCTCCATTGAGTTGCTATAGACCACGATATCGTCCAAGTATACCACCACAAACCGGTCTAAATAGGGTTGGAAGATCTTGTTCATGAGCGTGCAAAATGTGGCCGGTGCGTTGGTTAGTCCAAAGGGCATGACAAACCACTCGAACGAGCCATAGCGTGTAACACATGCGGTCTTAGGCTCATCTCCCTCCGCTATTCGTACTTGGTAGTAACCTTTTTGTAGATCCATCTTTGTATATATCTTGGCCCCACCAAGTCTATCAAATAGGTCGGCAATCAAAGGAATAGGATACCGATTCTTGATCGTTACCTTGTTAAGTGCCCGGTAGTCCACGCACATCCTTAGCGTCCCATCATGCTTCTTTTGGAATAGCACCGTTGCGCCATAAGGTGCCTTCGACGGTCTCATCTTCCCGGTCCCTAACAGCTCATCGAGTTGGTGACGTAGCTCCTCGAGCTCACTTGGGGACATGCGATAGGGTGCCATTGCGGGCGGTTTTGCACCCGGTTCCAACTCGATCTTGTGATCCACCTCTCTCCAAGGTGGTAGCTTGTCGGGTAACTTTGCCGGCATCACGTCCGTGTTTTCCTCAAGGACAGCTCGAATAAGAGGTGGTATGTCCGTCGGCCCTTCCGTCTCATCATCCACCTTGAGTACGGCTAAGAATGTCGGTTCGCCCTTCTTCACCCCCTTGGCTACTTGCATAGCCGACAATGTCTTAGCCCCACTTGGCCGCTCATTGGGAGTTTCCAATGTCGGTATCATGCACGGTGAACCCTTCTCAAGAATGCAAACCGTGCTAAAGGATGGCATAGGGATCGCAGTTACCTGTCTCAGGAAGTCCATCCCTAGAACAACCTTGAAGTCATCCATTGGTGCCACCGAAAAATCCACTTGGCCCTTCCAAGCGCCTAGGCATAGATTCACACCTTGTGCCACGTTGTTCAGGGGTTGAGCCTTGGCATTAACCGTTTTAAGCCACCCCTCGCCTCTGGACCATTGAAGGCCAACCCTCTTGGCTTCCTCCTCAGTCACAAAGTTATGCGTTGCGCCCGTGTCCACCAACGCCCTTGTTTGTTTCCCATTGATGTATGCCTCAACGTACATGAGCCCCTTGCTTCTCGTCTCCTCATCTCGGGCCTCCGCTTCTTGTTGCTCCACTATGGCAGCCAACAAACCGAGCTTAGGACAGTCCTTCATGGTATGCGGTCCTTTGCATACGAAGCAACCACCCTTCGGTACAAAGGACTTCTTCCTTGCCTCGTACTCCTCACGCCCCAAACTCTTATCTCCCTTCTTGAAGAATGATTTTCGTGGGTTCTCCTTTCCCGCATTGTCATGTCTCTCTCCCCCACCTTTGACGGGGTTCTTGTCTTTTCTCTTGGATGCCTCCCCATAGCTGTGGTGCTGGAAGTCCGTCAAGGATTCAGCAACGGCAATGGCTTCATCCACCGTTTGAACATTCCGCCGTTGCACCTCTTGTTTAGCCCAACTTTGTAACCCATCCACGAAATAGAAAAATAGGTCTTCTTGGGACAAGTTGGGGATTTGGAGCATAAGGGTTGTGAAGTCTTTCACATAGTCACGAATCGTACCTCTTTGCTTCAACTCCCTTAGCTTCTTGCGTGCCTCGAAGACGACGTTCTCCGGATAGAAATGCCTCTTTAGCTCCTTCTTGAAGTCGTCCCAAGTGTCAATCCGTGCAACGCCCCGCTCAATGTCTGCATACCTTCTTCGCCACCATAACATGGCCGTATCCGCTAGGTAGGATGTGGCCATCTTGATCCTCGCCGTCTCATCCTCTAGGTTGAGGTTGTCAAAGTATTGCTCCATTTGCCATAGGTAGTTCTCGACTTCCTTAGCATCTCGAACTCCATGGAACTTAGAAGGCTTCAGATAATCAACCTTAGGGGTATGAGCTAGGTTGATCGTTGCCCCACCACTCGCAGCAGCCTTTTTACACAACGCCAACTCTTCACGCATACCCTCAAGACTAACTTGCAAAGATTGGATAACATCCATTACCTTTTCCTCCAGTTGAACAAATCGGGCATCGAGGTCCCCCACATCATCCTTCACAAGGCTAAGTTGCTCAAACATATGGTTCTCCAGCAAGTTTGCGCCGTTCTCGACCCTCTCGAGCTTAGCGCCCAGCCCTTCGACAGCTTCCTCCAAAGCAAGAATCTCCCCTCGAGCTTTGCTTTGATCACGCTTCTTCTTGCCATGGTTAGGATTAACATCCCTCCCACGTTCCTCGGTGAAGTTGGACATGCTAGTGTCAACGTTTCCAGCCATGCTCCCAAATGTGCACAACACGAACCCGAACCTGAACGCGGCTCTGATACCAACTGTCACGGACTTGTTCCCTCAACAAGCTCACGTGCGGCCTTAGCTCCTTTCTGCCCCTCGCAGTAGCTAAGTCAGCCTAGACAACTCCTTAGTGTTGTGTGTGCTTAAGTGCTTGGCTAGAAGGAAATGTGGTAAAGGCAAGAACACTTGAAGAAAGCTTGAGACTTTATTGAATGCTTAGAAACTTCGATGTGTACAAATGAACCACCTTGAGGGGTATTTATACTTGCCCTCCTCCTCAACTGATGGTTGAGATCTATTTGATCTAACGGCTATGGTTTAATTCTAGAATATTCTATACAACTCTATCATATTCTAGAATATTCTACTATACTCTATACAAGTGTATATGTATCTACACGAGTCTAGAATATTCTCTTAGCCTCCAGGATTCTGCCCCTTCCTCTTGGGATGTTCTAGACACTTCCTTGTCATCTGGCCACGGTTATGCCGTGGCGTATTCCATGTCATGCCGCGGCGTATCAGCCTGTCATGCCGCGGCATTGGGAGACTCGTGACAGTCTGGCTTGCAGAGGAGTTCGCAGGTGTGGAACCCATGTGAGGCGGCGGCTATTGGAGAGAGAGAAAGAGGGGGAAAATTTTTTAGGTTACTTCCTAAGGAGCCCTGACAAATATATTTATATTAAAGAGCGTTTAAGGTAAAGTACAATACTAATCCTCTAATAATTCTATTAGTAACAACTCCGAGTGGGTGTGTCTCCTTAAAATTTCTTCCATTCACACACTAGTTACCCCCAGTTAAGTTATTGATTGAACTTTATTTAACTTGTCCGGTCATTTAGTCATTCGATCGTACCATTATGATGGAGTAATATTTTACGGAGTAATAAACTAAAAAGCAAATTGAGGAGGGCGCACTTGCCCTTGTCGCCCACACCATTCTCCTTTCTCCATTCACACTACGTACCCCGGTCTAGTAAAGCTAGGTTCGAGATCTGGTGTCGTACTCTATGGTTGGGTGTGAAACTAATCTATTCAATGGGTACGTAGGTAATTTATTACGTATAATCAAAAAGCAAAATTTTTTTTGCTACATGTTTGCCACTCAAAAACATCAACATAAAAAAAGTACAAAGAGAAATAATGAAAGAAGTGGTCATGTTCATTGTTATGACAAACTTTATCCCAAAATCTTTCCAAAATCTTTAATTAAGTGAAAATGGTGTGTAATCCATCTGGGCATACAAAGTAGGAAAGTTAAGTAAAGAACGAAAATTGAAGGACAACGGTACAGTGCATCGATGAGCGTTTGATTTGACGAGACATATGATTAATTTATTCTCAGACTTCCTAATACATACGTAGTAAATTACTTCAAAGTTTTGGCATAATCTTTAATTAAGTGAAAAACAATTGGCTCAGACACTCCTTACGGTGGTTTCATAGACTTCACCTCCATGGACCGCTATAAATAGACCAAAATTGTAGTGGATAGCATCAACACATCCGTTCAGTTTTCATAATTGTTTCAATCTCTTTTGTTCAAGTGTTCATACTGCTATATGATAGAAACATATTGTAACACCCCGGTCTCGCATGACCTGAGGCAGTTACTCCAGAGCTCTAGTACTATCCTCACAAACCTTCACGAGCCTTTAACGCACACTTTTGTCCTCACTCGTGCGCACCCTGAGAATCTTTTCAAAGGGTCACCCATCCCAAGACTACTCATGTGCAAGCACGCTTAACTTTGGAGTTCTTGGTGATGAGCTCCTTAAAAGGAGATGCATCTTGTTGGTATGAATAGTACTATTAATCCATTTAAATTAAATCTCAAGTATTACAATCACCCCCACTTAGGAAAGCAACGTCCTCGTTGCACCATAAATCAACCTCAATCAAATCCCAGAATCTTTCCCCCTACTAAGGAGTGCGTATACCGTGCAACCGGTATACGGTGAGCACCGTATACCGGGACTGCTTTATATTTTTTTTTCCTTTTGATTTTAAAAAATGGTTATAACTTTTTTATTTTTGATCCGATTTTTATAAAATTTATATCAACATTTTTTATTTTTCACGATCTTTCAAATGAGACCAATATTGCCTATGTAATTTTAACATATTAACATTTGTGTGTAAAATATGTAACTTTAAGTGTTAAAATATGTAACTCACGTTTAGTCAAGTCAAATGCAATTCGTGTGTATAAATATGTATCTCTACGTGTAACAATATGTAACTTTACGTAAAAAAATATGTAACTCGCATTTAGACAGGTCACATGCAACTCGTGTGTATAAATATGTAACTCGCGTGTATAAATATGTAACTTTACGTGTAAAAATATGTCACTTTACGTGTAAATATATGTAAGTCACGTTCAGACATGTCAAATGCAACTCGTGTGTATATATATATGTAACTCGCTTATAAAAAGATGTAACTTGCTTATAAAAAGATGTAACCCGCTTATAAAAAGATGTAACTTGCTTATAAAAAGATGTAACTCGCTCATAAAAAGATGTAACTCAATGTATTATCAAATGTAACTGAGACCACTGATCCACTCCCAAACAGATTCGATCTTCTATTTCACAAACCTATCATCTCCCAAACAGATTCGATTTTTCTTATAATCCAATACTCATTAATATAATAGTTCGATAATTTCTTAAAATTACATACACAATATTGGTCTCATTTGAAAGATCATGAAAAATAAAAAATGTTGATATAAATTTTATAAAAATCGGATCAAAAATAAAAAAGTTATTATCATTTTTAACATCAAAAGCAAAAAAAAAAAGAAGATGCTGCGTCGTTTTTGCAACCGGGCGCACCATCCTCATGGTGCGCCGGTTGCACCATATAATTTGCGCCTACTAAGTGCCTGTCCGATATTCCTGTGCAAGCAAGCTTAACTTTGGAGTTCTTGGTGATTAGCTCCCTTAAAAGGAGATGCATCTTGTTGGTATGAGTAGTACTATTAATCCGTTTAAATTAAATCTCAAGTATTACACATATATTGTGAACATTGGGGTAAATGTAGAAAATGAAGAAATGAAGAATGAAGTTTTATCTCTAAAGTATGCATGTGTGTGCGTGTGCGAAATTGATACGGAGTATTGTATTTTTTTTATTTTTATTTTTTGAAATTAATATTATACTCCGTAGGATATTATCCGAAAAATGATTTCAAGATATGGATTCATTTTTATCAAGAGTTTCAGGTGGCAAATATTTGGGGGAAATTAGATTACTAATTCAAATAACTCATACCTCGTATAAAGATCAAGTATCAACTATGGACTATATTACAACAAAATTAACAAAGTAAAACATAAGATAGAAATCTGACACATCTACCATACAATATTTACATATTTACACAGAAAACAAAGACCTGAAGGAAGCCTACCTATTTCAAATCTCCAACCCGTTTGTCTAGTGAGAAAATTCCCCCACAAATTTTATATTGACTTGAATTAAATATTACTAAGACGTTGAAGTGTAAGGCTCTTATGTTGTGTAAGGCTCCCGTTAAAGTGTAGGAAAATCCTTACGGCTGCAAATAATTGTAAGGTTCCCGTTGAAGTGTAAATCATAGTATCATACAGAGTATAATATATAAATAAAACAAGGGTAGACAAAGAGTTTTTAAACATAAGTAAAATGATTTTTTTATAAGTTGTTGATAAATTATAATCATGATTTTTTTTTTCTGGATGCAAATTTAAGCCAAGCAAGTGATAGGCTTCAGTGTCGCCAATGTGAGAGTGGGTGATGACAATATCTGATGAAGTTGTGAAAAGGGACAATAGATCGAGGTCTGGCCTTGAGGAGAGATATAACAATGTACAGAGTAAGAATAAGTGGGATAAAGTGGGGTGCCGATTAGGTTATATTTTGGGTGGAGTGGGTTTCAAGATTTTCCTAGAGAATGTGTGCCGTGGGAAAAAAAACTCTATATTTTAAAGAAAATGAAAGTGTCTGGTCAACACCTTTTTTTGGAACGTTAAATGTAGTAAAATGGCAAAGAGAAAGAGCTGAGGTTGGTGTATCATGTAAGGGAGCAGGGAATTTTCTTGAAATTTCGAGGAAATTAATTAAAATGTTCCGAAATACTTTTGAATAGGGGTGGGCATAAAACCCGAACCGAACCGGTACCGAACCGTCCCGTAATGATACCGAATTGAATACCGGGTAATTAAACGGTTCTATAGATTTTTATCTCGTACCGAAACCGTACCGTTTGAAACGGGTACAGGACCGGTCCTAGATTTTGAGAACTGAAAAAATACCGGACCGAACCATTCATAAATAATGCATTTGAATTTTTTATATTTTTTCTATATCAATAGATCTAGACCAACAATTTTATACCCCAAGTATGTATTCATGTGTCCCTAAGATATCTAAAATGTGTTATTTATATATATTGTTAGTTTTTCTTTTTAGATTATTTATGTTATATTTTGGTATGTATTGAAAGAATATTAAAATTTTAGAAATCATTAATGATTATTTATTTCTAGTAATGTAGTGTACACAACTTATTATTGTATCATGTTTGTGCATTTTTACAACTTAATTAATATGGTTTTAATCTTAGCTCTCAAGGTTCAACTATAAATTAAATTAGAACTACGGAGTAATATTTAAACTAGAACGAAGAAGAAGAATGTTGAAGATTTCTATTATATTCAACATTTTGATGATATTCGTTTTTATATTTTCACATGAACTTAGTAAATTAAAAATGATATTTATCTCGTGCGTCATCGTTTTGCTATACTTTTTCTTAGTTGTGTTACACTATTTGTGTATTTGTTAATTTTAGTACTATGTATGCGATTTCTTGTATTTATTTCAACATTTCATGTGAGTTGGTTGGTGTGATGATATCTACTAATTGCAAGATTTGTTCAAATATTTTAGCATATGTTTGGCATTGTACCGTACCGTTTTGTACCATTCCGAAACGATATGGTACCGAACGGTTCTATCCTTGGAACCGGACCGTACCGGACCGTTAAAAACCTCACGGATACATTAAGGGTTTTACCAATTTACCGAGCCATTCCGGACCGCGCCCACCCCTACTTTTGAATAAATTAATACTATTTAAAAAATTAAAGATGTGTTTGGGAATTCTGACTAGCGCAACAACCAAGACTTAAAAAAGTTATAACAATTTTAAGGTAAAAATGATTTTACGTAAATCGGAGTACAAATAATTTTGATAAACGCATATACATGACTCTAATCAATAGACTTTTTGTGTGTTATTAAATTTTCAAATAAAAACTTTTTTTTGAAGATGTTATGTTTTATGTAGATAAAATACATTCGAATATAAAGTTCATTGATAGAAAATTTAAAAAAATTGAAACGACTGAAGAAAAAACGTAATCAACAATATCGACGGATCTACCTGATCTGTAGACTCACTACGGTGGGTGGTTTCGCTACCATATAGTGGGGGGGTATGATCTTACCGTTGTCATGTAAATCGACCTATACGGCATTAGTGGGCGACCTATTGCGGACCATCAGTGTCTTCGTCGTTGGAGGTTTCAGGTTGTGGCGGACCATTGACGGACAATGAGTAGAGAAATCCCGCTGCGTCATTTGCTTTCGTCGGCTTTAAGTTAGGGAATTTTGGTTTGCTGTGTAATGGGTTGGAAAGAATGTCTTAATCAGCCACAAGAATGAAGGGTTTGGTTCTCCTGTGGAATGGACTAATGAGGAGCCGAGTGGTGAGGGATGCATTTTATTGGGCCTCAGACTTTCTAACGGCACTAGACTAATAATGAAAAGCCTGTTAAAATGCAAGGCTCCTGGAACTTGGTTTGGCAATGGTCCATGCTCACAAGTTGCCAAATATGGTTACACATTTCCACATATTTGCACCCCCTGATTTGCCTGTTTACCCAGGCAATTCGTTAAAACAATGCAATTCATATAACCCTATTACTTATTTACTAAAATAATTTACCTTCAATAAAATTACTTTTGATAAGGGAAAATTCTTTGGCAAAATCATTTGTGTATCGTTCGGGTAAATTACTACCAGAAGAAAAGAATTTTAAAAGGGGTTAGTGTGAGATAAAAAGTGCCAATTCTCAAACAATCATTAACAATTTCAGATGTTAGCTTATCATTCCAATTTCGGAAGCGATAATACGCAAACATGACTATAAATACAAATTAAAGACAATCATTGTCGTGTCTTTGTTTGTTATTGAAAAAATATGTTTTTAGTCATGATTAACTTTATGCAATTGTGTTTAAAGTAACAGTCGAGCATACAAAATATATATTGCAAACGATGACAGAGGAACAAACAGTGATATCAAGAATTTGTGTATAAAGAAGTGTTTCATAATTTTTTTGAATGTAATATAATGGGGTAGTTTGGATTCAGCGTTTCATCCTCAACAGGCTGCTTTTTGGAACATTTTATTTGTTACAGGATTAGCGATTTGGCTAAAAAAACCAATAACGAAATGGTTTTCATATTATTTTATATTTCATGTTACTTACTATTTTGTGGGGCTATAAAAAATTGTGTACTAGTCCGAATCATTGGAAAATTGTATTAAGTACTACCACTGTCCTGTTGAAAGCTTCATATGGCAAAATGACACGGTTATGAAAACAATAATTGAATAAGGTAGTCCGAGTTTATATCGTGAAATAATTTTAATGGGTATATATTATAATGAGATTAGTGTTGATATTATAAATGTATTATTTTTAATATTTAGTTATTAATATGCCATTTAAGATTGTTAATTGTTTTTTAAAATGAAAACGAGAACCTTTATGCGGGGTGTCCTAAACAGGAACTGAGAACCTTTCTATGAGACGGAGGGACTATATTTCATTTATGTCAAATTGTATTACTCCCTTCATTTCTGAAACAAGTTCCACATTTGACTTCACACATATTAAGAAAATAAATTTGACTTTACTGTGGAGTGCACTGTTTGGCACTGTTTGAACACTGTTTGACACTGTTTGACACTGTTTTGATGTAGATAATTTGTCAAATAAGGAAATGTTTGAAAGTGGAACTTAATTTTGAATATGCCCGAAAAGGAAAGATGGAACTTATTTCAGAAACGGAGGGAGTATTATAAAATTCTAAACTATTCAATAGAAATTACAAATTCAATATTTATTTTTAATTTGACTAAAAGTTTACAGATGAAATTTCACCAACCGTGCATCGCACGGGTGTTCTACTAGATTTTTAAACAAAAACAAGTTATTCAATTTCACTTTCAAATGATTTATATTTATGTATAACAGGTCTCTAGTTTTCAACCCATTAAAACAATTCTAAACAATAATTTTCAATTTCTTGAAAGAAAAGCGTAATACTTCATATGAATTAGGACTGAATCATCCTGGCACCATTTCTTGTTTTAAAGTAGAATTCAAGTTGTTTTTGTACTACAAACGGTCAGAATTTTTATTTAGAACTAGGATAGTGTCCAACATTACACGTCGTGCCACAGAGTTACATTGGCCAAAATCTCTTCATCAACTTGAGATTAAATTGTGATTTGTGAACCCTAACATGTAACTCCCGACCGAACTAAACTACTTGGGAGAACTATCAAATAAGCCCTCGAACTTTCATAAAAAGTGCAAATAAGCCCTTTTATAGGAGGCTCTGTCCGGCTATCACCATTTGGGGCGGTTTCCGGTGGAATTTTTTGATGAAATGTTTTTAGCATCTTCTTCATTAAGTCTATTTTACTCATACCAAATTTCAGCTAAACATTCAATCAGGAAGGCAGTCAAATGAATTTTTGAAGATAACTCCGCAGTTAGGCAGCACAGTATGTTTAGAAAATCATTTGACTGCCTTCTCGATAGAATTTTTAGCTGAAATTTGGTATGAGTAAACAAGACGTAATGAAGAAGATGCTAATAAAATTCATTTAAAAAACACCGGAAACCACCCCAAATGGCGACATCCGGACAAAGCCTCATGTAAAATGGCTTATTTGCACTTGTTATGAAAGTTCGAAGGCTTATTTGATAGTTCTCCCAAACTACTTTAATTTCTTGTTTCAAACATCTCTGGTTTGTTACCACTACACCCTTTTCTAATAACTCTCTTATGGTATCATGTTGTTTTTGTCGGAATACATCCTTCATTTTACAAGAGGATCCCAACATTTTAGTAACATGACCATGGAGAAATAATAAAAAAAAGTATCCACACATATTTTTTTGTGTGTAATAGTCACAACAACTAATTGTAATTAGTAAGAAAACAATGAATAAATCTTGTGAATGAAATTTCATCTAAGATAATCTTAAATTCATTAAGCTCAACACACATATTACAAGTCTCGTCATACTTTTTACTTCTAATTTTGGAGAAAGATAATTCGTACATCACAAAAATAACCACCAATGCCACTTTTCAAAGAAGGGAAATTTACAATATTCATCACGTAACTTTTGGATGTTATCATTATTAGTCCCGTAACTTTAGTCACTTGCAAATTTGTACCTCTAACTAATTAATATCTGCGATTTAAGGACTTTTCCCCTGAAAAGTATACTTTCCGGCAATGGCATACCGGAAAAGATGTCGCCGGCGTCAAACTTTTCCATCTGGGACGCACGACCGTGCGTCTGGGACGCACGATCGTGCGTAAGAGCCAAAACCGTGGAGGAGCTACTTCCTGCTATGCACGATCGTGCGTAGCCATGGACGCACGATCGTGCGTAGTCCCGAGTTACGCGCGGAAATTTCCCACATCGACCAGAATTGTGATTTTCACCTCTTTTCTATAAATAAGGCCTCCCTAACCCTTTTTAGGGGTCACGAACATTACGGAGAGGCCTAGGGACGAATTTAACAACATTTTTACGCTATTTTTTTCCAAGACCCTGGGATTATTTGTAAGTTCATCTTTTTAATTAATGACAATTTATTCTATTCTTTCCAATTCTGTTGATTCTTCAATTATGAATTGTGAGTAGTTTAATTAGGGATTTGGGATTGATGAAGGGGTTAATCATGATTGATGGCTAGATTCTTTTCGATTTAATTGCATGAATGCCGTTTAATTTGTGTTTGAATAATTTAACTGATATCTTTTGTAACCTAGAACCGCGGCTAGAATTACAATTGCACATAGAATAAATTAAGAGAGATCTAGTTTATTATAGGACACATTCACACAAACTTAATCGTTGGCTAAGAGATTAGTAGCGATTAAGGGGCCGTAAGCTCACTCGTTTTGGAAATACTTTAGAATCTTGTCGCATGAGAGATCTGCCTGGTCTCCTAAATTATTGTACTCTACGCCGCGAGAGCGATAAGAACTTAGTATTGATTGGCTAGGCTCAATTAAATTAATTTCATGTAATTAGGTCTGATCTGCCAGAAATTTGATTACCCCGGAATCAATCCCTGCTCCCTTCGTCGTTAATTAGAGAGAACCCAATCTTTTATTTTAATCGTTCATTCGCATTAGTTTAATTTTAATTCAACCAACCAATCTCGCACGACGCATTTATTTTATTTTATTCCTTTTTAATCGTTGAATTTAATTAATCCTTGATTCCCTTTTGTCCGTCCCTGTGGAGACGATACTCGTACTTTCACCGCTATTCTACAATCTTTTAAAGTGCGAGAAAACTCACATTAGACCATGTATGTTTTTCCCTGAACAGGACTATCTTACTCCTATTTTGAAACATATGTAAATGTCATTCCATTATTACCCTCTTTTCCCTTTTTTACGCACCGCTCCCCTGCGACAAATCCTCCTCTTACCTTCTCTCGTGCCCACATCTCTCTCTTTCTTCTATGCACATCATCGATCGACTTCACCCTCTCCCGCCACCAACTACACCCTATGTACCAGATCGATCGACTTCTCTCTCACGCTGCCGCTGCCGATTTCACCACGCGCCAATGCAACTAATGTTTTCCTCTTCCATCCTTCTTTTTCTCCTCCTCCTTCTTCTCCTTCTCCTTCTTCATTTCTGATTTTCCTCCGTTTTTCTGGATTTTGAATTGATTTTTCCAATTTTCGGACTTCTATTTCGATTTTCTGATTTCCGATATTTGAGTTTTAAAAACAATCCAATTTTCAAATTTTTTGGAAGAGTGCTTCAGATTTGTCCAAGTTTATGGCAAAAATCAGTACATTGACAATCATATTATGGCAGAGATACTTTTGCATAAATTGGTTTTTCTAATTTTTTGTCAATAACTTCGTTTTTATAATTTTCAATTGTGTTAAAATACTTATTCCTTTAAAAAAATTAGTTGGTTGAATATTTGGTTATTTATTTCATGTTTTTCAATTTCTGCCGAATTTTTGGCAATTTTGTGTTAATATCCAAGATGAATCTACCAACTCTTTGGCAGATCTAAAACCCTTGTTCATGGTAGATGTACATCTAATCTCCAACACTAAATCTACCAACTTAATGAAAGATTTATTCCGCCTGGATTGTCACGATGGTGACGGTGCTCAGAGGATGGTGGCGGTGGTGGATGGCGACTCCGATCAGATAGTGATGGCATGGATGCGACACCGGTGTGGGAAGCAGCGGCGACAGGGTGCGGCAATGGATGGCGATGATGCACTAGTATGATGCGGCGGCAGGCGGCGAGGGTGGCGACAAGAGGTGCCATCGCTGGAAAGGGTGGTGCCATCACCGGCATGGGGGTGGCGGTAGGAAGATTAGCTCTAGCGACGGCAATGCTAGTGTGGGGTTTCAATAGTTATTTATTTTACATTTTTAAAATTTAAAAAATTAAAAGAGATATTTTTTTCAGATGTACTGAATTTGGTCATATGAAACCTGTGTTTCGTATATAGTCCTAAATGTGCAATTAACTTTACTATTACTCCTATTTGAGTAAATCACTCTTTAAAAAATTGTGATATAATGATCGTTTATTTAAGAAATGATCCTGCTAAAATCTCAAAAATAACTTAAAACTGACTCCAAATAAAATTGAATAAAATCTAGTTATCACCAAATTTAATAATCACCTGGATCTAGGAATTTATTAAAACTTCATAACATCAAAATAAATACTCCAAATGAACTTAAATAATAACAATCACTTTATTATAACAACAAAAATACTTAAATAAAATAATAACAAGCTAGAAGCCGCCAAGGTCGTCACGTTAAACTCATTTTGGCATGCGCCTTACTCCCTCATCATCTTCCTAGGCCTTGGCCTTATCCTTAGTATCTCTACATACGTAGAAAGAAAACTAATAAGCTTTATATTTGGTAAGTCACTATTTATCCACAAAAATATCTGAGAAGTCTACGCTAGGTTATCAATAGATAAATTTAGGCTAAAAGAATACACTTAACAAATACTCTCTCAGTCCCAAATTGTAAGATACATTTACTATTCACTCGGTCAACATAAATCACTCTTAATCTTTTACTTTATATATTAAAAGTTTATGAAATTTGAATTATTTTTTGCTACTTTTGTAGCGGTTTTAATGTAGTTTCTGAATATTAAATTTTATTTTCCAAAACAAATTTGAGTGTTGTGATATGCACTAATTAGTAGCATAAATGTTTGTTTTTATATTTGATTTGTGTGGATTCTTTACCATTTGTATGCAGTTGTAGACATTTGTTTAACTTTGTTTGTAATTGTTTTTAGCTTCCATTTATAGTTGTAGAATAGTGGTAGAAGTTTTTAGCAAGAAAAAAGGGGAGAAAAGCTGAAGACAAAAAGGGACAGGAGCACAAAACCCGGCCGGGTCAGACCCTGAACCCGGTCGGGTCTGATTCAACAACCGTAAGTGCCTGGAAAGTGCACTCACCCGGTCGGGTCCCCTACCTCAACCGGTCGGGTCTGTCTTGACCCGGGACACTTTAACATGCCGAAGATCACAAGAACGTGGAGGATATTTGATTTTGACATGCACCCGGTCGGGTGGGCACTTTACCCGGTCGGGTACCCGGCCAAAGGTGTTGTAAAACACCTATAAATAGCCCCATGCATTTTCCTTCACTTTTAATCATCCCTTCTTCCATACTCTTAAGCTCAGTTTAGAATAGCATTTCTTTATATTTTTCTAGCTATGTTTAGTCTCCAAATGAGGAGCTAAACTTCCAATTCTTGGTGTTGGTCTTGAAGTTTGTTGATTATTAAAGTTGTGAGTTATTTTCTTAAACTTCTTCCCTTGAATATTAATTATTAGTTCTTTCCTTAATACTATCTCTATATTAATGTTGGGGAGTGTTGCTAAGATGACAATTAGCTAACATCTTGACATTAGTTATAGTAGTATTATCTTCCTCTATATTAATGTTGGGGAGTGTTGCTAAGATGACAATTAGTTAACATCTTGATATTAATTATAGTAGGATTCATCTTCTTTAATAATATTCTTCCTTGAATATTAAATAGTTCCTATTCATATTTCATATTAATATTTTGAACATTACTTGAAGGATCAACTAGTTTTGTTTCATATATTAATTATGACTAGAAACGATCAACGAACCGATGGTTAATCATTGATGGTTTCACAAGTAAGTAACTTCGGTTTATTAATGCATGGTCGTGGTTAATAAACTTAAGAGGGATTAATTTTGTTGGTTAAACCGAAACCGTTGTGTTGAGGTTATCAATCTCAATTGATTTCATCAAGGAGTTAGAAAGATTAAATGCTACTATTAAATTGGTATAAGGCGTTGTTCTATATTTGATTAATAGTAAGGGTTATTAATGAACGGTCGTTGTTAATAACTACCCTCGATGAAGTGGATATACTCCCCGATTGAGTATTCGAGAGGGAATAAGTTATAGATATAACAATGATCGACTAAAATATATCAACAAGTGGAAAGTAGCAATGCCAAGTCCTTTTTATCTTTGAATTAAATCTCATATAAGTCGTTCATCTTAGTTTTTAATTTAATTAAATCATTCATCACCAAAACCCCCCTTTATTTCCTAAGTTTCATAAAAAGAGAATTATTCCTTTTTCCCTGTGGAGACAAACTCTACTACGCTATACTACGTATAAGTGTTAGTATTGAAAATTATTTTGACGCACCGTGACAAAGTGCTCGTCATGTTGACAGAGATCAATTTACTTTATCGTCGGTCAAACATCGTGAACCGTAAAGTATCTTACAAATTGGGACGGAGGGAGTAACTCACAAATAATTTCATAGATAAATTCCGTAAGAGATTTCAAAAGAAAATATTTTCTGAAATAATTTCTCAATACTTTCTGAATACTTTTCCTTGACTAAGTTTTTTCCACATTATTTTCTTAGTGAAAAGTTTTTAATGAGACGTTCAGTATAAGTATAACACATCATTTTACAAATGTGATATACTCTTTTCCTTGATTGGTTTTTTTCCAAAGGGGTTTTTCAACAAGATTTTTAACAAGACACGTTAATATTACAATACTTCATCCAAGAAGTTAGTAAGCAGATTGGAACGAATTGGATTCAACAAAAGTCCTGAAGTGATTTAGAATTTCTTCACTACAAAAAAACATCCGTTTTCTCACAGAAGTTTGTCACGGATCTGAGCCGTGACAAAATTGTCACGGACGTTGTCACGGGAAAGCTTGATTTGTCACGAAGACAGTTTGTCACAGACTAATCCGTGACAACTGTTTGTCACGGCTTTTCATCTGTGACAAATTTTCCTCCGGTTAAAATTCAATCAGACTACGATACAGTATCTGTAGAAAGATTGAAGGATGTAAGCTATCAGTTTATCATTTCCCCTGTTTATGCAGATAAGGTATGTCATTTGAATTATGTATTTTTTAATAAGTATTTATTTTTTCATTTTAAATAATTAAAATTGTTAAATTAGTGAGGTTGTTAATTTATTAACAATATATTTAACTATAAACGTAATTTAGTTAAATTTAAATTTTAGTAAATTGAAATGGGATTATAAAATTATTAGGTTTGTTTATTAGCAATTATTTTTAATGCCTAATTTAGGATTTATACTGATTTAATTAAGTTAGGATTGAAACATTAGTTTAGTGTGAATTATTATTGTCAATTAATAATATTTCACAATATTAGTTAAATGTAAATTAACAAAGTTAAATTAGTGAACTTTAGCTCCGTAAATATTAGTTAATTGAAATGGGTTTGAATTGATAATATTAGGTATTAGGTCATTAATTAATACCATTAATTTAGGATTTGAATTGATAATATTAGGTAAATGTAAATATTAGTTGATTGAAATGGATCTAAATGTGAATAATTTGAATTTCATTTCATTTAAATGTTAGTTAGTTATTTATTGTGTATAATTAGAATTTCATAATTTTAGTATTGTGAAGTATATACAGTAATGACATTAACATAATAATTTAGGGTACGTATATTAGTGTTAAAATCCTAATTGTGTTAATTGAACGTTATGTAATTTTAGTGTTAGTGAAATTTAATATATTAATGTTCCTAAATATTGTGAATTATTAGGTAATAATTTAAATGATTTACGCCATTAAATTATTCTTTGCATTAAGTTAATTAATAAGTTTAATTGAACGTTAGTTAATTTTAGTGAACTTTAGTGAAATTTAATATATTAATATTCCTAATTATTGTGAATTAGTTAATAATTTAAATGATTATTGTCATTAACGTATTGCTTTTAGTTAATTAAAAATATTAATTGAACATTAGTTAATTTTAGTGAACTTTAGTAAAATTTAATATATTAATGTTCTTAATTAGCTATGATTCAAGTTAGTTAATTGAAATGATTAATGTCACAAACCTATTGCTTTTAGTTAATTAAATGAAGACATTGAACCTTACTTAATTGTAGTGAACTTTAGTGAAATTTAATATATTAATGTTGCTAGATATTAATTAGTGAACAAATTAAACATAACACAAATTATTGTTAATGTTTATAATTTATAGTTTTTAACCAATATTCAATTAAAATTTTTTGATTATAATATCCAGGCATTATGTATAGACAAAATAGAAGTTGGATGTTTGATAAACATGACGAAAAAAGAGGAATGCGAGCTGAATATTTTAATGGAATTCAAGAGTTTATTAAATTTGCAATTGAACAAAATAATCATATGGATGGTGAGAGAATCAGATGTCCATGTGTCAAGTGTAAAAATCTCAAATTTAAAGAAGCCGACGAGGTTGTGTGGCATTTGCACGACAAAAGTTTCATTGACAACTATTACAATTGGACTTGTCATGGCGAACCTTTCGATCCATCACTTTTACCGGAAACAGTAGATTCGTCTCGTAACGACCCTAACGAGATGAGTGGGTGGGGAGACTATGCTCAAATGAACTGGGACCAACAAATGGTATACGATGTATACAGTGCCTCGACGTCTCAGTTAGGGCTTCCTTGTATAGAAATTGATGTGTGCCCTGAAGGATGTATATTGTTCTGGAAGGATGATGAGACACTCAAGAGCTGCAACTTCCGTGGTGGAGAGAGATACAAACATGTTCCTCAAAGGAAAAAAACCACGAACAAGGTCTGCAATGTCTAAATTGTTTTACCTCCTACTAGCTTCACGTCTAAAGAGGATATATGCTTCAAATAAGTCTTGGACTGGGACTGGGCCGACCGGCCTGGCCCGCCACTGTGCGGGCCCGGCCCGGCCCAGGCATCGGGTAACGGTTACGGGCCTAGGCCCAGCCCGGGAATGAAAGCGGGGCGGTTCCGGGACTGAAATTTGGTAACCCGGCCCGGCCGGGTCGGGCCTGGGCCCGGGTCTAACGGTAATTTTTTAAAAAAATAAATAAATAGCCATCGGGGAACCGTTGGGGAGCTCTCAAACGGCTCTATAGCCATTGGGAGCAAAGGGCGGGGGGTCTTGGGGGGTGGGGGAAATTTTTCTATAAATACCTATTTATTTCATTTTTTTCACACAAATCATTATCTACTCTCTTATTCTCTATCGTCTTCTATATTCATCAATTTCATCATATTCAACTACTACTCTTCTCCACTTTCTTAATTATTATTACTATTCTTATTATTTCTAATATTATATATTGTATTTAAATTTTCATCATATATAATTATACTATTAATTAATAGTAGTATTGTTATAATAATACAAAAATAGTAGTATTGTTATATACTTATATTAGTAATTTCCTATTACTATTGTTATATTATTACTACTAATATACTTATACTTAGTTATTTATATTAGTTTCCTATTAATATACTTATATCTTATATACTATAAACATTATATTATATATTAGTTATACAATTATTACATCTACTAATATAGTTATTATCTACTTATAAGTTATAAAATACATATATTATCTATTTAATATCTACTTATTATATAGTTGTTATTTACTTATATTTACTTATATTTCATCTAATAATTAATATATTAAGTATATATAAATATTAAAGTATTAAATATAAGTGTATTACTCATATTATAGTAGTATACTTATATTTTCTATTACTCCCCTTAATTAGTATACTCATTCATACATTGCTTAATCAAGTAGTTCGTTACTTAATTGTTACATTTGTCATTGAAGTAGTTCATTTCTTAATTGTTACATTCGTCGTTAAAGTTTTTATTAAATTAGTTCGAATTTTTAGGTGTGATAATTACTTAGAATTTTTAGTTCTTAAATTGTTACATTTAAGTGTTTATTAAATTAGTAGTTCGAAAGTAGTCCAAAAAATTTGTTTAGTGAATTTTATTTAAAAAAAATAGTTTGAATTTTATTAATATAGTTACGCATTCATACATTTTTTATTAATATTAGTTACGTAGTTGTTAATTGTTAATTTAGTGCATTTTATTTTTAAAAAATTTCGAATTTTATTTTAGAAAAAGTTCGAATTTTTCATTAAAGATTTGAAGTAGTTAGATTTTTATCATTAATATTGTTACATTTTTAAAGTTCGAATTGTACTAATATTAACATATTTGTTACAATTTAATATTTGTTACATTTTTAAGATGTAACGTGGTAGAGCTTCTGTAGATATGGGTAACCTCAACCGCAACCGAAAGAAGGAGATTGCGAGGAATCATCCAAGTTCACGCAAAGGTAAAGGACGAGTCGGGTCTTCTTCTCAAACCCGAGATGATTTTGAAACAGATTACCAATGGAGAGATGCGGATTGCATGTACGATGAGCAACTACAATAACTATTGGACCAACAACATGGGCGCTTTTTCCAACAACAAGACATCCCAAGCACCATTGACGAAGAAGAGCTCGAGGATGAGGATGCGGAGGAGGGCGATCCGGTGATGGCCGAGGAGGAGGGTGATCCGGAGACCCACAACGAGGAGCCTAGTTCATCCCAACTCGGTAAGAAAGGTAAATCTGAAATTATGGAAAATAATTTTGCTAAGTGGAAAGACCCCAAAACCGATAAATGGTACGTAATTTGCAACCATTGCAAGAAAGATTTTAGCTTGGGACTTTCACAAGGATACGGTAGCGCCGCAAGGCAGCTAAAGGCCCATCACCCCGTGGAGTATGCGAAAACAAGCAAAGGCAAGGGGAAGCAAACTCAAATATCAAGGTTTGCAAATAGCCAACCCTTTGGTAATTTCTCTTATGATCATTCTAGACATTTGAGTGGTATGTCTAATTTAATTGTTGAAAAAAAATTGCCATTTTTTTCCTGAAAGTCTTGCTTTATAAGAATATGCTCAAGGTACTTTAAATCCTCAATTTCGAAATTATAGTCGCAAAACGATTAAAAAAGAAGTTATAAGGCTTTATGGTTTGGAAAAGGCAAGATTGAGAAATATATGGGAGGATACTTATCATAATTTGTATTATTTGGGTGTTACTGCACATTATACTGATGATGATTGAGAAATGCATAAACGTGTTCTTGCTTTTCGTGAATTTAAAGATAGACTCACCGCTGATAATATTTATAATCTCATTGAGCGTATATTGATTGAGTATAATTTGACTGATAAAGTGTTTGCTATTGGTTTTGATAATGCTAGTAATAATAATACTGCTATACCTAGATTGCGTGAATTGTGTGGTTCTTCTACTTTGATGGGTAGCTTTTTTAATCAACGATGTGCATTTCATATTCTCAATTTATGTGTGAAAGACGGGCTAGCCACGTTAGGTAATGCTTTGGAGATAGTGAAGGGGGGAATTAGATTAATTTGGGCCGCTAGTGGTCAACTTAAATTACAATGGCAAATTTTTTTGAGAGAAAGACGTGTGAAATATTGTGCTTTTCCTAAAGATTTGTCTACTCGCTGGAATAGTACGTATAAATTAATTAAAGTACTTGTTAGATATAAAGATCATTTTCCTTCTTTTTTAAAAGAATATGCTAACTATATTATAAACCCGATTGATATTTTTTAATAATGCAACTGAAACTTTTAGTCATGTTTATAAACCTACCTCAAACCAATTTTTTCGTGAAGCTGTTAATCTCGCCGGTGCTTTTTGTTAATTTTCCGATGCCCCTTACGTGAGTATTTTTGTGAGTACATGAAAGAAAATATTTTAAAATATTATTCATATATTCCACATACTACAATATTTATAATATTGCATTTATTCTTGATCTTCATTATAAACTTAATGCTTTGCAACAATGTTTAGATTACTATTATGCTTCATTATTCTTGATCTTCATTTTTTGGTCCACTTCCTATGTACGATGATAAGGCCATAGACCCTAAACAAGAATACCAAGAGGTTAGTAATTTAATATTTCAATTATTTAATGAGTTTCATGCACAATGTGGTAACGCTCCTCCTCCCCCAACATGAACATCTTCATCTAAAGGAGGCTCATTTTTTAAATCAACATTTGGCAATCTTATGAAAACAAGTAAATCAACTCTCATTGTTGAACAAAGCTCAGTTAACAAGCTTTCTTGGTATCTAACATTTCCTGTTGATTTTGAAGATGATGACTTTGACGTTCTAAAGTGGTAGAAGGATAAAGAAAGGACGTTCCCGATTTTATCAAAGATGGCTACACAAGTGCTATCAATGCCAGTTTAAACAGTTTCCGTGGAACAAGAATTTAGTGTGGCCAGCAATGTCCTAACGGATTATAGAACGAGATTGAGCACAAACTCTCTTGAGACACATGTTTGCTACCATGATTGGTTGAAGGCCCAACGTAGAACTCAAGAACTTAGCATCACCCCCACCCAACACTTTATGGAGGAAACAACAACCGACGGTGGCGGAGATTCCGATTGATTATTTAATTATTCTTTATCACTTTACACTTCATGTTTTAATTTTTTTTTACCTAATTCTCAATTGTAGACTTGTAGTTCATATATCAAATAATATACGTTCAGTTTTATGTATGTAGCACTACTTAATTTAATTTGTTAAACTTTAAAACGATACCGGCCCGGCCCGCTACCCGGGCGGGTAGCCCGGCCCGAACCGGTACCTCCGGTGATCCGGGCCGGTCTTGAACTCCCTTCCCAAAACCAAAAGCCCGGCCGGGCCAAGCCCGGAACCGGAACCGGACCGGGCCCGGTCCATCACTACTTCAAATGCTACAGCGAGACACATGACATTGGCATGTTGAGCACGAAACCAAAGAGGGTTTGATGTCTCACCCTTCGGACTGTGAAGCTTGGAGACACTTTGACCGGTGTCATCCTCATTTTGCAATGGAGCCACGGAATGTGCGACTAGGATAGTGTTTTCATGTTGGCCAGTTATGTTAACTCCCTACAATCTACCTCTCGACATGAGCATGAAAAGTCATTTCATCTTTTTGACTTTAATTTGTCCACGTCCCTGGGATCCTAAAAAAAGGATAGACATCTATCTCCAACCCCTGATCGAGGAGATGAAAGAACTTTGGGCCATTGGAACACCAAATTATGATGTTTCAAGAGATGAAGTCTTTATCATGAAAGCTGCCATCATTTTGACCATTAGCGACTTCCCTGCCTATAGTATGATTTCAGGATGGAGCACACGCGGTATTATTGGATGTCCGATATGTATGGAGCAATCAGGTGCCAACTGGCTCAAATTTAGCAGGAAACCAAGTTATTTTGATTGTCACCGCAAATTCCTCCCGGCAAAGCATCGGTATCGAAGGGACAAAAAATCTTTCATTAACCAGAAGAGTGGTACGAGACCCCCCCACCCCCGAGACTTACTGGCGAACAAATTTTTAACCGGGTTCGACGTATTCCTTCGGCAATGCAACAACCACACAAGGATCCACATGGGTATTGTGATACCCATAAGTGGATAAAGAGGAGTATATTTTGGGAGTTGCCATATCGGAAAGACCTTCTCATCCGTCATAATTTAGATGTCATGCACATTGAGAAGAACGTCTTTGACAGTATATTTAACACGGTGATGGATATCAAAGCCAAAACCAAAGAAGGTCTTGCATCTAGAAAAGACATGACAAATTGGTGTGATAGATCCGAACTTTCTTTTGATCCAGAACATACTGGTAAAGTTCCAAAAGCAGTCTACCAACTCACAGATGCACAAAAGCAATCAATCTTAGAGTGACTTGTGTTTTTAAAGTTTCCAGATGGCTATTGTTCTAACATGTCCAGATGCGTGGAAATGGACAAGCTAACCATGACGTCGAGCATGAAAACTCATGCTGCTCATGTAATCATGCAAAGACTCCTGCCGATTGCACTGAAAGATATGCTTCCTGCAGACGTACGGGGCTGTATTACCGAAATCAGTCTATTGTTTCAGTCGATATGTTCCACCGTTTTGGATGTCCAATCCCTCCGGAGACTAGAAGACATTGTTCTTGTTCTAATGTGCAATTTGGAAAAAATATTTCCTCCATCATTTTTCGATGGAATGGAACATCTTGTAATACATCTTCCGTATGAGGCTCTGAATGGAGGTCGGGCCCGTCTTCTATCGTTGGATGTACAGATTTGAAAGGTTAGTCATAATTTCATTTATATTTGAAGATTTATTTAATAAGAACATTTGTTTGTTTACATATTTTATTTTGCATGACAGATTCCTGGGAAAGTGGAAAAAGAAAGTGACCAACAAGGCTCACGTTGAGGCTTCAATTTGTCAAGCATACATTCAACAAGAAATCTCAACGTTTTCATCTTTTTATTTTGAGCGTGAAGTCATCACTAAACGAAAAAGACATGCCCGGAACGATGACATTGGTGAGGATGCATATGACAAAATAGTTTCCGTTTTCAATAACCCAAGTAGTGGTAAAGGAGCTGTGACTCACCGTTACATCATTGGTGGAGAACTTCAAATTGCACATACTTACATCCTCATTATTGTCCAGAAATCTTACCGTTTTATAAGTAAGCCAAATGTATTATTATATTTGTATTATAGCCATAACTTTCACCAAGAGTGTTATAATATCTTTATGTTTGAATTCACAGTGAATTTAGAGCGTCTTTATCAGCATTTTCTGATGATGTAATTGATGCATTGGTGGACTCTGATTTTACAGCATGGTACCAATATCAGGTATATACACACACACACTATATGTATATATATATATACTATTAGCTAATAATTTTTAATAATTAACCAATGTTATCATGTTTTAATTTACAGATCAAGTGTCGTGGAATTGACGACCCTCTGTTAACATCATTATTGTGGGGCCCTTCTTTCCATGCAAAAGTTTGGCATTGATATGTGATAAATGATTACACCTATCACACAGTCGAGTATGGACAAGACAGACTAACGATGAACAGCGGGTTATGTGTCCCAACTCCCAACCATCGGTTTAGATAACTCGGAAACCAATTTTTATGGTTTTTTGCATGAGATTCTCGAACTTCAAATGTCTTCTGGTGCGCAAGAATTGACATGCGTTTTGTTCCACTGCAAATGGGTCGATCCTACACGTGGTGTGAGAAAAAATTCAAAGTATAATATAATTGACGTCAACCACTCTCACGTGTATCGGGAAAATGAGCCCTTTATACTCGCTCAACAAGCAGCCCAGGTTTATTATGCATAGTATCCTTCAACCAGGCGCACACGAAATCTTTGGATGTGTGCATGTATTGTCCGTCCGAGCAAAATTGGATCACACACATAACACAAGGATGTCGATTTAGATGCTTTTCAACAAGGATTTTTCCAACCTCCGCCGATTGCTGATACGGTCAACCATAACATTGAGGTATGTGATCCAAATGGCCGAGATGTTGAAGTCATGCCACAAACACACCTTCCGTCCACAAACACACCTTCTGAGCGCGAAATTGTTGACATGCATGAACAAGAACAAGAGTCTGAACAGGAGGAAGAAGAAGAATGGATAGATAATGATGAAGATACATAAGAAGTTTACTATGAAGAAAATAACGATTCTGACATCGATTAATTGTATTGTTAATTTGTCCAACCAATGTAATTACTTTCAATTAAATTGTTTTAGTTTGAATTTTTTGCTTTCTTTCTTCATCATTTAAATAATTTTTCCATATTATATTCTAATCAAGATAAACCGAATTTTATTAAAAATTCCATACTCAATATAGTATACAATTATGATAATGTAAAACAGCGATTAATTAACGGATAAAATTGTGGACGAAATTATGTTAAAATAATTACAACTACGAAATTTTAATTATTAGTTTTTTAACATTATTCATTCGAGAATTTTAATAATTCGAATTTTAATAAACAAGTAACATCAATTTATTTATTAAATTTAAAAAAATAAGTAGAAAACACACAATATTTTTTATTACATTTAACAACTAAGATTATTGCAAACAAATAAACATACATTTATTCATCATGGTCAAAGCTTTCAAGAGGCCTAGCCCACAACTCGTTAATTCTCTCTTTAGCTTCTATGTTTATTGGTTCCATATACTCTTAACATTGTTCTTGACGAATAAGACTCCTGCGCAAGTTTTTCCTTTTGAAACGTTGTTTGAGCCTGATTCAAAGTCTTCAATGTTACCAAAGCTTTCAAAAGGTCTAGTCATCAGCTCACGGATTCTCTGCACTGCTTCTTCATTTATCGGCCTCATCAACTGTATAACTAATTTCAGTTGTTGTAGACTTCGACACATGAACTTCCAGTCAATTGGTTTTGGATTAGTCATATTTTTTACATATGTTTATTCATTCATATGTTTATTATTATTTGATTAATTTTTTTTAAAACCCAAATACTGCTCGTTTTTATTATTATTTTCCAACTTGATAAATACTCTGTATTTGATTCATATTTATTTGTTCTTCAAATAATATGCTTGCTCTATTTGATATTTTATATATTTGTTTTTTTTTCAATTATATGATTGTTAATATACTTGGTTATTATATGCATGTTGATTATTAAAATGCATGTTGATATATATTCGATGCATGATAAAATTTTCAAATGCTTTTGTTATTTTCACTGTTATGCTCTATATTCTCTAATGCATTCTCTATTTCTAATATCTTCACTTATTTTGAATGGTTATTATTGTCAATTTGCATCCTCTGTGTCAAAAAATGCATGCTCTATTTGTTATATGTTCAATATGTAAGTGTGAGATGTTGTTTTCAATTTGTTCAATATTTGTACATCTAATAGAGTTATTATTTTTGTCTCATTTATAATTCCGAAAATTGTATGTTCAATTATTATTCGTTGAAAATTAATTAAAAAGTTTACTCCCTCATATTAAACTAATAAACAGTTTAATATGTCTCATTTATAATTCCGAACTCAAACATTTACAAAAATATATCCCCTCATGTCCAAACACCTTCGTCACAACAATCTGATGTCGGTGCAAACTCCTCGCACGCCGAAGCATCAACCTCACATGGAGGTTCATCTCGCCCCACATACGCCCCCTCAACTGAAGCCGAGCACCACAATCCCAATTCGTTTTGGGTGACACCTCAATCAATTCATAGGTAATTAATTCCTAACCCTCTCTAATGTAAACGAATGTAATCAATACTTCTAAAAATTGTCATAAATATGTTTGTCAATTATCGATTTTTTGAAGCGATAATGAGGTGTTGAAAAGAATCAAGCATATTGTTGCTGGCCATTTCAAAGGCCCTTGGGCGACTTATATGGGGAGGTTCCGGCTGCCACCCGTGAATTTTGGTGGCGGATATTCAAGGTAAAAATAAATGATTTTTTTTTTACATTTTAGTAACTTAAATTTAACAAATGATATATCAATTTTTTATAGAAGGCCCAAAACCGATGGGATCCATCGTTAGATCGAACTATTCTCAAAGAATATAATTCCAGAATCTCGGGGTGGTTGAGACCGACTTTTAGGACTGCCCGGAATACGGGTAAAAAGCCAGGATTCCTTGGCGATGATGTTTGGGAGAACCTGGTTCGGCATTGAGCCACGAATCCCGAATATTTGAAGAGAAGAGAATCCGGCAAGGCTAACCGGAACTCTGAAAAAACCAAGGAGACACAATGGCACGGAGGCCGCAAACCCCAGAATCAACATAAAAAAGATCTCGTAAACTCTAATTTATGAATATTATTTCCATTACATCCCCTCATATATATATATATATATATATATATATATATATATATATATATATATATATATTTCATTTTTTAATACATTGAAATCTGTGTAGGAAGGGGCCGGACCCATGAAAAAGAGGGTGACACCATGGGCCCTCATCAGTGACGGAACCAGGACTCGTGACTTGCAGGGGCTCATTAACAAAGAAATCATATATATCATGAAATTACCTAGGCTGCACTGCTGCAGGGTCTGGTTAATTAAACTTAATATATATATATATATATATATATATATATATATATATATATATATATATATATATATATATATATATATATATATATATATATATATGATATGCACTAATTAGTAGTGCTCAAATGTATATTTTTATGTTTGATTTATGTGTATTGTTTATTATTTTATTTAGTTTGTAAACATTTGTGTGATTTTAGTTGTAATTGTATTTTAATCCTCATTTGTAAGTTGTAAAGTTTAGTTAGGATTTGTGGTGTTGGAAAGGAAGACTTTGAAGAGAAGAAAACAAGAAATTTGACTGCCCAGGAGTGAAACCCGACCGGGTAGAAAACCCCACCCGATCGGGTATGATTTAACAGACGAAATTGCCAAGAAAGTCACTGGACCCGGTCGGGTCCCCTACTTGACCCGGTCGGGTCAGATGTGACCCGGGACAAAACGACGTGCGAAGATCACCAGAACGTGGCGAATTATCTGATTTTGACCGGACCCGGTCGGGTAAGTACTTGACCCGGTCGGGTACCCGGCCAAAGGTGTTGAAAAACACCTATAAATAGCACATTTTTTCTTCTCTAAAAATCATCCCTTCTTCCATACTCTTTAGCTCAGTTTAGAATAGCATTTCTTTATATTTTTCTAGCTATGTTTAGTCTCCAAATGAGGAGCTAAACTTCCATCCTTGGTGTTGCTCTTGAAGCTTGTTGATTATTAAAGTTGTGAGTTATTTTCCTAACTTCTTTCCTTGAATATTAATTAATAGTTCTTTCCTTAATACCATCTCTATATTAATGTTGGAGAGTGTTGCTAAGATGACAATTAGTTAACATCTCGACATTAATTAGAATGATATTTTCTTCCTCTATATTAATATTGGGGAGTGTTGCTAAGATGACAATTAGTTAACATCTTGATATTAATTATAGTAGGATTCATCTTCTTTAATAATATTCTTCCTTGAATATTAATTAATCCCTACTCATATTTCATATTAATATTTTGAACATTACTTAAAGGATCAACTAGTTTTGTTTCATATATTAGTTATTACTAGAAACGATCAACGAACCGATGGTTAATCGTTGATGGTTTCACAAGTAAGCAACTTCGGTTTATTAATGCACGGTCGTGGTTAATAAACTTAAGAGGGATTGATTTTGTTGGTTAAATCGAAACCGCTTGTGTTGAGGTTATCAATCTCAATTGATTTCATCAAGGAGTTAGAAAGATTAAATGCTACTATTAAATCGGTATAAGGCGTTGTTCTATATTTGATTAATAGTAAGGGTTATTAATGAACGGTCGTTGTTAATAACTACCCTCGATTAAGTGGATATACTCCCCGATTGAGTATTCGAGAGGGAATAAGTCATAGATATAACAATGATCGACTAAAATATATCAACAAGTGGAAAGTAGCAATGCCAAGTCCTTTTTATCTTTGAATTAAACACATATAGGTTGTTCATCTTAGTTCTTAATTAAATTAAATCACTCAATCCAAATCCCCCCTTTTTTTATTTACTAAGTATCATAAAAAGAGAATTATTCCTTTCCATGTGGATACGAACTCTACTACGCTATACTACGTATAAGTGTTTAGTATTGAATTTATTTTGACGCATCGTGACAAAGTGCTCGTCAATATATATATATATATATATATATATATATATATATATATATATATATATATATATATATATATATATATATATATAGTACTCAAAAAAATAGTACTAGCTCTTCCGAAAGGAATTCTTGACCGAAACCGCCATCTAGACGGCGGCTTTTGGGGCCTTTCCCGGTGGAATTTTTTGAGTCAATTTTTATTGCATGGTCTTTATCAAATCTAGTTTATTCACAAAAAAGTTCAGCTAAAAATTCAATCGGGAAGGCCGTCAAATGATTTTTGGAAGATAACTGCACCCAAAATATACATATAAAACGCAGTTAACTTCCAAAAATCATTTGTCAATCTTTCCGATTGAATTGTTTGCTGAATATTTTTGTGGATAAAATAGACTTGATGAAGAACATGCCATAAAAACTTCATCAAAAAATTCTACCGGGAAGAGGTCGAAAAGCCACCGTCCGGATGGCGGGTTCCCATCCGGAATTCTGGACATGAAGATTTGGGTATATTTATATATATTAGAAATAAATAAAAAATTCTGCAGGGGCTGGTGCACCCCCAAGCCCCTAGCTACTTCCGTCACTGGCCCTCATCACCCATTGTTGGACGAAGGATGGTGATGCATCGCAGCCATCTCGCCTCTCCGAACTGGAAGTATAAATAACGTAACTTCAATTATTCATAAATTCCGATTTTTTTTATCTTGACTATAATAAATTTTTGAACTTGTAGAGGAAGTATGAGAAAGAGCGCGGGAAGAAAGTCGATGAGCAGGGTGACTCGGATGCCGAACTTGATGAGAGTCAAGATGAGGCTGCCATCTTAGCGGCTACCGGAGTTTACAAGGGCCGGGTGCCGTTTATGGGTGCTGGAGGTGTACGGATCTTGCAGAACTCCAAAGGAGCTAGTTCATCTTCCCAACCGGTGTATGATGAACGGGTTGTCCGCCTTGAGAAACAATTGGCGGAACGGGAGGAAGAAGATCGAAGACTTAGAGAAAGGTTGGCGGAATGGGAGGAAGAAGACCGGAGAACTAGAGAAAGGTTGGTAGAGTTTGAACGCCAAATGGAACGTTTCAACGCCACCTATCGTCCTCCCATGCACATTCAGCATCCCGAGATGACCCCTCAAATTCCATTCATGGGTAATATGGGCAGTATGGGCAGTATGAGTGACGGTATAGGGTTCGGCAATTATAGCACTCTGTCCAATAATTTTCCCTATTCATATTATGATCAACCAATTCAGACTCCCGGAGGTCGCGTCAGCCGAGGGCCCGAGGTGGCAGCCGTGGCGGCAGCCGAGACGTAAGCCGTGGAGGCAGCCGAGGAAGCACCCGTGGCGGCAGGCAATTTGAACAGCCTGAACAGCCTGACGATAATGATGATGATGTCATATTAGATGATGATGATGACTATACTAACATGTACTGAGTAATAATTAGTTTATTGTATGAACTTTATTGTTATTGTATGAACAGTTAATGATTATTGTTGTATAATGTTTATTAATTCTATGATGGTATGAATTTTTTATAGTAATGTTTAATTATTATAAAATATTTAAATGAATTTTTAAATCTGAATTTTTATTAAAAATTGGGGGAAAATATTTTTAATTTTTTTTAAAATTAAAATGTTTGTCACGGATTCCGGCCGTGACAAAAGTTTAAACTTTTTAATTTTATAAAAAAAAATCCGGTATAAAACATTTTTTTAAAAAAATAATAAAATATGTATCACAGATGTGTTCCGTGACAAAGTGAAAATTTTGAATTCACAACGAATTTTCAACTTACCCGCCCAGCATATTCCGGATTTTTTTAAAAAATTCAAAAAATATTTGTCATGGATAAATCTGTGACAAAATGAAAACTTTGAATTCAAAACATTTCGACATACCCTCCCAACCTATTTCAGAAATTTAAAAAAAAAATCAAAAATAGTTTTTCACAGATAAATCCGTGACAAATAAGAACCGGCGTTGCTCCGGTGAGCTATTTTGTCACGGAAATATGCCGTGACTAATCCATGACAAACTTTGTCACGGTCTCGTAGCCGTGATAAATAGTTTGTCACGTCTGGTTTGTCACAGTGTGTGTCCGTGAAAAAATCCGTGACAAAAAAAATTTGTCATAACTTTTTTCAACTGTTGGCCGTGACAAATTCCGTAACAACCGGCCTGTTTTTTTGTAGTGCTTTTGGTAAAGTTATAAAACTATTAATTTAACAAACATTCCATCAGGTAATAATAGGAAGACCTATGACGTGCACTTGTCGTGAGGTGCACTCAAAATAAATACAATACAACGAATATACGTAGTATAACGAAGTAAGGTTCGTATCCACATGGAAAGGAATACTTTTCTTTTATATAATTAGTAACAAAGGGGGGTTTTGATTGTTGTTGAATTTGAAGTAAATTTAAACACTAATATGAACGACTTATGTGGTTTAATTAATAGAGATGAGGACTTAGTTTTGCTTTTATTCACTTAATGAAATGTTCGTCGATCCCGGTTATATCTTTAACTATCTTCCTCTCGAATACTCAATCAAGGAGTATATCCAGTTCATCAATGGTAGTTATTAATAACGAGATGCGTTCATTAATAAAACTTACTACCGAGTCAATATAGAACAAGTGTCGTATATTAACCAATCCAAGTGATAGTAGCAATAAGCTTAAGATGAAAACGATTGAGATTGATAACTTCAACACAAGTGATTTATTGGTTTAATCAATATAATTAATTCCCCTTGGTTTATTAACCATGAGATGCATGCATTAACAATCCAAGTTTACTACCTTTGAAGGAACAGAATTAATAACAAGTGTATTAACTGATTTATTCTAGTAATAATTAATAGATGAGGCAAAACTAGTTGATCTTTAAAGTAATGCTCAAAATATTAATATGGAATATGAATAGGAAGTAATTAATATTCAAGGAAAAAGGTTAAACAAAATAACTCACAACTTACAAATCATTAAGCTTCAAAGTAGCAAAACCAAGATGGAAGAGTTTAGATCGTCATTTGGAGACTAAACATGAAGAAAATGTAAAGAAAGGACTAGTCTAGACTGAGCTTAGAAGTATGTAGGAATTGAATATCTCATTGTGAAGGAAAGGGGGTGTATTTATAGGCTCTTGGGATGCAGCTCGGGTACCCGATCAGGTATATACACGGTACTCGATCGGGTATGTGTAAAACGTCAACTTCGATGCATACTGACGTGCACTTATCGTTAGGTGCACTCAAAATAATTAATCAATACGACACCAATACGTAGTATAGTGTAGTAAGGTTCGTATCCACAGGGAAAGGAATACTTTTCTTTTATAAAAGTAGTAACAAAAGGGGGGGGGGTTAGATTTGTTTGTTTTAACAACACTAAGATAAACAACCTATATGAGTTTAATTAATTGATATGAGGACTTTGTTTTGCTTTTATCCACTTAGTGAAATGTTCGTCGGTCCCGGTTATATCTTTAACTATCTTCCTCTCGAATACTCAATCGAGGAGTATATCCAGTTCATCGAGGGTAGTTATTAATAACGAGATGCGTTCATTAATAAAACTTACTATCGAGTCAATAAAGAACAAGCGCCGTATATTAACTTGATAGTAGCAATAAACTTAAGATGAAAATGATTGAGATTGATAACCTCAACACAAGCGGTTTATTGGTTTAATCAATATAATTAATTCCCCTTGGCATATTAACCATGAGATGCATGCATTAATATTCCAAGTTTACTACCGTTTGAAAGAACCGGATTAATAACAAGCGTATTAACCGATTGATTCTAGTAATAATTAATATGACAAACAATACTAGTTGATACTTTAAGTAATGTTTAAGATATTAACATAAAATATGAATAGGAATTAACTAATACTCAAGGAAGAATATTAAAGAATATGAATCCTACTATGATTAATATCAAGATGTTAACTAATTGTCATCTTAGTAACACTCCCCAATATTAACATAGGGGAAGAAATAGTTATTACTATAACCAATGTCAAGATGTTAACTAATTGTCATCTTAGTAACACTCCCCGACTTTGATATAGAGATAGTATTTTGAAAGAAAGAATTAATATTCAAGGAAGAAGATTAAAGAAAATAACTCACAACTTACAAATTCATTAAGCTTCAAAGTAGCAAAACCAAGATGGAAGAGTTTAGCTCCTCATTTGGAGACTAAACATGATGAAAAATATAAAGAAAGAGCTATTCTATACTGAGCTTAGATGTACAAAGGAATTGGATATCTTTTTGTGAAGGAAAGGAGGTGTATTTATAGGCTTTTGGGATGGGATTCGGGTACTCGATCGGGTATATACATGGTACCTGATCGAGTACGTGTGTAACACTCGATCCGAGGTATACTCGACCGGTTTAAGGCTATTTTCTATAAGTATACCCGATCGAGTATATATTAATACCCGGTCGAGTATGCTTAGAAAATGGTATTCGGACCATACTCGACCGATCTTCTTCTGAAATTCAAAGGCATACCCGATCGGGTATGTCGGTCTACCCGATCGGGTATAGACATAAAATCGTGGCCGAAATCTTCCCGGCATGTTCCCTTGTCTTCGGATCTGATCCGATTTGAAGTTCCAACCTAATATCCGATCGAGTATAGCTAATACTCGACCGAGTATAGACCAAAATTCAGGATCTTCTTTTGTCTTTGAACTTTTGCACCTTCTTTCCACTTTTTGGGTTCACCAACTGTACTTCGAGTGATCAATACCTGTTTGAGCTCAGAATATATCTAATCTAACCTATTTACAAGAATTTAACAAGACTAATCTATTACACCAAAAGTGTGTAATTTCCAAAGTAAAGGTCAAGCAAAACTAATTAAAAATACAAACATAAATATGGAAATTACGAACGTATCACATACTCGATCGATTCTGGCTATATTTTATATGTATACCCGATCGGGTGTGCTTTTATACCCAATCGAGTATGTTTAGAAAATGATATTCGAGCTATACTCGACCGAATTTGGGGTTTAAACTCAAAGGCATACCCGATCAGGTATGTCGGTCTACCCAATCGGGTATAGACACTCGATCGTGGTCAAAATCTTCCCTGCACGTTCCTTTGTCTTCGGATCCGATCCGATTTGAAGTTTCAACAAGATACCTGATCGAGTATAGATGATACCCGACCGGGTATAGGCCAAAAATTCAGGATCCTTATTTTGTCTTGAGATTATGCACCTTTCTTCCACTTTTTGGGGTTCACCAACTGTCCTTTGAGTGATCAAGACCTGTTTGAGCTCAGAATGAACCTAATCTAAACAATTTACAAGAATTTAACAAACTAAACTATTACACCAAAAGTGTGTAATTTCCAAAGTAAAAATCAATCAAAACTAATAAAAAATACAAACATACACATGGAAATTACATGATCGGTTACTGGAGACAGTTTATTCAGAACTTCGGTTTTCTAGCCATACTCGACCGAGTATCTTGCCATATCCGATCGGTTACTGGAGACAGTTTATTTGGGCTTTTGAAATTCCAGCAATACCCGACCGGGTGTATATTCATACCCGATCGGGTATGTTTCTTTTTCATATTTTGAGCCCTGTATTCGGTCGAGTGTTAGGAGCAGATTCTATTTGGTTTCATCCTTCTGAACATACTCGACCGGGTGTGTAGTGATACCCGATCGAGTATTCTTCCTTTTGCAATATTTGAACCCCGTATTCGATCGAGTGTCCGTGGCAGGTTCCTTTTAGCTTTGCCTTTTTATGAATACTCGACCAGGTATGTAATTGTACCCGATCGAATATACATGCATTTTTGAAAAACTTTTGCTCCTTCGATCGAGTATGACTTCGGTCTGCTTTTTTATCAATGCCCGATCGAGTCTAAGGTGGTACTCGATCGGGTATTTCCCCAGATGCTTCAAACCCTGTAATTTCTTTCCCTCCAAACATGCGGTTAGTGCCCTCTCTCACTGATCTCTCAAATAATTATAGAAAAAAAATGAACTCTAAACACTCGAAATAATGAAAAATAAAACTTGGGTTGCCTCCCAAGAAGCGCCTTAGTTAACGTCGTGGCTCGACGTTATTCATTTTTTTCAGGTGGGATCATGAGTAACCCCTTCTTAAAAAACAACAGCCTTGTGTGGCACCTTTTTATCTTTTTGTTTCGGTCTTTTCCATTTAGACCAAATTTTCATTCTAGTTACCACCTTAATTTCCGATGGTTTTGATTCATTTTCAGAGGGTTTATTCAACGGTGACTTGTCTAGTGCATCCTCAATGATCAAGATTGATTCATTTTTTTCTTTAAATGGAGAGTGATTTTTCATAGAATTATAGATGTTATATTCTATTTTTCTTCCATCAAATTCCATAGTTAAAAGCCCGCTAGACACATCGATTTTTGAACTAGCAGTTTTTAGGAATGGTCTCCCTAATAAAATAGGGACTTCATGTCTATTACTCTCCATTTCAATCACATAAAAATCAGCAGGGAACACTAGATCGCTCACCGAGACAAGTACATCTTCCACCACCCCTTTTGGAGAAACAGTTGATCCATCGGCTAGTTGGATTATGACACCGGTTTTTTTAAAGGACCAAGGTCCAAGGAATTATAAAGAGTGTAGGGGACCACGTTAATTGATGCCCCTAAGTCTAACATGGCCCCAAATGTGGTGTCTCCTAGCTTGCATGGTATAGTGAACATGCCTGGATCAGTGCATTTTTTTGGAAGTTTTTTTTGAAAAACTGCCGAGACATGTTCACTAATTTCAATTTTATATTTTCCCTTTAAGTTTTGGGTCCTCTTGATTGTGCATAATTCTTTTAAAAAGTTTGCAAATCGAGGGACACTTTTAAGTGACTTGAGGAAGGGAATGTTTACCTCGCATTGGGCGAATGTCTCGTACATGCCTTTGTCATTGTTCAGCGGCCTTGTCTCCCTAAATGCTTCAGGAAAAGGGGGTTGTGGTTCGTATGATGATACTGGTGGACTCCTTGTGATCATCTCTTCTGGTTGCTTTTTCTCTTTTTCTTGCACTTCTTTTCCGCTTCTCAACATGATAGCATTTACATGTTGTCTTGGATTTTGTTCTGTTTGAGAAGGGAGCTTTCCAGAATCTTTTGCTTCAAGCCTGCTTACGGCTCCAGCTATTTGGCTCACTTGGCTTTCCAAGTTTTAAATGCTAGAGTTGGTCTCATGGTGAAATCGAACCATATTTTGTTGCGTGGTTGAGACATTTGAGGTGAATGCTTGGATCATGTCTTCGGTAGACATATTTGAGCTTGAAGTTTGGCCTTGGTGATTTGGGAAAGATTGTTGCAAGGGCTGACTTTGTTGTGGTTGAGGGTTCCCATATCTCAAATTCGGATGATCTCTCCACCCAGGATTGTAGGAGTTAGAGTGCGGATCATACCTCTTCTGTTGATGAGTTTGGAAACCCAAGGCATTGACTTGTTCTTCTTGAAGAGTTGGACAAGAATCGGTTGGATGCCCTTGCTGTGTGCATATGCCACAGACCTGGACCTCTTGGTTTCTAGGATTTAAAAGGAAATCCTTGACCAAAGAAGTCAAGCCGGCCATTTGACTTTCGAGAGATGATATAGATTCAGCCGCGGCAACTCCTCGGGTTGAGGACCGCCCGGTGTAATGCCTGGAATTCTCGGCCAACTCCGAGATGAGGTTTCTTGCTAGAGAGGGTGTTTTGTTAACAATACCCCCTCCGCATGCCTGACGAGCACTTGTCGTGAGGTGCACTCAAAATAATTTTCAATACTAAACACTTATACGTAGTATAGCGTAGTAGAGTTCGTATCCACAGGGAAAGGAATAATTCTCTTTTTATGATACTTAGTGAATAAAAGGGGGATTTGGATTGAGTGATTTAATTTAATTAAGAACTAAGATGAACAACCTATATGTGTTTAATTCAAAGATAAAAAGGACTTGACATTCCTACTTTCCACTTGTTGATATATTTTAGTCGATCATTGTTATATCTATAATTTATTCCCTCTCGAATACTCAATCGGGGAGTATATCCACTTCATCGAGGGTAGGTATTAACAACAACCGTTCATTAATAACTCTTACTATTAATCAGTGGCGGACCCACTAAGGGTCCCACGGGGTCCCGGGACCCCGTGAACTTTCAAAAAAATACCTATATATATTATGTGTATTTTGTATAAATTAATAATACAATGTATATGTAAGGAGAAAGCTGTTTAAGAACATGAAGTCGACGACGCAATAATGGATGCATGCTTAAACTTAAAATTTTCCAGCTCACAGATGTACAGGGTTCGAATCCCTTAGACATCCCTTTTTGTTTTTATCCTGTATATTAAGGAAAACAACTTTTTTTGGCAAGGGAAAACAACATAAATAGTACTAAAACTAATACATACCAATTCTTTACTAAAACATTAGTCATTTAATTCATAAAAAACTGGTATCAAAATATAAAGTTAGTAAGCGTATTTTCGAATATTATTTATTGGTTCGATATTAATTTTTAATGTCTTAAATTAGTGATTTTTTTAAAAAAAAGTGACTCCATTATATTTTGTTTTTGTTCTACACTAAAGTATGTATTATTATTGGTTCATCGAAGATAGTTTGTATTATTTAAAGTTATTTTCCCTATTTATTATTATAAGGTGCCATAAATAACCGTTCGTTTAAAAAGTTATTGGAATAAACATACTATAATGATAGAATATTATTTTTCTATCTGAGACATAAATATTATTTTTCTAAACGAACGATTATTAATTTTCTAAACGAACGGTTATTTATGTCACTTCATTTTCTAAACGACCTTTTTGTTTTTCCCCTATATATTAAGGAAAACAACTTTTTTTGGCAATGGAAAACAACATAAATTGTACTAACACTAATACATAGCAATTCTTTACTAAAACATTAGTCATTTAATTCATAAAAAATTGGTATCAAAATATAAAGTTAGTAAGCGTATTTTCGAATATTATTTATTGGTTCGATATTAGTTTTTAATGTCTTAAATTAGTGGGTTTTTTTAAAAAAAAGTGACTCCATTATATTTTGTTTTTGTTCTACACTAAAGTATGTATTATTATTGGTTCATCGAAGATAGTTTGTATTATTTAAAGTCATTTTCCCTATTTATTATTATAAGGTGCCATAAATAACCGTTCGTTTAGAAAGTTATTGGAGTAAACATACTATAATGATAGGATATTATTTTTTTATCTGTGACATAAATATTATTTTTCTAAACGAACGATTATTAATTTTCTAAACGAACGGTTATTTATGTCAATTCATTTTCTAAACGACCTTAGTTTTATACTACGTATTAGTTACATATTAGAGATATAAAAGGGTAGGGACCCCGTAACTCCGACTTTCTGGGTCCGCCACTGCTATTAATCAAATATAGAACAACGCCTTATACCGATTTAATAGTAGCATTTAATCTTTCTAACTCCTTGATGAAATCAATTGAGATTGATAACCTCAACACAACGGTTTCGGTTTAACCAACAAAATTAATCCCTCTTAAGTTTATTAACCACGACCGTGCATTAATAAACCGAAGTAACTTACTTGTGAAACCATCAACGATTAACCATCGGTTCGTTGATCGTTTCTAGTAATAATTAATATATGAAACAAAACTAGTTGATCCTTTAAGTAATGTTCAAAATATTAATATGAAATGAATAGGGATTAATTAATATTCAAGGAAGAATATAATTAAAGAAGATGAATCATACTATAATTAATATCAAGATGTTAACTAATTGTCATCTTAGCAACACTTCCCAACATTAATATAGAGGAAGAAAATACTATTCTAACTAATGTCGAGATGTTAACTAATTGTCATCTTAGCAACACTCCCCAACATTAATATAGAGATGGTATTAAGGAATGAACTATTAATTAATATTCAAGGAAAGAAGTTAAGAAAATAACTCACAACTTTAATAATCAACAAGCTTCAAGAGCAACACCAAGAATGGAATTTTAGCTCCTCATTTGGAGACTAAACATAGCTAGAAAAATATAAAGAAATGCTATTCTAAACTGAGCTTAAGAGTATGGAAGAAGGAATGATTTTTAGAGAAGAAAAAGAGTGCTATTTATAGGTGTTTTTCAACACCTTTGGCCGGGTACCCGACCGGGTCAAGTACTTACCTGACCGGGTCCGATCAAAATCAGATAATTTGCCACGTTCTGGTGATCTTCGCACGTCGTTTTGTCCCGGGTCACATCTGACCCGACCGGGTCAAGTAGGGGACCCGACCGGGTCCAGTGACTTTCTTGGCAATTTCGTCTGTTAAATCCTACCTGATCGGGTGGGGGTTTCTACTATACCCGGTCGGGTTTCACTCTTGGGCAGTCAAATTTCTTGTTTTCTTCTCTTCAAAGTCTTCCTTTCCAACATCACAAATCCTAACTATACTTTACAACTTATAAATAAAGAATAAAATACAATTACAACTGAAATTACATAAATGTTTTCAAACTAAATAAAATGTCAAACAATCAACATAAATCAAACATAAAAACATGCAATTATGCACTACTAATTAGTGTGCATCAAACACCCCCACACTTAAACCTTTACTCGTCTCGAGTAAATCAAATCCGGTCCAAGAAGTCCATAAAATGACAAGAATATCAACACACACATCCACGAGTGTATTTAGAAACACAGAAAGTATATCCCCAAAAATATAACAGTAAAGAGGGTCTTCAACTCCATATTTCTTTATCAACCTCAACCTTTTTTTTTCGTTACCCTTAGGATCCTGCAAAAATAAAAGAAAATACTTTGTCTCGTTCTCTCATTTTGCCTAGGTGCCCTTTTGGGTTTTCATCCCAGCTTCCCACATTTTTCTGTTTTAATCCTCACAACTCACTCTTATTTTTGCTTTATTTTTTGCTTAAGTTGTCCTTTCGGGTTTTCAACTTAACAAGCTTTTATTTTTTTTTCATGAATAAAGGTATGAATATGAGTATTCCATTAAACTCTCCCCCCAAGCTAATCAAAGCACTGTCCCTAGTGCTTGTGTCTGAGATGATTTTTTTTTTCTTTTTGGTTAGTTTTTTGGGAGGTTTTGTTGGTGATTCGTGGGTGTGGAGATGAAAAGGGTGAAGAGGTGATGAAAGAAATGGGTTTAATTGGTGGATGGATGTAGGAGATATGAAGCTTTTAACTTTTGGAAATGGGGGAAATTTGGGGTGTGGTTTGAATGGGAAGAAAAGAAAATGAGGAAGAGGTGAGCCCGACTTGGTATAGGTCTGTTCACCCGTTCGCCCGGTCGGGTGAGGTATTTTACCTGGTCGGGCGTAAGCTGTTCACCGGAGCCTGAGGCTTTTTGTTGGATTGCCCGGCCGGGTATGGGGGTCTACCCGGTCGGGTGTAAACTGTTCACCTGAGGCAGAAAGTGTTTGCTGGGTTGCCCGACCGGGTATGGGGGTCTACCCGGTCGGGTGTTTGATTTATTCTTGTTCTGCTCTTGCCTCGCCCGGGTGGTTGGCCGGGCGTTTTGTTTTTAGAGGTGACCTGACCGGGTGGGGTTTTATACCCGGCCGGGTTCAATCCCAGGTCTTTTTTTTTTTGAAATGTGTAAAAATAAAATAAAACAAGTAAACGTATCTTGCTTAGGTTGCCTCCCAAGAAGCGCCTTAGTTAACGTCGCGGCATGACGCCATGGTTGTGTTCAATTGTTCAAGCTTGGATCGTGAAAACTCATCTTCTTCAAATTTTCACCCGGGTGACTCTTATAGAAAGACTCAGTTTTTCGACCCTTTATTTTGACCTTTCCAGGATCAAATATCCAGATTTCTATCGCTTCATATTGTGAGAGTGTTGGTCCATGATTTTCATTAAGCATGGTCAATGGAAGGGGTTTTGATCCGGGTGGTATAAGAGGGAGTATGAAATATTTGTGTAATCCCACCGTTATTCCTTGCTTATTTGTTAACAAAGAGAAGTCTAAATTATACTCACAATTGCTGAAGATTTCATAGATATCTTTGTCCTTCTTCACCCTTTGTGTTTCCCTTAGAGCCTCGGGAAATGGTGGCATGATCTCAGGAATGGCTGGTGGTTGAGTTGAGTTTTGAGGTTCCTCCTCCGGTTGAGCTTTCTCCGTAAGCTCCTCTTCTTCCTCCTCCTCACCAATGTGGTTCACAGTGCTTGGCATTTGTTTCAACTGATTGTCCAATTTCTGTTCGTTTGACACTGCTTCTTGCGAGCATTGTGACATATTTTGTTGCATATTTGTCACATTGATAGTGAGAGCTCGGATCATGTCTTCAGTGGACATGCTGGAATAAGAACATGAGTATGGGCTATATGTGTTGGAGATTGAATCATACCTCTCTTGGAAACCAACACCATTCCTTTGTTCAAAGAATTCTTCTCGAAGCTCTGAGCAAAAATCCGTAAGATGCCTTTGTGACATGCAAATGTTGCATGTATGGACATCTTGAGATTTTGAACATGAGATAAACTCCTTTATTAGAGAAGTCAAGTCGGAAATTTGACTCTCTAGGGATGATGTGTTGGTATCCATTTACTCATGCAAGCTCAGAAAATAGAAAAGTAAGATTTTTTTATTTTATTTTATTTTTGGTTTTTTATTTTTATGAGATAAAATAAAAAGAAAAATAATTGTCTTTCCCCGGCAATGGCGCCAAATTTGATGAGCACTTGTCGTGAGGTGCACTCAAAATAATTTTCAATACTAAACACTTATATGTAGTATAGCGTAGTAGAGTTCGTATCCACAGAGAAAGGAATAATTCTCTTTTTATGATACTTAGTGAATAAAAGGGGAGATTTGGATTGAGTGATTTAATTTAATTAAGAACTAAGATGAACAACCTGTATGTGTTTAATTCAAAGATAAAAAGGACTTGGCATTCCTACTTTCCACTTGTTGATATATTTTAGTCGATCATTGTTATATCTATAACTTATTCCCTCTCGAATACTCAATCGGGGAGTATATCCACTTCATCGAGGGTAGGTATTAACAACAACCGTTCATTAATAACCCTTACTATTAATCAAATATAGAACAACGCCTTATACCGATTTAATAGTAGCATTTAATCTTTCTAACTCCTTGATGAAATCAATTGAGATTGATAACCTCAACACAACGGTTTCGGTTTAACCAACAAAATTAATCCCTCTTAAGTTTATTAACAACGACCGTGCATTAATAAACCGAAGTAACTTACTTGTGAAACCATCAACGATTAACCATCGATTCGTTGATCGTTTCTAGTAATAATTAATATATGAAACAAAACTAGTTGATCCTTTAAGTAATGTTCAAAATATTAATATGAAATGAGTAGGGATTAATTAATATTCAAGGAAGAATATAATAAAGAAGATGAATCCTACTATAATTAATATCAAGATGTTAACTAATTGTCATCTTAGCAACACTCCCCAACATTAATATAGAGGAAGAAAATATTATGCAAACGATGTGAAACTCCGAGAGGTGTTTGTTCGGATCTTCTCCTCTCAGGCCAGGGAAGGATGGCAGCAGATGAATGAGCCCAGATTTTAGCTCAAACGTATTACCCTCATCAAAAGTAGGGAAGGTAATACATAACGGTTGTTGGTTCAAGTTTGGAGCTGTGAGCTCCCTCAGTGTTCTTGTTTCAAGAGCCATGTGAAAGGACTCTTCAGATTCGCTAGAACTCGAGCTAGCAGTGGATGAATCTCTGGTAGATGATTCCTCCGAGTCGGTGTTTAATAATTTACTTTTCAACCGCTCGAAAGTTTGTTCTATTTCCGAGTTTTTGTGATATGTGATTTCGTTTATGGAACGATGTTTACCATATACTTCACTATGCTCAGAAATAGAAGAATGAGAACTCTGTATATTTTGTTTATTATTATTATTTATTTTTATTTTTTAACTTTTCTTGAAATGAAATAAAAGAAAAATTATTGCCTTTCCCCGGCAACGGCGCCAAATTTGACGTGCACTTGTCGTGAGGTGCACTCAAAATAAATACAATACAATGAATATACGTAGTATAACGAAGTAAGGTTCGTATCCACAGGGAAAGGAATATTTTTCTTTTATATAATTAGTAACAAAGGGGGGTTTTGATTGTTGTTGAATTTGAAGTAAATTTAAACACTAAGATGAACGACTTATGTGGTTTAATTAATAGAGATGAGGACTTGGTTGTGCTTTTATTCACTTAATGAAATGTTCGTCGATCCCGGTTATATCTTTAACTATCTTCCTCTCGAATACTCAATTGAGGAGTATATCCAGTTCATCAAGGGTAGTTATTAATAACGAGATGCGTTCATTAATAAAACTTACTATCGAGTCAATATAGAACAAGCGTCGTATATTAATTCGATAGTAGCAATAAGCTTAAGATGAAAACGATTGAGATTGATAACCTCAACACAAGCGGTTTATTGGTTTAATCAATATAATTAATCCCCCTTGGTTTATTAACCATGAGATGCATGCATTAACAATCCAAGTTTACTACCTTTGAAGGAACCGGATTAATAACAAGCGTATTAACCGATTGATTCTAGTAATAATTAATACTATCCTCCATATCTCATTAATTGCAACATTGGAATATATACACTATTCATGTACTTTACTTTGACTTCATTTTATTTATTAATGTATGTGAATTTTTTTTTTGAAAAATGTTGTTAAATTCGTCTCATTACTAAATTTTATAATCTGATTTTTATTTTATTTTTACTAATACAGAATTAAATATAATGACGGTCAAAGTTGTGCGTTGGCAAACATGAAATGTTGACTGTTGCAACTAAAAAGAGACGGAGGAAGTAGATGAGGCAAGACTAGTTGATCTTTAAAGTAATGTTCAAAATATTAATATGGAATATGAATAGGAAGTAATTAATATTCAAGGAAAAAGGTTAAAGAAAATAACTCACAACTTACAAATCATTAAGCTTCAAAGTAGCAAAACCAAGATGGAAGAGTTTAGCTCCTCATTTGGAGACTAAACATGAAGAAAATATAAAGAAAGAACTATTCTAGACTGAGCTTAGAAGTATGTAGGAATTGGATATCTCATTGTGAAGGAAAGGGGGTGTATTTATAGGCTCTTGGGATGCAGCTCGAGTACCTGATCGGGTATGTGTAAAACGTCAACTTCGAAGCATACTTGATCGATTCTGGCTATATTTTATATGTATACCCGATCGGGTGTGCTTTTATACCCGATCGAGTATGTTTAGAAAATGATATTCGAGCTATACTCCACCGAATTCGGGGTTTAAACTCAAAGGTATATCCGATCGGGTATGTCGGTCTACCCGATCGGGTATAGACACTCGATCGTGGTCAAAATCTTCCCTGCACGTTCCTTTGTCTTCGGATCCGATCCGATTTGAAGTTTCAACGAGATACCCGATCGAGTATAGATGATACCCGACCGGGTATAAGCCAAAAATTAGGATCCTTATTTTGTCTTGAGATTATGCACCTTTTTTTCCATTTTTTGGGGTTCACCAACTGTCCTTTGAGTGATCAAGACCTGTTTGAGCTCAGAATGAACCTAATCTAAACAATTTACAAGAATTTAACAAACTAAACTATTACACCAAAAGTGTGTAATTTCCAATGTAAAAATCAATCAAAACTAATAAAAAAAATACAAACATACACATGAAAATTACATGATTATCAACCTACATATTTTTTATGTTTATTTAGTTAGCTGAAATTTATGCTCCTTCCATTCAGTTAAATTTTGTTATGTTTGATGGATACATGAATAAGAAAGTAAATGTTATGTATCTATATTTGTGCAGAGGATAACGAAATAATAAGAATCACAAATTAATTATTCAAATGTCAAATATTTTGATCAAATAAGAAAAAGAAACTCTGCAAAGGTTAAAAAAGTGTACAATACAAAATAAGCTTTAGGGAAAATCAAGGAAAAATTACCGTCATCTTCCACCACTCAATGACCTAGAAAATAGCTCCATGCTGTCTCCATCACTCGTTTTACCACCACTGGTGAACAAATCTCTCACATTATTAATTGCGTGAGAAGATGCAGATGGTGAAAGATACTCTGTCTCTATTGAAGATATTTCTTTTTCCCGTGATTCTTCCCCATGGTGCCTCTCAAGAACTATCAATCCCTCGATCTCCATTGCCACTTCTTTCATAGTCGGCCTATCATCCCTCCTCACCTTCAAACACCGGCTCGCAATCTTTGCCACTCCCATACATTGCTCAAAGTTTACATCGTTAACTATCCGATTATCCACAATTTGTGACAACCGACCATTGTTCAGAGAAGAAACAAAATAAGCCCCTAGATTCCTATCATCCTCTGCCCTAGTAGGTGAAATTGCCTTCTCTCCTGTTAAAAGCTCTGCGAGAACAACCCCGAAGCTATAAACATCGCTTTTATCTGTCAATTGGCCTGTGTGGAAGTATTCTGGATCAAGATATCCGAATGTTCCTTGCACTAAAGTTGTGACTTGAGTTCGTTCAAGAGGGACAAGCCTTGAAGCTCCAAAGTCACCAACTTTTGCAGTAAGCCTATCATCTAATAGTATATTCGCTGTCTTTACATCTCTGTGAATGATTGGGGGAGAAGCGGCAGAGTGTAAATATGATAGTGCTCCTGCAGATTCTGATGCCACTCTTAATCGGGCTGCCCATGAAAGATTAGACGATTGGGCATGTGTGTGGAGATGCTCATAGAGAGTGCCATTGGTTATAAACTCATAGACTAGTAATGGAACTTCTGTCTCTAAACAGCAGCCGAAGAGCTTGACAACATTTCTATGGTTGATTTGTGATAGAACAACGATCTCATTGATGAATTGTTCAACTTGACTTTTCTCACAAATCTTGGACCTTTTTATGGCTATAGCTCCTCTATCATCTAATACTCCTTTGTATACGGTTCCATATCCTCCTTGACCTAAGATAGTTTTTTCATCAAAATTGTTGGTGGCTTTCTCCATATCTTCTAGTGTGAAGATTTTCATACTTGCATCACTTGGTCCACCTTTTCCAGCTATTTGTTGTTGCAACAATATGCCACCATTTTGATGGAAAAATTGCTCTCGGAGTCTGATAAGCCTCCTTTTCCTTGATCCCCGGTATATGAAGAAGCTTACTACAAGCAATGCTATGACACCAATACATACACCTGTGTTTCATAAGTTGAAGTACATGCTATAATAAATTTATAGACTTCTTTTTTAATACTACGAACTACCTCCACTCTTTTGTTAATTAACCTTAGTTTTCGTGGTCCCAAAAACTTTGCTTTTCTTTTAAAGTTTCTAATTTGTGTGTATTGTTATTTGTCTCTTCAACATGACGTGAAACTATATAATATACCTATCCGCCCTTAAATCTACTCAGTGTACATTTTAAGAAAGTCAGTCATTTTAAGAAAATAATGATCCGTATAATTTGAATGTTTTCCATCAAAATTAAAGCATTTGAAAAAACAAACAGATAGAAGAGCAGGCAAAGTTGAGATTCGGAATGTTTTTAGTACATACGGTGAATGATTTTCCATAAGAGAAAGACAGAGAGTGGGCGGAACCCGTCCAAGAATAAGAAGGAAAGGGCCCTTTCGGATTCGAAATGGAAAATTTGGTCGGCGAAGGCAGGGAGAAACAGCGGGGAGCAACAGCCGCTGACAAAGTTGTTTCCATGGGAAATTTTCTGTTCTCAGTCTATAGCAGCAGAATTCTCGGACGGTGCATGTTGACCTCATGGGAATTTTCATAAGAATACCATTCTTATGGCACTCATATTATCAAAATGCCCTTTTTTGTTTAAAATAATAAAAACATCTGAAATTACAAAATAACTTTTTGCTAAAAGCTAGAGTTTGAACACTCCTTTTGAACTCTTCATTCAAAGATACAGGAGACATCATCGCTCTCTTCATTCTCTCTTCCTAATTACTCCTTTTAAAGTCAGTCATTTTAAATCTACTAATTTTACTAATTACTCAAAATATTCTTTTCATGGAAGATCTAAAAAAGAGAGTGTTAATGAGAAATAGTACGTTTTATTTTTTTGTGAACCTTTGGAACATTGAAGAATTGATTTTAATGAGAAAAAAATTGAAAATAATAATTATAACTATTGCTGAATATATGGCTCGTCCGTCAATAGTGGTCCATGATCGAGTACAACCTGATACAAAATGTCACTTCAAAATAGAAATTAACTTTTTTCTGAAATCAAAAATGAAAAATTTTCTATATATATATATATATATATATATATATATATATATATAGTGGTCCATGAAAACCTAGACTTTTTAGTGGTCCATGAAAACCTAGACTTCTAAAATTTGTTTCAAATTCCAAAAACTAGAATTTTTTAGACGATGTAGAAAATTTTGTTTCAAATTCCAAAAACTAGTAATATGAAAATTTAACTAAATCTGAAAGTGTATTGCGTATACAAAAATTAAATTTTATATGATATTTTTATTTTCATAAAAAATCGTTTTCAATTTTTGATAAATAATTTTTTTTTGGTTTCTTTACAAATTCATGTTGTTGTATTGATTTTTAACTAAATTAAAAATGATTTAATATTTTAGGATGATTAGATTTGGAACTTTTTAATATTTTGAAAAATTATCATTTTTAATATTTTTGGACTTTCCTAATTTTAAAAGTCTAGGTTTTTATTTTTAAAATTTGAATTTGTATCTAATTTGCACTTACTTTTTTCCTTTAAGGATTTTAGATGGACCTTTTTTACTATATTTATATATTTTATTATATTCTTTACATTCTTTACATATTTATAATATCTTACATATTCCAAAGTATAAAATCCGAATTTTGAAATTCATATTTTATATTCTTTAATTCCACAAACTAGCTAAAAAGGTCAATTACAGTAAAAATAAATATCTATAATCATGTTTTACCATTTATTTATTTGTTTATGTAAATTTTGATTTGGTATAATAAAAGTGGACAGATGATAATTATTCAAATTAAATGAAAAGAGAGATCACTTACTCAAACCAATGATTAGCTCAGTATTACCGCTACTAGGTTTACGGATGCAATGGCTCTCTCCATTTTTCTTCACATGACTTTCATATCCATTTCGGCAGCTACAACGCGTTCCGTTTTTTTCCCCATTTCCTTCATGTCCTTTTGGGCATTGACAAGTGTAGCTACCATTAGTGTCAACGCATATTGCTTCTGGAACGCAAGGGTTATCAGTAATGCACTCGTTTATATCTGTAAGAAGTGGAGCATAAGTTAATAATTGTAGGATTCTTCCAACAAATAAAAATGGTAAGAAGATATGGAGAAGATGGAAGCACTACGTCTTGTGTCCAAACCAGCCCCATAAATAGTGTGTTCTATTGTTGTTCATATCATCAATTTAGAAAGTGAGAAAAGTGTGTGAAGAGTGAAATACCACTTAGTGTAGAAGTGTATTAGTAAGGATTGATTTTTTGTAATAGTTGAGTGTGAGAGTTTGCTCCTCCTATTGTAATTTTGTTCTTGATATTGAATAGAAGAATTTTCCAATCCCAACAAGTGGTATCAAAGAGAGGTTGAGTTTTCATACACTTTTTTCTCATGTTTTCAGAAAAATTTATACAGGTTAGAAAATCGGAAAATTTAAAAAACTTTTAAAATAGTACAAAAGCTAAAAAGTACGAACTTATACCTGCCAAACGTGCATATATTAAAGAGCTAGACAATTAAGTGATTGGCACTATTAATGTAAGTTTAAATAAAAGTTACTACGTATGTCATACCATTCATATTTTATGTCAAAAGTAACTCTTTTAAAAAATCTACTCAGTATCAGTTATTTCAAAATTAAACTTAATGAACAAACTACACTACCGCTAATTTATACAGAGTACTTTGATTTCATATGTTTGACGATTAGGTTATACTAGACAAATGACCCGTGCGATGCACGGGATATATCTAGAGTGTAGGATAGTAACTTGATTAATATTACATTGTATTGCAATAGATATAATTTAACTATAATGACATGTACATGAATATCTTTCTCCCACATTGCACTTAACGATTTTTTCCCTCGATGTGATCAAGGGCAATTTTCCTTCCAATAATAGTAATCATTCGGTCACTTTATATCTTATGTAGATGAAAATAGAGATACATTTACAAAGTATTATTAATTCTATACGTCAAAAGTATAAGCGTTAATTTTTACTAAACATTATACTCATGTTTTAATAAAAGTATTTGCTCACATGCTAGTATTGTTCTTTTTGTATTTCGGAGCTTCCTTAGGATGTTTTTACATGGAACGAAAAATTCTAGTCTTGTATGGTTTGGTTATTATGATCTAATCTGGTCTAATTTTTTTGATCTGGTCTAATCTCATCTGGTCTTGTTGAGTCTTAACTGATCCCGTCTGATAGATGTTTGATCTATGTGTTTACAACTGTCGAGGTCTGATCTAATTTGGTCTATTTGAGTCTAATCTTGTCTAGTTTGTTTAAGTCTGATTTGATCTGAATGTAAAATAAATTAAATTAAAAACATGCGTATTCATCCCCCGGCTATGACTTTAGGTAAAAATGAATCCCTAAAAACATTTCGATTTACTTGTTTATCAGTAATTACCGATGCTAATTAATATCTATATATTTTCTACCATAAAAAAAATTATACATTTTCTCAATAAATAAGAAAAATGATAGGGTGATGTGCATGTTTTTCTCTGTATATCTTCTTTTATATCATGTACGATGAAAAAAAATAGTGCCATTGATAAAAGATATAACTTTTTCTTCATTTTATTAGTGAAAAAAACTAAATATAATTTTTCCATAATTCAACTCACTCGGCTGTTTTGGTCAAAACTTCAACAATTTCGACAGATTCAGCTAAATTAGCCAATTAAGTGTCATCTAATGGCCCTAAATATGATACTATTGCTTAAATGGACAGTTATTACTCATTCTTAGGGGGTAAAAACATGACAGTCTTGTATATTTTTACATTCCAAAACATATTTACTTCTATTTCAGGATTTTCGGTACTTATAATAGTGAAAATTTTGAAATTGTAGCTATTCTGACTAATTATATATGGAGTTATTTAGTATAGTTATTAATTAATGTATACTAAAATAACATTGAACAGTATTGGTTGTTACATTTATTTACATCTTTAATGTAAACACCATATTTTCACCAACTTTGAATACCGTTTGAATATGTGTTTTTAGGCTTATATATCAGTCTTATCAACCAATCTTTTGACCAAACATGCATGTAACTTTTGGTTTTGCGCGTTGAATTATTTAATAATTAAAATAAAAATGAATACAATACATGTTTGTCTTACCATATTTTCATTCTTTCACTTCGTTCAGCATTATGTAACTTTCGGTTTAGCACGTTGATGCATCTATTTAATATATTTTCTATTTTGTAAATATTACATTGTATATATATACATATACACACACATATACATATATATATGTGTGTGTGTAATTCTTTTCATTGTGTTCTTTTATTTTTTTATCATGTATTTTCGGTGGTATGCCCCGGAGAGGTTTTGCCCTAGTCCCTCTCTTTTGTATTTATTTCTCTTTTTGAATAAAATCTGGCAAATGTTCCCCGACATTTGTCTCATTGATTTTGGTGGTTTGCCTTCCGAGTTAAAAAAAATATGGGTGCAGATCCAATAAAAAACGTGAAAATTGCAATCACTTCTTTCACAATGTGATGCATTATTGGATTCCTATGTTGCACTTCTTCAAATTGTCAGAATACTTTGACTTATTTATGAAAATGTCACGACATTTTTTTATTTAGCATGGGTTTGATCGAAGCTAAAAAACTGCAATAGATCATCCTTAAAGTACATCACATTGGGGAATTAGTGAACGAGTTTAAGTTTTCATATTAAGATTGGTTTTTATATGATTCGAAACATATACGGAAATGAGCATGAGTTATATAACTTATAACGCTCAAATTGTTTTTTTTACTCAGCCATACACATATGAGTTATATGACACACATGTATATAACGCTCAAATTAGTTTTGTTTCTTTCCAAAAATAATTTATGAAATATATATGAGTGCATGCCCGCATACGGGATATTATTGTCTAACAATGCTCCTTGCTATAGTTTCATAAGGACAGGCAATAAATGCTCCATCTTAATTCTTACCATATATTCATTCTTATTCTTTCAATGATGCACCTTAGTACAATTATTACCAAATTTGTTTTTTTCATTAATTTCCCATTTTGCCCTTATTTTGGGCGGGATTTTCCCCTCCAAAAATCATGATTTTTGAAGTTGCTCATAATCACGATCTGATCATACCATTGGATTCGTCTCGTCGAGAGTAGAAAACTGGTATTTTTGGGGAATTTTTTGGCCGCCGGAAGAAACCGTACGCGCCGTCGATCGCCGGAGAGTGGGGTCACTCTCGGTTAGGCCTGTCAATGGGTTGAGTCCGGGTCGGAACGTAGTGTTCCAGACCCGGACCCGCTAAGTTAATAATGGACCCGGACCCGACCCGTTTACCCGACGGGTCTGAAAATTTGGACCCGGACCCAGACCCAACGGGTCTCAGAATTGGGTCGGGTAGACCCACCCGCCAAGTAAGATACGCACACCATTGTAAACTTTGTGAAAATATCAAGACATGTATGTGAAATATACAGCAAAGTGTACAAATTTAAAAGGAAAATATATCTTCACTTTTCAAAAAATCAAGGTCTCTCATAGAAAATTAGTACTTGTATCTAATAAAGTATTGGTTCTTGTACATGTATATAGCTCCACACTTTGAGCCACTTTCTCTCGCACAAAAAACTCGTAGAATAAACTAGAAATTAAGTCATAAAAAAGTCTCTTGGACTACTAAAAGTATAAAATCATACATAGTATGTAGTATTATATATGATAATGATATAATAATATTAATAATGGTAGTAATAAATATTAATTTTAGGGTATCTTACTATCTTGATCAGTATCACTTATATAGTATTTATGTATTAATGTGTATATTTTTATTGAATAATCACAAATTCACAACTAATAACTTTATGTATTATTATGTATATATGTATATTACTTACTATTTTATTTAAAGTGTTATAACTAATCACTTTATGTTTGAGTGTATGTGTATACAAATAAGAAATTTTAAACGGGTTCGGGTCCTTAATGGGTCGGAATCATATGTACCATACCCGACCCGTTTATTTAAAATACTAACGGGTCCGGATCCAAGTCCGGGTAAACGGAATAAAATATAGACATGTACCCATTAAAAACAACCGGGTCCGGGTCGAGTTCGGGTCTAGACCTGACCCATTGACAGGCCTACTCTCGGTCACGCACCGTACACACCAGCCAGAGGAAGAAGACGACCAGTCAGCCGCCACGTCATCTCCAGGTCAGCCGCCACGTCGCACCATGTTGGCGCCATGTGGCGCTGAGTCAGCCGCCACGTCATCACCACGTTGGACCACGTTAGCGCACGTCATCCGACACGTGGTGCCACGTCAGCGCCAGCGCAGAGCCAGCTTTTGCCACATCATCCGCCTGTTGGTCTGCACATTGGGCTACTGCCTGAACCGGACCGAACCGGTTCATATTTGTGGAGACCGGTTCAACACCTTCCAGACCGGTTTTGGACGAAGTCAGACCGTTTCCTACTATTTTCGACTATTCCGGATTCAACGGTGAGCTCCGTCTTTTCAAATTCAACTTCAAAAATAAGGTACGAGATATATTGAGAGTTTTATTATGGATAAATCATCATCGGACACCATGATTGCACTCACTTCCACAAATTACAATATGTGGAAGCCTCGGATGGAGGATTTGCTAAATTTGAGGGATTTAGCTGATCCTCTTGATAATAATGGCGTCAAACTGGATAAAAAGACAGATGAAGAATGGACAAAAATGAATCGAGAAATTGTCGCACAAATACAACAGTGGATCAATCATAGTGTGTTCCACCATGTTGCTCAAGAACAAAGTACTTACACACTATGGGAGAAGCTTGGTAGCACACTAGCATGTATCAAGCAAAAACCGCCCGAAATAAGACGTTACTAGTGAGGCAATTAGTAAACCACAAGTTACGAGGTGGTATGTGCTGAAAGTTTGTCCTTCTAACTGGTAGAGTGTTAGTAATAGTATGGACATTGTTTTTCAGGCTATGTCATTTATAACTTCCATTAATGAAGTTCAATTTAAAAAAAAAGTTACGAGGTGGTATTTCGGTGTCAGAACACACCTGTCAATTCTAGTATCTCGTGAATCAGTTGAGCACCACCGGATGGGTTCTCAAAGATGAAGAGCAGGCGATATTACTCTTGAGCTCTCTACGTGACAGCTGGGAGACTTTTGTTGTCACTCTCGGTAATTCTGCTCCTAATGGGAAGGTGACTATACGGTCACAGATGCTCTGATGAATGAAGAAGTCCGAAGGAAGGAAGCCAGGATGGAACAGTCATATGCCCTCATATCAGAAACTAACAGACGAGGGAGAGGCAGAAATGGAGGAAGAAGTCGAGGTCGAGGTAGAGACCATGGTCAAAGTAGAGGAAATTCTCAAGTTCGCGGCAGATCACAAGAGAGGGGTATGTCCTTTAAAAACAATACTTGGTTTGAAGGATATTGCAATTACTGTGGTAATTATGGTATAGGAAAAGAGATTGTAGAAAGTTTCTACGAGCGCAGCCACAGACGAGTCAAAATACTGGCCAAGAAGATGGTGCGATCATGGTTAGTTTGTCTCTTTTTTCTTTTATCGTTTATCTTTCCTCTCTTTTTTCATTTATCGTTTATCTTCTTTATCTTTTTATATTCTTATGTTATTTTTATCTTCTAGCTTTTTTATGCTCTTTTATTTTTTATCTTTTATCTTTCTTATATTCTTGTGTTAATGTTATCTTATATTTATTTCTTTATTTTATTCGTTTTATCTTACTTCTTTTTCTTCCCTTTCTTGTCTATCTTCTCTGTTTGGCATCGATATCATAGATTGATTCATGTTAGCCGACTCCAAATTCTTTTGGGATTAAGGCTTGGATGTTGTTGTTGTTGTGATAAAATAAGTTAAAATTTATTATCTATGCAATAAATTATTTTTAAAGAGTAAGAAGTAAACAAATTGTGTAATTTTAGATTCATTTCACATGATCGAAAAACTTTTTAACTACTGTGTCTCGTATATAATATTGCTTAATATTTTACAAATCGAGTAATAATTATCTAATAAATTAAAGATAATTAAACATTTCAAAACTCTGAATTTTTATATAATAGGTATCCTAAGTCTTGAACAATGAGTTGTTCTATTGTTTATTTGCTTAAGTTATGTAAATTATTTTAGATGTTTCATCTTTTAAATCTCCAATTAAGTACTACATAATGTAAGGCTATATATTAATTTTGAAAACTAAAAGTTAAGGGGGGCGAACACATATATATCTGATTAAAGTATAAAAATTTTATGAAAATATTAAATATATTGTAGAAAAATTTGAAAGTCCAAGGGGGCGGCCGCCCCTGCCCCCCCCCCCCCCCCTAAATCCATCCCTGTACACACACATATATATAATAAACTATACGGATCGGAGTAATAGTTAATTAACATGGGAAAATGATAAAGGATATTAGTTGGTGTACGAATATATTACTCTATTTTAGCAAATATTTTTGTAGATGGCTAATTATGTAGAAATATCTTTTCCTTGTATTTTCCCTTGTATTTATGGTAGAGAGATTTGTAGGTATTTTGTTACCTTATTAGAAATAGTCCCCCTTGTATATAATATTAGACATACGGCAATACAAGGCAAGCAGGTTAATTCCTCTTCCATTACTACTCCGTACTATTACGTTAAAGTTGTTGCATATTTGCTTTATTATGGTATCAGAGCCTGCGTAATAGGCCTTGATATTTTTCGATCGGAAAAATGGTGAATCCGCAGACAACTGCTGGTCAGTGGGATGAACGGAAGAAGATGCATGACCCCTCGTCGCCTTACTTTCTTCATGGTTCCGATACACCGGGACTGAATTTGTGCGGTATCATTCTTCGTGGGGAAGAAAACTACCGGGAATGGTCCGTTGCTATGAAAAATGCTTTTCGGGCAAAGTGTAAATTTGGATTTCTTGATGGACCTATCCCAGTTCCATAAGACAAAAATGAGGCAGAGGTTTGGTACACTGTCAATTCGATGATGGTCGGGTGGATCATGGCGTCAATTGATACTGCTCTACGCCCAACCATTGCTTATATGGACTCCGTACATGACTTATGGGAAGATTTGAAGGTACGATTCGAAGCAGCAGATGGAATCCGTTTTCATGAACTGAAACAAGCTCTGCAAAGCTGCAAGCAAGGCGGAGATACTGTGTCCACGTACTACGGACGTTTGAAGGCTATTTAGGAGGACTTCAATGGGTACAGAATAGCCCCAAAATGCACTTGTGGGGCTTGTTCCTGTAATATTGCAAAACAGATTACTAAGAGTATAGAGAAGGAGAAGATACATGAGTTTCTTCTCGGGCTTGACGGGAATCTGTACGGCGGCATACGATCCAATATATTAGGTGGGACAGATTTACCTTCTCTTAACAAGGTATATCATATGCTGATACACGAAGAAAGGCTTTTGAAAGTCACCCGAACGCAGGATATTCGGGGAGAGGCGGCAGCCTTTGCAATGTGTTCCGGGGGAAATTGGAACGTTGGATCCTCTGGCAGAGACAAAAGTAAACTCGTGTGCTCATTTTGCAAAAAAAGGAGGACATGAACGTGAGCGTTGCTTCAAACTCACTGGTGAGTATCCGGACTGGTGGTATGCAAACAAGAACGACAAAGGAAAAGAACGTTCTGGTGCTTCTGGTAAAGGCAATAACCGCAAGGGACCTGGAGAGGAGCATGCACGCAGGGGGTATTCTGCAGCAGCTCATGCGGTTAGTGGACCTCAAATGGAAGAGCTTGTTGACCAGGGAGGTTCCAGGCCGCCGTTACCCACGCTATATACCGAGCAATGGACCACATTGTTGGAGTTTATGAAAAAATATAACACAGGTGACAAGGTTGAAAAATTGGCAGGTGCGTCATGTGTAAATTGGCTTTTTGACACGGGGGCTTCGTACCATATGACGGGTGACAAAAGAAAAATGTTTGATATAATTCCTGTTTCTTCTTTACATGTCACTCTTCCTAACGGAAATGTCACATATGCTAGTCATATTGGACGTGTGAAATTGGGGGGCGGAGTAACCCTCGAACGAGTGCTTCTTGTGCCGAATTTAACTTGTCATTTGATTTCTGTTGGGCGTCTCATTGATGACTTACCGTGTCACGTTATTTTTACTAATAAGTTTTGTGTGATACAGGACCTAACTTTGAAGACGCTGATTGGAGTGGGTGAACGTCGTGGTGGGGTCTATTTTCTTTGTGATGTTGACTTCGTGAAGGCTTTTCATGTGAATGGTGGTACTACAAATGAACTATGGCATAAGAGAATGGGTCATCCTTCACCTTGGGTCATCCGTTTACTTTCTGTCACACAAAAAAAAGTTAGCAATAGTGGTAATTTTAATCAGAGCTGTGATATTTGTGCTCGAGCCAAACAAACACGTGAAATATTTACTCCCGGTATTAATCGTGCTTTGCATATGTTTGAACTTATTCATTGTGATGTGTGGGGTCCTTACCGGGAACCTAGTACGTGTGGTGCATATTATTTTTTTACAATTGTGGACGATTATTCCCGCGCTGTTTGGGTTCATTTGATGGCAGGCAAAATGGAGGTACCCACTATTATGAAACGTTTTTTTGCTATGGTTCATACTCAGTTCCATACGTTTGTCAAAGTTGTGAGAGCTGATAATGGGACAGAATTTTTGCCATTACGCCAATATTTTCTTGATCACGGGGTTCTATTTCAAACCTCGTGTGTTGGGACGCCTCAACAAAATGGACGTGTTGAAAGAAAACATCGTCACATTTTGAATGTGGCTCGAGCCTTACGCTTTCAGGCCCACCTTCCTATTAAATTTTGGGGGGAATGTATTTTGACGGCATGTTATTTAAACAACCGGACTCCCTCTCTAATAAATGATGGGAAAACTCCATTTGAATGTTTATATGGAAATGTTCCATCTTATGATCACATTAAATTATTTGGTTGTCTTTGTTACGTACATAACATGAGTAGTGACAAATTCGAAGTCCGTAGTCGAAAATGTGTTTTCTTGGGATATTCTTATACCCAACGTGGATGGAAAGTGTTGGATTTGGAGACTCAAAAACAATTTGTATCTCGAGATGTCCGTTTTGATGAAAATATATTCCCGTTTGCTGAACACAGGCCCACCAAGTTGAGTTCTTCTCCATCGGCTGAGGTACTTCCTAGAATGGATTATCATCCTTACATTCAAGATGATGACTCGGATGTTTTTGATCCAGATCATGCCCATGACCATACATCCGTACCGCCATCCAGCCCCCACATCACACATACAGCCTCTGGCATTCATATGGCCCCTGACATGCATGCAGAGGCATCCACCACGCATGACTCTTCTGCCTCCATGCAAAATATTTCGGAAGTTCCCACTATCTTGGGCCGTGGTATGCGACGCAAGATTCCATCAATTAAATTGCAGGATTACGTCCAGACTCATGTAGCGACATCTGACCCACCCGATCTTCCTACTCCAGTCGTGTCTTCAGGTAATCCTTATCCCTTAGCTTGTTATGTTAATTATAACGCTTTTTCGGTACGCCATCGTGCTTTCCTTGCAGCCATTTCTCATGAAAAGGAACCATTAACGTATAAAGATGCAGTGCGTGATCCGTGATGGCGTGAAGCCATGCGTCGTGAAATAAATGCGTTGGAAGCCAATGGTACATGGACTATGGTAAATTTGCCCGTGCATAAGAAACCCATACATTGTAAATGGGTCTACAAAGTTAAATATAATAGTGATGGTAACATTGAGCGCTTTAAAGCTCGGCTTGTTGTTTGTGGCAATAGACAGGTTGAAGGAATAGACTATCATGAGACCTTTCCACCTGTTGCTAAAATGACCACTGTACGCACTTTATTAGCGCTTGCTGCTTCGAAACGGTGGGAACTCCACCAAATGAATGTGGACAATGCTTTCTTGCATGGTAATCTTGACGAAGAAGTCTATATGTACCCGCCTCCTGGTTTTTCTTCCTCTCGACCCCGCCAAGTCTGCCGTTTGCAGCGTTCACTTTATGGACTGCGTCAAGCACCTCGGTGTTGGTTTTCTCGTCTAAGTTCCTCTCTCATATCTTATGGCTTTACTCGTTCTTATGCAAATTACTCCTTATTTACTTTACGGAAAGGTGTTGACTTTATCTGCATTCTAGTTTACGTTGATGATTTACTTATTGCTGGCAATAATTCTTCTCTTATGTTGGCTCTCAAGTCTTATCTTGCTCGGTGCTTTCCTATCAAAGATCTTGGCAGGCTCAAATATTTTCTCGGTCTTGAAGTTGCACGTAGCCCTGTTGGTATCTTTCTATCTCAACGTAAATACACGTTGGATCTCCTTGATGAGCTAGGTTTGTCCGGGTGCAAACCTTCGGATTTTCCGATGGAACAGAATCATAGGCTTGCTTTATCTTCCAGTCCCTTATATTTTCAACCGGAACGATATCGCCGAGTGATAGGCAAGCTTATTTATTTAACTTTGACTCGCCCAGAGTTAAGCTATTGTGAACACATTCTTGCTCAATTTATGCAATCTTAACGCACGGATCACTGGGATGCTATCATTCGTATTCTTCGCTATCTTAAAGGACAACCTAGTCAGGGCATTTTCCTTAGAGCTGATTATGACTTACGTCTTCGGGCTTATTGCGACTCGGACTGGGCCGTGTGTCCCTTGAGTCGTCGGTCTCTCACTTTGAAGGAATACGTGTTATTCCATGAGTAGAAAGATTACATTGAGATCCAATTTATACAAGAGTAATGCTAACAATAAGGAAGCTATGTAAATACAAATCAAATCAAAGGAGATATTACGGGGATATATACAAAAGGAATATATTCTAACTATGGTAATACAATATATGTTATTACGCCCTCGTAGTCGAAGCAGGAGGTGACCGGATGCTGAGACTATCCCGAAAGCGGATAAATGTTTGACGTGGTAAACCCTTTGTAAAAATATCAGCATATTGATACTCAGCAGGGATATGAAGTACACGGATGTCCCCAATGTGAACACGTTCACGTACAAAATGAATGCCAATTTCAATATGTTTTGTGTGTTGATGTTGGACAGGGTTGCCTGAGAGGTAAACAGCACTGATATTATCACAATAGACCACAGTTGATCGTCGTAGTGGGAGATGAAGTTCAAGAAGTAAGTTCCGTAACCAGCAGGATTCCGCAACAACATTGGCAACCCCACGGTATTCAGCCTCTGCACTAGACCGAGAAACGGTAGGTTGGCGTTTAGAAGACCAGGAGATCAGGTTATCACCAAGAAACACACAAAACCCGGAAGTAGAATGACGAGAGTCAGGGCAATCAGCCCAGTCTGCATCAGAATAGGCAATAAGACTAATGATGGAAGAAGCTGAGATGAATAGACCATGCTTGAGCGTGCCTTGCAGTTAGCATAGAATACGCTTCAGCGCCCGAAAGTGAGGCTCACGAGGATCATGCATGAAGAGGCAGACTTGTTGAATAGCATATGAGATGTCAGGGCGAGTGAATGTAAGGTATTGTAGAGCCCCTGCCAAACTGCGGTATAATGCCGGATCAGCAACATGTGATCCTGCCGAAGCACTAAGCTTAGCAGATGTATCAACAGGTGTGGCCACTGGTTTACAGTTGGTCATAACAGCACGACCAATAATCTCCTGAGCATAGAGAGACTGATAAAAACAAGCCAGAGGACGACTTAGTCACGGTGAGGCCTAAGAAGTGATGTAACTCACCCAAATCAGTCATGGAGAATTCTTTGTGCATAAGTGCTATAAAATGGTGTAATAGAATGTCAGAAGATGTTGTATGAAGAATATCATCCACGTATAGCAATAGATAGGCAGTATCAGATCCAGAATGATAGACAAACAAAGAAGTGTCACATGTACTGCCTTGAAAACCACAACGGGTAATAAATGTAGCAAACCGCTGAAACCATGCCCTAGGAGCTTGCTTGAGGCCATATAGAGATTTGCGCAGGCGGCATACATAGTTAGGTTTCGTAGAATCAACAAAACCAGGAGGTTGGTGCATATAGACTGTCTCAGAGAGATCACCATGTAGAAAAGCATTCTTGACATCCAATTGATGAATAGGCCAAGAACGAGATGTGGCAATGGCAAGAACAATACGAATGGTAGCAGGTTTGACCACAGGACTGTATGTATCAAAGCAATCAATACCAACCTGTTGAGACTTACCATTGGCGACTAACCGAGCCTTGTAGCGCTGTAGAGACCCATCCGAATGAAATTTATGCCGAAAGAGCCATATAGAGTGAATAACATGAGCACCAAGTGGGCGGGGAACCAGGTCCCAAGTCTATGTTTTTAATAAAGCATTGTACTCATCTTGCATGGCAGCTTTCCAGTTAGGGTCGTGTAGGGCAGAAAGGTGAGAGCGGAGAAGGGGTGAAAGGGTTTGGACATTGAGGTCGAATATGGGTTTGGGTTTAAAAATACCATGAGAAGCACGAGTGGCCATGGAGTGAGTGGGGCAAGGAGGAGGAGGATGATGGGGTGGAGATGAGAGAGGTGTGGGAGGGTTGTTTGTAGGGATAGTGGGAGAGGGTGGAAAATTGGTGAGAGTTTGAGAGTGGGAAGGGGGGTTGGAGATGGAGTGCGATAGGCTAGATTATCTAGGAGAAGGGTGTTAGTAGATAGGAAATCATAAGAGGTGGATGGTGTTGATGATGGATCCGTAAAGGGGAAAACGGATTCATCAAAGGTGACATGGCGGGAGATGATAATCTTGCCAGTAGCTAACTCCATACAACGGTAACCACGGTGATTGGGAGGGAAACCAAGAAAGACACAACGAGTTGACCGGGGAGCCATTTTGTGCGGTGTGGTGGTGGTGAGGTTAGGGTAGCAGAGGTAACCAAAGGTACGGAGGTGGCTATATGTAGGCTGACGACAGTAAAGAGCTAAAGTAGGGGAGCGGAAGGATAGTGTTTTGGTGGGTAGGATGTTGTGGAGGTAAATCGCAATGTAAAGCGAGTCAACCCAATATGCAGCAGGAATCGAAGCATGAGTCATAAGAGTACGGGTTATGTCATTAATTCGGCGTATCATCCTCTCGGCTTTACCATTTTGAGGGGAAGTTTGAGGACAGGAAAACCGAAATACCAAACCTCATTCTTTAGCAAAATCGTGAAACAAGGAGTTATCAAATTCACGACCCATATCACATTGAAATGATTTTATTTCTCTTTCAAATTGGGTGCGGATAAGAGAGGTAAACTCTAAAAATTTTCCAAAAACTTGGGACTTGACTTTAAGAGGATTAACCCATAGGTAATTTGTGAAATCGTCCAACAGAATAAGGTAATAGCGAAAACATGTGTTAGAAGTAATAGGACATGTCCACAAATCACTATGAATTATATCAAAAGGAGCAATGGTATTGGAGCCAGATGGATAGAAAGGTAACCGAACATGTTTACTAATTTGGCATGAATGACACAATTTGGAGGTAGCCTCCTTATTACAATTAATTAAAGATTGACTATGTAAAGAATCTATGACAGCAACGCCAGGATGTTCAAGACGACGATGCCATATATCAGTTGACACAACAGCAAGTGAGAGAGGGTGAGACACAGGCCGAGGTGACTGAGCACTTATTGTAAGAGGGTAGAGCTCCCCGGAACTATTGCATCTCATAACAAGGGTCCCCGAATTCAAGTCCTTCACAGAAAAACCAGAAGGATCAAATTCGACAGAAACATTATTATCAATGGTGAATTGACGGACGGATGTGAGATTTTTAATAATACCAAGGGTAACAAGGGCATTTTTAAGATATAAGTTGCGATTGGGAAGGGCTATGGTTTTGGTGCCACTGGCGACCACTGGAATACAATTGCCATTTCCAACTAAAATAGAACGTGCAGTGCTTTTATTTAAAACAGAAGACAAAATACCTGAATCCGCCGTGAGATGTGAGGTGGCTCCTGTATCCATATAAAAAGAATCATCAGATGGTTGAGTTAAAGTCATAGAGCTATATGCCTCGGCAATATCACTTGGTTGCAAAGTCTCCATAGTGAGTGCAATATTTTTATTTTTTGGAGTATTGGCCGCCGGCGGACGGGATCTAGATGAACTTGGACCAAATGAGCCAAATTGGGGAGTAGGAGCTGCCCAATAGGAAGGGGCCGGAACCGTAGGATAGGGGCATGGTGGTAAAGCCCAATAAGGTGGCCCAATATGCCAGGGTTGATATCCAGGCGGCCCAGGCATAAGAGGAGCAGTGGCGAACTGGTCTCGAGAAACATCCATGCGATGCGGATCCCTACGATCTATCTGATGGCTGGAACTCCGACATCCATGATTCCCGGCACCACGCACCTGACGAGGAGGATGTGAGGCCACCATAGCAGAGGGTGTCGAATCGCGAGAAGACTAGGGTACCGAGACGGCCAGAGCAGTTGGAGGGGTGAGGGACTGCTGCGCTCGACGTTGTTCCTCGGTTCGAAGCTGAGAGCGAGTGGTCTCAAAACTCAGCATAGACTGGGAGATGAAGGAAGCTATAGTGTCATACTCTGTAGGCAGACCATTAATGAGTTTGATGACCAGTCGTCTTTCGTCCATCGGAAATTCAAGGTCACGAAGGCGGTCAGATAGAGTATTAAGCCGATCACAGTGGTCATCCACGCCTTTGCAGTCTGTGAATTTGAGATTAACAAACTGTCGCTCCAAGATGGCATCCCGGGTCCCCTTGTTGTCTTGAAACAGAGTACGGAGACGTTCCCATAGAGCTTGAGCCGTGGTACTGGATTTGAGGACTGTGAGCATCAGGTCTTTTGTCATTGTGGAAAACATCCATTGACGAATGAGTGCATCCAGCTATTTCCGAGTGGGCTCATCGATGCCGCTGGGAGGGTTAGAGCCGTCCACCAGAAACATGAGATTGTGAGCCTCAAGGTGAAGATGGAACAAGAAAACCCAAGAAGAATACTCATCGTCCTTGAGATCGAGAGTAATTGGAATGAGAGATTTTATATTGTGAATGGCGAGGGCTGGATGAATTAGCTGCTTAGGGACTGATTCACCAGCCATGGCAGAGAGCAGCGAAGGGAAAAAAATGCAGGATCAAAGGAGGAAGTCGGATACCATGAAGGAATACATGTTATTCCATGAGTAGAAAGATTACATTGAGATCCTATTTATACAAGAGTAATGCTAACAAATAAGGAAGCTATGTAAATACAAATCAAATCAAAGGAGATATTACGGGGATATATACAAAAGGAATATATTCTAACTATGGTAATACAATATATGTTATTACACTGGTTACATTGTCTTGCTTGGGGGTTCTCCTATCTCCTGGAAGACCAAGAAGCAGCCCATTGTTTCTCGCTCGTCTACAGAGGCAGAATATCGCTCCATGGCTACTGTCGGTTGCGAACTCATCTAGCTTAAGAGCCTTCTCCGATCCTTGGATGTATCTCATTCTCATTCGATGGCTGTCTTCTGTGATAATCAGGCTACCTACATATTGCTTCCAATCCCGTTTTTCATGAACGAACGAAGCATATTGAGATAGATTGCCATTTTATTCGGGACCTCATTCTTGATGGTGTGATTTCTACTAGTCATATTGGGACGGCTTCGCAACCTGCCGACATTTTCACAAAGCCTCTGGGAGCTCAACAATTTCACTTTCTTCTATCCAAGTTGGGCGTCCTCATCCCGACCGCTCCAACTTGAGGGGGGTGTACGAATATATTACTCTATTTTAGCAAATATTTTGTAGATGGCTAATTATGTAGAAATATCTTTTCCTTGTATTTTCCCTTGTATTTATGGTAGAAAGATTTGTAGGTATTTTGTTACCTTATTAGAAATAGTCCCCCTTGTATATAATATTAGACATACGGCAATACAAGGCAAGCAGGTTAATTCCTCTTCCATTAGTACTTCGTACTCTTAGGTTAAAGTTGCTGCATATTTGCTCTATTAGTTGGTACTCCGTAATAGTTATTTCTATGAGTTAAACTGAAAAGGGAAGTTCGTTATTAGAAGCTTTAATTTGGGCGCCAATACTTGGTTACTTTAGCTAAAGTTCAGCTATATAAATGAACAAACTAAGGGTGAAAACCCAACTACACTTATAACAGAAATATTATAGCTTCAATGGGACGTGTTTCCTCTTTTTTCTGAATTCTTTTCTAACGTGAATTTTTTTATCAGTGGCATGTCCGTTTCTGTTAGTGACTGACAACAATAATGTTCTTTGCACCTAAAAACAGCTTAGTGACGTATTTGCGCTTCTACTCCTATTATAGTGGCTAATAATTTGCCTAAGAATAATCACCTGCTTCATGAGGATGAATGCACGCGGGTTATATACTGCAATGGGGAGGCCGGGGAAATTGGTTGGGGTTTCCAGGGTAGGATAGTTGCAAATGAGAGAAAGAAAGAGTATTTTTTCTAAAAAAAACTTCGTAGATGTAGCAGGGTTTCGAACCTGCCCTCTCGCATAACAATACTACTCCTACTACGTAGTACTCCCTATTATGGATTTATTTATGGTAACTACAAAATTATCAGTTAATTAATTAAACTAATGCTTAATATTCACTCCATTCGTGTATTTATTGTGAAATTTTCTTATTAAAAATAATTATTTGACTTACTTAAACTTATAATAGTTTGATATATTCATCATGTTAAATTGTAAGTTTTCTTTTACATAATATTTTTATATGTTTTTTAAATTATTTAATAAAATCTTACGCTTTATATTCAATTTTGTGATTCCATTTCTAAATATACTCATCCTGATTCGATCTAAAATAGCAACCTTCTAATAGTGTATTATAGGGACTTGTGTGTAAATACTCCTCTTATTTATTACTCCGTATTATAAATACAATGGTAGGGCACCCTGATGGGTAAGCCATTCTTCCATCTAATTATTATTTCACATGGTTCCATCATATTATAAAGGAACAACAATACTTGAAGTATAAACTACTCCGTATGAAATTTAAAATTGCAAGAAAGACATTAAAAGGACAAATCGCATATATGATCGCTCAGTTATGCACGAAATTAAAATCTGAGACCTGTATTTTTGATATTGTAAATGTCACCACTTAATTGTCCAAATTATTGTAAATGAGATCCTTTAAGTAATGAAATGTATAGTAGTTTCGCCCACATTGTATATTCCACCCCTCAAAAGGACCACATTTACAGCATTTTAGAAAATTGAGGGGTGACATTTGCAATCTCAGAAACACAGGTTTGAGATTTTAATTTCGTGGATAACAGAGGGATCATATATGCGATTTTCCCTCATTAAAATGAACTACTACCTCCGTAACAGATATATCTTCTCATTTGAAAAGTACGTGATATTAAGAATAGTGAAAGGAGATATAAATTATTGAGGATATGATGAGAAGAATGAAATAGTGTGCTGAATGAATGATAAATCCAAAAAAAGTAGTTGTAATAGTGTATTATTTTTAAAATCATCAAGGGCGGACCCAGGAAAGTCATTTTGGGGGGGCGAAAATATTGGGGGGGGGGGGTTCAAAATACTTTTTGGAAGAACAAAAATCATTTTTCGTATATATATACACTAAAAAAAATTTGTTAGGGGGCGGTAGAGTCCCCTGAGTCTCTACTACGGTCCGCCTCTGAAAATCATTGAGCGTAGGTCGTAGGATAGGAAGATTTAGAAAAGAAAAGATATGAAAATTATAACTAAAAAGGAAAGTAGGAAGATATAAGTGTTAGGGAGGGAGTATTAGATTTGAAGATCGACTTAAAAATGGAAATGGAGTAAAGGAGTGCTTACTGTGTACGCAACCAGTAGGCAGGTACGGATTCCCGTCATAACCGGGTTTGCATTTGCATCGGTACCCATACCGGTACGGCAGGTCTTCACAGTCTGTGTTTAAGCCGCGGCATACATATCCATGCTCTTCAGCAGCAGTTTTACAAGTCGCATTCTCTCCCCCGACAGCCCAGTTTATGACCAAAGGTACTGTGCGAAAGCCCAGATAAGCAAGATCCTCCTTACGGAAATGATACCACCCTTTTTTGGCCACAAAAGCATGGCTGCATTTGCTGAATTCCCACAATTCTTTATCGACCTCTACTAATACATTGGCAATCGTAATCCCGAACGACGTCAGCTCGTGTGCCGCATGAATATCCGCCTCGCAACACCCCGACCCAGAACATTCCCTGACGTCCTTCTTTTCCAGAGGCCAGTCGCACACCCCTCCGCACCCAGTGAGACTTGTACCGGCGCCTTTGTATCCGGCGAAAATCCCGTACACGTTGCAGCCGACGGTGTAGAACATGTTTTCTTCACGGGAAATCCAGAACGAATCCGACACCTCAACCAGACCCGTACTAATATTAGCATCTTTATTCACCTCTTCTCTGGATTCGTTGTAGCATACGGTGAATATGGGCGTATTGGATTCCATCATCCCTTTAAGATGATGAATTTCTGCGATTTCGTTAAACGCATCCCCAATCCCTAAGTATAACTTTGAGTGCTCGTCGCAGGTGACATTAAAATTTTCGCTCCAGGAACACTTATCCCCGACTCCGAACGGGTAGGGTACCGTAATATTCCCGCAAATTTCCCGACATCCGGGCAGCGCTACTTGATATTTGGTCTCCGCGCCGCTCGCCGCCGCGCGAAATCCAATCGACAGCAACGCAGCTACCGTTGCGGCTGCTAGCTTCATTACCACGCTCATCCTAGTCCTCGGTTTTTATTTTGTGAACAACAATTATACTCCCCGTATATTTCGCCTTTAAAGGTAGACATGATACCGCCAAATCTAACTCAGATTGATCGTTCTTTAGTTAGATTGCCAATGTTAGTTCATTTTATCTAAGTTTTAGCGCTACTTAATAGACTAATCTTTAAAACAAGAAAAAATTTCGCTCATCTTATTTAAAAAACAAGTGGTGGACAAAAATGTGATTTAGTAACTATTAGTGATTATAATTGTTTTCAAAATTTTCATCATAACAACCACATTTAAGTCACTATTCACTAATAGTTATTAAATCATATTTTCGTCTACTACTTTAATTAATACTCTATAATATTTAAGGAAAACCCTTTAAAAGAAATGGTAAACTGGTAAAGCTTTTTGTAATTACTAAATAAAAATGTTAAAAAAGTTTTGCAAATTATTATGTGGTATATGCACTTATGTGGTATATGCAAATTATTATGTGGTAGGGTGATGTTCACCCCACCCCTAGTTAATTATATGTCATGTGACGTAATTATTTGAACTTTTTAGTTTTCAATGAAATAATTTATTTGAACTCTTTATATTTGGTAATTATTTGAACTCTTTATATTTGGTAATTATTTGAACTTTTTAGTTTTTAATCAAATCATTTTAAAGAACATATTAGTTTTTTTTGTATTTTGTATGATCTTTCGTATAGTACCAATATTTCAAATGAACAATAAAAATTCAAATAAAAGTAGTTTTTTTATCATAAATAAAAGTAGTTATTTAAAAAAAAGATTTTATTTTTTCTATTAATACCGTTGGAAAGATCATAAGAAAATTTATTAAATGTGATATACTCCCTCCGTCCCTAAATGTTTGTCACATTTTGACTTCACAAGTTTTAAGGAGATGAATCTGACTTTACACTGTAGCGACACTGTTTCACACTGTAGCGGCACTGTTTGGCACTGTTTTGCACTGTTTGACACTGTATGGTATAGATTTGTTTATCAAATAAGGAAGTTGAAAAAGTATGACAAACATTTTGAAACATCCGTGGAAAGTGTGACAAACATTTAGAGACAGAGAGAGTATATTTTTTTTAAATCAGATTATAAATAAAAAAGTTGTATTAATTTCAAAAAAAATTGATACAGATTACTCCTTATATGATACTACATGACATTTATGCCGTTTATGGTGATGCATGTCGATCATGGAAGTATTTTATGCAAACAAACAAATCGAGCAGCGCTACCTGTTAATGATGGTCGTTCCACTTTTTTCGAAAAAAATTCATTAAAATTTTCTCCTATCAAATTTGTTAAAATTTATGTGACTCTAAATAGGACTAAAACTATATCGATTGAATATGAATCATATTAATGCACTTTTAGAAATTACTCTAAATAGGATTAAAAATATAACAAAAAACTCAAAATAGGATTTGTTATGTTTTTATTCCAAAATAGGACAATCACTCCTATTGAAAGCATACCTATTTTTTCATTCAACTCTTACCCCTCCTTTAAATATGATTAAAAGGTAGTCAAAAGTCATAATTAAATGTTTAATTCGTAATAAATCCGGGAAAAAAAATTAAAAATCGTAGAAAAAAAATAAAAATTTATAAAATATTTATAAAATAAAAAGTTAAATTTTTATTTTTTGAATTTTTTTTAAAAAAAATAATAAAAAATAGTAAAACTCCATAGAATAAAAAAATATATATGGATGCCTTTCCGACCGCCTGTACTGCCTCCCTGCACCACCACCTCCGACCGATGTAAAAAATACCAATATTTCTAAAAATTCCAAAAGAATGGCAAATTACTCTTTGAGAATGCAAAAATTTTTATTAAATCTGCCATGAATATGGTATTCATAATAGATTTGGCATTTTTTTAATTTTTTATTTTTTAAAATTAGATGCCTTTCCCACCTCTTGTACTGCCTCCCCTACACCACCACCTTCGACTGCTGTAAAAAATGCCATTTTTTAACAAACTGCCATTTTTTCGAAAATGCCAAAAAATGGTATATTACAATTTCATAATGCCAAAATTTTCCTTGATTCTGCCATAAATATGGCATTCGTAATACATTTGGCATTTTTTCCGCTAGTGACGGGAGGTGGTGGTAGCGCTGGGCGGCAGAGGTGGCGGCGATTTTTTTTTTGCGTTTTTAATTTTTTAAAAAAATAATACTTTTTTAAAAAAATAAATTTAATTATTACGTAGTATTATTTCAATATTTTTATTTATTTTTAAATATTTTTATGAATTTTTATTATTTTTTATTATTTATTTATGAATTAAAACATTTCAAAAGCAATAAGGGTATATTTGTCCAACACATGCATAATTAGTCATATCATAACATAGTTTACTTTTGGTCTTATTTATGCAAAGTGAGAAGCTTTTAGTTCTATTTTGTTATTAACTGATCAACGCATTTTTCTTAATAATTGTGTGTATATGTCGAGAGGCTTAATATATGCCCCCAATTAAAAAATGTGGTTGCCTCCTATAACCAAGCTGCCCCAGCCCGAATTTGGGTAATTTGAGGGGAAAATCTGCACCACTAAACGATGAAAAACCAATCACACAATTGAAGAAATCATCCAAGGCCCCAATTCTTGAAACTGGAAATGCCGATTGCTAGAGTATGACATATGACCAATCGAGTATATTTTTATCACATTCGGTTTAAATTTTGGGTAATTCTAAATACATTCCAGTTTTTACTAAATACAGCCTCTAATTAAATTAAATGTCTATTATATCCCTATTATTTTATTACCCCAGTACTCCAATGCATTGGCTCCAAATTTTTACCAACGGCTCTTTTTCTCCTCCCCTCATGACCATGCTCTGTCTATTATTTCAGTCGAGATCGCCACCTTCTTCTCAGTCAGCCCTGTCTCCGCCGGAGAGATCTCTCGTCGGAATAGTCAGCATAGTAAAACTGAGATATTCCAGTAAAGAAGATGAAGGTTGCTCCGGCTGAGAACCTAACCTCTCACGATTGAGAGCTTCCCACAACGGAACCTAACCTCTATACCCAGTTGGCAAAGTCTTAGCCGTGCTACTTCTGCGCTCGGCTCGACTGCTATCACAAACCCAAAAAGTAATTACATCAGCTTTTAAGACTGCACTGATCAAGAACTTCATTTTCAAAAAAAAAATACTCCGACATTAGGTGGTGTCAAAAAGATGATACTGGTTATGAGAAACTGTGTGTGAATCTTCATTTGCTACTTCAAGCCACTTAATGATGGATTTACCTGTGCAACCTATGCGAACAAGATGGCTTTAACGGCGTGACGACGTCGCTAATGAGGACAAGGCGGTAATTCAACGACACAGCAAACGGACACGACAGAGGAGCTCTAGGCTAAATAACTATATTACTTAAAGTCTTCATTCTTTTAATTAATTACTTTTTAGTTTCCTAGTAGTATTAATATTCCTTGTTTCCTAATTTCCCTTTGCTAGTTGAACACCAGCAAGACTTAGTTTCCTAGTCCATCTTGTTCTGTCGTTGGGTTATATATATAACCATTCATTAATTAATAAAGATAGCATATAATTTTTCAGCTTATTCAGGCTTGGTCTTCTATCACCGTGAGATAGAATCGGTCCCTTTCCAGTTTTTACTAAATACAGCCTCTAATTAAATTAAATGTCTATTATATCCCTATTATTTTATTACCCCAGTACTCCAATGCATTGGCTCCAAATTTTTACCAACGGCTCTTTTTCTCCTCCCCTCATGACCATGCTCTGTCTATTATTTCAGTCGAGATCGCCACCTTCTTCTCAGTCAGCCCTGTCTCCGCCGGAGAGATCTCTCGTCGGAATAGTCAGCATAGTAAAACTGAGATATTCCAGTAAAGAAGATGAAGGTTGCTCCGGCTGAGAACCTAACCTCTCACGATTGAGAGCTTCCCACAACGGAACCTAACCTCTATACCCAGTTGGCAAAGTCTTAGCCGTGCTACTTCTGCGCTCGGCTCGACTGCTATCACAAACCCAAAAAGCAATTACATCAGCTTTTAAGACTGCACTGATCAAGAACTTCATTTTCAAAAAAAAAATACTCTGACATTAGGTGGTGTCAAAAAGATGATACTGGTTATGAGAAACTGTGTGTGAATCTTCATTTGCTACTTCAAGCCACTTAATGATGGATTTACCTGTGCAACCTATGCGAACAAGATGGCTTTAACGGCGTGACGACGTCGCTAATGAGGACAAGGCGGTAATTCAACGACGCAGCAAACGGACACGACAGAGGAGCTCTAGGCTAAATAACTATATTACTTAAAGTCTTCATTCTTTTAATTAATTACTTTTTAGTTTCCTAGTAGTATTAATATTCCTTGTTTCCTAATTTCCCTTTGCTAGTTGAACACCAGCAAGACTTAGTTTCCTAGTCCATCTTGTTCTGTCGTTGGGTTATATATATAACCATTCATTAATTAATAAAGATAGCATATAATTTTTCAGCTTATTCAGGCTTGGTCTTCTATCACCGTGAGATAGAATCGGTCCCTTTCCAGTTTTTACTAAATACAGCCTCTAATTAAATTAAATGTCTATTATATCCCTATTATTTTATTACCCCAGTACTCTAATGCATTGGCTCCAAATTTTTACCAACGACTCTTTTTCTCCTCCCCTCATGACCATGCTCTGTCTATTATTTCAGTCGAGATCGCCACCTTCTTCTCAGTCAGCCCTGTCTCCGCCGGAGAGATCTCTCGTCGGAATAGTCAGCATAGTAAAACTGAGATATTCCAGTAAAGAAGATGAAGGTTGCTCCGGCTGAGAACCTAACCTCTCACGATTGAGAGCTTCCCACAACGGAACCTAACCTCTATACCCAGTTGGCAAAGTCTTAGCCGTGCTACTTCTGCGCTCGGCTCGACTGCTATCACAAACCCAAAAAGCAATTACATCAGCTTTTAAGACTGCACTGATCAAGAACTTCATTTTCAAAAAAAAAATACTCCGACATTAGGTGGTGTCAAAAAGATGATACTGGTTATGAGAAACTGTGTGTGAATCTTCATTTGCTACTTCAAGCCACTTAATGATGGATTTACCTGTGCAACCTATGCGAACAAGATGGCTTTAACGGCGTGACGACGTCGCTAATGAGGACAAGGCGGTAATTCAACGACGCAGCAAACGGACACGACAGAGGAGCTCTAGGCTAAATAACTATATTACTTAAAGTCTTCATTCTTTTAATTAATTACTTTTTAGTTTCCTAGTAGTATTAATATTCCTTGTTTCCTAATTTCCCTTTGCTAGTTGAACACCAGCAGGACTTAGTTTCCTAGTCCATCTTGTTCTGTCGTTGGGTTATATATATAACCATTCATTAATTAATAAAGATAGCATATAATTTTTCAGCTTATTCATGCTTGGTCTTCTATCAGCAGCCTCTTCCCAGGATTCTCATCAATTGGTATCAGAGAGGTTTCAGGATGACGAATCGCGAACGTTTTGACCAGCTGGACAATTCTCTCGCGCAAATCCCATCTTCCTTCAACAACCTAGCCCTAACTGTAGAATCAATGCAAAAGTGGATGGAGGAGCACAACAATTCATCGTCAAAGTCACGCAGGACAAATTCCAGATCGGCATAATCAAATCACCACCGGAAACGAAGAGGCAAACATCAGTCGTCTTCTTCATCATCAACTTCATCTTCTGAAAGTAGCAAAAACGGGAGCAGCAGTTCTGAGGACTCTCACAACCACACCGAAATACCATGGCAGGGAGAAGAGAATCAAGATCGGTTAAGAGACCGGCTCAAGCTTGACTTCCCAAAATTTGCAAGGGAGGACGTAGTGGTCTGGTTAAATCGTGCCCGACAATATTTCTCTGTAAAGGGAATCCAAGGACCAAGGAAAGTACAATTGGCTTCATTCCATCTCGAAGGAGAAGCCAATCAATGGTGGCAGTGGTTTGATAAACGCAAAAGGAGGGGAGAAATCACCTGGAGGCAGTTTGAGAGTGGCATCCTAAAACGATTTGGACCCACTGATTTTGAAGATTATAATGAATTGCTCAGCAAAATCAAACAAACGGGTTCCTACAGAGAATACTTGAAAGAATTCGAGAGATTATCGACTCGAGTAAAAGGGTGGACATCAAAGGCTCTACTTGGAACTTTTTTGGGTGGACTGCGGGAGGAGTTATCATTAGATATTCGACTGTTTAACCCTCGAAAGTTATCTAATGCTATGGAACTGGCTCGTCGAATAGATGAGAAACAAAAACGGGGAAAGAAACAACTGGTAACCACCTTAAAACAACCCACGGGAGGGTGGCCTGTCATGAATAATTTAGCACAAATCACAACTCCCAAATCTTCATCAAGCTTTGTTCCAAGACGACTGACCGCAGAAGAGATGAAAGCAAGAAGAGAAAAGAAAATGTGCTATAATTGTGATGAAAAGTTCACACCCGGCCATCGATGTAAGGCTCTTCAATTTATGCTGGAAGTTGAAGAAGGAGAAGATGCAGAGATGCCAGAGAATAATGACACAAGCGAAGAAGAAATTTCTGTAACGGTGCATGCACTAGCAGGAGGCATGGATTCCAGAACCATGCGGGTATCGGGCAATGTGCAGCAACACAAGCTTAATATTTTAATCGATTCAGGATCAACGCACAACTTCATTAAGCAGGAAGCGGCAGGTCGGCTCAAGTTAACGGTCACCAAAATTAAACCGTTTGCAACCCGGATAGCTAGTGGTGATCGTCTTTGGTGTTCTGAAAAATATGAACACGTCCAGATTACCATCCAAGGGTACACTTTCGAAACTACTCTATATGCTCTTCCAATCACCGGTATGGATTTGATCATGGGGATGCAATGGCTGAAAAGTTTGGGAAAGATATTATCAGTGGAGTTCACAGTTTCTGGGGCGAGACACACCATCCGTGCAGAAGCACCATCATTAGCAAAAGAAGTTCACCTAAATTGCATCATAAGTGATTGGGAAGCTGGGGCTGAATTGTTTGCCATTTTTATTCCCATACAACCAGTTAAAGAAGTAATCACTATAGCTGTAGAAAATCCGGAAGTCCAGAATGTAATAGATGGGTATGCATCATTGTTCATAGAGCCCCGCTCGCTACCACCGCGTAGGAGATTTGATCATCGAATCAAACTGAAGGATGAACGTTGCACTGTTAATGTAGCCCCTTATCGTTATGCCCACTTCCAAAAAGCCGAAATTGAACGACAAGTCACAGAGATGCTACAGGTTGGGTTGATCCAACCAAGTACAAGCCCTTTTTCTTCACCAGTTTTGCTTGTAAGGAAAAAGGACGGAACTTGGAGGTTTTGTACCGACTATCGAGCACTCAATAAGGAAACTGTTAAGGACAGATTTCCAATTCCGACTATTTATGATATGCTTGATGAATTACATGGAGCCAATTATTTCTCAAAACTAGATTTGTGGGCAGGTTATCATCAGATCCGTGTTCATCCCGATGACATCCACAAGACTGCTTTCCGAAAACATAATGGTCATTATGAGTACTTAGTCATGCCATTTGGACTTTGTAACGCTCCATCAACCTTTCAGGCTGCCATGAATGAAATTTTCAGACCGTATTTGCATGAATTTATCCTGGTTTTCTTTGATGACATTCTCGTCTATAGTAAAACGTGGGCTGCTCACCTTGATCATCTTCGACAGACCCTACAAATTCTTGAGGAGCACTGTTTTCACATAAAACCAAGTAAATGTTTCTTTGCGCTTTACAGAGGTCGAATATTTAGGCCATTACATATCTAATGAAGGTGTACGAGTAGATCCAAAAAAAATTGAGGCCATGTGTCAGTGGCCGAGACCAACATCCATCACTGCCTTGCGCGGATTTCTAGGGCTAATCGGCTATTATCGCAAATTTGTGCGTGAATATGGATTGATAGCTCGACCGCTAACTCAACTTCTAAAGAAGGGGCAGTTTTCCTGGAGCCTAGAAGCTACATTAGCTTTTGAAAATCTTAAAAAGGCCGTCTCCACAACTCCAGTACTAGCTCTACCAGATTTTACAAAGGAATTCTGCATCGAGACAGACGCGTCGGGACAAGGAATAGGAGCAGTTTTGTCAAAAGAAAGGCGGCCCATAGCATTCATGAGTAAGGCGTTGGGACCAACAAAACAAGCATGGTCCACTTATGCCAAAGAGATGTTGGCAGTTCTTGAAGCCGTTCGAATATGGAGGACATATCTTTTGGGACGGCGATTTATCATATATACTGATCAAAAGAGTCTTCGACATCTCGTTGAGCAACGTATCACGACCCCTGAACAACAAAAGTGGATAACTAAGCTCCTGGGATTTGATTATGAAATCATATATAAACCTGGAGCCACCAATAAAGTTGCAGATGCCTTGTCTCGGTGGGAGCATCCTGAAAATGGGGCAGAACTTACAGCTATATCAGGACCCTTGTGGGAGGTTTGAAACGAAATACGAACGTTAACTCAAGAAGACACTCGCTTGCAAGAAATTCATTCAAAAGTATTAAACAAAGAGGTTGAAGTGGCAGGTTATGAAGTTCGGAATGGGTGCATTTTATTTCAGGGGAAGGTTCTCATACCAGGAAACCAGTCCTTGAGAACGAAGCTAATACATGAATTTCATAACACTCCGACAGGAGGACAATCCGGAATGTTACGAACTTTTAATCGTCTAAATCAAATATTTACTTGGCCAGGCATGCGAGGAGCAGTTTCTCAATATGTTCGCGAGTGTGAAGTATGTCAACGCGCCAAGATCAGCTCTCTTGCACCTGCAGGACTACTGTCCCCATTACCGATTCCTACTGCGGTTTGGGCAGATGTCACTATGGATTTCATAGAAGGATTGCCAACGTTAGGAGGTAAAAACTCAGTTTTTGTCATTGTTGATCGATTTACGAAATATGCCCATTTTGTAGCTTTAGCGCACCCATTTAAAGCAAAAGATGTGGCTGCCACGTTCATACAGGAGGTTGTTAGATTGCATGGATTCCCAGAATCCATCGTAAGCGACAGGGATCGTGTGTTTATGAGTCTTTTCTGGAAATAATTGTTTCGATTGCAAGGCACAACGTTACAAACAAGTTCGGCCTATCACCTTGAGACCGACGGACAAACAGAAGTTGTCAATCGGTGTTTGGCTCAATATTTACGTTGCTTCGCTCACCAAGTCCCTCGAAAATGGAGTGGACTCCTCGTGTGGGCAGAATTCTGGTATAATACAACCTACCATAGCTCCATAAAATGACCCCGTTTGAAGCGTTATACGGAAGACCCCCACCAATGCTTCGTTCATATAACATGGGGCAGTCACCAATATCTGAGGTCGATAAACAAATGCGGACCAGGGATGAGGTAATACGCATACTGCAAGAAAATTTGGTAATGGCTTCCAACAGAATGAAACAACTGGCAGACACGGGTAGACGTGAAGTGCATTTTGCTGTTGGCGACCTTGTTTATTTAAAGCTTCGTCCATTTCGCCAACATTCTGTTTTTCGTAGGGCAAACCAAAAGCTAGCATGCAAGTTCTTCGGCCCATATAAAGTCTTGGAAAAAATAGGAGATGTCGCTTACAAGCTTGAGTTGCCAGAAAGTGCTCGTATTCATCCTGTATTTCATGTATCACTCCTTAAAAGGCATGTGGGACCAACAACATCAATAACAACATTACCGCCTTATTCGGAAGATGGGGAACCCATTTTTGAACCAGAAAACATTCTCAATTTTCGAGATGTCCGTACTAAGTCTGGAATTGTTCATGAAGCCCTGGTGAAATGGGCCTCTCTAGACCATAATGATGCCACTTGGGAACCAGTAGAGATAATAAAGAGCCAGTTTCCTAATTTTTACCTTGAGGACAAGGTTCGAGTTCGAGAAGGGGCCAATGATGAGGACAAGGCGGTAATTCAACGACGCAGCAAACGGACACGACAGAGGAGCTCTAGGCTAAATAACTATATTACTTAAAGTCTTCATTCTTTTAATTAATTACTTTTTAGTTTCCTAGTAGTATTAATATTCCTGGTTTCCTAATTTCCCTTAGCTAGTTGAACACCAGCAGGACTTAGTTTCCTAGTCCATCTTGTTCTGTTGTTGGGTTATATATATAACCATTCATTAATTAATAAAGATAGCATATAATTTTTCAGCTTATTCAGCCTTGGTCTTCTATCACCGTGAGATAGAATCGGTCCCTTTACGCCGTGAGTAAAGGCATAATTTTTCTTGCGTTTCAGCAGCCTCTTCCCAGGATTCTCATCAGTCGCCTTCCTTATACTCATCCAAACAGACAAAAGAAATCTCCTTGTTTTTATTTTCTTTGCTGAAACTCTCCATAGCCCTGTTGAGATGGAGTCGCCGCCCTCTCCAGATGTACCTTGCCGTTAAAGCTAAAAAAAATGTAATAAATCAGACCGAAACCATCAGACTCTCACTCAGTATTAAAAAAAAGTTACATCTTTTTTTCAGCTTTACCAAGGTACACAAGTGTATGAATATGAAATACAATATACTTATTTTATGTGGATTAATAAAATTTTGTATTAAATTGGCAAAGAAAAAAATTAATTCAGTTATAATTGAATTAGTTCAAGATAAAGATAAGTAAAAATCACAAATAATTAGATATAACTCACCCATAATTACATGTAACTCGCGCATAAATGTATGCAACTCGTGTATAACAAGATGTAACTCACACATAATTACATGTAACTCTCGCATAAAAGTATGTAACTCGTGTATAGCAAGATGTAACTCACACATAAGAAGATGTAACTCACACATAATAACTTGTAATTGGAGTATAAGATGATGTAACTTTGTATATTATCAAATGTAACTCCAAGCTAGAAGCAAAATAAACAAACTCAATATCTTAAAAACCTCTAAAATCATATAAAAGTGATAAAAAAATATATTATAGAAAAGTGTAGGCATATAAAAATATATTACAAAAAATGTATGAATGTAAAAAATTAAAATTACATAGGCAATATTGGTCTCATTTGAAAGATCATGAAAAATAAAAAATTTTGATATAATTTTTATAAAAATCAGATCAAAAATAAAAAAATTATTAACAATTTTAAGAAAAGGATGAATAGAAAATAACAAAGGGTGCATGGTGCTCACCATGCACCGATCCCACGGTATAAGCACTGATCGGTTAGTCTTTTAAGAGTGAGTTCTACATCTCGGCTTAGGGCCTTACTATGGGCCTAGTATTGGCTAGATCTATAACAAATAGCATCAGAGCCATCCCCATATTCCCGGTCCCGACACTCGGAGTGGTGGCCTATGGAGTGGTGTCTTGGGCCCTGGGGGTGCCAACCGTGACCAACATAGCCATGACCAACGAGGACGTTGGCTCTTCGAAGCGTGGGGTATTGTAATGATCCCACACTGGTCAATTTCTGGGATTGACCAGTGGCTTATAAGTCAGGTGTCCCTTCCTCCTAATCGGCTAGTCTTTTGGGAGTGAGTTCTACACCTCGGCTTAGGGCCTTGCTATGGCCTAGGTCTATAAAACTAAGATAATACGCAACCCATGCTCCCAAACAACTTACAGAAGTCAGCAGTAGTTCGGTGACGGTAGACGGTAGCGGTGGGCAGTGGGCGATGGACGGCGATTGCTCGTTTGATGCTTTCCCGCTGACCGGAGAGTATAGTTCAACCGTTCAACCTCCAGGTAATTGAACTCCTAAACGAACCAGAGACGGGGTACAACACTAGTTAATCGCACTCCTAAGCTACCTCCAATCCTCCATAGTCCATACGGGATGGTAGATACTCCGTACTAGATATGGTGAGAGTGAGAGTCTGATGGTTTCGGTCTGAGGGGATTACTGGACATGAGTAATGGGTTGAAGACTGGAGATCCTAAACTCAGTTAAGGTCGAATGCGCTAAGCTACCAGAGGGCCTAATCTCTCAAACATTTAGATATTACACATACAACGAGGCGGGGCGGGTACCTGGCACTTTTATATTTTGGAACCGGTCCGGACCTAAAAAATTGATACCTTGCCCTACGCGGAGCGTTTTCTAACAAAAAGATAGAATCGGCCCATTTTGGACCTAAATCGCCATTACCCGGAACGGACTGCGGTTCCAGGACTTGTTTGCCCACCCTTAGTGTGAAGCAACCGAAATCAAGATACCACACATGACTGACCTGCCAAAATGAAGGAACCTTATGTACCCATTTAAGGATGAGTTTGTCCTGTTCATGCAGAGAATTATTTAAAGCAGCACAACTATTATCAACATCAACATCACATTAGGAGAATTGTGAGAAACAGAACTAGTGGAACTAAAGTCTGAACTAGAACAAAAATACTTTCTAAAACTATTACAAAGCTTTTCAACAAAATTAAAGATTTTTGAGATCTTCATTGGTTGCTCAAGTCTTGTATATATCCTTGCTCACGGCTTTCTTCAAAATTCAAGTCATCCTTCATGCATGGTGATTAGAAAAAGATTTGCCTGTATGGAGATTTGGAGATGTGGATGGGTTCCTTTTTCTTGAAAAATGATTTTTCTTTTTATTCTTTTCAAAATGGGAGTCTACATGTGATGATGAGCTTTGAGAAAGATTAATAGAATTTTCAGAAATTTTCTTCATAAGATTTTCCTTTTCAGTTTTAAATCTCTCTAGCTCGTTCTTCTTCGAAGGAAAAATGAAGATATCCATTTTCTTAATTATTTCAAGAAAATATGACTCAGGCACCTTTTTGGCATGAAAGTGGCTATGCATTGAATTCCTCCAAAAGATTGAATCCTCAACCCAAGGGCTCATTAAATACGGGGTTCAACTTTTATTTTGATATAAGTTGGGAAAAGGGTCAAATAGACCCTCGAACTTATATAAAAAGGTCAAATAAACTCTTATATAGGAGACTCTGCCCGGTCATCTCCATTTAGGGCAGTTCCCGGTGGATTTTTTTGATGAAATATTTTGAGCATCTTATTCATTAAGTCTAGTTTACGCATACCAAATTTCAGCTAACAATTCAATCGTAAAGGCATTAAAATGAATTCTTGAAGATAAATGCGCTTTTAACTGCGCAGTTATCTTCAAGAATTCATTTGAATACCTTCCCGATTGAAGTCTTAGCTGGAATTTGGTATGAATAAACTAGACTTAATGAATAAGGTGCTCAAAAAATTTCATCAGAAAAATCCAATGGGAACCGCCCCAGATGGCGACGGCCTGACACAACCTCCTATATAAGGACTTATTTGACCTTTTTATGTAAGTTCGAGGGCCTATCTGACCTTTTTCCCGATATAAGTTTGTTAGATCAGATATAAGCATAAATAATATAGCATGTGACCGATACACAAAAAAGTTTAGTAATGAGTCAGTCTTCGTTCTTCTTCTTAAATTTCAAATGTGTGTTCATTTCTTGGTTGTGCCCTACCTCATGAGTTTTTCCACTTTTAGTCCTCCGACTATTATGTCGTTATATTTTTGGTACTCGACTTTGATTTTTTCCATTTTTAGTTCTTGACTATTGCGCTAGAGACACTTTTGGTACCCGTTTTTGAAAATTTCCATATTTAGTCATTCAACTTTTATAAAAGTGACACTTTTGGTCCTTCAACTATTATAATAGTAACATTTTTAGTCTTCCCCTTATTGTGTTAAAATCATAATGCGAGGACTAAAAGTGGGAAACCTTGAAGCCAGAGACTAAAAGTGTCTCTAGTACAATAGTCGAGAACTAAAAATGGAAAAATTAGAAGTCAAGTACTAAAAGTGTCATTGGCATAATAGTCGAGGGACCAAAAATGTCAAAAACTCCCTACCTCATTTACGTATTTTCAATTCGTATGATTGACGTTATAAATTTATTTAAATTTAAATAAACTTTTGATGTGCGGAGTATGTCTTTAACCCAAAATAAACCGATGTGTACAAGAAATTGAAGATGAGCAGGAATCAATAATTTAAAAGGGCGTACTGTGCATCCATGAAGAAGGACAATGATGTAGAATCTGAATAAACCCCGGCTCAATTTGGTACACTACGTAATTACGTATGATCTGAATAAAGTGTAAATGTCCGTAACGCAAAAAACAAGGATTCGCAGTTGGCAGTGCATGTGAGAGGAGGACAGTCACGCATGATGTACGATTGTACGTAGTAGTTACTCAATTTAGTGCCCCGAGATTTTTTGCTTTTCACGTTTATAAGCGGGCTTTTTCATTATACGTGACTTTTGGTTTTACGTGTTGAATTGGGTAATAATAATACCACCTTCGTTCCCATTTTAACTTCCAAATGAGTTTGGCACAAAGTTTAAGATAGTGGATATTGTGTGGTGGAGAGTTGTGCAGAGGAGAGAGAAATGTGTAAGAAATGTTGTGAACCACAAATTCTATACCAAAAAGGGAAAATGGAAGTTTTAATTGGAACGGACGAAAAAGGAAAGTTGGAAGTTCATTTAGGAACGGAGGGAGTAAAAAAAATAAGATTGAAGTTCCTTTTCTGACTATATTCGCTAAAGTTACTGTAAATGGTCATTTTAACTTTTTTCCCCCGGAGCAACCACACGGGGTGGGGGAGTGTCGGGGAACAACTCCCTAATTTATTAAATAAAGTTGAAAGGGTACAGAATTAAAAGAAAAGGTACAAGGAAAAGAGGGTCATTTTAACTATTTTTTTCATATATTTTTTTCTTTATTTTATTAATAAAATGTATTTTAAATTATTATTTTTCACAAATCAGCAGAATCAGCCAATATAGCAACATCAGCCAGAGCTTTATAAATTTCATCTGAATACAGTCGATTTTACTTTACGAGCGGGCTCTTAGAGTTTTACATATCTACCGTAATTAATTCAATCAACTAAATTCGTTGAAATTGTTAAATTATGGAAAATTTATACTCCCTCCGTCCCTCAATACTTTGTCATGTTTGACCGACACGGAAAATAATAAAGTAAAATCGGTGTGATCGAGATATGTGCAGAGGAGAGAGAAATAAGAAGAACCACAAATTCATTGATTAAAAGGAAAAGTGACAAAAGTTTTGGGACATCCAAAAAAAGAAAATATGACAAAGTTATAAGAGACTAAGGGAGTAGTATTTCTGTCCCAATTTTTTTTGTCATTTTAAGACTTTGATCAATCATATATTTCTATTGGAAGTTATATATAATATAGTTGAAAGTACTTTCATAAAAGTATAAAATTTATAAATTCCGTAATATTATACTAATCAAAATCATAATCCAAATTTTAGAAAATGACAAAGTTTGTTGGGATGGAGGTAGTATTTCAAATATACTGTATTTTATTAATAAAATAAAAAATATATTAAATGAAAATAGTTAAAATGGACTTATACAGCAACATCATCAAATTGATATAGAATATAAGTCCAACTGATGGAGTATATGGCTCAGGAACCCCCGGCCCACATACTTCCACTACTACAATCAGGCCCAACAAGTCCAAATGGGTCAAGCCCAACGAACAGGACTCCAGGCAGCTCATAATACACAAGGCGTGCCTTCGGCCCCATGCCCGTAGGCTTGGCATTCATGAAACGAAGTCAATAAACATCACAGGAGAACAAGGCTTGAAAACCAAGCCTTCGGCACATACAGCCTCCGGCACATAATGCCCCGGTATGTGGACCTCTCGGCACATACAGCCGAAGGCGCTCTTCTCGACAAGATCCGCTCTCCCACATACGTTGAATCACCGCGTCAAGTACAACGTCACATCCAACCACCGCATTTAATGTGGTTCACATGCGAGTGTCGATGTCACCCCGAATGAGGAGACCCTCGGTCGTCAGATGTTTGACATGTGTCCCTGCATAGCATTTATGGCTACTATAAATAGCAGCCACTTTCCATTGTAATCAACACAACTTTCCTATTCGAATACACCCTCTCTCTTTTACTTATTGCTCTGACTTCTCTCTAGGTTATTCCCCGAAATAACCCCTCGGATAAGCTACCTCCGGGTACACTATTCATCACCAACATTACTTATTTTGATTATTACAAAGTTTTAAAGCATGAAATCAAAACATAGACGTTTTAGAGGATTCAATAGATTATTAGTACTCCCTCCGTCCCGCTAACAATGGGACAAGAGAGAGTGGCACGCAAATCAATAAAAAGTGGTTTATGTGGTTGATATTGAATTGATAAAGTAAGAATGGTTTAGAGCCACACAAACTTTGCCAAATTTGGTATGGGATAATCTTAGTGGGACGGATCGATAAAGTAAAACGGGACAATCATAGCGGGACAGAGGTAGTATTATATAGTAATACTAGATGAAGCACGCGTGTGATGCATGGAATGTTGGAAAAATGTGTTAAAAATTGCATTAAATGGTCATTTTGGGGCAATTATTTGAGTGGGGTCCACTTCCGATTTGGGTCGGGTCAAAGTGGTTTCGGATTGTCCTTGTTAAGGGCTACAATTCGATATATGGTACGCTCAAAACGGATAACGGTTGAATGAGAAATTGATTCTCGAAGTTCACTCGTTGAAATGGAAAAACTGGGAAAAAATGATGAGTTTCTAGTGTGTTTTATCCCACACCGAAAAACTCAAGGGATTTTCACCCCCTTATAAAGGGAAGCCTCTTTTAAGGAGTTAAGATTCCTAAAGGGAAAGGCTCTCTCTTACGCGCAGGGGGGGTGCCGATCAAATCCCGAAACGGAGAAGAAAAACCGCGACTCGTGTGCGCGGGTGACCTGCGGACACGAATGCCGTCCAAAAATCTATCTCACTCGTGTGCGCGGGCGACCTGCGAGGGGAGTTCTGTTGGCTTCGGACAGAAACCCTCCGAGGGGAGTTCTGTTGGCTTCGGACAGAAACCCTCCGAGGGGTGTTCTGTTGGCTTCGGACAGAACCCCTCCAAGGGGTGTTCTGTTGGGGTCTTCTGCCGCGCATTTCTTCCGTTACAACAATTAATGCCCAACGTTCTTCTCTTTTAATGCTGCGTTAAATGGACAGTTTATGGACGATTCAATGCCCAACGGACTGGTCATTGATGTCCAACGTTCAGGTCCATTAACACCCCATTTAACACACAACAAATCCTCCTATAAATAGCTGACAGGTGCTTTGCAACAAACACACGGTTTGACAACGCACAACACTTTCCTCACGTTTTCTTGAGCTAAAAACTCTTCCAGCTACTCCCAAAATTCCTTCTGTGTTCATACTTGGTTCTCGTTCGCTGGAACTCTTGTTTGTGTGCTCAAACATTAGTTCGTAGTCATCGTATCCTGGGAAACGATTGTTGCAACGCTCCTAGCACCGTGGGAGGCAACAAATACGTTTTAAGGAAATCGTGCGTAGCACGAGCTTTGGCTAATTCTGCTTCATCTCCTTTCTTGTTTTTCTCTTGTCATTTTATTTAATTAATTTATTTTAATTAATTTTCTTTAGTTTCCGAAACACACCCAACAATAATCCCCCACATGAATTAAAATTGATTTTCGAGACTTAAAAGACACGAAGATAGGAGGACACGTTGTGTTCACCGGATGATCCTTGCATACGGAGAGGTAGGTTTTATCCTTTGAACCTTCCGTTGTAAAGACACGTTTATTTACTGGCTGTCTAGTAGACTCGATGTCCTTGAACTATACTGCCGTCGTGTAAACATTGACATATCTTTACACAAGAACCTTCCAACTTTGTTCCGTTCTCATGGGTGTGCCCGTTTTGGCCATGGGTCACCGTCCTGGTTCTGCAAGAGTTTCTAAAGAACTGAGCCTTTACAGTTCTCCTTCGAAGCGGCCCTCTTCTCTCTCACATAGGTGATTCTTTCACGAGTATCCCGCATACTCTTCCAATGTTATCGAGTAGATCAACATTTTAGAATCATTAAAGCAAACGTTTTTGCTAACCTCGTGCGGGAGTCACTGTTTTAACGAGGAGTGGGTAGGAGTCCGGGACCCCCACAGTGACCATCCTTCGCTCTATAATTTAGTTGTCCCTTTTGAACCTAGGACCAACTAGGTTGGGTATCCACTATAGAACTTTTCAATTCACGGGCTTTAGTCCCATTCCTCGTGACAACTTCTCCAACAATTCTCTATCCAATGCCTTGATTAGCGGATCCGCTATGTTATCCTTTGACTTCACGTAGTCAACAGTGATAACACCCGTTTTGAGGAGTTGTTTAATGGTGTTATGTCTACGACGAACGTGTCTAGACTTACCATTGTAGAGATTGCTCTGTGCCCTTCCAATTGCCGCTTGACAATCGCAATGTATTCATATTGGAGGGACAGGCTTCTCCCAACTTGGAATATCCTCGAGAAAATGGCGTAGCCATTCAGCCTCTTCAGTGCACTTATCCAAGGCTATTAGCTCAGATTCCATCGTGGATCTAGCTATTAACGTTTGTTTCGAGGATTTCCACGACACGGTTGCACCTCCCAAAGTGAAAACATATCCACTTGTGGACTTAGAGTCCTTTATGTCGGATATTCAACTAGCGTCGCTATACCCTTCAAGTACAGCTGGATATCTTCCATAGTGCAGTCCAAGGTTTTGGGTTTTACGTAAATACCTCAAAACCCGTATTATTGCCTTCCAGTGTTCATCACCGGGGTTGCTAGTATATCTACTTAGCTTACTAACCACAAAGGCAATATCAGGCCTGGTACAACTCATTAGATACATCAAACTTCCAATAATCCTAGCGTATTCTACTTGAGAAATACACTCCACGATTTTTGGTAAGATGAGTGTTTTTATCTAATGGCGTCCTTGCCTCTTGATAATCATCCTTATTAAATTTAGTAAGGATTTTATCAACGTAATGGGATTGGCTTAGCGTTAGACCGTCAGGTCCTCTAATTATTTTAATCCCAAGGATTAAATCGACCAGCCCCATATCCTTCATGTCAAATTTAGAATTTAACATGCTTTTGGTAGAATTAATCATTAGATTATTGCTACCCACGATGAGTATATCATCCACGTATAAACATAAAATGACATAGCCGTCTACCGTGCTTTTCACATAGACGCATTTGTCACTTTCGTTTATTTTAAACCCATTAATTAACATTGCATGATCGAACTTTTCGTGCCACTGTTTAGGGGCTTGTTTCAATTCATACAATGATTTAATTAATTTACAAACCTTCTTTTCTTGGCTTGGAACACGAAAACCCTCGGGTTGTTCCATATAGATTTCTTCGTCTATATCGCTATTTAGAAAAGCGGTTTTTACGTCCATTTGATGAACTTCCAAATTCCGCAAAGCGGCAATCGCTAGTATCATCCTAATGGAATTTATTCTCGTCACGGGAGAATACGTGTCAAAGTAATCATGGCCCTCGCGTTGCTTGTATCCCTTGATTACAAGTCTGGCCTTATACTTATCAATGGAACCGTCTGGTTTCATTTTACGTTTAAAAATCCACTTGGATCCCAAAGGTTTACATCCCGGAGGGAGATCAACCAATTCCCACGTGTGATTTTTTAGGATAGAGTCCACCTCACTTTTGATGGCTTCTTTCCACATAGGACCTTCAGTAGACGTCACGGCTTCCGTATAAGTCCGTGGCTCATTTTCTACCAAACATGTTAGAAAATCCGGTTCATTTTCTACCATACATGTTAGAATATCCGAGTCAAATTCTACCAAGTAGGTGAGAAAATCCGATCCGAAGGATTTTTCAATTCTAGCACGTTTGCTACGTCTGGGTTCGGGTTCTTCTCCGGATCCCTCGCTAGTATTTTCCATAGCTACGTCAAATGTTCGTTTTGACGTGCTAGGCCCATCGTTGGACTTGCATGGAAATACATCTTCAAAGAATGAGGCATTCCTTGATTCAATTATTGTGTTTTTATGTACATCCGGATTATTCGAATCGTACACTAAAAACCGATAAGCACTACTATTTTGTGCATATCCAATAAAAATACAGTCCACCGTTTTTGGACCTATTTTTATTTTCTTAGGTGTTGGTACAAGCACCTTAGCAAGACACCCCCACACTTTTAAATATTGATAGGAAGGCCGTCTGCCTTTCCACAACTCGTACGGAGTTTTATCATATTTTTTCCGGGGAACCTTATTTAAAAGGTAATTGCTTGTCAAGATTGCTTCGCCCCACATATTTTGTGGCAAGCCCGAACTTACTAGCATCGCGTTCATCATATCTTTCAATGTGCGATTCTTTCGTTCGGCAACACCGTTTGATTGAGGTGAATAGGGTGCGGTACGTTCGTGTACTATACCCACCCTAGCGCAAAAGTCACCAATTGGTGCTTCATACTCACCACTTCATTCTTAATAAATAAACGTAGCTATAGCGAGTGCTATCATTGATAAAGGTAATAAAATATTTATTACCGCCGCGTGTTTGTATTGATTTAAAATCACAAACGTCACTATGAATTAATTCAAGTGGTTCCGTTTTTCTTTCAACCGATTTGAAAGACGTTTTCGTTAGTTTTGCCTCTACACAAACTCCACAATTGTGCTTCACATCAATTGTGAATTTAGGAATGTGCTCCATGTTAATTAATCTACGTATAGAATTAAAATTAACATGTCCTAGTCTACCATGCCACACATTGGAAGACTCAAGCAAGTAAGCAGAAGGGATTTTATTATTATTAATAATAATAGTCGTTACATTGAGCTTAAACAGCCCGTCACATGCATACCCCTTGCCCAAATACATTCCCGACTTAGACAAAACCAGTTTGTCCGACTCAAAAACCATGCGAAAGCCATGTTTGTTCAACAACGAACCGGAAATCAGGTTTTTGCGTATTTCCGGAACGAACAAAACTTGGTTTAGAGTCAGCTCCTTGCCCGAAGTCATCTTTAGGACCACTTTGCCCACACCTTCAACCGCGGAATGAGCCGAGTTACCCATCCACACTTTCTCACCATTTGATGGCTCAAAAGTTGTGAATAACTCCCGGTTTGAGCAAATGTGCCGGGTTGCACCGGTGTCCACAAACCACTCCTTGGAATTGGATCCAACGAGGTTGACTTCTGTAACCACAGCCGCTAGGATGATGTCTTCATCCTTTTGCCCACCTTGCACCAAATTGACTTGAGAGTCTTTCTTCTTCCGAGGTGCCTTGCAATCCGATGACTTGTGTCCATTCTTGTTGCAATTGAAGCATTTTCCATTGAACTTCGTCTTGGAAACGCCTCCCTTGGGACCGAGCTTGCTCTTCCCATTATTTTTATTTTTGGAGCCTTTAGCATGCTCCACCACGTTGGCCTTGGCGCCATGAACAATTGGGAGTTTCCCATCGTTCTTCCGGTTATCCTCTTCAATCCGCAGACGGAGGATCAATTGCTCCAAGTTCATTTCCTTTCGCTTGTGCTTAAGGTAGTTCTTGAAATCCTTCCAAGTCGGCGGCAATAAATGAATAATTGACGCCACTTGGAATGACTCACTAACCGTCATTCCTTCATCTCGAATTTCGTTGAAGATCATTTGCATCTCCTCAACTTGACTCAAGACCGTCTTCGAATCCACCATTTTAAAATCAAGGAATCGACCAACAACAAATTTCTTTGCGCCGACATCCTCGCTTTTATATTTGTGGTCCAAAGCATTCCATAGCTCCTTAGTCGTAGTTAATTTGCTATAAACGTCGTACAAAGCATCATGCAGCCCGTTCAACACGTAGTTTCGGCAAAGGAAGTCAGAATGCTTCCAAGCTTCAACCGCGTTGAAAGATTGCGCATCCACCTCACCCCCGGTTGCTACCGGCGCATCTTCGGTCAAGAATCTAGCAAGACCGAGAGTAGTGAGGTAAAATAGCATCTTTTGCTGCCACCTCTTGAAGTTTAACCCGTTGAATTTCTCGGGTTTCTCCACAGAGTTGCTTGGCACGGTCACCATAGGGATAGCCCTTTGGTTGGCCAAAGCAGATGCACCGCGTTGTGAACTATTGTTCACCGGTGCTCCGCTTTCAGAGTGATTGTCGTTCAGAACATTCTGCCCAACACCAATCTCGTTTTCTTGAGAAGTCATTTTCGTTCTTTAACGATTTTCCGAAAACACAAAAATTAAGTTCGTTCACCAAAGTGACAAACTACGTTTTTAGATTGTTTACCGCAGTACAACAACCAAGGCAAATACGTTTTAAGATTGTATCCGTATGATACAAGCTCAACAACTACGTTTTAAGATTGTTGGGTGTGTTTCGGAAACTAAAGAAAATTAATTAAAATAAATTAATTAAATAAAATGACTAGAGAAAAACAAGAAAGGAGATGAAGCAGAATTAGCCAAAGCTCGTGCTACGCACGATTTCCTTAAAACGTATTTGTTGCCTCCCACGGTGCTAGGAGCGTTGCAACAATCGTTTCCCAGGATACGATGACTACGAACTAATGTTTGAGCACACAAACAAGAGTTCCAGCGAACGAGAACCAAGTATGAACACAGAAGGAATTTTGGGAGTAGCTGGAAGAGCTTTTAGCTCAAGAAAACGTGAGGAAAGTGTTGTGCGTTGTCAAACCGTGTGTTTGTTGCAAAGCACCTGCCAGCTATTTATAGGAGGATTTGTTGTGTGTTAAATGGGGTGTTAATGGACCTGAACGTTGGACATCAATGACCAGTCCGTTGGGCATTGAATCGTCCATAAACTGTCCATTTAACGCAGCATTAAAAGAGAAGAACGTTGAGCATTAATTGTTGTAACGGAAGAAATGCGCGGCAGAAGACCCCAACAGAACACCCCTTGGAGGGGTTCTGTCCGAAGCCAAAAGAACACCCCTCGGAGGGTTTCTGTCCGAAGCCAACAGAACTCCCCTCGGAGGGTTTCTGTCCGAAGCCAACAGAACTCCCCTCGGAGGGTTTCTGTCTGAAGCCAACAGAACTCCCCTCGGAGGGTTTCTGTTCGAAGCCAGCAGAACACCCCTTCGAGGGGTTCTGTTCGAGGCCTTCTATCCGGAGCACTTCTGGGAAAAAAATAAACGTTTCGGGAAGAAAACAAAAATTAACCGTATCTCTTGAGAGAGATTTTTGGACGGCATTCGTGTCCGCAGGTCGCCCGCGCACACGAGTCACGGTTTTTCTTCTCCGTTTCGGGATTTGATCGGCACCCCCCCCCCCCCCTGCGCGTAAGAGAGAACCTTTCCCTTTAGGAATCTTAACTCCTTAAAAGAGGCTTCCCTTTATAAGGGGGTGAAAATCCCTTGAGTTTTTCGGTGTGGGATAAAACACACTAGAAACTCATCATTTTTTCCCAGTTTTTCCATTTCACCCGTTATCCGTTTTGAGCGTACCATATATCGAATTGTAGCCCTTAACAAGGACAATCCGAAACCACTTTGACCCGACCCAAATCGGAAGTGGACCTCACTCAAATAATTGCCCCAAAATGACCATTTAATGCAATTTTTAACACATTTTTCCAACATGGAATATATCTAGAATTGAATAATGACTTAGTTATAATTATGTTTTATGACGATACTTAATGTGTAATTTTGTCAAATAAAAAACGATAAAGTTTATGGGTTGTAACTTTTATTAATTATATACGTAGTAGTAGATGTAAAAAATACAAATTGAATCGTAAAAAATTCAAGTAAAATTTAAATAAACGATAAGGTATAACCAATATTCCTACGTGACAATGAAATAACCTGATAGTACAATTATTAGTTGACCTCATGAAACTTTTTTGTTGTATTTCTTGCATATATAATATATGATGTGTTAAGTGCTAACATCATAGGTCGTACAAATCTATGACCGATAATTCGCTAGCAGATGCAGTGATTAGCGGTTGGCAGCAATGAATACTCTCTCTGTAGTTTAAAGATTACTACATATGACTTTAGGTCATTATATGAGGAGGAAAGTAGTAGGGGTAACGAATAATGTAGGAAAAGTAAGAGAACACGTTTTAATGTATGAAAAAGAAGATCAAAAATATAAAAAGTAAGGAAATTCAATATTTTTAATGGAAATCTTAATAAAAAGGAAAATAAAGCAAACTTTTAAATACATTCTAAACAGAAAAGTGTAACAAACTTTAACGTATGGAGAGAGTGTCTGTAAAGAAAGTTCAACATCAAAAAAATTCATGAGACACACTAGTTGTACTATCAAGTTAATTCATTGTCACATAGAGTTATTGTTATATCTTATGGTTTATTTTAATGTTACTTGCATTTTTTTACACGATACAAATTTTCATTTTCTTATAGCTAGTATTATGTAATAATTAATAAAAGTTACAACACATAAACTTTATCACCTTTTTTATTTGAAAAAATTACACATTACATACCATTGTAAAATAGTGTATAATTTTAAATAAGGTATTATTCAAGTCCACATACACGCCGTGCATCGCATGAGTACTTCGTGTATTTTATATTGAAAATGTTACTTACATTGCTAAGGGTTGTGGTATTTACTTTTTAGTGTTTAGGTTTTAATTTGGGGAATTTATATTATCATCAGAAAATAATTGTCTTTGTTTAAAAAGTCAAAGTAGTGTTTCCAAATACGGAGTATGTGTTTTTACTTAAATGGCCTTTTTTTTACTAATATTACTAAAATAATTAAAGAAGACAAAAAGATGACCTCTTTTAAAATGTTCCAAAAATGTGACTAAACATTCATTTATTCCCTTCATTTATTATTGCATTTATTATTGTAATATTCCTTTTAAGTAATTGATTGATAATTAGTCAATGCTTTGTAGCCACCACAACAACCGCCGCCAATCTTGTCGCTCAGCGACAATTACAAGCTTCACGAGTCACTAACTCAGTGACTCTGACACAAACGTAGTCCAGTGACTCCCCCACAAAAGTAGCCTATTGTTTCTTCAGCCTCTCATAGTGACTATGTCGGCCGGAAATTTAACCAATGATCACTGTCGGTAGCCCGCCCAGTGACTCCACCCCTTCCCCAGTTACTTGATGTAATGCCCTTATTTGATCTAACTCGTTGAGTGACTACCAAGCACACAGTGACTACCACAGTCCGCAAGTGCCGCCTCCTCGACCAGTGACCACCAACCACCCCACCCCACCCCACCCCCCGCCACATTTCCCAGTCACTATCCCATTCCCAACCACTGCCCCAAAGCCCTACCTCTGCTGCATCGCCTACCCCCAGGCCGCCACAATACTTGCCCAGTAACCGCTGATCCTACCCCGGACAGCCACCACTATCCCCTTTCGCACCCCGGCCCCCTTCCCTACCCTGCCCGTAGTCCGGCCACTGCCCATCCCCAATCTGTAGCCCAGATTCCCCTGCACTCCCCCACGCAAACATACCACAGATCCTCTACCCCCTGGCCTCGATCTATAATCGTTGCCATCTCGTAGCCTCTGCCAATAGATAGATCTAGCGAGGATGATGATTGAAATAATAGTAAAAATCGACTACGACATCAACAATCAAAGAGGATGAATTGTGTTGTGTGTTGGTGAGATGTTGCAGTCTTCGATAGCTACTGTTTGCGGGAAAGAAATGAGTAGAAGAAGAAGGCTTGAAGATGACGACGAGTGGATCCGGCGTGGAGGTAGGTGGCGGACGAGTGGGCGACGACGTTGGTTGTTGATTTGGGGTACGATGCCGATGTTGGAGTGATAGCAATTGGCCGGCAAGAGGGAGAGCGGCTGCAGGCTAACGAAGTTGTGAAAATCTTTAATTTAGAAAGGATGTGCGGTAGCAAGGCATTACCGGCGGAATTGGAACACCTCCTGTTGTCCGTGATGAGGAAGTTTGGGCAGCTCTTTTTGATCGCTAGATTAAAGAGGTATTTACCTAAATAGGAGTAAATCAATTTTTAATTGACAAAATAGGACTATAGTCTAAAAATTCCTCAAATAAGAGTTAATATTTGTAGTTAGACATAAACACCCCTGGAGCTTGGAAAACAGACTGCCGCTAACGGAACTCAAACCGCCGTCAGTCGCCGGTCGCTGATGTTGCCGGTCACCGCTGCCTCAAAATAGGATGCCTCCTCTACGGATCTGGCAGCTGCCGATACAGATCTGGCCGTTTTTTGAGCAGATCTGGCCATTTTTTGTGCAGATCTGGCTATCTCCGTCGTAGATCTAACCAGATCTGGTCGTCGCCAGCCGCTAGCCTTGCAAATCCGACTGCCGTTGTTGAATGTCCGGTTGCCACCACTGCAGGTCCAGCCAACCCCGCCGCTAATGCCAACATTGTTTTCTGAATGCCAAAATAAATCATGAATGCAATTTTAATGGCATTTTCAAAAGAAATTACGAAACTTTTTTAAGTGTAAGAATGCCATTTTGATGGCATTTTCAGGTAAAATTTGGCAATTTGAAGTACCATAGGAGAAAATCTCAAGCAAATGGCAACCTCTTCCGTCGCCTATGCCGCCTCACAGAACTGTCATAGTCGATGACCATAAAAAATGCCATATTTTTTCTAAGAATGCCACTTTATATCAAAAGTGTACTCCCTCACTGCTCGCCGCTGTGCCGCTCTCTGCCGCCGCTCGCCGCACCAGAAGACCTCGTTGTTGCAGATTTCCAATCGAAGAAGATGAGAGGAGAAGAAACCTCACCATCTTGCAATATGAGCAGATTGGAAAAGATGAGTGGTGTGGGGGGAGAGTTTTAGAATTGGAGAAGAGAACTTAACCTACCAGGCAAGAAGAGATGTTAGAATCGATGATGCGTTGAAAAGGGAAAGGTCTGGGCGGAGGAGAAATATGCACGTAGGAGGGTAATTTTGGAATAATTGTCCTATTTAGGGGATAAAATTTATGTACTCCTATTTCAGAATTTGAACACTAATTTAGTCCTACGGGAGGCAATAAACTCTAGATTAAATCTAGTAACAGTCAATAATTAATTGAGGTCACTTTTTTGGAAAAAAGGAAAAGAGTGATACTTTTGGAACTCAAAAGTCTAATAATAATATAGAGGGCATTTTTTCTGCTTAAATTACACACTAATGATTGTACTATCAAGTTATACTTATTTCATTGTCACATAGAGTTATTGTTATACCTTATCTTTTATTTTAATAGTAATGGATGTTTAAGATAAAACATCCTTACTATTTTGGATTTCATCTTATCCTTTTATAAAAATAAAGATTATAAGAAATATTGTTGATAATTGATACTATTATAATTGTTAAACGGTGACTAAATTATTGGGAAATTGCTTTAAATAGAATTAAACATATTTTGGAATTTCAAGATAGGAGTGCTTTCAATGTCCTTCTTCCCGAAATAGGAGTTGCTATTGTCATGATTAATTGAAAAATATTATCATTAATGGCAGTAAATATTGTAATGTCAATGCCTAATATTGTAACTAATTTGATAGTACTGAGTCGAAGATGATAGTAAATACTCCTACTTTCGAAAGAATAACATAGCAATCTTATTCTGAAATTTCAAAACATGATTAGTCCTATTTTGGGAATTTTCTCTTAAATTGTATTCCCTTCGTCTCACTCAGTTTTGTCATCTTTTCTTTTTTGTTTGTTTCAAAAACTTTGTAACTTTCCTTTTAAACAATGAAGTTATGGTTCAATTTGCTTCTCTCTCATGTGCATAGACCTCAATCTCCGAACTTTTACTTTCTTATTTTTCACATATTTTGAAGTTGGCAAAGTACACTGGAACATAGGTTATATTATCTCCGTCCCATAAAATTTTTTCAACTTACCTTTTTGGGATGTCCTAAAAAATTCTTCCCAATTCCCTTTTTGAAAACTTTGTATGGCTAACATTCATTTAGTTTTTCTTTACTCAATTACAGTCATAGATTTCCACTTTATTTTCACTTTCTTAACTTCCTATCCAAGTCAAATCGGGAATAATTTTATGGGACGGAGGAGGTAAATTTTAGTGGATGCATACAATGTGGATATGTGGCATGAGAGAGACAGAAACAAAAGAATATGTTAATGTCATTTCTCTCTCATTCTTTCAACGGTCTTATTAGTTTTTGGTAAATTTTTCTCAAGAATATAATGTCTACATATGGACATTATGTTTGACATTGTTGAGAAAAACTCACTAAAAAGTTAATTAGTAAACTTGAGATATAATCATATGTAATTTAACTTTACTTTAAGCGTGAATTTTCTAGTCAATATTTGTAGTCACTTTTTAAAATTTTGTTATATAAATATTATTAACATATAGAGAGGGTTAAAAACCAAAATCCTACATGGGAGGATAATTTGTCACTGGGTTAGAATTTTGACATTTTTATTTTTTGTGATTGAATTGGCCCAACACCAACCTTTGGATCTAGGATACAGCTGCTACAGAACCCGCACGGGTAGCTCAGTTGGTCGAGTGGTGGGAGATTTGGAACAATGGACCAAGGTTCGAATCCCCGCAGCGACTGGGTGGAGGTCACAGAACCTGAAATAAGGTTGGGCCTCTGGTGCGCACGGGTGTATGGGCCTACTGCCATTCTGCTGACTGAGTCACCGTGACTAACCTCCCCACCATCCTGTCGGGTCGGGGTGGGGGGCTCCTGGGGTGGGAGATTCCACCTTTTGAAACAAAGGATACAGCTGCTACAATAATAAGTGTTTAAAAGAAATATAAAAACTGATATACTCACTCAATAACTCTAGTTGTATTAGTGCAGTAAATGCGATTACAGAGAAATGGCCGAACGAGAGTTACGGTCCACAATCTAATACAAAAGCTAGAATGCAATATGAGCTAGTGAGTAAACTAATGTTAACCTCTTCCAATAAAATAAATGTTGCTATTTATACTAGATGTGGGTAGGTGGGGGTATGGGGTGATCCAATATGATTGGTTATTTTCCATGTCATTTGTGCACTCATGCTCCTACTTGTGATCTCCATACTTTAGCATTAAATGCAGTCTGCCACTTGCACGAATCCCCGATCGACACTGGGACCCGCTGAACTATAAGTCCAGAATAGAAGTACACTGATTATCCAAGTGTGGATAACATCCCGTTCGGGATGCGCCGAACGGGTGTCTTCTTTAGTCGCCCCAAATCCTATTCGGGACCTCCTTGCTCCACCTTGGGCTTGGCCTCGCTCTTGGGCCTTAGGGATATTTTGAGCCGGTACATTGGGCCGGACCCTAATATCCCAACAATTATATTATTATATTATTATATATATCCATATATATATATATATAATAAGAGTTATTGAGTATACACATGTGTATGAACTAAAGTAATACGTAGTATTATAATTCTAGATTTAATAAAAGGAGACCAATAAACTACGTATTATAATACCATGTTACTTTATTATATATATAACTAGAGTATATTTTTAGGGTTATTGAGTGAGTATATCAGTTTTTATATTTCTTTTAAACACTTATTACTAGAGGAAAAACATTGTAACATTATTTCATGAGTATTCAATAACTCTATAACTTTATAATAAATCTAGTATAATAAAAGAAATATAAAAACTGATATACTCACTCAATAATTCTAGTTTTTATAAATTTAGATCCATCTTTTTTTTTGTTCTTTAAGTAAGTTTTAGAGGAAAGACATTGTAACATTATTTGATGAGTATTCAATTGATTTTAGTATAAGTATTTAGATTGAGTTTTTTTGTTTTTATATTAATGTGGAGTCTCGATTTTACATTTGGAACCCGGACTTCCAAATTCATTAGACGGCCCTGAATCAAAAGTTATGTGTTTGATAAAAAGTTGGCAGGCTGATAAGCTGAAAATATAAGTTACCAAACTTGCTCTCAATAAGAAAAAATTCTGTAAGTATTGGTAAAATATAGATAAATTGTACAAATAAGAACATTCCTGTTTGGTTCATAACATATGAGTACATGACTCATTTGCTCCTAATTGAGGAAATTTTAAGTTTCAATATAAGCAAATATTTCAATTTTAAATTGGAGTGATTTGTTACTCCGTATTAAATTACCATGCCGCATAAAATTTTGTCAACTTTATTTAAATTATTTAATCACTACAAAAAAAACACTGTTGTTGAGGGTAAGTCCCGCAGATCTGAAAGCCCAACACGAACTTTGGATATATCAGGAATGGCCCAGAATCAAAGTGTATAAGAAAATATAAGATCTGAACTAACTAAAACTCGAAAGCCCACTTGTATTAATTAACCAATCTGATTACAAGGGATTTCCCGATCGGTAAGTCGGAAACTATGCTTTAATACAAGAAATAAGAGCAAATGATGCTATTCTAGAGCTTGAGTATTGAAATGATAACCCTTACAATGACTTGAAACCTTCTATTTATAATAATGAAGAGCATGAGCTGCCTCTTGCTGATTGGCCGTTGTTCCACCGACTTGGTCATCCATGTTTCCACTTGCTGATGGCATAGTCTGGCATTAATTGCACCTGGCCACTTGCTGGTTGGCCGTTGCTCGAACGGGATGTTGGGCTGCACTGAAGATGCTATCAAATTGGCACAAGTATGATATATAGCCCGAACCTCGTTCGGTATGTCTTCTTACTGGGCCAATCTTTATTTGGGCCGAACTCCGTTCGGTATGTCTCCTTACTGGATCTTTTCATCATAGAGTGATGGGCCTGTTACTTGGGCCGGATATCTTGGGCCTTCCCGATCTGGGTATTGGGCATCTAGGTCAATATCCCAACAACTGTATTTCCTTTTAAAGTACTCCGTAATCAATACTACATTCGTTCTAACTAAGTGTAACATGTTGAATTTTATACTTTTTATTAATGTATTAATTAAAAAAATAAAAATATATTGTTAAATGTATCTCATAGTAAATTATCAAAATCAGAACTTTTTATTTTTTTACTGTTTAAGAGTTAAATATACTAAGGACATACTTATTCAATTCATGAGTTTATTTGGAGATCACTTTGACGATCAGGGGGATCTTTTTGGAGATCATGGTTGAAGAGATGAGACTATTTTGAAAGATTATTTAGGAAATGAAAGCTGGTATTGAATCTTTAATTATTCAAGATTATTTCCAACTTTCAATAAATACTAGGGGTGGGCACGGGTCGGGTCGGGGCGAGTAATGCAAAATATAATGGAACCACCAGTTCCATTACATGGGTCGGTCCGATCCGGTCCGGGTATTGCAATTCTCAAAATAGGAACCGGACCTTACCCGGCCCGTTTGAAACGGGTAGGTCCGGTTCGGATTTTTCGGTTCTTGTTTCCATGCCCAAACTATTATATTTTTAGTAGAAAGATCCATGTGTTCTGTATCTTAAAATTCAAAATTGACATACAAAAAAATCCGGATAAGGGTATATATGAAATGTTGAATAGTTCAATGTAAGACAGAAATTTGAGTTCACTTTAATGTCTTACCAACCTAGTTCTCAGTATATTGTAAGATGACTGCACCGCTAAGATTGTCTCATTTTACCTTTTCGGGGAATCCCACTAAGATTGTCTCATACCAAATTTGGCAAAGTTTGTGTGACTCTAAATCATTTTTACTTTATTCTTACTTTATCAACTTAATATCAACCACACAAACTCACTTTTCTTAATAATCGTGTCACGTTCTCTTGTCCCAATCTTAGTGGGACGGAGGTAGTATCATGTTTCTATCGATCACCAAGGAAAACAAGTAGTATAGTATAAACTATAGTCATCTTCTAAAGTAGACATAGGTCACTAAACTCCGATTCCCTAACGTTTCTACTTTATATATGGACTAGACGAAATACCCGTGCGATGCACGAGATAAATCTAGAGTCGAGCAAAATTGTCTAAGAGTTTTATTCTGTTATCATAATATGCATAAATTTTGTAGCTCAATATAATATAATGTCTTAGCTCTTTAATAAGTGCAACACTCCACTCTTCAATTATCAGCACAACTTTGACTATTAGTATATTTTTTCTCTATTAGTAACAAATTAAAAATTTAAAAATTGTGATTTTGAAAATTTACGATGAAAAAAATTTAACAATTTTTAAAATATTTTATTAATAAATTAATAAATAAAACGTAGTCAAAATAAACATAGTCAAAATAGAACATGTGCAAATGTAGAAATCAACATGTTGCACTTGAATAGAGACGATATGAAGAAACCATAGACCATAATATTATGAAATTTTATCAATTCAGGACCCGAAATAATATTATTATTTATGGAAATTCACATAATAAGAGCGAACATAATGTATATTTCAATGTAGGACACAATGTTTTCTTCCCTATATAGGAGAAATATGTTAATGTCATCCTAAAGTTTTATTATCATATTTTGGCATTATCATTTTTTTTAAATTACTTTTCAAGCATGTCTCTATTATTTTGTAGTTTCAAAACATTTTTAATCCAATAATTTCTTTATTAATTATGGAAACCTAGTATGTATGAAAAATGAAAATGTAGAATTTTTTAATCACTGCATATATAATTTTTCAGTGATTGGTGTATTGTCCTTTTTTATATATATTTCGCCCACAAATTATATCAATCAATCATGTAATTCTTATTAACTAATTAATAAATAGTAATAAGTTCCATTTATTTTGCAATGACTTGAATTTGGTGAAAAAGTTGCAATTTATCCAATTAGATTGTACGTTTCAATGCTCTTCATAATATATTTTGACCGAATACATACTTAATCCATGTATGTATACTATATGTGTAAACGTGTGGTTATATTAGACGGTCTACTAAAATTTAATATATGTGTGTGTGTGTGTGTGTGTGTGTGTGTGTGTATATATATATATATATATATATATATATATATATATATATATATATATATATATATATATATATATATATATATATATTCTGGAAACAATAAAACACATATAGGCTTATGTGTACAATAAATTAATAATTTTTCTATAGGGGAATTCCTCAAATAGGAGTAAAACATAGGAAAAATGTAAAAATATGAGTATCATGTTTTGAATATGAGTAACATTAGTGTTTGGACAAATATACCCCTACCCAAGCCCCAAATCTCAACCACTTTCATTAATAATTAAAGCATAAAAGAAATAACATTAATTAACTTATAATAAAATTGTAAAAAAAATAAAAACATGAAAATGTATAATAAATAAAAATATATTCCATATTAAATAAAATTAATAAAAGTAAAAAAATATTAAATATAAAACTTAAAAAATGATATAAATATTAAAAAATATATAGACCTCTACCGCAACCTCAACAACCTCCCAGGTCCCAGCACCACCAGCTCCGACCACCAGAAAAATGCCAGCATTTATTAAAAATGTCATCATGATGGCAGTTCTCGAGAAAATTTGACATTTTCAAAGAGTGAAAATGTCATATGTATGGCATTTTATCTATTTTTCATTTGTTTTTAATTTTTTTATTTTTTTTTTAAATATTTTTTAAAAATATTTTAGAATTTTTTATATTTTAACATGATCAAATAAGTCCTATTTTAGAATAAATTAGGTTAGGGGTAAACAATTTCTCTTTTTATATGTGTGTTGGGGATGTGAAAAAATGGCAGCCTACTTTCGACCTTACTATCCATACAATATAATATTATAATGTAACATTTCCTTTCCAATAATGTTGATTTTGCCTTATATATTCAATTTAACCACACATAATATGTTTTATAATGAATTAATGGGCAAATACAACTTTAGTGGGTGTGCCATTTTTTTCTAAAGATTATTTATAGAAAATGTAATATAAGATTTACAAAAAAACTATGAAGTGCCAAATCAAGTATTGTTTTTTAAATAGTATATATATTTCTAAATGGTATCCTAAAGTGGATGTTGATTTCCATTCGAAATTGACTTGTCCATTGTCAATTTGAGTTTCATTCATGTTAAGCTCTTTTGGATGCAATATTCATTTTCTTACTTGGTATAATATAATGACTATTGAAAACAACTCGATTAAGGGAGTATTTTTTAAACATAACACTAATGTTCATTTTTACTCCTCAATTGACAGGAATTTTGAAACAAAAAGCGACACCAACTTTTGTACTTTGTATTTTATTATAATGATAATAATGTTCGGAGTATATGTTTATTTATGGACTCTTTATTCTCACATGAAATGAGATAATAATATGTATATTAGTAACTTGAAAAAAATTAACAATTAAAAAATAAGAACATGAACCATGAAAGCTAAGTAAATTTTTATGGGAGTCTCCCAAAAATAATCCACCAATAAACACTTTAGATAATAATATTTCAAAACAACGTAACCAATTAAACAATTGTTCTAATAATTTCCATTTAAAATTTTAGAATATGTTTTACTATATCTAACTATATGTTGATGGATGAGCTTTAGGAGACTATTGAATCTAATAATCTCTTTCAAAGTGAGAATAGATATATTTTTTTAAATGAAATATATATTGTAGAAAGGATTCTACCATCTGAAGGATAATTTCATACTTTTTTTATCAATGATAATTTGGTATTTAAAAAACTTACTTAGAACTTAGTGAAAAAAATCACCAGTATTACTCCTGAAAAAATGGACAAAAATGAGACTTTGTAACTTTTAGCACAGTAACTACAATTGTGTTAAAAGTTACTATGATGTGGTGACTATAATGTAAATTTTAAATACAAATATAGTCACTAAAAGTTACCAAATGACATTTTTATCAATTAGTTTTTATTAGTAATATTTTAGGAAAAAGCTCTAGAAGTTGTGTAACTCTCGTTTAAAAGATATGGAGAAAGATTATATTTTTGATATTGTAGGAGTCTATGTGATAATACAGAAAACCTCAAGGGAAGTCAATGAATTTTTTGACCTTTATTATTGTTTTATGATTTATGATTAGTAAATGTAATTATTAATATTATTAGAGGTTTTTTCTAAAATATTACTGAATGATTCTTTTTTACAAAAATATGACTAATAATTACTACAATATATTCTCATAGTCATTTAAGTGTAAATATTAAACATATGTTACTATATATGACTAAGTTGATACTATAGTCACTGCACTTAGGATTTTTTTAATTAGACTTAAATTGTATAGGTTGGTCTATTATGATCTTGTCTGTTTAAGTCCGAATTGGTCTGATTTGGTCTGGTAACTATCTAGCCAATGTGTATTTTACTACTGTTGAAGTCAAGTTTGATCTATTATAGTTTCGTCTCACTTGGTCTGCGATTGAAAATAATCATAGTAAAAAGATTCTTAAGATTTCATATTTTTGTAAGCAACATTTATTTTAGTCACATATAATTATTTCATATTATTATAGCTCGAAATAATATTTTTTCAGAATAGTCTAAATAAGAATAATTAATGATAAGAGTATAAAGATTAGTGAGTTAAATATTGTGATTTCTAGAGATGATTTCTATGTCAAGTTCATTTCCCCAAAAAGGTAAGTATTTAATACCTCATATTTTATTCCAAGACTATCTATTGTGGGGCACTTCAAAAAAAAATATTCTTGATAATTGTTATTGCTTGAACTAAAACTATCTATTTATAAAACAAATACGAATTAACCAATTACTTCCTTTTGTATTCCTAAAAGCTATAAAAATAATTACTTATTTATGACTCAAATTAAGATTATTACTTACTAATTTTCTTTCAAAATTTATTTTGTTCCTTGGAATTTTGGTTCACATTCATATATGACACTTGGACTCAATATTCCTTAAATAAAATTAGAATCAAGACAAATGAATATTGGGAATGTATTTAACATGGAAAGTAATTTCATTTTGGAGTCAAAAGTGATAGGCCGATAGCAACTAATTTACTACGGAGTACCTTATACGGTGCATTATATAAACAAAATAAATAAAAATAAAGATATAAATATCATCATCATCATCATTTGTATTGATGTAGTAGTAATTATTCATTAATTTTAATTTGCATAATGTATCAGACGAGCACTTTGTCACGGTGCGTCAAAATAAATTCAATACTAGCACTAATACGTAGTATAAGTGAAGTAGAGTTCGTATCCACAGGGAAAGGAATAATTCTCTTTTTATGAAACTAGTAAATAAAAGGGTTTTTTTGGGATTGAATGATTTAATTTATAAACAAAGATGACCAACCTATATGTGTTTTATTTCAAAGATAAAACAACTTGGCATTGCTACTTTCCACTTGTTGATATATTTTAGTCGATCACTGGGAGAAAGCGGCGAAAACGGTAGCCCTCGGTATCTAGAGCCCTCGGCGCCTAGAGGCCCCCGGGATGAAGAGCCTTCGTCCAATCATCTACGGTTGAAGGCATCTCTTCGATAGAATCTCCCACCCACATGCGCTGGATCAACGTACCAAGTACAAACGTCACATCCAACCACCGCATTTAATGCGGCCACATGCGAGTGCCAGTGTCACCCCGTTGAGGTGACCCCTCGACCGCCAAAATGATGACACGTGTCCCCATCTGGCATTTATTACTGCTATAAATAGCACCCCTTTCCCCATTTGTAATACATGCTCAATACGCTCAATACATTCTCAGCAATACATATTCTCTCTCTTATCTTGCTCTGACTTCTCTCTACTCTCTCCCCGCAATAACCCTTCGGATAGATACCCCCCGGGTACACCATCCATCATTTGGTGCTCTCATTGAGAGCCTCGAACAATCAAGTAAGAAACTCTCCCCTTCAGCTAAAACCACCTACCAAAATGGGAAGAACCACCCGTGCTCAGTCCAAGAACCTTGAGGACAACAACCTGGTCCTCGGTGAAGTCAACGCCGCCAGAGCCTCCAACAAGGCTCTCGAGGGCAGATTCATCACTGAGTTGGAACAGGCTGCTGTTGACCTGCGCCTTCAGCTCTAGCAAAACGCTGCCAATGCCCGCCTTGGCATCGAAACCCGAAGGAGGGACCGGAGCGAAAATCAAGTGAGCCCTCTGGTTCTCACTATCGACGTATAGTTGGCATTCTCTGCCTTCATCCAAACACTCACTCAAAACCCAGGTGCCTTCGGCACTCTGGTTCCCCTTCAACCGCAAATCGGGGAAAACGTTGTTCTTCTCCCACGCCCACCCCCGTTTGTGAACCCTACCCCTCGGGTGGGGAACGACGAAGGGATCGTAGCTCAAGACATTGCATCCCAGGAAGTCCAATCCCGGGACCAACGCGGTGTGGACAAGGAAAGGCCTCGGACCTCAGCCCTCGAGAGGCTCGGAGGGGCGCAAGACCGCCGTGGGGTCCAAGACCGCCTCGCTGGAAAGGCGTCCCAAAGACCCCAAGAGAGTGGGGGATCCGTCTCAAGGGCAGACGAGAGGCGTCCCCTTCGAAACAAAGGTAAAGCACCACTCCATGCCGATGATGCAAGACATCAAATCAATCAGGCCCACTCGGCCCGTGTTCGTTCGTTCGTTCCCAAGGGTATTGGCGGCCCGAATCCCGGAGAAATACCGAGGGCAACTCATCAAGCCCTACGACGGGAAGACTGACCCCCAGGAGCACTACAGTAGATATCAGAATAGCATGATGATGGTGGGGGCGTCGGATGAATATTTGTGTCGCTGGTTCCTTTCCACCTTAGAGGGGCCAACATATGAATGGTTCAACCGATTGTGTAACACCCCGCCCCGTAGGGCCCGAGGTAGTTACTCGACCTCTCTCCGGACCTCTAGTACTGTCCTCACAAACCACCACGAGCCTTTACCGCGCACTTTGTCCTCACTCGTGCGCGCCCTGAGAAACTTCCCAGAGGGTCACCCATCCCAAGACTACTCCCGTGCAAGCACGCTTAACTTTGGAGTTCTTAGCTGATGAGCTCCCTTAAAAGGAGATGCACCTCTGTTGGTATGAGTAGTACTATTAATCTTTTTAAATTAATCTCGGGTGTTACAATCACCCCCACTTAGGAACGCAATGTCCTCATTGCGCCCGTAAACCAATCTCAATCAAATCCGAGAATCCCCCCCCCCCCCCCCCCCCCCCCGCCCGCTAAGTGTCTGCCCGATATCAACGGATCAACACACTGTCGCAGGGTTGCTCTGATACCAACTTGTAACACCCCCAAATTTCCCACCCAAAAACACTTTGAAATAATACTTTATTATTAATTTTATTTGAAAACATCATAGTTGTGCAGCGGAAAATTCAAAGGGAAATAGGGGCGTTACCGCCACACTCGGTTCTAACCTAACCGAGTGCACATGCTAATCACCTCCAAAACAATTTAAGCTCCAAAACAATTATTCACTAAAGATCTTGAAAGTATAAGTTACAATGATTTACTAATTAGGTGTTCTAGCGGAATCTCTCTTGAATCAACATCGTCATCAAATAGATACTCAGGTCTTATCTCCTGCACAAATAAAGTACAAAAAGAAAAGAAAAGCATAGAGACAAAAATTAGCCGTAAATGCTAAGTAAGTCCCACTCAACCCCGTAAAATAATCAGGTTTAGTACATATATACGTCTTTGTAAAACCATTTGGAGGAAAAATCTTTTCAAAACATTCATATCAATCATAAGTAAAACAATATTTATAATAAATTCTCATAACTCAATTCATATGTAAAATAATAATATTCCAAATCATAATAATTCCAATCATTAGAAAATGTAATAAAAATTCTCATAAATATTCCAAAGCATATAACATATACACAACTCCAAATATCAATCTCAAAACTCACTTAAGCACTTTATCAAAATCCTTAAAAACACATAATCAATGTCCACAAATATGTTTTCCAAACCAATATCACAAGTATTTGTACTTTAGAATTTCACAATTAATAAAATGATTAAGTATTTAGTCAACTCTTTAACCCAACTCTTTAAGAGTAAAATACCAAAACATTTGATTTACCTCAAAATAGCTTTATAGCTAATTCTCCTAGTTCATTTAGAAGGGCGGTGCTCAGTCGTTACCTCGATTCTTGAGCCAAGTGATCCGTTGTTTTGTACGGTCACTCCGATCTTCTCTCGGTACCTCATCTCCTCTATTAGAATCTAGACTTCTACCTTAAGTGTGCACACCCCCTAAAGGGATTCCAAGCCCTCCGAGTAGTATGAAGTCTAAGTAGTTCTGACGTCAATGTCTCCCTACTCCAAATGAGATATACTCCCTAAGTTCTAGGTTCAAAGACCCTTAAGAGAATAGGTACTACTACTACTCTAATTAAAAGGGATTTGATGCCCAGTTGTTCGGGGTGGTTACTGAACCCTCCAAAATTCATTTAATTTGTTTCACACCTCTCAATTCAAGTAGTAGTAGTCCTAACCCTCCCTCACCATTAACGGACGTGAAGGTGGCCCGACACCTGCGGATTTCTCCCGCGGTGCCCCAATTATGAAAACCGTCTTTTATCTTGTCTTTTCAAAACTCAATATTTATGTCTTATAGACATTTGTGTTACCATTAAAAATATTAACTTTCCTTAGTTTTCTCAAATTCCAATCAAAAGTTCATATCTTTCAAAATACGCTAAAATTCCCATATATTTTCTCAAAGTCCAATTTACTCACAACACCACCAAAATTATCACCATTAGAAAATCTCCCAAAAATCATATACAATAACTTGTATCAAAATCCAATAATAACAAACCAATATATCAAGTACAAACAACTTCATATAGAATAACATTTACTCAAATTTAATACACACAAATACATTACTCGAATTGTATATTAAAACATTCAAAATAATTACGAGGTAAAAGGTATAAATTTTGGTTGCAATGAAACTTACCTCAAATCGCGATAAGTCCTAACCGAAGCTTCTATATCGATCTTCTCCAAATTCACCTTCTAAGAATATTAAAATTATAAATCAATAAATAATATAAGTCCTAACCGAAGCTACCTCTTACCCAATTTATGGTGTAATCATCCTAAATTCCATAATTCGTATTTATCAATTTGATTCACTTAATTGTTTCAATAATAATCAACTCGTGTATTTTGTTAGTCAATATTGTCCAATTTTATGCCGCCTGAATAATTAGTCTAATTAGCCATTTATTCATTCTTTTCCTTATTAATCCAGCAACCCAAAGTCAATGCTCAGACCAATCAATTAGATAAAATAGGCCCAACCGTAAACACTTAACGTAATACGGAGTATAGAAGATACAGTAGTACAGTTCATACGAGTCGTTTTCTTCTCCAAAGAGTACCTGCGAAAAGATACTCCAGTGGCAGCAGCTTACACAGGGGGGGGGGGGGGGGGTCCGACGCTGGCGTTCACCATGTTTTCTCCAGCTCGGCAATCTCCTCCAGCTCACAGACGTAAATTAAAGAAGCTTCGATACAGACGGTCCGGCGACACAGTAACATGGTCCCTCCTCTTCGGGCGCACGAGCTCCTCTTCTGGCGTTCGTTGTCTCGGCGGTCTGCAACGGTTCTGCGGAGATTATTCTGATTTGAAGACGACGGCGTTGCTTAGGTCGTCCTGCCCTTCCTCTTTCGTTCTCGGCTCTGTTTTGTTTCGCGCAGGCCGTAGGTACCCTGATTCGTCTCTGGCGGTTTCAGTCAGTCTTCTCCGGTGAGCTGTTATGTTGGGCGTCAGCGACGAGCCGACGAGGGTTTTAGGGTTCGAAGGTGTTTCTACACAAGTTTGTAAACTATATATATCAACAGCGACGATTCTAGAATTTCCGTTTCATATGTTACAAATCTTTTCCATTTATTTTCATTACCAATGTTTCCATAATTATACGTAGTACATACGTTTGCCGCTCCTTGCGTTGCTACTGCAGGTAATACGAAATACTACCTTATTACTACATATGAGGTGTTATTACTATCCTCCGTTTCCTATTAAAGACATGCCACATGCGCATATATGTTATAACAATAGTATGTATGTACGTGTTATGTATGTATGTATATGAGGTGTTATAATTAAAAGCATATTTGAAAAGTCAACTCCCCGGTTTGGTAAGTAGTACTCCCGTATTATACGTAGTATATTTTAGGTTGCCTCTTAGAGCATCCACATTGATGATACTTGAATAAACGGATTTTTAATGACACGTAGATTGATAAGTAGATTTTTTCAAAATAATCTCATACCTTCAAAATTATATCATTCATCATCTCAAAATAATCGGATCTTTTGTGGGTCCTGCACTCAGTAATTAATAATTTAATACTACCTTCACAATAATCTTGAGATAATCTGGATTCATATTTCAATCCCGGATTATTTTGTCAAATAATCTCACTAAATAATCTTCATCACTCAATCATGATCCCCAGAATAATCCGCCACATCAACAACTTAATCCTCAAATAATCTTATGAATGGGGATGCCCTTATAGTGGATATATATATAAATTTAATTGACACACTTCTCAAATTAAGAATATGTTTAAAATGTCATTTTGTAACATGTTAAAATTTTACCAAGTTGGTGTTATTATCTATTTCATATTATTTAAATTTTCGGGGTGTCACATTCTACCCCTCTTAAAATATGCTTCGTCCCCGAAGCACTCACTTACTCAAAGAAGGTTACGTTACAAATCATGCTATAAAAGTGTGCGTTAATGTATTCCAATCCGTATGTTTAAATAATAAATTCACATCTTAGTTTTTTTTTGCATTTAAATTTTTAGGGTGTCACATTCTACCCCTCTTAAAAAGATGTTTCATCCCCGAAGCACTAAACTTATTCAAAGAAGATTATGAAGTAGAAGTGTGTGTCTTCAACGGAGTAGTTCTTCTTATGCTTCTGATCTTGATTGATGTTGTTGTTCTCGTTCCGTTTCTTCCTCGGCTCGTTTGCTTTGAGTTGTTTGTCTCTCCGTTTTATTCTTTGTTCAGCATCCTTTCTTGCATTCTTCAGCCTTTCCTTCTAGAGTTGCCACACTCGATAGTGGTTTGCTGTTTTGAAGTAGGTCTCGGTCAGAGTTAGACATCATAAAACGCAGATGGTTTTTTTTTTGTTTCGAAATTCATACCGCTTATAAATTTGTTAGTTTTATCAATTTCATCGGGAACTAGCGCAGGTGCAAATCGTGCGAGCTCCAAGAATTTAGCATGGTACTCTTGGACAGTCATATCCACTTGCTTCAGCTGTAAGAATTCTTCGTACTTCGTAGCTTTCACAGCGTTTGTCAAAAATACGAATCCAGTCCTCAAGGATGAGACGATCTTCGTGGCCTAAATAAGTCGGAGGATTATGCCCAACTACGAATTTTACTACATCAATGCGGTTGTTAAGACGATGTTGGTGTTGATTTTGAAGTAGCACATTTGCGACGGTTTGGAAGTGTTGAGTAAGTTGTCTCAAACCTTTATTTAGCTCCATGTTCATCAATGTGGCATCATTGTCTTACACGTTGTTCCTCGTAGGCATCATTGTCTTCCATGTTGTCCCTCGTAGGTGTCGTTGTCTTCTTTGAAAAGATTGTGATACGAATAAGATCGAGTACTACCCGTAATTATACTACCTTAACTAATAACTTCACTTAATCAAGCAAACCCATAATGTATAGTTCCTCTATAAGTCCAAAGTCATTCTTAAATAAGTCTGTAAGGATATATCCACCTGTAACACCCCGGCCCCGCAGGACCCGAGGTAGTTTCTCTAGACCTCTAGTACTGTCCTCACAAACCACCACGAGCCTTTACCGCGCACTTTGTCCTCACTCGTGCGCGCCCTGAGAAACTTCCTAGGGGGTCACCCATCCCAAGACTACTCCCGTGCAAGCACGCTTAACTTTGGAGTTCTTAGCTGATGAGCTCCCTTAAAAGGAGATGCACCTCTGTTGGTATGAGTAGTACTATTAATCTTTTTAAATTAATCTCGGGTGTTACAGATTGCCCGAAGGCTGCATTGACTCATGGCGCCGCGTTTCTTGACACAATTTGCGGGGAGACGCCGGACAAGAAAGCACTTCTCCCACTTGCTAATGGTGAGGCAGAAGAAGGAGGAGACCCTTCGGAATTTCTTGGAATGCTGGAGGACGGAGGCCGACAAGGTTGACGGCGCCGATGACGGGACCCTCCTGGCCCTCCTGCAGACCGTCCTCCGCACCGGAAACTTTTCTAGGAGCCTCATCATTGAACCTCCCCGCGATTACATAAGGGCCCAGCAGCGGGGGGACCGTTACGCCGAGGCCGAAGAGGTGGAGAAATATCATCACAACCCCGATCAGCAACGCCCTCGGCCAGATGACAAAGGCAACCGGGGGCCGGGGGCTCCCGCAAATCAATCCAAAGGCCAGGCACCCCCCGGTGATCGCCCCCGGCACGGCCAAGCCAAGCCCAGGGGAGGTTACAAGGGTAACCCGAAGACTTGGGCGTAGCCTATTCTCCTGGAGCACCCTCGGACACCCTTGACGCACCCCGTCAGCGTCATCCTCAACTTCGCTGAGGAGAGGGGCCTAGGGGAGCGAGATTATCGCACACCCCCGAAGGTATATGCCATCAATCCAAACTACCCCTACTGTCGCTTCCACCGACATCAAGGGCACAAAACCGATGACTGCTGACATTCATGTAATTTCCATGTTTATTTTTGTATTTTTAATTAGTTTTGATTGACTTTTACTTTGGAAATTACACACTTTTGGTGTAATAGTTTAGTTTGTAAAATAGTTGTAATTTGTTTAGATTAGGGACTTTCTGAGCTTAAACTAGGTAAAGATCGTCAAAAGGATCCTGGAAGGTTCAAGAAAAGTGCAAGGGAACAACAAAAAGTGAAAATTTGGGAAAATAGACAAAAACCCGACCGGGTTTTCCAAAAACCCGATCGGGTTTGACTTGACCCGAAGATCAAATTTGATTTGGAGGCAATTTAACATGCAGAGCGAAGATTTGGCAAAGATTTGTCTTTTACCCGATCGGGTAAATCAAAAACCCGATCGGGTAGATGTGACTAATGAACATTCCGGGCAATTACTCAAGAAACCCGATCGGGTTTCTCAAAAACCCGGTCGGGTAAATGACCCTGCTACCTCCAAACACCTATAAATACACCGCTTTTCCTTCCCATTTGATATCCAATCCCTTGTACATCTAAGCTCAGTATAGAATAGCTCTTTCTTTATATTTTTCATCATGTTTAGTCTCCAAATGAGGAGCTAAACTCTTCCATCTTGGTTTTGCTACTTTGAAGCTTAATGAATTTGTAAGTTGTGAGTTATTTTCTTTAATCTTCTTCCTTGAATATTAATTCTTTCTTTCAAAATACTATCTCTATATCAAAGTTGGGGAGTGTTACTAAGATGACAATTAGTTAACATCTTGACATTGGTCATAGTAATAGCTATTTCTTCCTCTATGATTATATTGGGGAGTGTTACTAAGATGACAATTAGTTAACATCTTGATATTAATCATAGTAGGATTCATATTCTTTAATATTCTTCCTTGAGTATTAATTAATTCCTATTCATATTTCATGTTAATATCTTAAACATTACTTAAAGTATCAACTAGTATTGTTTCTCATATTAATTATTACTAGAATCAATCGGTTAATACGCTTGTTATTAATCCGGTTCTTTCAACGGTAGTAAACTTGGAATATTAATGCATGCATCTCATGGTTAATATGCCAAGGGGAATTAATTATATTGATTAAACCAATAAACCGCTTGTGTTGAGGTTATCAATCTCAATCGTTTTCATCTTAAGTTTATTGCTACTATCAAGTTAATATACGGCGCTTGTTCTATATTGACTCGATAGTAAGTTTTATTAATGAACGCATCTCGTTATTAATAACTACCCTCGATGAACTGGATATACTCCTCGATTGAGTATTCGAGAGGAAGATAGTTAAAGATATAACCGGGATCGACGAACATTTCATTAAGTGGATAAAAGCAAAACCAAGTCTTCATCTCATTGAATTAAACTCACATAGGTTGTTTATCTTAGTGTTTTTAAAGCAAACAAATCTAAACCCCCCTTTTTGTTACTATTTATATAAAAGAAAAGTATTCCTTTCCCTGTGGATACGAATCTTACTACACTATACTACGTATTAGTGTTGTATTGTATTTATTTTGAGTGCACCTAACGACGAGTGCACGTCAAATTTGGCGCCGTTGCCGGGGAAAGGCAATTAATTTTTCTTTTATTTTCATATCAAGAAAATCAAAAAAAAATATATTTTTTTTTAAAAAAAAATCTTGCTCTTCTATTTTCTGAGCTTACATGAGTTATGAGTATATGGATACCAACACTTCATCCTTAGAGAGTCAAATTTCCTTCTTGACTTCTCTAATAAAGGAATCTATCTTTAACTCAAAAGCTCAAGATGCCAAGACATGCAACATTTGCATGTCTCACAGACATCTTACGGACTTCTGCCCAAAGGTCCAAGAAGAATACATTGCACAAATTGATGATGTACCTTACATGAGGTATGATCCATTCTCCGACTCTAATATGTCCACGGAGGACATGGTTCGGGCTCTTGCTAACAGCGTAACCACCATGCAACAAAACATGGTGCAATTCCAAAATGAGACCAAGACTAGCATTTTGAGCTTGGAATCTCAAGTAAGTCAAATAGCCGGAGTCGTGAGTAGGCTTGAAGCAAGGGATCTGGGAAAACTTTCCTCTCAAATAGAATGTGATCCTAGACAGCAAACTTTTGCAATCACATTGAAAAATGAAGAGGAAATGCAAAAAGAGATCCAGAATCCAGAAGAAGTAGAGGAAGAAAAGGACACAGAGCCCCAACTGGTCAAAGAAGAGGATAATCTGAGCTTCAAGGTTAAATATCTATCCTTGTCATCTTTTGAGGTACCCCCATCAATTCTGAAAATTTTGAGGAAAACTCATAAACTTGAAAAAGACAATGACACTTCTGAAATATTCTTCAAAATTGAGGAGCCGAAAAACTTTTTGTTGACCATACTAAAGGATAATTTCTTCCCATTCCTCCCACCACACGAATCAATGAAAATCTGGATATTTGATCCTGGAAAAAATTCCAAAGTGGAGAGTCGAGAAATTGAGCACTCCTATGGAAGTCCTAAGAGTGAAAATGCGAAGATAAACTATCATGATCCCAGTTTGAACGACTGAACACAATGATGGCGTCGTGCCGCGACGTTAACTAAGGCGCTTCTTGGGAGGCAACCCAAGCAAGGTACGTTTACTTGTTTTATTTTATTTATACACTTTTAAAAAAGAATGACCTGGGATTGAACCAGGCCGGGTATAAAACCCCACCCGGTCGGGTTACCTCTAAAAACAAAACACCCGACCAACCACCCGGGCGAGGCAAGAGCGGAACAATGATAAACCAAACACCCGACCGGGTAGACCCCCATACCCGGCCGGGCAACCCAGCAAAAGCTTTCTGCCTCGGGTGAACAGTTTACACCCGACCGGGTACACTATCCCATCCGGCCGGGTATCTCGATTTTTTGGAAACCAGGCCATTTCTCATAAAAAAAAATCACCCCCTTTGTCTTCCCTTTCGAACCACACCCCAAATTTCCTCCATTTCCAAAAGTCAAAAGCTTCATATCTCCTACATCCACCCACCAATTAAACTCATTTCATTCATCACCTCTTCACCCTTTTCATCTCCACACCCACGAATCACCAACAAAACCTCCCAAAAAGTAACCAAAAAAAAAATCATCTCAGACACAAGCACTAGGGATAGTGCTTTGATTAGCTTGGGGGGAGAGTTTTATGGAATACTCACATTCATACTCATTATTCTTGTAAAAAAAATATATTAAAAAAGCTTTTTAAGTTGAAAACCTGAAAGGGCAACTTAAGCAAAAATAAAGCAAAAATGAGAGTGAGTTGTGAGGATTAAAACAGAAAAATGTGGGAAGCTGGGATGAAAACCCGAAAGGGCACCTAGGCAAAATGAGAGAACGAGAGAAAGTATTTTCTTTTATTTCTGCAGGATCCTAAGGGTAACGAAAAAAAAGGGTTGAGGTTGATAAAGAAATATGGAGTTGAAGACCCTCTTTACTGTTATATTTTTGGGGATATTCTTTATGTGCTTCTAAAAACACTCGTGGATGTGTGTGTTGATATTCTTGTCATTTTAAGGACTTTTTGGACCGGATTTGATTTACTCGAGGACGAGTAAAGAAACTAAGTGTGGGGGAGTTGACATTCATGTAATTTCCATGTTTATTTTTGTATTTTTAATTAGTTTTGATTGACTTTTACTTTGGAAATTACACACTTTTGGTGTAATAGTTTAGTTTGTAAAATAGTTGTAATTTGTTTAGATTAGGGACTTTCTGAGCTTAAACTAGGTAAAGATCGTCAAAAGGATCCTGGAAGGTTCAAGAAAAGTGCAAGGGAACAACAAAAAGTGAAAATTTGGGAAAATAGACAAAAACCCGACCGGGTTTTCCAAAAACCCGATCGGGTTTGACTTGACCCGAAGATCAAATTTGATTTGGAGGCAATTTAACATGCAGAGCGAAGATTTGGCAAAGATTTGTCTTTTACCCGATCGGGTAAATCAAAAACCCGATCGGGTAGATGTGACTAATGAACATTCCGGGCAATTACTCAAGAAACCCGATCGGGTTTCTCAAAAACCCGGTCGGGTAAATGACCCTGCTACCTCCAAACACCTATAAATACACCGCTTTTCCTTCCCATTTGATATCCAATCCCTTGTACATCTAAGCTCAGTATAGAATAGCTCTTTCTTTATATTTTTCATCATGTTTAGTCTCCAAATGAGGAGCTAAACTCTTCCATCTTGGTTTTGCTACTTTGAAGCTTAATGAATTTGTAAGTTGTGAGTTATTTTCTTTAATCTTCTTCCTTGAATATTAATTCTTTCTTTCAAAATACTATCTCTATATCAAAGTTGGGGAGTGTTACTAAGATGACAATTAGTTAACATCTTGACATTGGTCATAGTAATAGCTATTTCTTCCTCTATGATTATATTGGGGAGTGTTACTAAGATGACAATTAGTTAACATCTTGATATTAATCATAGTAGGATTCATATTCTTTAATATTCTTCCTTGAGTATTAATTAATTCCTATTCATATTTCATGTTAATATCTTAAACATTACTTAAAGTATCAACTAGTATTGTTTCTCATATTAATTATTACTAGAATCAATCGGTTAATACGCTTGTTATTAATCCGGTTCTTTCAACGGTAGTAAACTTGGAATATTAATGCATGCATCTCATGGTTAATATGCCAAGGGGAATTAATTATATTGATTAAACCAATAAACCGCTTGTGTTGAGGTTATCAATCTCAATCGTTTTCATCTTAAGTTTATTGCTACTATCAAGTTAATATACGGCGCTTGTTCTATATTGACTCGATAGTAAGTTTTATTAATGAACGCATCTCGTTATTAATAACTACCCTCGATGAACTGGATATACTCCTCGATTGAGTATTCGAGAGGAAGATAGTTAAAGATATAACCGGGATCGACGAACATTTCATTAAGTGGATAAAAGCAAAACCAAGTCTTCATCTCATTGAATTAAACTCACATAGGTTGTTTATCTTAGTGTTTTTAAAGCAAACAAATCTAAACCCCCCTTTTTGTTACTATTTATATAAAAGAAAAGTATTCCTTTCCCTGTGGATACGAATCTTACTACACTATACTACGTATTAGTGTTGTATTGTATTTATTTTGAGTGCACCTAACGACGAGTGCACGTCAAATTTGGCGCCGTTGCCGGGGAAAGGCAATTAATTTTTCTTTTATTTTCATATCAAGAAAATCAAAAAAAAATATATTTTTTTTTAAAAAAAAATCTTGCTCTTCTATTTTCTGAGCTTACATGAGTTATGAGTATATGGATACCAACACTTCATCCTTAGAGAGTCAAATTTCCTTCTTGACTTCTCTAATAAAGGAATCTATCTTTAACTCAAAAGCTCAAGATGCCAAGACATGCAACATTTGCATGTCTCACAGATTTAAACAAGGCGTCCCCATGGATCCCTTCCCCTTGTCAAATATTGATCAACTGGTGGATGAGACCGCGGGGTGCGAGATCATGTCCTTCCTCGATGCTTTCCGGGGGTATCACCAAATTTTCATGCACGAGGAGGACGCCGAAAAAACAGCCTTCATGACTTCCGAGGGCATCTTCTGCTACCTTGTCATGGCCTTCGGCCTTAAGAACTCAGACGCCACTTACACCCGCATGGTGGCCAGAGTCTTTCAGGCTGTCCTAGGGTGCACCATGGAGGCCTACGTTGACGACATGATCGTCAAAAGCAAACAATCATCGAGCCATGCTGACGACCTCCGGGAGATCTTCGCCATCATGCAAAAGTTCAACCTTCGGCTAAAATCGATGAAATGCACCTTCGGTGTGCAGGGAGGCAAATTTTTAGGCTACATGGTGAGCCGAAGGGGTATTGAGGCCAACCCCGAGAAAATACAGGCCATCGCCAACATGGAGCCCCCGCGCAACGTGAAGGAAGTCCAACGGTTGATGGGCCGCCTGGCAGCCCTCAACTGCTTCCTATCCAAATCGGCGGAGAAGTCCTTACCCTTCTTCCAGATCATGATGAAGACCGTCGGCTTCCAATGGACCTCAGAATGCCAGGAAGCCTTCGACGACTCTCTACACTGACGACTCCTCCGCTATCAAAGCTTGTGGGAGAGGGGTAGTTCTCATTTCTCCCGAAGGCTTCCGGGCCTATTATGCCATTCGCTTCTCTTTCAAAGTCTCCAACAACGAAGCTGAATATGAGGCCCTCCTCTGTGGCCTTCGGCTGGCAGCTAACATGAAGGCCCGATAGATCCACGTCAAATGTGATTCCAAGTTAGTCGTCGGCCAAATTTCAGGAGAGTATGAGGCCAAGGAAGGGAGGATGAAACAATACAAGGAAGCCGCCAAGGAATTGCTTAAGGTATTTGAGGCACACTCTCTCACTCAAATACTGAGGGCTCAAAATTCTGAGGCCGACATTTTATCAAAGCTCTCCGTCGAATCCCCCGAGCACATATCCAAAATCGCCAAAATTGAGGAGCTCAGCCTCTCCAGCATACACACCATCCCCATCATGGATATACAACAAAGGCAGGAAGACTGGATCTCAGACATCATTGCCTTCATCACCACAGGGCAACTGCCCGAGGATGAGGCCCGCACCAAGCTGACGAAGTTGAGGGCCCCCAGCTACACCATCGAGGACGGAAGGCTCTACAAACGATCTTACAATGGTACGCTGCTCTGGTGCCTTCATCAAGATAAAGCCGAAGTTGCAATGGAGGAAGTGCACAGTGGCACTTGTTCAGCTCACCAGGGACCCTTCTCCATGTCCCGAAGGCTCATAATCCAGGGCTACTTCTGGCCTACAATGGCCCAAGATTGTGCGGATCTCGACCAAAGGTGTACCGCATGTCAACACTTCCAGAAAGCCCCCGGCAGGCCAACGGTCAACTATGCCCCCATCAGCACATCCATACCCTTCGCCCGATGAGGCATAGACCTTGTGGGCCCTCTGTTGAGGGGTACCTCCAACAACAGGTACATCATCGTTGCCATCGACTACTTCACCAAGTGGGTGGAAGCTGAGCCCCTCGCCAGCATTACCGAGGCCAGATGCCGCCACTTCGTCCTAAAAAACATCCTCACAAGGTTTGGCGTCCCCCAACAAATCATCTCCGACAATGGGACTCAATTTGAGACAGCCCCCTTCTGTGCTCTCCTAGAGGCATGGGGCATCAAACACACCTTCTCCTCCGTTGCCTACCCTCAAGGCAACGGCCAAGTAGAGAACGCCAACCGGACCTTGCTCGAGGGCCTAAAGAAGAAACTCGAAGCCGAGGGTGGAGGCTGGGTAGAAGAGCTCCACAACATCCTATGGGCTTACCGCACCACCCCTCGGCGGGCAACAGGTGAAACACCCTTCTCCCTGTGCTATGGATTTAAGGCTAAAGCTCCCACGGAGGTGACCCTTCCTACCCGAAGGGTAGCCCAGTACGACCCCGAGGTCAATGATGCCAATATGGCCCTCGACCTTCACCTCATTTCAGAATGTCGAGAGCAGGCCTTCATGCGGGCAGAAAACTACTGAAGGCAAGTGAAGGGTTACGTCGACGTCAAGGTCCGCTCTCGAGAATTTCAAGTGGGGGACTATGTCCTCCGAAGGAGGGAAGCTAGCCAGCCAACCGAGGGCGGCAAAATGGCTCCTAAGTTTGAAGGCCCTTACATTGTGGCAGCTATCGTCAAGTCTGGGACTTACAAACTCAAACGCCCCAATGGGATAGAGGTCCCTAGGCATTGGAATGTACATCACCTAGTTAAATTTTATCAGTAATGTTAGAGCGACCAAGCCCTCATAACTAATGAATGTATTATCCTACGGCCCAAGGCCTTCAAATTCGAAGAATGAAGACATATTGAAGACACCAAAAACAAGAAACAAGACTCTTATGAGCGGCCAAGCCCTCATACAAACTCCCGGCCCAGTGCCTTTTTGCTAGCAAGACCCTCCGGCACCAAGTACCGGGGGCATGCACTCCAAACAATTTTTAAACAGCGGGAGAAAACACCAAGTGTTTCTCTTTGAAGACCCCTCGGTACCAAGTACCAGGGGCCACATGTTGAAACAAACACCAAGTGTTGTTTCTAAAGCCGTACCCCTCGAGGACGCATTTATACCGAAGGCGCCACCTATCGGTGCCGGCAGCACGTAGTGCCCCGGCCATTTGCAACCAGTGTGCAAATGAAAACCCTTCCTTGAAACGCTTTTCGCGTCACTCCCCAAGGGTATGACAGGCAAGTAATATGCCCAGGATTCGACTTTCATAAACGGAACGCTTTCCGCGCCATTGCCCCCAGGGAATGGCAGGCATCTAATATGCCTAGGATTCGACTTCGAAAACAAAATGCTCCCCGCGCCACTACCCCAAGGGTGTGGCAGGCCACGAACTATGTCTGGAGCCGAGGGGACGACTTTCAAAACTGAGGCGCTTTCCGTGCCATCCCCCAAGGGGAGACAGGCTACAGACTATGTCTCATGCCCGGGGAACGACCCTCGATCCCCTTGGAACTCGGAAGGTTAACCCGAGGGGGGAGCTAATGGTGTATGTTGTTGCCTCCCGACAGGCCAAGCCTCACCAAGAAACCCAATTTCTTGAAGCCTTCCCTTCACTACCCAAAAAAAGGGTGAAGGGAAGTAGACTCAACGAGAAATCAATGAGTACACAACTTAAACAATTCACAACAGGCCTCCCTTCGGCACCACAAGACAACGCAGATCATACCAAGGGCTTCCCACGGGAACACCTCCGGTACCAGGAAGCTACTAATTCCAGAAGGCTAAAGTTATCAAAATATGGCCAAGTCCACAGTCGGCTGCCTCCGGCATCATCCAATACCAAAGGCTCTCGTCCTACATGGAGGGAAAAATTTGCTAATTCCCAGCAACAACATTTCAAGGAATACCAAAGGCATCTGTTTTTCATTAGCACTCACTACGACATGGATGTTCTACAAAATTTCCTAAGTCCAAGCAGCAATTGCCCCCGGCATCCCATTAAGCACTGAGGGAATGCTCCCAAGCATGGGCCGAGGGCTACTGCCCTTCCCATGCCAAGGTTGGACTACAAAAGTCCTAGAGTCCACACTTTGGAATCTACCAAAAAGCCGAAGGCTCATATGCTACCCCAAGAGCGAAGGCACCTACTACCTATTGTCGGAGGCTAGTACTCACAGGTCAAGGGAGATTGTTCTGAGCCCATAAAGTAGGGTGCCCTCGGGAGATTTTACCTAAAAAGGAGTACAATCCTGAAGGCTCTCTTTACCGAAGGCTCAATGGTGAAACTACATTTAGAAAAAATTTCTAAGTCCCAAATATTTGGCCCTCTGTCAAATCTCCATACAGCCAGAGGGGTCACACAACCGAGGGCTTTGTGATGAAACCACACTTGGAAAAAATTTCTAAGTCCTACATATTTGGCCCTCGGTTAAATCTCCATGCAACCAGAGGGGTCACACAACCGAAGGCTTAGTGGTGAAACTACACTTGGAATATTTTTTCTAAGTCCTAAATGATTGGCCCCCGGTCAAATCATAATGCAAACATACACGCATACATGAAAGGAACGTAAAGAAAAACGAAGGCCATTCACTCACCAGAAGAGAAGAAAAGAGTAAATTCAAACATTAAATCCCGAAGCACATCATTCATTCAGAAGATAGCATTCAAATGCAAGGGCGGTAAATGTGTTCAATTACAAATATTTGTCAAGAAATTTACAAATACAAAGTCACTCGGCGGTTTTCTCCTCAACGGCCTTTGGAGTAGCGTCCCCTTCAGCAGCTTTGGAGGTAACCTCTCCACCGACATTCTCCGCGGCACCACCATCGCCGGACCCCTCCCCCCATCATCATAGAATCTTCAATCACTGACCTTTCTTCGCCCGGGGGGAGGGGGATTCTCACATCAGGCTGCAACGGGGGAATGCCGTACACCGTCGGGTCGAACTGATCGAGGGAGACGTTGAAGTGATGAGCGAGCCTCTGGTATATCAGGTGCTGGGTGAAGAACTCATCCCCTTAGTAGTAGCAGTCGCCTCTCTCGGCCAACCACTCCTTACTGGGGCCTTCAACCCAGGCGTCGATCTTCTTCCGCACCACGGAGGAGACCCATTCTTCCCTATCAGCAGCCTCCCAGCCTTCAGCAGTGAAGGCATCAACCGCAGCCCTCCCATCTTTCTCTACCGCCTCATTCTTGGCCCTCTCGGCCTCGTCGGCGGCTCTCTTGGCGGCCTCGGCAGCAGCACTCTCGGCCTCAGCCTTCCCCTCGGCCCTGGCCTCTGCTCTGGCGGCCTCCATCTTCAGCTCCATCTGTTGAAGGGTCTCCTCCAGCTTGCACATTTCCCTAAGGGAAGCATCTTTTTCAAGGATAAGCTTCCTCAGGGACTCCTCCTGCTGGGCCTTCTGGAGGCGCCGTTCTTCCAGCCGTCGGGCCTGTTCACCGAGGGCTATGCAGGCCTATAAGAAATGAACAAAGAAATCAAGCTATCATTCAAGGTGTACTAAGTGAATGAAAAGGAAAACTAAGGAACGGAGACTTACGGTAAAGGATGACCGGAGGATCTTGCTCTCGAGGGCAGCATCATCGTAAGTGCCGAGAGCCTCCATATCCATCGCCGAAGTAATCCCCCGCAGGAAGGCCTTCGGCTCAACCGTGGCGTGCATCACGGAAGTTCCGGGGGCCAGGGAGAATTTCACGGTCTCCCGGGGGAAATCTACCAAAGGAAGATCAGAAGGAGTCGTCGCCACCTCAGCACGCGGCTCAGAAGTGGAATGTTCATCCACAATCACAATCGAGGGGTCATCCTTCCCAGCATCCCCCTTTTTGGGTTTCTTACCCTCAGGACCACCGCCTTTCCCGACAGCCTTCCTCTTCTCCGCAACGGCAGCTCCTTGGGAGCCCCCAGCCACATCAACGGTGGCTATAGCCGCAGAAGGCACCACCACCTCCTTCTGGAAAAAGGCACCGACGGGTTGCTGACCCGAGGGATCCTTCTTCTTGGCTTGGGCCTTGCCCTTCTTCTTCTTCATGGCAAACAGAGCGTTCGCGTCCATGTGATTACTTGCAAAAAAAAACACGAGATGGTTAGACCGAGGGGTAGAAAGCACGAACAGAAATTAGAGTACAAAAATTCCTAAGTATAAAATATAAGACCCCGACAACTACCTCATGTTCCCCCGAAGGCTCTATCAAGGATGGGGTACTTCTCGTTTGTTTCCCCCAAGAAGCTCTATCAAGGTTCACCATGAGAAGTCCAATTATAATAATTGGCAACGAAACCTTTTTCGTACAAATCCCACACAACTTGGTCGACATCTTTAAATTGGAGATTTTTACACTTTGTACATGAGCATCTGATTTTATCTTCATCCATATAATTCTTCTGTTCTTATGCAAATTTAATAAAATCTTCAACACCATTTAAAAATTCACTGCGTATTCCATATTTTTTGCGATGTTTTTTGTACATCCAACTTCTGTTTTGTCTATACATTATGTCTGTATATTATAATCAAAATATTATATTAAGTACATTAAGTAACGTTCAATTAATATTATTAATTAAGTAAAAGCAGTACATTTGTGGCATTAATAATTTGAATTAACTAACTTTTCAATCATGACTAATTCATATTTAGAAACATTAATATGTTAAATTTCACTCAAGTTCACTATTAATATTATTAATTAACTAAAATCAATACGTTAATGGCCGGAATTAATAATTTACTAATTAACTAAAGTTCACTAGCTAGTAACATTAATATATTAAATTTCACTAAAGTTCACTAAAATTAACTAATGTTCAATTAAAATTACTAATTAACTAATAGTAATATGTTAATGGCATTAATCATTTCAATTATTAACTAATTCACAATATTAGAATTTGTACACCAAACACAATAAATTATTACGTTAATGGCATTTATTCACAATACTAAAATTATGAAAATCTAATAGTACACATTAAATAATCAACTAACATTTAATACTAATTAAAATTATTACGTTAATGACATTTATTCACAATACTAAAGTTCACTAATTTAACTTATTAATTAGTTAATTTTCATTTAACTAATATTGTTAAATATCATTAATTCACAATAATATATAATTCACACTTAACTAATAAAGTTTGAATCCTAACTTAAATCACTACAAATCCATAATTATGCATTAACAATGATTATTGCTAATATACAAATCTAATCATCATTGGTTATAAACCCATTTCAATTAACTACTATTTAAATCTAACTAATATTATCAATTCAAATAATTGCTAATAAACAAACCGGCCTAATCATTGGTGATATAAACTCATTTCAATTAACTAATATTTATATTTAAGTAATATTTAAATTTAACTAAATTACGTTAATAGTTTAATATATTGTTAATAATATGAAAATTAACATGACCTCACTAAATTACGTTAAAATTACGTTAATAGTTTAAATAAATGAACAACTAACCTCACTAATAATTTATTACATAATTAAAAGAAATTAGTTAAAATGACATACCTTGTCCGCATACACAGGAAAAATGATAAACTAACAGATTACATCATTCAATGTTTAAACAGATACTACATCACTCGAATCTACGATTTTTTGAACTGATAGTGTTGTTCCTGCAACTCTAATGGACGATGATGTTGGGATATATAAAAAACTTTGTCACGGAGTTGTCACGGATAAATCCGTGACAACTCCTTTTCCGTACCGTATTATTAAAGGTTACCGCTGGAAAATCAATAATTGAGATTTGTCACGGATTTTGTCATGGATCCGTCTGTGACAAACTGTTTTTGAATTTTGTCACGGATTTTGTCACGGATCTGTCCGTGACAAATGCCCGGGAGCAAAAAATGTTTTGGCCGGAGTAAAAAACCGGTCACTGGAGTAAATTTGTCACGGACCAAAGCCGTGACAACGAATTGTCACGGATTTTGTCACGGACGTATCCGTGACAAAACGTATTCATGACAAATCCCATTTTTCCGTGACAAAGACCGTGACAACTTTGTCACGGCCGTAATCCGTGACAAAAATCCGTGACTAAATGCGTGTTTTTTGTAGTGCTTTTATGTACAAATACATATGTGTTGCACAGAGATGGATCCAGAAATTCTGATCAAGGGGGGTGAAATTTTTTCATGATATGAGTGTAGGGGGTGAAAATTTTTCGCTAGTGTAGCGCGGAGAATTTTTTCCGCTAGTGTAGCGGGGTGATTTTTTTGCTAGTATAGGGCTCTGTGTCAATTTTTTATTCAAATATTTATTTATTAATACATACACGACGACATTAAAAACGATTACATTCTAAGTTTAGACAATGGAAAAATAACTTTGATTTTATAATTGAAGTGCTCTAAAAAAAATATTGATACATTAAATCGTAAGAAATAGCAATCCAAAGGAAAGTTATTTGAAGATAAAAAGTTTAAAAGGTATACACCCACCAATACTTTTTAAATAACTTTTGTCTTGTTTAATCCCATGAATCTTTATCAGAATAAAGAATTGGTTTTTGAATTACAATTTTTGTCTAACAAATAGGGTGTTTGTGATGAGTCATGAAGAGTTTTCTTATTATTACAATATTATGTATGACATTATTATTTTTAGAATAATATTATATTGTTGATTCATATATATGGTGCATATTATATTTGTATTAATGGTAATTAGATAAGTTAAAGTTTGTTATCTATGCAATAATTAGTTTGTAGAACGTAACAAGTAAATGAATTGTGTAATTTAATGTCAACAAAGATTTATATTTTGGATTCACCTCACATGATCTAAAAACTATCTAACTAGTATGTCTGGTAGTTAATATCATTTGATATTTTACAAAATCGAGTACTAATTATCTAATAAAGATAACTAAACATTACAAAACAGGGAATTTTTATATAATAAATATCCCAAGTCTTAAACAATGATCAGAGTTAGTTGTTCTATTATATTGTTTATTTGCTTAGGTACGTAAATTAGTTTAGACGTTTGTTCTTTTAAATCTTCAATTAAGTTTTACATTGTGTAATTAATTTGGAAAACTAAAAGTTAAGGGAGACGAACACGCATATATCTAATTAAAGTATGAAAAATTTTATGAAAATATTACATATATAATGGAAAATTTTAAAAGTTCAAGGGGGAGGTCGCCCCCACCCCACCCACCCCAAATCCATCCTTGGTGTTGCATACAAACTGTTTGTTAAAATGCTTGGATAAGACTTATCCTAAGATTAATCATTCAATATTAATCAAACCTTTTGATTCACATTTTCTTAATTCAAACATTCTAATGTTAGGTGCAGAAGTTATACCTTTATGTTGGGTTTACGGTTTACCTCTTCATACCAAAGATCGTGCAATTCTGTATTAACGATATATTCTTGCAATTACGTAGTATATTTTACATATAAAGGGTATACATGCCATTAATGAGGTAGAGTAGCTTAATCCAAACAACATTTATTACGGTATCCTATGTTCACCTTATTTATTTACACAATATTGTACGCATGAATCTAGGCTCACTTAGGTTAGCATAGTTTTTATTAATTTTCTAAAAAGGCGCTAGGCGCTAGCCGGGCGCCAGTCTAGCGCCTAGGTGAGACGGGCGCCTAAGCGGGGACTAGTCAGAGACATAGAAATTGTAATTTTATTAATATTTTTGCATAAATAAGATTAGTAATGTTGTGTTTGTGTGTGTGTAAAAATATATATACACACATATACACATCAACATACATGAATGGTAGAGTTGTCACATTTAATAATATATTATACCAACTCACTTACTCACTAGTAGCTTTGTGCGTATGTGTTGCTAAAGTTAAAGTGCATATATGTCCTAGGATACTGAAATAAAAAAGCTAAAAAATGTTCGATAAATCTAGACACATAAGCAGCCGATAAAGCGCTCTGGGAGAGCAAATAGGCACTCTACGCGGCTGACAAATTCACCTAGGCGCCAAATCAATTAGTCGAAGCGCCTAGACAAAAATTGGGACGTTCGGTTACCGCCTAGCACCTAGGCGGGGACTAGTCAGACACCTAGAATGATTTTTAGAACAGTGGTTTTTATTATAACTTAAGTTTACTTTATTGCACTAGGTTTACTTAAGTTCATTTTACTCAAATAGAGCATATAACATAAAGTAATATTCAAAAAAACCTTACTCAACAATCACTTTAATTAACTACAAAACCAAGAGTGCATTTTAAGTATACAAAAATATCAATATGCCAAGTTAAGCATTACCAAACTTTAACATGGCAGTTTCTGTCAAGTTTTTTCAAACTTGACAGAAATTACTCTTATTTAGGGAATAAAAACATGACAATCATATCTTGAAAATTTCAAAACATTTTTACTTCTATTTAGGTCAATTTCTATTAAACTTACTACTATGACGTACTATCGTATAAAGTAAAGTTGCATGTACATTCTAATAACAAACCGTGCAAAGTTGTAGTGTTGCACAGTTGGAACTTGAAAGCGGATGTGGATTGCTTTGTGAGACACCTGGGTTCTATTCTCACTACAAAAACATTGTGAAATAGCGACGGATGCTTTCTGACGGAAAAAACCGTCGGTAATTACCGATGGATTTCCCGACGGAATACCGACGGATTTTTGAATCTACCGACGCTTTTCCGCCACTGAAATGGCTGGAAATATTCCGTCGGTGAGCCGTCCGTAATTCGTCGCAACCTCATTTGGTTGTTTTATAATTCGTAGCTATTCCGTCGAAAACATCTGCATCGCCATATATCTTTATAAGCTACCTTCCATATGAACAAATACATCTGTCGAAAATGTTTAGATCAGACAGAAGTTGGATGTATGAGCGATGCAATCCATTAACAAAAAATGTTTCTGATAAATTTATTAGCGGTGTAAAGAGTTTTATTGAATTCGCTGTTGTTCATCATGAATATATGAGTGGAGAAGAAATTCGATGTCCATGTCGAAAATGCACTAATCGACGTTTCCATGATGTTGAAACTGTGAAGCTTCATCTATATCGACATGGATTCGTTGCTGGTTATAGTATTTGGACCTCTCATGGTGAAACGGTACAATTTGAATCACCACAAATTGTCTCTCAAGAAGGTCATAATGATTCGGTCAATATATCTTCAGTTTCTCGAACTCATGAAGACATACCGTGGGATGAAAGAATGCTTTGAGATATTTTTGCAGGATATGTGGAGCAACCATCTACCACAAACTCTATTCCAGAAACCACAGATGATACTTACATTGATGGATCACCAAATGTAAATGAAGTATCATATTTGGCGGACCAATTCCATAATGTTCTAGAGGCTGCAGATCAACCTTTGTATGAAGGATGTCTAGAAGGCTCTCAATTACGGTTCGTTACTGAGGTAATGAGTATAAAATCTGATTTTAATGTTCCTCAGGATGAAGTAAATAGGTGGTTAGAACTATTTGGTCGATATTTACCTCGTGAAAACACGGCCCCACGTAATTACTATGAGACCAAAAAACTTGTTTCAAAGTTGGGCCTTCCCGTGATTAATATTGATGCTTGTCCAAATGGGTGTATGTTATTTTGGAAGGGCAATAAAGAGTTAACACACTGTTCTTTTTGCGGTGCAAATCGGTATAAGTTGGAGGAGGAAGAACAATGTAAAACAAAAAAAAAAGAAATGGACTGATGTGTCTGTGTTGAGATATTTGCCCTTCACGCCAAGGTTGCAAAGGTTGTACGCATCACGTCAAACAGCTGAAGCGATGAGGTGGCATGCCACACATGAGGCAATCGGGACTATAATGGGTCATCCTTGTGATAGTGAAGCATGGAAACACATCAACAATACATATCCGGGATTTGCAGGTGAGCCTCGAAATGTTCGCCTTGGTTTATGTTCTGATGGTTTTGCAGCCCATGGACAATATGGTGCATCGTACTCTTGTTGGCCCGTCATTCTTACGACGTACAACTTGCCCCCCGGTATGTGCATGAAATATTCTTTCATGTTTTTGTCTCTCATTATTCCTGGACCAATATGCCCAAAAAAGAAAATTGATATATATCTGCAACCACTAGTTGATGAACTCCAACATTTGTGGGATGAGGGTACCGTTACATATGACATTGTAGATAATGTCATGTTTTCCATGTGTGCCATTTTAATGTGGACAATTAGCGACTTTCCAGCGTATGGGATGTTGTCAGGTTGGAGCACAGCAGGACTTTTAGATTGCCCTATTTGTATGGAGAACAACAAAGCAACGTGGCTTAAGTATGGGCGTAAGCCTTGTTACTTTGACTGTCATAGAAAATTCCTACCACGACAACACTCATATCGTAAGGACATTCATTCATTTAAAATGGGAAAAGAAGAACTTAGTCGTCGTCCATCTAGATTGACTGGTCTTCAACTATTTTCTCGTGTAGCTATGATACCAACCGCTATTCAGGATCCCAATGAACTACCCCCTGGTTATGGCATTGATCACAAATGGACAAAAAAGAGCATATTTTGGCAACTCCCATATTGGGGAAGTTTATTAGTTAGACATAATTTAGATGTTATGCACATTGAAAAGAATGTGTTTGACAATTTATTTTATACTCTAATGAACGACAAAGAAAGAACAAAAGACAATTTGAAAGCTAGAAAAGATGTTGCATTGTATTGTGATCGGCCTGGTATTGGAGTTCCAACGGATTACGTTGACAAAATCAGTAAGGCTGTGTACACTGTAACCACTGCCCAAAAAAAGATCATCCTAGCTTGGGTTGCTTCAAAAAGATCTCGTGATGTGGCGGATTTGGAATTTATGTTTTGGGTGTTCATTGCTTTTTCACAACTACAAATTTAGAGTAATACTTCCTTCGTCTCTTTTTAGTTGCAACAGTCAATATTTCACGTTTGCCAATGCACAACTTTGATTGTCATTATATTTAATTATGTATTAGTAAAAATAAAATAAAAATCAGATTATAAAACTTAGTAAAAAACGACTTTAACAATATTTTTCAAAAAAAATTATTCACATACATCGATAAATAAAATGTAGTCAAAGTAAAGTATATGAATAGTGTATATATTCCAATGTTGCAATTAATGGGATACGGAGGATAGTATATAATTATACCAAATTTGCACAATATACCTACTAGGGCTACACAAGAATAAGCCGAACCCGCATAACCCGCCCTACCCGACCCTATTAAATCAGGTATTTGATTTTTAAAAATATTCATGGGTTAAATATGATTGAACCCGCACCTAATGGGTAGGGTTGCGGATTTAAAATCTCCAACCCGGTAGTACCCGACCCGGCCGGAGTTCATTTTACTATTATTATGCTACAATGTTTTCTTGGATAATTTCAATTTAAGACCAATGTGCTTTATATAGGACTTTATGATACTAGAATTATAATTAAACATTTACCATTTTGACTAGGTGATTATTATATATTTATGTTTCCTTTTAAATGATCTTCCTTTACGGAAGGATGTTTTAATACTATTATCTAATGTTTTTGCTTATAAAAGATACGAGTACTTGTATTTGTTTGTGTGTTTTGAAAATAAGTTAATCAAGTTTTAAATTGGTTACATTAATCTCTCACATAAAGATGCAATCCGAAGTGATTTTTTCAATATCCGACCCTACCCGACCCGCTCATGCATGGTTTACCAACTTATTTTGCATATCGCGGGTTGAATAATAGTCAACCCGAACAAATCGGGTAGGCCCAAAAAATATAGCAAACCTGACCCAACCCGCCCGATGTGCAGCCCTAATACCTACACGTTTTTCAAAATTTTAGGTGTTCATGGGAACACCACATAAGTGGCTCTGCCATTATTCCCGTGTGCCTCTCTTTTTTAAGAGGAAAACTAGGCGGGTTATACATGGGTTATTCGAGCTTAGCCGGTTAATGGGTCAAGTGAAAATCAGGTCAGCAGGTTTGGGCATATTTTACGGGCCCGGAGTTTCCATCAGGTGGCCGGTTCCTTGGTTCCTTGTTTGACCCGCCCGAGACAGTTAGGGTATGCCGGTGTTGTAACATAGCTTGGCGGACCTAGACTCAAGGCGTTAACCAGACGCCTCGCATACCTCAAAGGCGAGATAAAAGGCGGCCCAAATACTTAAAAAGCCCATAACCGTAACAATAGCAGGCCGTGATGTACAAAGCCAATCAACTGGACGATTTATAATTTATTATCGTAGCTTACTTCAAGTAATATGGGGAGGGATTTTATAGGGCTCTCGAAGGAAGAATCGCCCTTTGCAAACCGGTGTGGGAAACTAAAAACTCACATACGGAATACAAAAGCTCAACCGGCCGTGCAAGTGTGCAATCTCATCTCCCCCATGTTTTCAATCCCATATTTTCAATGTACTCTTGAAATTTATAGTTCTACAACTTTATTTTACAATATGATTATGCTAAACATAAATTTTACTATTAGTATATTACTATTATTATATTACTACAACTATTATTATTATTATTACTTCTATTATTTTCACGATTTTCTCTTAAAAGATTATATGGAGTATAAAATAAGGACAAAAATGCAACTACACGGACTATGAGTACACTTTTATAATTACTCTAATTACAAAATTTGAACATAATTATAATTACTAAAATAACTAGCTCATATTCACTATCCTTGTTTGGTCATATAATTCAGATTAGGTACTATTTCTATGATTATTATGTTTGTTATTTCATCATACAGTGTCTTATCTAGCTCTACTTTTTGTAGCAAGCATAGTTACAACTAATATTTGAGATTTTTAGGATGTTTTCTTTTGGACTAAAATTTACTGGTCTGGTCTGATTTGGTCTGAAATGACCTGGTCTGTTCTGGTAAATGTCGGGTCTCTGTGTATTTTATAACTATGGAAGTCTGATCTGATCTGGCCTGGGACTGAAAACAGTCTAAAAGAAAACATCCTTAAACTCCAGAAGTATATTTTTTGTTATAAAATTGAATTGTATACTTTATGTTGCATGATATTATCTAATATCACATTTGTATGGTAACTAATCGCTCTAGGAAAACTAAATATAACTAGTAAAAACTCAAAACGCCGGTTGATGCCTAGGCCACACATAAACCCGTCTAGGCTCTGAAAGCTTACGGCTTGATCGTGCCGCCTCGACACGCCTTACGCCTTTTAGAACGCTGGTTGAATGGTTTATTAGAAAGATATTTAGCATGTTTCTAATTGGACTAGAATTTTTTGGGTTGACCTGATCTAGTTTGGTCTGTTTAAGTCTGAACCGGTCTGGCCAGGTAGATGTTTGGCCTATGTATATTTTGTAATTGTCAAAGTCTTGCCTAGCCTGTTTAAGTTCGGTCTAGGACTTAAATCAGTTCAAGTTAAAACATTCTTACAAAGGCCCAAACAATCTTACTCAAAATTACATGAGAAGTTAGCTAATGTGTGGAAGACCAAAACCATCGTGCCTCATTTTCTAAGAGGAGGACTCAACGGGTTACATGGGTTATTCGTACTTAGCTCATTAATGGGCCGCATTTCTGGCCGGGTAAACGTCGGGTCACCGGGTTTGGGCATATATCGCGGGTTATCCATAACCAGCCTGGTGTTTTCAACGGCTCATCGGTAAGCCAGTTTCCTGCTTGACCCGCCCGAGCCAGTTTGAGTCTGGTAACATAGTTTTTTTTGTGATTATATACGTAGTATATGTGAATGACTTGTGCTTTTAATTTGTTTAGTTGTTGAATTGTCTAAAGTTTTTCTCCTAAATAGGACTAAATTAAAATATATCCAAAATTCCTAAATAGGAGTGTATATTTTCTATTCCCTAAATAGGACTTCATATGACTAATATGCCCTCTTATAATATAATTCAAACCGCCTCTAACCCTCTTCTCGTAAATCAATTGACGTACGCTAGAGCTTGAGGGAACGAGTTCGCAGCTTCACCAACTCTCTAGATCTGGCTTCACCCAGTTCTCTTCCACCTGCTCTGCTCAGCTCTTCCTCCATCTCCACCGCCTAGTTCTCCTCCACCTGCACTGCTGCACCATGACGCTAGTTCTTCATCGCTACCGTCGTTGCTCCCCTTCGATCTTCCAGGTTTTCTTCCCCTTCTTCTCATCCTCCTCTTCCGGTTCTTCTTCTTCCCCTCCTCTGTTTTTCAAGCAAATCACTGATTTTGTTGTTTTTCGAAGATTTCTTTGATTTGATTCAATTTTCTGATTTTTCACATCATTTTTCTGTTTTTTTTTGGACATTGAATTCGTAGATCTAATTTCAAATTTCATTAAATTTGTGATTTCATTAAAAACTCTATTTTTTCAATTTTGGACATTGGGTTCGTTTTTTGCCTAAAATTTTATTAATATTGATGTTGTATTGTAATGTTTGTTATGAGTAATAATGCCATTTTTAAGAGTAATAATGACATCTTTAAGAGTAATATTTCCATTTAAATGACATTTAATGTCATAAAAACGGCATCATATGTCAAAAAAACTTTCATAAAAAATGGAATTATATGTTAAAAAACTTTCAAAAACATGGCATTACAATAGAGCAATATTTTCCACTTTTATGGCAGAAAGATTCTTAATTTATTCCACTTTTATGGCAAATCTCAAATACAACATGATTTTTTAGGTAACAAGATGGCAGATTTGCATCTACAAAACTGACATAGATGGTTGGAGTGGTGGCATCAGAAAGAGTGGCGGCAACATCAGAAAGGCCAGTAGTGGTGGCATCGGAAAGGGAGGTGGCGGTTGGGTGGTAGTGGATTTCTTTCCGACGGCTATGGCAGAAGAGATGATGACAGAAAAGTTAATTGACGACAAAGCAAATTATGACGATGGTGGTGGCACTCACGGCAGGGTGGAGGCAAGGGACGGTGGTGGAAGAGTTGCCAGCGGTGGTAGAGCCTCCAGTGACGACGGCGATAGGGGTGGCAGTAGATAAGGTGCCCGTCAGTGATTGGTGGCACAGAAGATGGTGCCTGTATCTAGGGTTGTGCTCGTTGGATTGTCTTCACTGTCGTGTAGTATTTGTATTTTATTATTCTGCTGCTTTTAGATTAGTAATAAAGAAAGTGGATGTTTCATTAAGGGCAAATTTGTCAAGTCTTATCTTTTTACTCCTATCTTAATCTTACGGAACAATCAGATCATACTTTTGCACTTTTCTATTATTTTGCTCCTAGTTAGGTAATAATCTTGATGGTTTATTAGATATAGATTTAGGATGTTTCTCATTAAACTAAAATTTTCAGGTCTGACTTGATTTGGTCTGATCTGTATATGTTTGAACTAGTTTGGCCTTATAGATGTTTGGTCTATGTATTTATTATAACTGTTGAAGTCTTCCTTGACCTGTTTAAGTCCGGTCTAGGACAGAAATCAACTCAAGTAAAAACATCCTTACAAAAGCCCAAATAACCTTACTCAAAAATTAATTACATGAGAAATTAGCTAATGTATGGAAGACCAAGACCATCTATAGATAAAAGAATCAAACACATGATTACGTAATTTATTTTGTTGGAAATGTGGAGGTAGTTAGGGGATAGTCTGAGCTCAATCCATCCTAAATTTTAAAAGAGCTTATATTGTATGTTAAAAAATTTATGTGAAAATTTATTCAAAAAAATACTCCCACTTATGCCCTTACATGTTTGGTTCATATTTGTAGCATTTAAGGATAAAAGGTAAGCAACGTGATTTAGGGTATGTTAGACACAACTAGTTGAACAAATACTTTTATGAGCTTTTTTGTAACTGTTAGATTTTTGTGATAAAAAAGATCTTAAAGGAAAGAAAATGTATGTGTTTGAAAAAAACTAATTGTTTGATTTACTTTTGTTTTATATAACAAGGTGTTGTAATTAATTAATTAATTAATTAATGCTAAAGGCTACATGCTTTCTCTCATCGGTTACGTTGTGTACCTTCCAGAAAAGATGTTTTATTTAAAAAAATGTTGTGTCAAATATACAACAAAGAGGTTTTAGAGACTTTTTAAATAGTCTACCAAACATGCACTTAAAAGATTTCCGATGGGGTAAAATGCTGCTTAGATTTACACTATGAGCTTTTCCCCGGGATAATGCTAATTAAATAAATAATTCCCAAAATACTGCCGGGTTAACAATAATTCCCAAAATATTGTTGGGGAACACGAGTCTGACATTTCAATATGGTGACTATTTCAGGGACTAAAAGTGAGATTTTCCCATTAAATAATGAAGGATATACTATAATCAGTTAGAATAGAAAGAATGCAATTTATCAAAGATTAAGAAATAAAATAGGAAAGTTATCATTGACCCCTTGGTTTGTTGTATAAGAAATAAAATAGAAATAAACTAGAAAATAGATGCTCAACTCTATACTCCCTCCCTATTCTTTAACATGAGTAAATAGCGAGTTTTTTCCCGGAATAATGCTAATTAAATAAATAATTCTCAGAATACTGTCGGGTTAATAATAATTCCCAAAATACTGTTGGGGTTAACCACGGTTAACAAGAGCCGCCACTCCAAGTGGCGGCTTTTGTAACCCCAGCAATATTTTGGGAATTTTTAAACCCGACGGTATTTTGGGTATTTCCAAAACTGTTATCAAAGTGCAATTCAATCATGCTAATTGAGCTTGACAGCATAGATGTTCAAATTTATACAAATGGAACGATAACACTAACAAAAGTAAAACATAAAAGTTGTAGCATAGGATACTGATACGTTTGTAATTTCCATATGTATGTTTGTGCTTTTTATTAGTTTTTCTTGATTTTTACTTTGGAAATTACACACTTTTGGTGTAATAGTTTAGTTTGTTAAATTCTTGTAAATAGTTTAGATTAGGTATATTCTGAGCTCAAACAGGTCTTGATCACTCAAAGGACATTTGGTGAACCCCAAAAAGTGGAAGGAAGGTGCATAATTTGAAGACAAAAGAAGGATCCTGAAATTTTGGTCTATACTCGGTCGAGTATCACCTATACTCGATCGGGTATTAGGTTGAAACTTCAAATCGGATCAGATCCGAAGACAAGGGAACATGTCGGGAAGATTTCGGCCACGATTGAGTGTCTATACCTGATCGGGTAGACCGACATACCCGATCGGGTATGCCTTTCAGTTTAAAAGCAAAATCGGTCGAGTATGGCTCGAATATCACTTTCTACACATACTTGACCGAGTATAAACATATACCCGATCGGGTATACCTTTGGAACATAGCCTAAAATCGATCGAGTATACCTCGAATCTGGTATTACACACATACTCGATCGGGTACCATGTATATTACCCGATCGAGTACCCGAATCCCATCCCAAAAACCTATAAATACACCCCCTTTCCTTCACAATTAAAGATCCAATTCCTTTGTACATCTAAGCTTAGTATAGAATAGTTCTTTCTTTATATTTTTCATCATGTTTAGTCTTCATATAGGAGCTAAACTCTTCCATCTTGGTTTTGCTACTTTGAAGCTTAATTAATTTGTAAGTTGTGAGTTATTTTCTTTAATCTTCTTCCTTGAATATTAATTCTTCCTTTAAAATACTATTTCTATATCACAGTTGGGGAGTGTTACTAAGATGCCAATTAGTTAACATCTTGACATTGGTTATAGTAATAGTTATTTCTTCCTCTATATTAATATTGGGGAGTGTTACTAAGATGACAATTAGTTAACATCTTGATATTAATCATAGTAGGATTCATAATCTTTAATATTCTTCCTTGAGTATTAGTTAATTCCTATTCAAATTTCATGTTAATATTTTAAACATTACTTAAAGTATCAACTAGTTTTGTTTCTCATATTAATTATTACTAGAATCAATCGGTTAATACACTTGTTATTAATCTGGTTCTTCCAACGGTAGTAAACTTGGATTATTAATGCATGCATCTCATGGTTAATATGCCAAGGGGAATTAATTATATTGATTAAACCAATAAACAGCTTGTGTTGAGGTTATCAATCTCAATCGGTTTCATCTTATGTTTATTGCTACTATCAAGTTAATATACGGCGCTTGTTCTATATTGACTCGATAGTAAGTTTTATTAATGAACGCATCTCGTATTAATAACTACCCTCGATGAACTGGATATACTCCTCGATTGAGTATTCGAGAGGAAGATAGTTAAAGATATAACCGGGATCGACGAACATTTCATTAAGTGGATAAAAGCAAAACCAAGCCTCCATATCCATTAATTAAACTCATATAGGTTGTTCATCTTAGTATTTTTAAATCAAACAAATCTAAACCCCCCTTGTTACTACTTATATAGAAGAAAAGTATTCCTTTCCCTGTGGATACGAACCTTACTTCGTTATACTACGTATAATCGTTGTATTGTAATTATTTTGAGTGCACCTCACGACAAGGGCACGTCAAATTTGGCGCCGTTGCCGGGGAAAGGCAATTATTTTTCTTTTATTTCAAGAAAATAAAAAAAAATTAAATAAAAATATAAAGAGTTCTTTTTTTTCTATTTCTGAGCTTTGAGTATATGGTTAAACACCGATCTATAAACCAAATTACCTACCAAACAAAGCCTGAAACAGAACAAGCCTTCGAGAGGTTTAGGAATTTATTTCCGAATACTTCTTCGGAGGAATCATCAAGTGCTAGTTCTCATTCTAGCGACACCGAAGAGCCAATCACTATGGCTCTTGAAACAAGAACGTTGAGGGAGCTCACGGCTCTGAATCTAAATCAACAACCCTTATGTATCACTTTTCCGACTCTTGATACGGGGTCGCATTCGAGGTAAAATCTAGGCTCATTCATCTACTTCCCTCTTTCCATGGTCTACGAGGGGAAGATCCGAACAAACACTTGTCAGAGTTCCATATTGTGTGCACAAGCATGTGCCCCAATGGCGTGTCCGAGAAGCAAATTAAGCTGAGAGCCTTCCCATTCTCCCTCAAAGACACCGCCAAAGATTGGCTATTCTATCTTCCCTCGGGGAGCATCAATACATGGGATCAAATGAAAAAGACTTTCCTTGACAGGTACTATCCCGCATCTATCTCTTCAAGTCTCAAGAAGCAAATCAGCAACATTGAGCAAGCAAATAATGAGACCTTGTACGAATATTGGGAGCGCTTTAAAAAATTATGTGCTAGTTGTCCATATCATGGGTATTCGGAACAAGATCTCATCCTCTACTTCTATGATGGACTTGTTGATCAAGATAAACGCATGGTGAATGCGGCATGCGGAGGGGGTATTGTTAACAAAACCCCTTCTCAAGCAAGAGACCTCATTTCGGAGTTGGCCGAAAACTCGAGACATTACAACGGGAGGTCATCATCAAAACGAGTCATGGCAGCAGAATCCAACAATTCGTTAGAAAGTCAAGTGGCCGGCTTGACTTCTTTGGTAAAAGATTTTCTCTTAAATCCGAAAACCCAAGAAGCCAAGGTCTGCGGCATATGCTCAACACAAGGGCATCCCACTGATTCCTGCCCATCGCTACAAGAAGAGAACTCCGAGCAAGTCAATGCTTTGGGGTTCTAAGGTCAAAGGAGGTACGAGCCCCAAGGCAATACTTACAACCCGGGATGGAGAGATCATCCGAATTTAAGGTACGGAAATTCTCAATAACAAACAAACCCTCCTCCTCAACAATATAAACAACAAGGCCAAACATCGAACTCGAGTATGTCCACCAAAGACATGATTCGAGCACTGGCCGTTAATATGGGAACAATGCAGCAAAGCATGGGGCAATTCCAACAAACCATGATGCAATTCCAACATGAAACCAAGTCGAGCATTCAAAATTTGGAAACTCAAGTTAGCCAAATTTCAAGTGCCGTAAGTCGACTTGAAGCAAAAGATTTGGGTAGGCTCCCTTCCCAAACTGAGCAAAACCCAAGACAACATGTCAATGCAATCATGTTGAGGAGCGGTAAAGAATTGCAAACACGGGAAGTTGAGGAGTAGAAGAAAGAGGTTGATCTTGAAGAAGGCTTTCAACCGGAAGAGGAGAAACCAACTAAAACTAAATTCCCTCCACTTTCATCTTATGAACCACTCCCTCCGTTCCCTGAGGCATTGAAAGACACAAGGAAGCTGAAGAATGATTGGGACATCTACGAGACCTTCGTCGATTCTGAGGTAAACATCCCACTCTTCAAACTGATCAAAAGTGTTCCCCGTTATGCAAAGTTCTTAAAGGAACTATGCACAATGAAAAAGAAAAATAAACTGGAAGGGAAACAAAAGGTTGAAGTTAGTGAACGTGTCTCGGCCATTTTTCAAAAGAAACTCCCTAAGAAATGTAGCGATCCGGGCATGTTCACCATTCCTCGCAAAATAGGGGACACCAATTTTTCTAAGGCCTTGTTGGATTCATGAGCATCAATAAATGTCATTCCTTATTCCTTATATAAATCCTTACAACTCGGCCCACTACATCAAACTGGTGTAGTGATTCAACTAGCGGATCGGTCTAATACTTACCCAAAGGGTGTAGTAGAAGATGTGCTAGTAGAAGTAGAAAATTTGATTTTCCCTGTTGACTTCTACGTACTTGAAATGGGAGATGACAACCAAACAACACCCATCCTTTTGGGTAGACCTTTTCTAAAAACCGCCAAAACAAAAATAGACGTATCTAATGGTTCATTAACTTTAGAGTTCGATGACCAAAAAGTAGAATTTAATATCTTTGATTCTACGAAAAAACAAGTTACAGATCAGTCTCTTTGTTCTTTAAATGTTTTTGAACCACGAGCATCACATGTTTTTGTTAAAGGCGGCAAAACCAAAATATTTGAAGAATTGCAAATTGAACAAAAACCAGTTTCGGAAAATGGCGAATGGATGAAATCGCCACACGATAAATTGAAACCACCTACACTTGAGGGGGTGACAAAAAAGAAAATTCGACCTTACTGGAAAAGGTCGAAGAAGAAAGCTGAAACATGGCCAAACATGGCCTTTGAAAATGAAACAAGGGATGTTCACGATCCCACTTAAAACAAAAAAAAATTGAATAACGTCGTGCCACGACGTTAACTAAGGCGCTTCTTGGGAGGCAACCCAAGTTTATTTTTTCGTTAATTCGAGTGTTTAAAGTTCATTTTTTTGTTTAATTATTTGAGACATCAGTGAGAGAGGGAACTAATCACGAGTTTTTGGAGAAAAAGAAGAAAAAATGCAGGTTTTGAAGCATCCGGGGACATACCTGATCGAGTACCCCCTTATACTCGGTCGGGTATGGCCAAAAGAAGGAGAACCGGGCATTACTCGATCGAGGAGTGTTGATTTTTGAAAGGAAGCATACATACCCGATCGAGTATCACTACATACTCGGTCGAGTATGTACAGAAAGGCTAAGGTCAAAGGAAGCTGACTCCCGCACTCGATCGAGTATAGGCCTCAAGAAGTGCAAAACAACGTATACCCGATCGGGTATCACTGTATACCCGGTCGAGTATGTACAGAAAGGCTATGGTTAAAGAAAGCTAACTCCCACACTCGATCGAGTACAGGCCTCAAAACGTGGAAAAAGACACATACCCGATCGAGTATTGTGCTATACCCGATCGGGTACCGGAGGCAGTCTTCTCAAAAACTCTGATTTCCAGCCATACTCGACCGGGTAACAACCCATACTCGATCGGGTATACGGGCGTTTTAACCCCAAAACCGCCCCAAACACTTCATCTTCCCCAAATCCCAAACCCAAATTTCAAACCCCTCTCCCCCAACCTCCATTTTCAAACCTTCTCTCTACCATATCTTCTTCATTTCTTCACCAAATCACCCAATTCCAACACCAAAATACTCCCCTCATCTTCCTCTACACACCCATACCCACCAATCCAACTTTCCCCCAGTTTCACAAGGTCCGAAAAACCCTACCCCAAATTTCAATTTTTCGGATTTCAAGCTTCCAAACCTCCAAAAATGGCACCAAGGAAGGATAAAGGGCAGAGCTCCAACGCTATGGCACTCATTCCAGGCTACGAGGACATCATCTTCGCCGACAACGAACACCGAACTCGTTTCCTCACCACAATTGCAAGGCAAGTGAAACCTTCCCGCTTTTTATGCCTTGATGCTCTCAATGAATTAGGAGTGTATAAGAGCACTAGGAATTTTTTTCATGAGTTGAGCATGGATCGTATATTCAAAATGCAATACAACTCTAATGAAAAAATAATCTATGAATTCATGAGTTCGGTGCAATTTGAGATCGATGAAGCTGATTTTAGGGATGATAGACTCAAGTTTCGTCTGTTTAACCAAAACCACTCAATAACGAAACTTGAGTTCGTTGAACATTTTGGTATTCCGGTTCCCTGCCAAAAATCCATATCCGATAATACCGCTTTCGGCCATACCCTGTGGACAAAGATGACTGGGGAAGCTAAATTTAGCTCCTCCCAACTGTATATTAGTCATGTCCAACATCTCGTCCTCCGCTTATTCTTGAAATTCCTTGCCAACAGTTTGTTTGGACGTCCCAACAACCATCACACTAGGATGGGGGATGTATGCCTGATGTCTGTAGCCCTATTTCGTGTTCATGTGGACTTCAATCTGTGCAATCTTATGTGGGCACATCTGAAAAAGGAAAGCGCAGCCAAGGGCGTTATTGTTGTGGGTGGGGTAATTATGCACTTAGCCACCAAGTTCGGGTATACGGACAACTCTCCTATACCTGACTATTGTTTGATGAACATTTCTTGGTTAGGCCATTCGGGTTGTACAACCTTTTCCCATACAGTTTATGGTGGTGAACGACCAAAAAACATGTATAAGTGGCTCATACACCCCAAGCCTCTCAAATACTTCCTCCTACCCAACCAAGAACTCCCCAAACTGCGCTACAGAGAAGCAGTAGAGGAGCCCCATTACCTATTCCCACACGCCCTTTCACCACATCTCCAAGAACCGGAGCAAGAGCCTCCCCAACACCAACCCGATTACGAGCCTTATGCTGAACCCCATGGCCATGAAGACATGGACGCCGACATCCCCGAACAAACTCAAAACCCTCCACCACCCGACTTCTTTCAACAACTTTTGGAGGGTCAACAACAATTGCTTACGGGGTACAATCAAATGAACGAGGACTACATGGCTATGGGAGACCGGCTCAACCAAATACAGGAGGAACAAAGGGCCGGTTTTCAGCGATTGGAGGAGCTCCGAGAAGACGATAGGCATCGGTATGAAGAAGATCAACGTAGGTTCTACGGACCTATGTACTCTTACATGGCCCAGCAGGGATCTTTTCAGACCATGGCGAACCACCCTCCACCACCCTCATGGTATGACCCCACTCATTGGGGTACCTTTGGAGGATCTAGCTCCGAAGTGGAGGGTACGACGGCGGAGATGGCGGGGACACATACATGGGCGATGGCGGGCAAGGGAGCGGCTTCGGAAGCAGCTACTACGGCGGAGAAGCAGCTCCAATTAGTTAGTTCTTTAATCCGCCTCCAACTCACAACCCTTGTTTTTACCCTTATTACGGTCAAACTCGTCCAACTATGCACATCTTCTTCAATTGTCTTGGAGACAATATTGACGTGCACTCTGTCACGGTGCGTCAAAATAAATTCAATACTAGACTAATACGTAGTATAGGTGAAGTAGAGTTCGTATCCACAGGGAAAGGAATAATTCTCTTTTTATGAAACTAGTAAATAATAGGGGGGTTTGTTGGATGATTTAATTTAATTAAAAACTAAGATGAACAACCTATTGATGATTTAATTCAAATATAAAAGGGACTTGACATTGCTACTTTCCACTTGTTGATATATTTTAGTTGATCATTGTTATATCTATAACTTATTCCCTCTCGAATACTCAATCGAGAAGTATATCCAATTCATCGAGGGTAGTTATTAACAACGACCGTTCATTAATAACCCTTACTATTAGTCAAGTATAGAACACCGCCATATACCGACTTGATAGTAGCATTTAATCTCTTAACTCCTTGATGAAATCAATTGAGATTGATAACCTCAACACAACGATTTCGGTTTAACCAACAAAATTAATCCCTCTTAAGTTTATCAACCGCGACCGTGCATTAATAAACCGAAGTTACTTACTTGTGAAACCATCAACGATTAACCATCGGTTCGTTGATCGTTTCTAGTAATAATTAATATATGAAACAAAACTAGTTGATCCTTTTAGTAATGTTCAAAATATTAATATGAAATATGAACATGAATTAATTAATATTCAAGGAAGAATATTATTAAAGGAGATGAATCCTACTATAATTAATATCAAGATGTTAACTAATTGTCATCTTAGCAACACTCCCCAACATTAATATAGAGGAAGAAAATACTACCCCAACTAATGTCAAGATGTTAACTAATTGTCATATTAGCAACACTCCCCAACATTAATATAGAGATAGTATTAAGGAAAGAACTAATAATTAATATTCAAGGGAAGAAGTTAAGAAAATAACTCACAACTTTAATAATCAACAAACTTCAAGAGCAACACCAAGAATTGGAAGTTTAGCTCCTCATTTGGAGACTAAACATAGCTATAAAATGCTATTTATAGGTGTTTTCAACACCTAATGCCGGATACCCAGCCAGGTATTTGCCATTCCCGACCGTGTATTTGTCAAATCAAATCTTTTTCCCATGTTCTTGTGTTCTTTTGCACGTTCGTTTGCCCGAAAATCACTTCATACCCGACCGGGTATAGGGAATACCTGACCGGGTATTTGCTAATTTCGCAGCAACTTCCTCTTTCACTTCATACCCGGCCGGGTAAAGGCCATACCCGACCGGGTTTTGCACAAAACTCGGGTTTTCTCATCCTTCTTGCTTCCAAACCTATCCTAAACTTATAGCCCAACTAACTATAACTAACAACAAGCAATAAAATGCTAAAAATACGATTACAATCAAATGCAAACTAACAACTACAAACTTGCATAATACTAGCAAATAAACATTACAAATGATAATAAAAATGTACACTTAGGCACTAACAACTAGGGCCTATCAAACACCCCCGCACTTGAACTTTTACTCGTCTCGAGTAAAACAAATCATGTCCATGAAGTTTTTAACAAAATAGTAGTAAAACAAAATCATCCACAAGTGTTTTTGATAATCAACATAAAAATGTTTCAATGATGAAAACACATAATTAAAAGGTCTTCAACACCATTGGATTTCTCTGCTTTTTGCTTCCTCATGTATATGCCCTTAGGATCTTGCAAACATAAAAGAAAGTCTTTCTCTCATTCTCTCATTTTGCCTAGGTGCCCTTTCGGGTTTTCATCCCAGCTTCCCACATTTTCCTTTTCATTCTCACGGACTCACTCTTCTTTTTGCTTTTGTTTTGCTTAAGTTGCCCTTTTGGGTTTTCAACCTAACAAGCTTATTTTTTTTGTGTTAAGCAAGAATAAAGAGCATGAAATGGGAGTGTACTAGAATAGTTCTCCCCCCAGCTAGTTCATGGCACTGTCCCTAGTGCCCGCCCGCATCTCCTCCGTCAAAGTAACCTTCATAGCCATAGTAGATGTCATGATAACCGCCCGCATATGGATACTCATCCTCGTTCGTGTCTGAGTCGCCACCATGACCGCCATCACCGCCTCCGAAATCCCTGCCAGCACCATCACCGCCAGCCTGTCCACCTCCTCCAGAGCTAGATCCTCCGAAATTACCCCAATGTGAGGGGTCATACCATGTAGGATGTTGGACTGGAGTGGGCATGTGAGAAAAATACCCTTGGTGGTCAAAATATGCGTACATAGGGCCGAATGCCCATTTTTGATCATCTTCCACCCTTTGGTACGCACTGTAGAGATCGTCGATGCGTGTGTTCATAGCCGTTTGGTTAAGATTGAGTTGTTGTATACCGGCAAGCATTTGTTGTTCAAAGGGGGTGTATTGAGGGGGTTGGGGATCGGGTTGCGGTTGTGCTTGTGGTTGTTCGGGACTGGGTGGGGGCTCAAGTTGAGGGATGTCATAAAGATAGTGGTCAGGAGTAGTTCCGGGTAAGCAAAGGTGTCTCCTATCTCCGAGTTGATGGTTAAAAATGTTGGAGAGTTCGTCGGAGGGGATTGTAAAAACTTGTGTGGGTGAAGGATTTATGGTCCAATGGTAAAATGCCGTGGTCCCAATAGTGTGGGAGTGACTCAAATCATGTGCAAAGAGTAGAAACTTAAGATTAAGGAAATGCCATTCTTCTACTTCTCTATTCGCATGATAGCCAAATTTTGTACAAACATGGTGTATGTACCCTCCTATGAAAATGTCACCCATAGCTTCACATTCCTTTTTTAGGTGTTCCCATAAACATGAAGCAACATCTAATCTAGGAGCTTCTGGAAAGATACCCATAGCAAGAACGGCCAATTCACTAATCCTTGTTTGATGACTATTTGGTCTCCCAAAGACATTATACCCAAACCATTTTAGTGCGATTCGAAAGGCAGAGTGTTGAACATGTGTAACATGCATATGTGAGCCAAGTGAATGTGAGAAAAATTTTATGGGACAAGAGTATTATATACGGAAGACCACCAAAAGGTGGGACTACTGTAAGAAGACTGCCAAAAGGTGGGATTATTAGTTTTCATTTTCCCTATTTTTAATGGCAATGCCTCTTATCATTTGAACATTTTTCTTTATACCAAACCTACCTATTACCTGCCCCAATCCAATGTTTATACCGTAATTGTTCCAATTTTTCAATTTTCCTTTTTGAGTTGTCCCAAAAAATTCTTCTCACTTACCATTTTTTGGACAATTTGTGTGACTCACATTCATTTTACTTTTTTATTAAACAATTCCAATCATACATTTCTACTTTACTCTCACATCCTTCATATATGAGACAAGTCAATGTGAGAAAAAATTTATGGGACAAGAGTATTATATACGGAACAAATGCAATCCGTATATCCTACACCCGGATGTATGTACATCCGGTCCAATTAAACAAAAAGCCCAATAACAGATACAGCCCATAACAAAAGTGGTCCATAATTTTACCGGGTAAAGTATCAATTGAAACGATTAATACAAAAACGGAAAAGTAACTCCTCTCAAAAACTGAACTGCTTTCTGAACAACTGTTCGCAAAAAGACGCTAGCATTCATAGCCGCCGTATTTGAGCTCAAAAAACGAGGATAATCGGCAGAATTTTTGGTGGAGTTTTTGCCGGAGTTTTTGTGCATTTACTGACGGAGTTTTTGCTGGAGTTGGCGAGAACCGAGAGAGTTTAAGCATCAACTTGTTCGTCTTTGAGCATTGAAAACAGGGATGGACTTAGTGAGCGAGCATCAAATGATGTTAAACGCAGAAGAGCATGACAATTCAGAAGCATCTGAGAGGTATATCATGTAATACTGTTTTAATTTATATTTTAGTAATGATTAACGAATATACTTGCATGTTGCAAAAATTACAGAAAAATTCAAATGATCTGGACATATCTGAAGTAGATTATGAACTTGATGTGTTATATCATTAGAATGTTTATCCATAATGAAAATTAGAATGTTTATCCAACATAAATCAATGATAACTAATGTTTGTAATAACAAATCTTTGAATCATTGTTGCAGCTCCGTATAAATAAGAGATTTTTCTACTTTGGTAATATGATGGTCGTCCGCCGTATAAATATTTTATCAATATACTTTATCATTTGTTTATAAATATAGAATGAGCATAGACCAGATTGTTCATATTACCAGGATGGTTAAGCTTTAGCAAATAATGACGGTCGCCCGCTACTCCGTGCTTCGTCAATGGCGTCTTCGTCACTCGTCCGCAGCTCTAGCTCGAAGTTTTCTGTCGTTCTTGAGTACTCCGTCACTCGTCCGCATCTCCATCGTCAATGCTCAATAGTCCACAGCTTTGTCACTCGTTGAAGAGAAGAGAAGCTGCTTGACTCTACGTTGATTTATTTGGGGAGAATTTGACTTTGCACCCCATGTTTTGGGTGATATTTGAGTTTGCACCCTATTTTCAAAAGCATTAATGTATGCACCCCAATTCACTATAAAATTATTTGACTTTGCACCCCACTCCTTCACAATTTTTGGGCTAATGGGGTGCATACATTAATGATTTTAAAAATGAGGTGCAAAGTCAAATATTACCCAAAACATGGGGTGCAAACTCAAATTCTCCCATTTATTTGATTAGGGATTTAGGCCTCTACTTGGGAGAACTAGAGAAGGGCCGTAGTATTATAAGATGGGTTATTTTAATTTTGGGCCTTGGTATTTTAATAATTTCATTTAATGGGTTTGGCCCTAAAAATTTACAAATTCTATTTCGGTATATCGGTATTTCGGTATATACCGTACCATACCGAAAATTAACGGTATTTCGGTATATACCGAAATACCGAAAATTTAAAAAATCCATACCTTTACCGTACCGAAGTGACCCGGTATGGTATCATACCGTAAAGTAATGCTCATTTTACTCGAATTTAAGTGATATAAATTATTAACTACTTAGAACATGATGATATTGTAGTTAGGTTACATGTAATGTGATAGAATACTCATTGTGTGGTATGTACTACTTATCTGTGAATAAAGTGATATGTGCTTTAATTTTTCTAAATTTATTGAAGAATGTGATTATGAGCGATAGTGTGACAATGGTGTGCCATTAAAAATCAATTGATACTCATTATCTAATTACTGTTTAAAATTACTATATAGATTTATGAGTTCATGAAGTGTAGTGCAATTTTTGTTTTACATTTTACTTGTTCTGTAATACGCTTTCATAAATAATCTGTGTATGCTCATAATGTAAATACATAATGCTCAAATTATAAAACTTTGTCAGATTTTTATATTACTGAAAACTGGTTTAAAATATACTGTTTTAAAATAGTGTTTGTAGAGAATTATTTGTATGTGCAAAACTTGAAAACAAATGCTCATTTTAAAAAACATTATGTGAATACTATTTTTACAGATGATGTTAAATTACAAATGATGTGATACTCATTATTTGATTAGTACTTTCAAATGTCCATATAGTGCTATGTGAACATCAAGTACTATGAAGTTTTTGTTTTAGAATATGGTTGTTATGGAATAAAGGTACATTATAATTGTTTGTTTGTTCATTATGTAAGTGAAAAATGCTCATTGATGATAAGGTACAGTGTACTTATTAAGTACTGAAATGCATTTGTGATTCATGAATGAATATCTCATACTCATTTTAATTATTAATGAAGGGGTTTAGATGTAAGGCCAATAACTGAGATCCCAGTGTTGCGTGCAAAGCCAAAAAGGGAGTTAAAAAAGGCTTCCAAAGTTCAAGAGAAAAAGCAGAAGATAAAACCAGTTAGAGCAAAGAACAAAGCTTCAAAGAAGCAGATATCTAATGTGGAAGCAACTGAGCAACATGAGGGTCAGACTGAGCAAAATGATAATGTTGAAGCAGCTCACAACGTTGATGTGGAAAGGAATAATGTGGAAGATGATGGTACCAGTCAGCCAGATCAGAATGAAGCTGAAGAAGATGAAAATGTGGAAGAACAACATAGAGGTGATGTTGAAAGCAGTAAGCCAGATGAGCATGGTGCAAAAGAAAATGAGCAAACTATGACTCAGAATGATCAAAATGAGAATGTGGAAGCAGCAAAAGAGGATGGTTTGCAGAAAAAGAAAGTGGAAAGCAAGAAAAGAAATAGAAAAAATTCAAAACAAAGTGGAAAGCAAGCAACTTCAAGAAAACAGTCTGAAGGTGAGGATGAGAGATCAAAGAAGAGAATAACAAGATCAACCACAGGAGAAAAAACTGAAAACAAGACAGTTGAAGTTAAGAAAAAGAAGAAAGAAGATGAAGCAAGAAAGAAAGGAAAATGTGAAGCAGAGTCATCAAAGGCGAAGAAAAGAAAGCCGAGGAAGAAGAGAGTTGAAGAAGAAGAACTAGAGGACGAGGACGAGGAGAAAGAAAAGGAAGAAAATGATCAATTTCTGAAGCTCTGGACTAGAATGTCTCCAAGAAGTATAACTGAAATTATGACAGCAATGAGTGAAGAACAAAAGGCAGAGGTGGTGGAGATGGGGTTTGGTCCATTACAGAACCTTCAAATCAAGCAATTGCCGATGCAGTTGGCATATTGGACTGTTGAGAACTTTGATAGAAGATGTGTGTCTCTTGTGCTGCCGAACAATGACAAATTGAGGATAAATGAAGATGCAGTGCACTTCACATTGGGGTTTCCAAAAGGAGACTTAAATGTGAAGAATTTGATTGACAGCCAAGCTGAAGAAACATCCCAAATGGTGGCTGATTGGAGATCCCAATTTGAGACATAAAATGGAGTTGTGAGGACTGGTCAATTGAGGAAGGTCTTAGATGAAAACAAAAGAGGTGGAGGCTGGTTTAAGATTTTTTTTTGGTTCTCCTTGTAACATGTCTGATTGAAGGTAAGCAAAACTGCTTTGCAAATCAAAGCATTCTGAAGGCTTTAAAGGATGATTCAAAAATACCAAATCTGAATTGGTGTGGATATGCATTGGAAATTTTAATTGAAGCAAAGGACTATTGGAGCAAGAACAGAACAAGACAGTTCCCTGGGCCTCTATTCTTTCTGATTGTAAGTTAATGCCCAATTCTATAATCTTATTAATCAAACTGTTATATGCATTACACATTTCTAACAGCTTATGAAATCTGTAGATGTTCTATGTTGACAATGTTGTGTTCACAGGAAGAAAAGTGCAAAGAGGATTGCCATCTATCATTGGATGGACAACACAAAAATTGAACAAAAGAGAGAAGGAAGAAATTGAAAGTGGAGGCTTTGGATTTGGATATGTGGATGAAGCTAACAAAGGGGAACTTACAATTCCAGATGTGAGAAGAAATGAAGAAGTTGAAAGGGCAAGTGATGGAGACATCAATCAGAATCCAAAGAAGGTAAGAGAGCTGTATGTAACTTTAAGAGAAAAATTTGGGTAAATATATAAATGAGAATTCTGATTTCTTTGGGATAGTACAATGAGTATTGTATATTAACAAAATGAGCATTCTTTGGAATAAATATGTTTATATTCAGTGAATTACGTGTTGAGTATTAAAATGAGTTAATGTTATACTACAGTGATTATTATTTTTTATAATAAATGTGTTACAATATGAAGTGATTATATTACATGTGTTGGTTATAAAAAATCTAAGTATAAAATTTTTAAAAATAAAAGAGGAGCAATATTATCATATTATGCATGTGTGGTAATGTAATGAGCATTGGTTGGAATAAATTGTTTTCATATGAGGTGGAATGAGTTATTGTTATAGTAAAATGATTAAAAATGATTATTATGGTTATAATAAATGTGTTATATTATGTAGTATTTATATTACATGTTTGGGTTATAAAAAAATATGAGTATGAGCTTTTATAAAGTGAGCACTATAATGTTTTAGTTGAGCATACAATAATGAATAAATTTGTTTGTAAATTAAAGCATGATGCAATGAAGGAATTTGCTTCAGCAGCAAAACATTTGGCTGAAAGCATCTCAAATTTTGATGAGAAATTTCAACAGGCTGCACAGACTTTGCCTGATGACGAAACCATGAAAGCGCTGCTTGGAAAAGTTCATGGGCTATTCAACATCTATTCCACACAACCACAAACAAATGAAAAAGGAAAAGAAATCTCAATGTCACAAGATGATGATTTCTGGACCGAAGATGTACTGAAAGCAGTAGAAGCAATTGAAAATGTGCAGAAGAAAAGGATTGATAGGCAAACATTCATACAGTATGAAAAGCCGAGTTTCAGACTGCTATCCCAGGAATCAAATGAGTCTCCAATCACAAGGGAACAGAGAGAACAAGAGATGAGGTTACAGATGCTGTTTACCAAGAAGTTCAAATCAATGAGCATCAGGAAGTTGTAAATGAGCAACCAGAGAATGTTAATGAGCAACAAAAAAACCTTGAGGAGCAGAATGACCAAAGCAGCCCAGAGGATGAAACAAGGGTGCATGAGTCAAGCAGTACAAGTGATGAAATCACTGATAAAGTTTCTGAAAAGGGAAAGAATATTTGCATGGAAGGTGAAGATGGTGAGCAAAATGTATTGAAGAGAAAAAGAAACGTGATTCCTGCACCTGCTTTAAAGTCACCATTTGTGAACAGAGTTACAGAAATTAAGGCACCACCAACCACCGAAGAGATCAAGGTAGCTCAATTTGTGTTTAATGAGGGCACCGATAAAAAGTAAGTAATTAAATACTTCTCATAAACAATTATTATATATTTAATGAAGAATGCATAATTACTTCAGGCTTTTAGGCTCTTGGAATTTTGTGATTTGTGAGTAAAGTTTGAAATTAGATGTCTGGCCTGATTAAAGATTGTAAGTGTGTGATTTAAGATTGTATTTTGGATCAAATAAGCATGTTGCATGCGTCCCTTGTTTGAATTTGTATAGTTTGATGTTATGGACTAGAGAATAGTAATTGTATTTTATCATTCTACTAATCGCAGGAGAAAATTATTGTTCTTCATTGTCCAATCTTAATGTCCTAGCTTAGATCTCAATCTGTTTAAATTGTCAATGGAATGTTCATTGCATTTTAACAATTTGATGCCCTGTGCATGTGACTAGAATGTGCTGACTGTTTGTTTGTTTTTAAACTCATTAGTGATGTGTTATACAAAGATGGAGATGTTGTTCTTTCAAAAAGTGAGTTCGAGAGTCTAAATATAAGCTGTAAAGTGAATTCACGACTGATAGACGTGTGGGCAATGATTTTGAACAACAATGAGACTCTAAGAAGCGATGAAGCAAGAAAAAGATTGATTTTCACAACAACACCATGTGTAAGAATTATGGATTTACATATTTGTTTTTATGAATATATTTGAAAGAAATTTATTAAATTAAATTATCTATTTATAGAGAGTGTTGGAGGAAAATCAGTTGACTACTCCACAAACAAGAAGCAAGAGATTTGTTGATGCTACAAGGGCCCAATTCACCAAGGCAATGCCAAAAGTGAGAAACATGGATTTGTTCATTTTCCCAGTTGAACAAAGTGGAAGATACTACGTGATGACTTTTGATTTAAAATACAATAAGTTCTTCATCATTGATAGCTGTGATGCAGAAATATCTATTAAAATGAAGTATCTTTTGCAACCAAACCGTCTGGTAAGTGTGAATATTATTGTTCTTTTAAATGAGTACAGTACTGTAGCTATTCACAATGAGCATTATTTCATATTTATTGAGCTTTATTATAAGAAATGTTTATTATAAAAATTGTTTATATTTGCAGAAAAGTGCTGTATTGAAATGGCTTAAAGATGAAAAGCATCCTCAAGCAGACAAAGTCAAAAACTGAAGCCAGAAGTTTTAAAAATGGCATGGCGCAACAAGAATAATAAAGCAAATGAAGGAGTGTACGTGATGAGACACATGGAAACCTTCAATGGAGAGAGAGATTGGGATTGTGGTCTATTCAAAGATAATGTAAATACACATTTGTTTATGAAGATTTAATGCAATATCAATAGTGTGTCAAAACAACATAAGCTAATACTGACATATTGTAATTGTGCAGGAAAAGCCATTAAACATATTGAGGGTCAAGTATCTGCACAAAATGCTCACATTTCAGAAGAATGAAGTAAAGATGGAGGTGATGGAAAGAGTGAAAGAAAACAAACTGTTGTGAATGTAATCAACAAAAAATCATTTAATGTGCAGTTCTGGTATAATGGTTTAATCGGGAAAAACATATTTTGTTTGTGTTTAATGACATATTTAGTTTGTGTTTAATGACTTTATGGTGAATTTGAATGTTTGAACTACTACATAATACTATGTTATCTAGAAGACGTGTAATGCTATTGATGACTATTACTGTTGTTTTTTAATTAATCACTATTACTATTACTATTTGGTATATTACTCTTAATCTCGATTGACATTAAACACCGTAGTAATATTGAATGATGACAGATGCATATGTGAAGTTCTATGGTGATTTCAATTGGTGCTTATACACAAATTTAAGTATTAATGATCATTTTTAATAGGTTCTATGCTCATTTCATTTGTTACTTATACACAATTTTAAGGACTGACCCCTGAAAGTTAAAAGCATTCAGTAAGAAAGTAGGTCAATTTATTTTATTATTAAAAAAAAGGGGGAGTGTTTTTTCAAAGTATTAATAAGTTAGGTATAATGGCATTGTGTGAGTAAAGTGAAATAGCTAATAATGATGATTTTATAGCTAATTTTATGTAAAATTGTCTTTTTGGAAAAATAGTAAATATTCGTGTTAATTGCGAAATAGTAAATATACACAATAATGATGATTGTATTGTTGAATGGTGACATTGAATTCATGATGTTTATATTAATAATTATTACTAGTAAAGTGTATGCTCATTTTATTTGTTACTATACACAATTTGAGAACTGTATCAATTGAAGTTAAGAACATTAAGCATGAAATTAGGTTTACTAATTTTCTTATTAAATACCAATTTGGGAAGTGTTTTTTCAAGCAATATTCATTTCAATACTCATTTTGTTAACACCTGTTACGCATTATATTAGAAAGAATTACTCAAAAAATATTATATAAGGGGAATGTATGATTCAATAAAAGTAAAAACAAAAACAAACACATAGAGAGAAAAGAACATGTAAGGTCTATAAGTGCACATTACAGAAACTAAAATGATAAGAAAAGGATAAAATATGTTCTTTTTTGAATAATAAAAAAGTATATAAACAAAAACAAAGCTTTTAAGAGTGTTTACAATTTTCAGGGTTCAATAATTAGTGAGGTACTTGGTGCAGTTGACTTTTTCCTTCCTCGGGCTTGATTTGATTTAATCTCAACAATACTTTTGCGTCGAACATTTATTTCACCTTTTTTCCTTGAACCTTTGGGATTAGAAATTGTACCAACTCCAATTGAAGCTGAATCACTGTGAGAAGTAAATACTGTCAACTTGTTCTTCAACATCATGTTTCAATTTTTTGAATGACTCTTCACAAAGCAGCCTCGCTGACGCATTAGAATCAATAGAACACAGAAGTTTGTGGAGTTTCCTTTGCATTTTCATTCTCCAAACAGAAGGCAAAACATTAGAAGTATTGGATAACATAGATGACTGACTCTGTTCATCTGACTTTGCTATTCGAGTCCAACGTTTTAAAACATAAGAATCAGGAATAACTTCAACGCAGTGGATATGATATATACGAAGACAATGGCAGCACAAAATACCAACTTCTTGAAACCTCTTACATGAACAATCAACAAAATGTGATGTCGTGTTATATGAAACCCAATGTGAAAACTGATCAATATGAGGCATCCAAACTAAATATCGAATAACAGAACCAAAACAATGTTTAACCTCATGTTTCAAAGACATATCACGAACAAACTCCTTCTCAAAAAGCTTGTAAGCATCAATTGTGTAAATTCGAGAAGCTTTATGTAATATACCAACATGTGGGATTGATATCTCGGGGAAGCCACCCCAACAACGCTGTTGATTTGATCTCTCATGACTCCGCCATTCACTAACAGCTTCACAAAAAAAGTGATAGAAATCACAAAGAGAAGACGTTGCATTCAACTTTCTAGACAAAGAATTATTCGTTGACTCCCTTCTCTGTGAGGATAAAATGCCAGCAGAAAAATAATCTTTTGAAAATGCTGGACACCATTTCTCCCTAAGGCCATATAGTTTCTTCAACCATGCATTTTCAGAACAATTGAAAGTAGTCACCATCCTGCAAAAAATAAAAATAAAAAATAACAAATGTATACTCATCATAATGAAGCAATTACTCATTCGTAAAAAAATGACAGTGTACATAATAAATTAATAAAAAAGAAAGAAAACTAAGTGCAATAATAGATGATACCTGTTCCAATAATAGTCAAACTCAGAAACTGTGTGACAAAGTTTCAAAACATGATCAAATAAGTCCAAAAAGCCTTCGTCACTCCTCAAGTCTCGTATATGTTTTTTAGAGTTTTCGATAATGTGCCATATGCAAAGACGTTGTTTTGAAGTAGGAAAGACCTTACACATAGCAGCAGCCATGGATGCAGACTGATCTGTCATAATGGTTTTTGGATGAACTGAATCCATTGAAGTAAAAAATGCGGTAAAAAGCCATTCAAAGGATTCAATGCGTTCATTCAACAAAAACCCACAACCAAACATACAATTATGCGTATGATTGTTAATACCTACTGATGGAGTATATGGGTCTGAGCCCCAGGACCCACATACTCGGAAGAACAGAAAGCACAAGACAACAGAGTGGCGCCCTCGTCGGCCAAGATGCCCCCGTCGGCCGAAAAGGGGCCAACTCAGATTACGGTCCTGAGCCCAAGGAACTCGGGTGCCCTCGACGGCCGCGCCCTCGTCGGCCGTGCCCTCGTCGGCCACGCCCTCGTCGGCCACGCCCTCGTCGGCCACGAAGACCTCCCAGAATCGGATTCTATACTTACTCATTTGTACAGCCCATTAGAGGCTTTGTATTCGGCCCAGTAGCGGTCCAGTTGTAAATGGGCCTCCCAAGCCCAAGGCTTGGGAGCCCAACCCTAATTTTCTCTATAAATACTCCCCTTGGGAGTAGTTATAGGGGTTACGAAATCATTCTATTGAAGCATATTATTGCACTTCTCTCTCTAGCTCTCACTTCTCTCTAGATATACTCTATCATTTGGTGCTCTCGTTGAGAGCTAGAACAATCAAGTTAGCACCCTTCGTCGCTGCCAAGCACAGCTAACCACTGATCATGGGGAGAACTAAGTCAAACCGCAACCTCGTCAGCAAAGTCATCCCTGAGGACCAAGAGCCCAGGGAGCACGATGAGGACGCCACGGCCGACCAGGCCGGCGGAGGGGATCTCTTCCAGGAGGCCTTCAACCTCACAACAGACCTCCGCAACCAACTCAACGGCGGCGCCCCTGATGCCCGCCTCGGCTTGGACAAGAAGCGAACTGAAAAGACGGATCACGCCCCGGCCCAGCCTATGGCCGCGGCCTCTCCGTCCGTGGATCCACAGGTCCAGGCCGCGCTGTCGGTCATCATCGCCAGCCTAGCTCAGAACCCCACCGTCCTCAGCGCACTCTTGCCAAGGACCGGGGGAAACGTCACTCCACCTCCTCATCCCCGACCACTGGCCGACCAGATAGGCAACAATGAGGGGGTTGTGGCCCAGGACACGGCGTCGTCCCACTCCCACCCTGCTTCCCCTCTTTGGCCCGGGCAGACCCCAGCGCGTGGAAAAGCCTCTGCCTTCAATAGGCTAGGTGACACGCGCCGTCGTCCGGTTTCAGAGAGGATGGCGGGACGGATTGGTGATCCTCGTCCTGGCTCGCCAAGGGAGAGTTTGGGGTCTGTGTCCCGGACAGCGGACCAGCCCTGCCCCGACAAGGGCAAGGGGAAGTTGCACGAGGATGACGTGCGTCACCAGATCAACGCGGCTCACAACGAGCGCCTGAGGAACCAGCCGGGTGCCGCCGCGGCCGACAGGGACCCCCGGGACGAGGTCATCGCCCAGCTGGAAAGGAGGTTGGCTCAGATGGAGGCCAAGCAGTCAGCCAACATCCCTACGGCCGGCGCCTCCAACGACCCCGGCCTCAACGCGCTCATGAACAAAGTCAGCGCCCTGGAGAGGGAGCTGGCCGAAGGGCGGGGTGACCCCATCATCCAGGTCAGGACTAGGACCCCTTTCACCAACAGGGTCCTCTCGGCCCCCATCCCTGAGAAGTACAGGGGGAACGCCATCAAGTCCTACGATGGCCGATCAGACCCCCAGGAGCACTTCAGCCGTTATCAAAACAACATGCTGATGGTGAACGCGTCCGACGAATACCTCTGCCGTTGGTTCCTCTCTACTCTCGAGGGGCCAGCGTACGAGTGGTTCAACGGACTGCCAGAGGGAAGCATTGACTCATGGCAAGATCTCGCCCAGCGCTTCCTCACTCACTTTGCCGGGAGGAAGCGCGCCAAGAAGTATTTCACCCACCTCCTCTCCGTCAAACAGCAGCACGAGGAGTCCCTCCGGTCATTCATCGACCGGTGGACGAGGGAGACCGAGGAGGTCGAGGGGGCCGATGAGCGCACCCTCCTCGCCTTGTACCAGGGAGCCCTCCACAGCTCCCCGTACGCCAGGAGCCTCATCACTGACCCCCCGAGGTCGTACGCCAAGGCACTCCAACGCGGAGGCTTGTATGTCGACGCCGACGAGCTCCACAATCACAAGAGAGAGGGGGGCCATCCCCCCAAGAAGACAAATCCTTCGCCGGCCTCGGGTCCGTCCCCGGCCGGCCAGGGTGCCCAGGGCCGCCACGGCTCTGGTGGACAAAGTAAGAAAGACCGCCACTGGCGGCCGAGGCTGGAACGGCCGGGGGTAACCCTCACCCACCTGGTCGGCACCATCCTCGATTATGCCGAAAAGCACGGCCTTATCGAGCAGGCTCCTCGGCCGGCCGAGGAGATCCTTGCCATCCAACAGGGCGGCACATACTGCCGGTTCCACAAGAACTCGTCGCACAACACCGACGATTGCATCACATTGAAGAAGGCCATCGAGCGCCTTATTCGCCAGGGGGAACTCTCCCAGTTTGTCAAAGGTGGCCCACGCAAGAACACTTGGGTAAACACCGGCAAACATGGGGGCGAACCCTCTGCGAAGAAGCGGGAGATTGGTAGACTCAGCGACGACGAGGACTTCGAAGAGCCTCCGCCGAAGAAGAATCACATCCACCTCATCGTAGGTGGGAACACTGGGGGGGACTCCGCCACTCAGAGAAAGAAATGGGCCCAATCCCTTTACATTGGGGAGGTGTCCCACGTTCCCCCCCCCCCAGCCGAAGAAGCAGCGAACGGAGGCGATCACCTTCACCGACAAGGATCTGCCTCCGGGTACGGAATCACACAGGGACGCCTTCGTCATCCGATGTGAGATCGGTGACTCCATCATCCACCGTACTTACATCGATACGGGGAGCTCCGTCAACGTGATGTACCTGGACACCTTCAAGCAGCTGAAGCTGGACAGAGCTTTGCTGAGGCCGATCAAGACCCCGTTATCCGGCTTCACCGGGGACTCTATCGACGCCGAGGGCACGATAGTCCTCCCCGTGGAGGTCGGTGACGGCCCCCACCACGCCAAGATTGACATGGAGTTCATGGTGGTCAACCTCCAGTGCGCCCACAACCTGATCTTGGGCCGGCCAGCGCTGGAGGACTTGGAGGCCATCATCTCCATGAAGCACCTATGTTTGAAGTTCCCCACCAATGACGGCATCGGCTACGCCAGAGGAAATCAGAGGATAGCCAAAGCTTGATACCTCAAGCTAACGAGGCCGGCCGAAAGGGAAGGACAGAGGATAGACACCATTACGGTCGCCGTCGCCATGGACGAGGAGAGGCCACATGCGGAGCCGGCCGAGGAGGTCGAGGAAATCCCTCTGGATACCTCCCGGCCGGAGCGGGTTCTCAGGGTCGGAAAGCAACTCCCCCAGGACCAACGAGACGCCATCCTCCTAGTCCTACGGTCATACGTCGTTGTCTTCGCGTGGGGCCTGGACGATATGCCAGGCATCAGCCGCCAGGTGATCACTCACCGGCTGACCGTCGATCCGGCCTCCGCGCCTGTCAAACAGAAGCGGCGCTACTTGTCCACCGACAGGCGGGACTTCGTCAAAGGAGAGGTCGCCATGCTCCTCTCAATCAAACACATCAAAGAGGTGAAGTACCCGACATGGTTGGCCAACGTCGTCCTCGCACAAAAACCGCCGACGTTCAGAATGTGTGTTGACTACACTGACCTGAACAAGGCGTGCCCCATGGACCCGTTCCCTCTCCCCAACATTGATCAGCTGGTGGACGAGACGGCGGGGTGCGAGTTGATGTCGTTCCTCGACGCTTTCAGAGGGTACCGCCAAATCTCCATGCATGAAGATGACGCCGAGAAGACGGCATTCATGACCCCAGAGGGAATCTTTTGCTACCTCGTCATGGCCTTCGGACTTAAAAATTCCGGCGCCACCTATACTAGGATGGTGGCCAAGATCTTCGGAGCGGTCCTTGGCCGGACGATGGAGGCGTACGTCGACGACATGATCGTCAAGAGCAGGCAGGCCACCTCCCACGCCGACGACCTCCGGGAAATCTTTGAAATAATGAAGGAGTTCAAACTCCGCCTCAACCCCAAAAAATGCGCCTTCGGCGTCCAGGTTGGCAAGTTCCTCGGCTACATGGTCAGCCGGAGAGGCATCGAAATAAACCCGGAGAAGACGCAGGCTATCATCAACATGGAGCCGCCCCGCAACGTCAAGGAGGTACAGCGACTGACGGGGCACCTGGCGGCCTTAAACCGTTTCCTCTCCAGGTCAGCCGAGAGGGCACTCCCCTTCTTTCAGATCATGCGGAAAGCCAACAGCTTCAAGTGGACGACGGAGTGCCAGGAAGCATTCGACGAATTGAAGAGGTACCTGTCGTCCCCACCCGTGCTTTCCAAGCCCAAAGCCGGCGAAACCCTCTTCTTGTACTTAGGGGTGAGCACGTCGGCCATCAGCTCCGTGCTCATCCGTGAGGACGAAGGGGTGCAGAAGGCCATCTTCTACATCAGCAAGACACTCAGGGAGGCCGAGCTCAGGTACTCCCCCATTGAGAAGACGGTGCTGGCCATCGTCCACACAGTGAAGAAGCTGGGGCACTATTTCCAAGCCCACACCGTCCATGTGCTGACCCAGCAGCCTCTTGGCGCACTCATGAGGAGCCCCACTAGCTCCTTGAGGATGGTGAAATGGGCGATCTTCCTCAGCCAGTTTCAGATTGAAATCAAGCCAAGGCCATCCATCAAAGGGCAAGCCTTGGCCGACTTCGTCATTGAATGCACAGCAAGGGAGACGGCCGTCGCCAACCCCGGGCCGGAGCCGGACGACACGTGGACCCTGTTCACTGACGGCTCGTCAGCCGCGAAATCATGCGGCGGCGGCGTCGTCCTCATATCCCCTGAAGGGTTCAGAGCTTACTACGCTATCCGCTTTAACTTCAGGGTATCCAACAACGAAGCCGAGTATGAGGCCTTCCTCAGCGGTCTCAGACTCGCCGTCGGCCTCAAGGCCAAGCACCTCAAAATCAAGTGCGACTCCAAACTGGTAGTGGGCCAGGTGGAGGGATCATACGAAGCCAAGGAAGGCCGGATGAAGCAGTACAGACAAGCGGCGGAGGAGTTGCTGAAAGCGTTTGAAACCCACGAGATCACCCAGATCCCAAGGGCCGAGAACGCTGAAGCCGACATCCTCTCCAAGCTCAGCTCGGACACCCCGGAGCACATCTCCCAGTTGGCCAAGATCGAGGAGTTGAGCATGTCCAGCATCCATGCCAGCCCCGTCTTGTGCGTCCAACAGCGACCAGAGGACTGGATCTCCGACATCGCCACCTTCATCACAACGGGGGAGCTGCCCCAGGACGAGGAGAGGGCCAAACTTGCCAAACTCAGGGCCCCAAGCTACACCATCGAAGAGGGCAAACTCTACAAACGGTCCTACAATGGCACCCTCCTCCGGTGCCTACACCAGGACGAGGCCGACACAGCCATGGAAGAAGTTCATTGTGGCGTCTGCTCCTCACACCAGGGCCCTTTCAGCATGTCCCGGTGTCTCGTCGTCCAGGGCTTCTTCTGGCCGACGATGGCACGCGACTGCGCTGACCTAGCCAGAAAGTGCACCACATGCCAGGTACTCCAGAAGGCCCCTGGTCGGCCAGCTGTCAACTATGCCCCTGTCAGCACCGCAATTCCATTCTCCAGATGGGGGATTGATCTGGTCGGCCCCCTGCCCAGAGCCGCCGGGAATAACCGCTACATCATCGTCGCCGTCGACTACTTCACCAAGTGGGTCGAGGCGGAACCCTTGGCCAGCATCACGGGGGCCAGATGCCAAAAATTTGTTTACAAGAACATCATCACACGCTTTGGCGTCCCCCAGGAGATCATATCAGACAACGACACCCAATTCGAGGCAGCCCCTTTCCAGGAGCTCCTCCGGGAGTTTGGGGTGAGGCACCGTTTCTCCTCCGTTGCCTATCCTCAGGGCAACGGGCAGGTCGAGAACGCCAACAGAACAATTATGGAGGGACTGAAGAAGAACCTCCAGGCCGCAGGAGGTAGTTGGGTCGACGAGCTCCCCAACATCCTGTGGTGCTACAGAACCACACCGAGGAGGGCGACAGGTGAAACGCCTTTTCGCCCTGTGCTACGGCTTTGAAGCAAAGGCGCCCACGGAAGTTGCCATCCCCAGCCGGCGAGTGGAACAGTACGAGCTTGACACCAACGAAGAAAACATGAAGATTGACCTACACCTGGTTGATGAGAGGCGTGAGCAAGCTTACGTCCGAGCAGAGAACTACCGGCGTCAAGTGAAATCATACTATGACGCCAAGGTACGTTCCCGGGAATTTCAGGTGGGGGACTACGTCCTCCGCCGGAGGGAAGCAAGCCAGCCGACAGAGGGTGGCAAGCTAGCATTGAAGTACGAAGGGCCCTACATCGTCAGTGCCGTGGTCAAACCCGGCACCTACAAGCTTAAACGCCCGAATGGGTCCAATGTACCACGAACATGGAATGTACACCATCTGGTGAAGTTTTATCAGTAATCCGAAGGAGGTGTAGACGGCGAAGCCCTCACCCCTTAACGGGTTACTGATTGAACGCCACCCTCGGCCTCGAGCCACTTATGAATAAAATCATGTTCTGATTTTTTCTCTGGAAATTCAAAGTAAAACATTTAGTAGGTGCCCTCGTCGGCCACCTTAGAGCGAAAGGCTCAGGTCTGGCCGACATGGCCCCTTGCATTCGCAGCCTACGAGCGACAAGCTCAGGCACTCCATTGTATTTTGTATCAGCGAAGGGCTCAGGCCTAGCTGAGAGAGCACATCGTCCTGGCCCCGTAAGCCTAGAAGTGAAACACTCAGGTATGGCCGACGATGTCCCCAGGACGAGGGGCCTGCAAACGGCCCACGTCTTGACACGGGAAGCTCACCGCGTCGTCCACGCGCCAGAACGCAGGACGACAGGCTTGAAATCATGGCCGAGGTGACAAAATCCCAAAACTCAGGGATGGGCAACGACAGCCGTTGGAAACCGACCAAAAGTCTAGCCCGCGTCATAAATAGGCGACGGGACCCGCCCTGAGACCACGGACGTTATAAACGAAGTCCGTACCGGCCGAAGGACGAGCACACCCTTCGGCCGAAGCCTGAAAGAAGGATACCCCCCGAAACGAAAAAAAAATATATACAAGGGAAAAAGAGGGAAGCCGACGGCCGCGCACACTTGCCGGCCTCGAGCAATGAAAAAATAAAATCCCCACAACTCAGGCCCAACTAGGCCAAGTACATATCAGTAGAACACAAGTGTAGTACCACTGACAGGTAACATGGACGACACGTCCACACACTACAAGGGTATAATCAAGGCTGAAACACACGCCTACAAAACCCTAACCGCATCGGTTGGGTGACACGCGAGAGGTGACCTTCATCGGCCATAGTCCTTTGAGGCACCAACGCCTGGTATGAAACAAGGCATCGCAATCCTGAGGATGACCAGGACGAAGCGGGCACTTATCACACCCGCGAAAGGATCAAGCAACAAGAAACAACCCCTACTTGCCACGGCACCTCGGATGGCCGACGCAGGCACTCGAAATTTACCTAAGTACTCAAATGGAAGAATTCTGGACGAAGCGGGTACATATATATTCCAAGGCCGTTAGCTACCTACGCCTTGTATATGTACTTGGGAAAAATTCAAAGTCCACAAGACTATGGCGAACGTGCCCTTGTCGGCCACAACACAGGGATGCAGGCCGACAATGACACTGGTTCAACACTTGGCAAGTCACCCCAACCATTTGCCAATAATGGGGAGAGACTAAACCCCATGGACGTAGCGGACACCACGATCACGAGCAAAAGGACCAAAAGCCGACAAGGCCACCATGCCACAAGGAAGCAACTGTAAAAACCCAAAAACACTTGGGAATTTTTTTTTTTTAAAAAAAATCCTAAGTGTTATGATAGTAAAGCAAAGATGAACAGGCCGACCAGACTACCGGACAGGAAGGCCAACCTCACGGACGTAGCGGACACTCGCGGGTGACCCAAGTTATGACTTGACACTTAGACAATTTACAGAATCGAAATGACAAAAGGCAAACAAGCATACAATGGACTCAAAGCCGAGAAAGACGGCAAAAATTCTTTCATTCAATCAAATCATTACAATTGGGGGCGCTTCGGCCATTACATCAGTTAGACAAAGAAATGAAAAGCAAATCACAAAGGAGCAGGGAGTAGCCGGTCAAGCCTCCGGGGCACCTCCGTCCGTGGCTGGCTCTTCGACCTCGTCAGCTCCCTCCTCGGCCTCAGTCTCCTGGCCGTCGGCGGGTGCAGCACTGGTGGCGTCGTCCAGAAAATCAAATTCGGTGTAATCCGGCTCGCCGAGGCCGGAGCTTTCTATGGGGGACTCTCGCTCCGACAGCGGAAGCTTGGTCTGCTCTTCTGGATCCTTCATCAGCTTCGGCAGCTTCAGGTTCCGTCTAGCCCACCCAGACGTGTAATTCATGGCCTTCAACGCCCGGGACAGCCGCCGACACAGGAGCCTTTGCATCCGCTCCTGACCCAGGTTATAGTACACAGACATCTCCCGGGTGAAATACTCCTGGCCGGCGGGGGAGTTCATCCCCCAACTCTCAAGCCTGGCGGCCACCACCTCATAGCACCAGGGGAGCCTCTCATCGGCCTTCCACCCCTCGGCCAGGAACTTCTCGACGGCCTCATCGGCAGCCTTCACGACGGCGGCCTCGGCCTCAGCCTTCGCCTTGGCGGCCTCCTCGCTCCTGCGCCTCTCGGCCTCAAGCGCCCTGTGGGACTCCTCGAGCTCCCTTTTGCTCTCCTCGAGCTTGGCCAGGGCATCGTCCCTGGCTGCGGCGGCTTCATCAGCCCTTGCCTGCAATGCCTTGGCATCCTCCCGGAGCCGATCAAGGCAAGCTACCGCCTCTTCGGCCGAGGCAGCCTTCTGCTCCAGCTCTTTCAAGCGAGCTATCTCCCAATACTGCCTCTTATGGCTTTCCATAAGCATAAAGGCACTCTGCAGAAGGAAAACAAAGGTCAGGCAAAAGACTCTACACAGATGAAGAGAGAAACAAAAATATAAGGACAGTAACTTACTTGGACGAGGAGGTCCATGCCGCCCTCGTAAATCTTCGGGTCCTCGAGCTTCTTCAAGTGAGCCCGATCTTTGGCCGGCATGGCCTTGGCCAGGACGACGTGGCCAGGGACGAGATCATTAAACACGCCCCCGCCGACGGGGTATTCTACCACCTTCTGGTAGGTGGCACCGGCAATCTCCTTGCCGGCCCTCTGCGTCCGTGGTTCCTGGACGAGAGGAAGCGATGGGGCAGCATCGTCAGCAACAGTAAGGTCCACGACGGGACCACCATCGTCCACACTGGGGACAGTAAGAGTACCGGCCTCACTAGCCGGAGAAGGGGAAGGAGCCCTCTTCGTCTTCTTAGAGACGCTCACGCCAGCCTCAGTCAACTTTTTCTGGCCGTCAGTGGCCGGCCTTTTCTTCTTCGATGGAGCAGGCTTTGGGGCCGCATCAGCAGTAGCCCCGCTCCCACCGACCACGGCACGTCTGGCCGCCTCGGCCGCCTTAGCAGCAATCTCCTTGGCCGCTTTGGCCTTGGCAATAGCCATCATGGAACGACGGTCCATGACAAAATCTACAAAGGAAAAACAAACAGATTAGTAAGGCAAAGGACAAAACATAAAGACAGAAAGCCGAAGAAAGAATTACCATCGGCCTCAGCAGGAATGCCCAAGTCCGGGCCGTCGGCCTCCTCAAAGGTGGTGGTCATCCTCGGCCAGAGTTGGAGGTCATCCTCCTTGTCACCATAGACATAGTACCTCACGAAGCCGAGGGCGGCCATCTTGTATTCAGTGATGTAATCCTTCACGCTCCTCGGCCCCCCTTCCAAGAAAGCCTCCACCTGAGCGTCCAAAATAGAGCTCTTCGGCGGGTCATGCAGGTTAAACCTCCCGGTGTGGCCGAGGGAGGGAAACTCAGTGCCACTTGCACCAATGGACACAAACACGAACTTGCTCTTCCACCCATGAATGGACGTAGGCAAATCCGTGAAGCTCATCTTCTTCGGCAGCTGCTGAAGAGTAGCATAGGCCGCACAGTTCTTGTGACTCCCCCGGCCGATCTGGTACAGATTCATGAATAGTGCCGTCGTCGGCCTGTAGCCCAACTCCTCACACCGGAGCAAAAACCCCACCATCAGGGAGTAGCTGTTCGGCGTCAGCAGGGCCGGAGGAAGCCCTACCATGTCCAGGTACTCGGTAATGAAAGGGTGAAGGGGGAACCTCAACCCCTTAGCAAAACTCATCGGGTATACTCCAAAGTATCCCGGTGGCGGAAGAAGAACATGGTCCGTCGGCCTGGGTGCCCTAACCCGCCCGAACGGCCCCACGTACATCTGGGCAACGAGATAGTCGGCCGCACTGCTTTCCGGCTTGATCAGGAAGATGTTGGTGAGATCCAACTGGGAAGTGCCCGACCCACTCTTCGGCCTCCTCACTCTCTTCGGCTTAGCTGCTCCCTTCACAGCAGACACCGGCCTCGGGCACGGAATGACAGCAGAAGTGGACGCCCCGTCCACCACTCGGGACGCACCTACGTCCTCACCCTTTGAAGAGGAGGCGGACTCTTCGTCCTCGCCTTCCTCGTCCACTGGCCCTCCTGATTTGTATGGACTTAAGCGCTCTATCTCCTCCTCAAACTCCTCGAGCACCTCGTAGTCAAGCGACCTCGTGGAGGGCTGGTCGTCATAGGGGTAGTAGTCGTCGTTCAAGCTCTTCATAACTACTACTACGGGCCTAAGGAGACTAACTTAAGATCTAATGGTGTTCAAACGCCTAACACTAGATCAACAACCTAGGAAGCAAAGTATGAAAAGTGAGGAAGATCACGATGAACACTAACCTTGAACAACGAAGAACAGGCTGGGAGTTTATCTCTCTAGAAAATCGGCCAGCACTTCGACAAATTCAGAATGGAAATACGTTTCCTCGTCGGAGGGGGATGGGTATTTATAGAACCCCTCACCCAACGGTCACTACACGTGGCACCCCCCAATGGCCACACCAACGGCCACCAATGGGGGACCACCACGTCACCAACGGGCCAAACTCTATCAACAGCCCATTGGCAAGACGGACTCTACGGCCTACACACTTGCCGGCTTTACAAGTACCAGCAAGCGCCCACAACGTCCCACTTGCTCACCAAGATCACAACTGCCAAACAACAACGAGACGGCAATGACCAGGAACGTAACAAACACCTATAACGGCCACAGAACAAAATGAACAAAGAAGCCCACAGCCATCGGCTCCTCGTACTAACCTTTGATGATAACTCTCTACAAGCGATCTGCGCACAAGGGTTCTCCCACAGGGTTACCTTGGCCAGAAAATCGCCATGAGAGTTGGATTCAGGGGGACTACGGAGAGGCCGCTTCGGCCATGGACTCAAGCAACTCCTTCACCCCTCACACTCTTCGGCCTGAAGCAGTGGGGGACTGGGGGACTACATCGGCCTCAACGAAACAAACAGCAACAATGCAAAGAACATGAAGGTAACCACAAAACATGGCCACATCATCCACACAGCACAACGGAACCTCATCGGCCAAAGGCCCATAACGTCATTAGCGATGGCCAACAAGCCACTAGAGGTAAGGACACTCATCGTCCTCCGCCAACAATTAATTTTGACGGGCCCTTCGGCCAAGAACACGAAGGCCAGCCAGCAACGGCCAAAAGGAGTGCGCGAGCACCCTCATCGGCCACCCAAAGGAAAGGACGCCATCGTCCTCAAAGCAAGGAACAACCCCAACGGCCTCACCGGCCCAAACATAAACTTCAACCACCAACGTCCAGGAAAGGGAAAGCGCGCCTTCAACGGCCGACATTGAAACAAGACAGTCATCATCCTCAAACACATTAAGGAAACAACGGCCTCCCCGCCCACAGCGAAGGACAGGTAACGGCCAAAGCACAGAACAGGATCACCCAAGAGGAAACAACGCCAACGCCGCAACGGCTAACGGCCCGGGGATGCCCGCATCGGCCAAGGGCAACAAAGCACAGGGATCTACTCTCCTTCGCTTCGTCTACGTCTCAGCTTAGAGAGTGGGGGACTCCTGATGGAGTATATGGGTCTGAGCCCCAGGACCCACATACTCGGAAGAACAGAAAACACAAGACAACAGAGTGGCGCCCTCGTCGGCCAAGACGCCCCCGTCGGCCGAAAAGGGGCCAACTCAGATTACGGTCCTGAGCCCAAGGAACTCGGGTGCCCTCGACGGCCGCGCCCTCGTCGGCTGTGCCCTCGTCGGCCACGCCCTCGTCGGCCACGAAGACCTCCCAGAATCGGATTCTATACTTACTCATTTGTACAGCCCATTAGAGGCTTTGTATTCGGCCCAGTAGCGGTCCAGTTGTAAATGGGCCTCCCAAGCCCAAGGCTTGGGAGCCCAACCCTAATTTTCTCTATAAATACTCCCCTTGGGAGTAGTTATAGGGGTTACGAAATCATTCTATTGAAGCATATTATTGCACTTCTCTCTCTAGCTCTCACTTCTCTCTAGATATACTCTATCACCTACAAAAGGACCACAAATCATATCATACTTATTTGTACGATATGTAGTGTCCTGAACAACCAACTCTCCAAATGCTAAATAGTCCTCTTTCATTTGTTTGTCTCTCCAAAAGAAGCTAACTAAGGAACCATCAACATCAACTTCAAAAGAGAAAAAGAAGTCTTCTTCATTTGTTTGCCTGTTCCTAAAGATATTAATCAAAGTATTTGCATCACAACCTTCAAAACATTTTTTTTTTGTTTTTTTCCAATTCATTGTAGACATCGCGCAACACAAAACCAATTGAAGGAGAGCCACCTGCTTCAGCTTGTAAACAACGAAAACCGTCAGCTATTTTTACTCCTCTATTTCTCAAATGATTCAAATATGTCAACTCAGAAGAAGAAACATCACGATGAGACCTCACATGATGAACTAAAGAACCAGGACAGAAAGAGTGATTGTGATCCATAAGATGTCTAACCACAACCCATTCACCGTTGCTTCTAAACTCAAAATAAATTTTAGCTTTGCAACCTGTACGACGATCAACTTTGGTGAAAACCTTACCATGTACACCTTTATTCTTCTTAGAACCTTGTTTAGTGCAACAAAATTCTCTGCCTCTAACATCACAACAACCTTCTTTCTTCCGTAGAGTAGAATAACGAATGCCAAAGCCAATCCTAAAAGCATACTCGTCATACAAATCAAAAGCTTCTTTATTTGACAGAACATTTTTTCCAAGAAGCTCAGACACTTCAGCTTCTTTAACTAAAAGGGAAGAATCAGATTGTGGTATACCATCAAAACTGCTAGAAGAATGGCTAGCTGCAAAAAAAAAAACAAAAGTTGAAGCTAAAATAAAATGATTTGGATCAAGGGAAAAAAGTAAAAAGTGCAAATAAAATTCAGAAAAAAAAGAGAACAAGAAAAAACAAAAGGAATTACTCGAATCAACAACAAAGATTTCGCCTCTGAAGTGAATTTCTTCAATTACATGTCCAGAACAAGCAATTTCATCTGCAAAAAGGATAAACCAAATACATAGACATATTGCTCATTGAAACAAAAATATAACATCAAAATGTGTTATCAATTAACCATACAAATAAAGTGAATTGCTTAGTAGATAAATACCTGAAAAATTAGACATAACTGATCAACGTAAACCTACAGTAAATTAAAAAAGAGCTCATAATCTAGTGATCATATTAAAATACTGAAGAAAAAAAAACAATTTGCAGAAATCTAACGAAGAATAAGTGAAGAATAACGAAGAATAGATGAAGAACAGCAGATCAGAAAACAAAAGAATACAATAAAAGGATGAGATTCTTACCAAATTCGAAGACTACAGAGGAAATATTTTGAATGATGATCGTTGGAAACAAAATTCGATGGAAGATCACAACGAGCTAGAGAAGATGATCGCTGCAAAACCAAAATCGAAGGAAGATCACAACGAGCTGGAGAAGATGATCTCTGCAAAACCAAACCGAAGGAAGATCACAACAAGCCGGAGAAGATGATCGCTGGAGAAGATGCGCCGACCTGAAGAGCATGATCATTGTAAAAGGCGGAGAAGAAAGATAATAACACACCTAAAAGTTCTGAAAAATTACAAAATAACCGGGTGTACCATATAATTTACCGAACAAATGAATACTTTTAATATTAGAAAAATGAAAGCAAAAAAACATTTTTGGATACCGAATTATTATTTCACCCGTCATTTATTTTACTGTGCTAAAAATTATTCCCAACTCAATCCGGAGTATTTTTCAGCGGCCAACCCCAATCCCTTTCTTCATCTGATTACCTGAGGCTGAAATACTGTATCATGATTATGATTCATGGACGATTCCCTCCTTAACAGCTACTAGTCATCAGCCTCACAGATCCAAATCCAGAAACCTTACTATCTTAATTTTCAGAATTCTGACTTTGTTTGGGTACTCTATACGGAGTAGGAAAGAAAACCTCCTGTATATTTTTGACACAATTATTAAACTTAAAATTAAATCTGTACAAAATAATAATAATAAGAATTAAAATAGCGGAAAAATGTCAAGCGACAGTAATGATTTGGACGAGGATGAGCTGTTGCAGATCGCATTGAGAGAGCAATCCCAGCGCGATCTTAACTACCAGAGGCCTGGTGCTAAGCAGCCGTCTAAGCCTGTACGCAACTACGTCCAGCCACCTCCTCAGCCTACGGCAGCAGCAGCGGGAAGGACGATTCCTCCCAACGCGACGATGCAGCAGAAGCAGAAGAAGCCAGCGGAGGAAGACGATGATTCGGAGGTGGAGATGCTCAGCATTTCCTCCGGGGACGAGGACTCTTCCAAGGACCGCGGTTTCGGGGATGCAAGCCGTGCCGCGAGCCGTGGGAGAGGTGGGAAGAACGAAGATAGGGCGTGGGATGGTGACGAGCCTGGTTGCTGGAAACATGTTGACGAGGCCGAGGTATCCAATCGCCTCAGTGACATTGTTCTCTACTGTTCCTTCTCTTTTTTCCTTCTCCTACATCTTTATGCCATTTCTTGAATTTGTTTCCAAGGGTAATTGCTGATTAATTTGCGTACTTATAGTAGATATTTTGAGCTACACGCCGTTGCCTAACATCTTATTCACGCTATAAGTAGTTAATTCTTGTTAAGTTCTGTGCTCTTATGCACATTCATGTTGCTGATGTTTTCTCTGAGGGGAAATGCTTAGTATGATTTACATTTGGTTGCTTATACATTGTAATTAAACTTCTGCCCTAAATTAATGAATGTGGTGGGTGGGAGTGGGAGTGGTTATTTGAGTTTCATAGTATGCTCTGATTGTAATTCTAAGCATTGCCCAACTTATGAAATTTCAACTACTGGCAGCTAAGGCGTCGGGTCCGTGAGATGAGGGAGACAAGAGCAGTTCCTGTTGTTCAACCGAAGGTTATGCCGGATCCGACAGCATTAGCGAAAAAGGGACTTAACACCTTACAGTCATTTCCTCGTGGCATGGAGTGTATAGATCCTCTTGGTTTGGGGTATTGTAATTTCTCTATGCGGTCTCTGTGTGGATGCCAATACTTACATGCGCATGTCATCCTAAATCGATATTCTAAAATTCTATGAACCTACAGGATTATTGACAATAAAACCTTGAGATTGATCACTGAGCATTCTACAAGCTCTCCATCAATTGGTGATAGAGATCATTCAAATCCTGATATTCGTGGTATTTATTAATTATTTTCTTCCAACACAAGATTACTTTAATTGCGTTGGACAGTTTGTTCAGTTTCTGTTACTAGTTACTCAAATAATGAGCCCTCCGTCAATTACATAATATATTTATCAAATTTGGAAAACCTAAATAATATGGCAGACATGTTGAATAAATTCAATGATGATGTCCTATATATTCAATTGGATTGCTTATTTGTTATTATTGTCCTTCCCTTGTACAATATATGAATCTGCGTTAGTAAAATCTGTTTATGTTTACTTCTTTTCTCTGGTGGAGTAGGATGTTATTATTTATACATAAAACCATTTCACTTTATCTAGTGTTTTAACTCCGATATCATATGTGCCAAGTACCTTGTGGTTCAATGGCATCACTGTGGCACTCCCAATGAGGTCACAGGGTTGAAACCCATCCCAGTCAAGGATGTTGGCATTTAACTAGAACATCTACTGTACTCTCTCCGTCCCTTTTTATTTAGCCAGACACTATTTTTCAAGTCAATGATGTTAAACTTTGACCGATTATGTATTTATACACGGTAATTTTGAAAATATGAAAATGATATGAAAATGTTCTTTGTTAAAAATTCTATCATAAAAGTATAAATTTATTAAGTTTCACATAAATATATTAGTTAAAATAATGAATCAAAGTTTATCATTTTTGACCGGAAAAGTCAAATATGACTAAATAAAAAGGGATGGAGGTAGTAATAGTTTAGAAAGCATAGCCAATGACTCTGATGTCATATGTTGAATTGTTGATTGATGTAAGCGCACCCCAACCTCTTTTGGGAAAAAGGCTTGGATGCTGTTGTTGTATGCATTAACTGATACAGTGTGCAGAGCAGTTATGTGAATGGTCTTACATGATAATAATTAGGTTATATTTTTTGGAACAGACTTTGCATGGTTGTATTTTATCATAGATATTTCGTAGTCATGTGTTTGACAATTAACTTCTGAACCTGGCAGAGAGGTTGAATTTCTTCTCTGACAACTTTGATCCAAAGTTGTTTTTATCCCGAATTCACCAAAATACTAGTGCAGCAGACCTGGAATCTGGTGCTCTTTCTTTGAAATCTGATCTTAAAGGACGTACTCAGCAGAAAAAGCAATTGGTCAAAGAAAATTTTGATTGCTTTATTTCTTGCAAAACTACAATTGATGGTAAGTTCACTTTATATCTATTGCAGTTCGTATTTACCCCTTTCTATTTAAAGGAAGACTTTGATGAGCATGAAAAAACTTTTCCGGTTACAGACATTGAATCAAAATTGAGGCGGATTGAGGAAGATCCTGAAGGATCTGGAACATCTCACTTATTTAACTGTATCCAGGGAGTCAGTTCAATCGCTAATCGTGCTTTTGAATCTCTATTTGAAAGACAGGTAGGCTGTAATGGAGTTTGGCATTCTTTGTTAAAGTCGCACATTTTATTTAGATGGATGGGGGTTTAAAGAAAGTTCTTAACTCTTGTCTTTTACAAATCATAAAGACAATGCTCTTTGTGTAGGCTCAAGCTGAGAAGATAAGGTCTGTTCAGGGAATGCTTCAAAGGTTCCGAACGTTATTTAATTTACCCAGTACGATCCGTGAGAGCATTAGCAGCGGTGAATATGACTTGGCAGTAAGGGAGTACAGGAAAGCGAAGTCAATTGTTCTGCCTTCTCATGTATGGACTATGGAAGTTTTGTCAGATTTTGTCTTTTTCTTCAGAAAAACATTTATTACTCCCATTCATAGACATCACTTTTATCATTATCATATGTTATAATACTAACCAATCCATCTTCTACCAGCTTCTCTTATGCACATAGTTTTTTTTTCTACTTCGGGTTCCATCATTGTTGTTGAGGCCATAATCACCACTTAAGTTCATCAGTTCAGAATAAGAACCCAAGCTGAAAAAATTGATATGACAATGGGATTTGTGATGATTTTTTCTAGAACCTTGTTAATCTAGACCCCTTTTTAATGTGTTCTACAAACCTGATTTCTATTAATTTAGGAAATGGTTTGTCTAAGAGCTTTTTCTTAAATCTAGTATCACTCATGTACATGTAAGGAAAAGGTCATCATCTAGGTATCTAGTGTTAATTAATGACTTTTGAATATTGTGAACTTTAGAGCCCGTTTGGTAATGGCCAAATCAACTGTATGTGTTGATTCTGCTGAAATTTATGAAGTTCTAACTGAAGTGGCTGGATTGACTGATTCTAGTTATGTATGAAAAAATTATGTTTGTGTTAGGATCACGCACCAGAATAGAGGAATTTACAGAAATTTATCAAGAAACTTTATTGAATCAAGAACAGTAACAAGAAACTAAGGCCGAGGCCCCCAAAAGCCGAAGCTCCCCAAAGAAAGAGATTATTAGTCTCAGTCTTCCCAAGTCCCAAGACAAAGAGTCCAAAAGCCTACCTTCTCCTTCCCACTCTTCTCTTTATAGCCTTCCAGTACAATGTACTCTAGTTAACAGCTCAAAGAGAAATATAACTAACTCTCCTATTTATTAGTCTAATATGTCGATCCCTAACAATACTTCCCCCCTAAACATCCACCTTGCCCTCAAGGTGGGTGATAGGAAACAGCCAAGATCTTCCGCTTCCTCTTCATCTTGGCACTTCTACCTTCCCAATATTTCACTGGTTTCTGAGCAAAGAGCTTCAATACTTGATCTTTACAACTCACAAATGTTTCTGCAGCATATAATATTTCTATTGAAGTTTCATGCTCTTCCTTAGTCTTCAGGCCTTCCATAGCCACAAATATTTTCATGCTTTCCTGAGGTATATCCCTTACAACAGTAGCAGAATTTGCGTTCATGTCCTGAACATCAGGATTCTTATCCCTTTTAATCTGCTTATCAGAAAAATTTGAACTACAAATTGCTTTAGCTCCATTTGACTTTTCTCCCGGTGAGTTATGATTGACTGTCATGATGCTTTTCAGTATAACAATGCCACCCTCTGCCACACTTTGAGTACACCCGACATCATTCCACCAAACAACTTCCATAGAAATTCCCCACCAAAAACTTTCTGCCATTGCACATTTCTCAAAAGGAGAGTCCATTTTCACCTGGTGCCTTGAAACAGAGAGCGGAAGAACCCAGGATATCTTCCAAATGGCACAATCTTTGCTAGTATGAAGCAACACAGAAACCCAGCAACACTGTATGGATGAGAATGCCAAGTTAGCTCCTGCATCACCAAGTACTTCAGCCATAATTCTTTGGTTCCATCCTATCCTGTCAGATGAAGGAAGTTCACTTTTTCTAAAAGAACTCCGATCTTTGCTGCTATTCTTCAGTCTGGATAAATCATGAGGCCTAGAATCCCCATTGATGTAGCAGTATCCCTTGCGTGTTTTCCAAAAAGAAACTCCCTCAAATTTCCCCAAATGGATCAACCACTTCATCCCAGTTACAAGAAACACCTCCTTCCCTTGAGATATAGGGGTTGACTTCCCATCCGGGTATTTCTTGACTTGAATGTAGTCATCAATTGAAGGCTCACTGGACATCATCATGTTGATTTCCAATTCTGAATTAACGAGCTCGTACCTGCAGGGATGGTTACAAGTGAGGAAGCGAGTAATTGCTCCCTCTTCAGGTCCAAGACTAACTGAAGATTTCTCCTTGCTTCCCTCTTCGCCATAGGTGAGCCTATCTGCGGTGGATGGTTGCGGTTGAATAATCAACTCCTGTTGTGAACCTGGGGATTCGGATGGAGATTTCAAACTGGAGCCTTCCGCTCGCGTAGAAACCAGAAGACCAGAAGAATTTGGCAACTGCAATGAACCTTGGCTTTTCGAATTTATACAGCGACGTACCTTCCTCGATCTTCCTCGCCGGTGATGTTCTTTGCTCTTCTCACGCTTCTCCTTATCCCTGCTGTAGCGTTTCTCTTTCTCCAGGTTTGAGCGATTTTCTTTCTCCGGTTTTAAGCTTGTCTCCTTCTCCACTTTTAAGCGCTCCATCGTTTCCGCGATCTTTCCCAAATTTCCGTTCAAATCCTTTCGCGAGTGCGAAACAGTTAGCGGCTCCTGCGATTCCTTCTGCGACTTAGTGAGCGATTGCGACGGACTCGGCTTGTCACAGGGACGATGATGCCTGGTGTTGCTCGATCGATCTCCATGTTCCTTTCCAAGCTTCGGTTCTTGATGCGACGTATCAGAAGTGTGCGATTTATTCCTCGAACGACTTTGAAGTCGGTTCTGCAAATCTGCAACGCTAGCTTTCATCGCCTCTTGCATAGCGACCATACTCGCTTGTGTCTCCCTCATAATTCGGTCAATATTATCAAAACTCTTTTCCATTTTCGGTGTCAGGTAGAATTCCTCCTCCATGATTCAGATTCTTTGTCTCCAGGATGTAACAGCTCTGATACCAATGTTAGGATCACGCACCAGAATAGAGGAATTTACAGAAATTTATCAAGAAACTTTATTGAATCAAGAACAGTAACAAGAAACTAAGGCCGAGGCCCCCAAAAGCCGAAACTCCCCAAAGAAAGAGATTATTAGTCTCAGTCTTCCCAAGTCCCAAGACAAAGAGTCCAAAAGCCTACCTTCTCCTTCCCACACTCTTCTCTTTATAGCCTTCCAGTACAACCTACTCTAGTTAACAGCTCAAAGAGAAATATAACTAACTAACTCTCCTATTTATTAGTCTAATATGTCGATCCCTAACAGTTTGAAATATATTTTGTTAATAAAATAAAGATAAAGTTGCATGAAAAAACAACTAAAATGATCATATACAGTAACTTCAGCCAATACACAGCCAAAAAAGTAACTTCAATCTTACTTTTTCTTATTATTACATAATTCAGCTTGTGAAATCAAAAGTTACGTGTTTGGTGAAAAAGTTGGCCGATAAGTCTGATAAGCTGAAAACCAGGGGTCACCAAATGGGCACTTATTCTATCTTTCCATGTACATTTTTTTCTTGATTTGTTGAGTTTTACACTATTACAATAGTTCTTTCATTGTTTAACAGGCTTAGCTGTAAATTCACTTGTACCTATAAGCTGTTATTTCACCTGTCGTTTCCATTAATTCATTTTCTGTTTCATTTTTAGGTTGGCATCCTAAAGCGTGTACTTGAGGAAGTTGAAAAAGTAATGCAGGAGTTCAAGGCAATGCTATACAAGTCCATGGAAGACCCAAACATCGACCTAACAAATGTAAAGTCCTTGTACAATTTGCTATAGCAATATATATTGTTGGTAAAAGGATGTCCAAAGAAGAGTAATGCTTTATTGGTTGTATGATATCATCATTTTTGAATATTGTTACATGATGAGATGATAAGCTTTAAAAGGTTAATGAAGTGTAGTATTTTCTAATTATTGTTCTTTTAATGTTTCATGTAGCTTGAAAATATCGTGAGGCTTTTATTGGAGTTGGAACCTGAGTCGGATCCTGTGTGGCATTATCTGAATATACAGGTTAGAAAGTTCTAACCAAACCTTGTATGATATGAATTCCATTACATTGGGCTAAATGTGCAACTATATGTTTTTAACTGGAAAACATAAGCTTACTGTATTTACATTTCTGCATCTTAAATTGATGCAAATATCAAGCTCAGAAATACGTCTTTTTTTGTAAAATCCAAGAATTAGCTTTTGATTTATCTTTGGAGTCTTTTGCTCTCTTTTGAAGCGCTTTCCCAATGTTTATCGTCTAAGTTTTACATATGGAATGTGGTCTTTCTTAGTTCATTTGTTTAATTTATTTTTGACAGAACCATAGAATTCGAGGCTTGCTTGAAAAGTGCACTTTTGATCATGAAACAAGGATGGAAAATTTGCTAAATCAAATGCGCAGTAAAGCTTTATCTGATGCAAAATGGAGGCAAATTCAGCAGAATTCAAATCAATCTGTAAGCAAAGCTGATGAGCCAGTTGCTAGTTGAGTGGAGTTTGCTGTTGTCATCTATTATTTTGTTTTCTATTTGTTTGTTTAAATTATAAAACAAACAGGCGGATGTCGATTACTCTCTTTCATCTGGAGACACACATTTGCTGGGTGATATTCAATTGTATGACTTGAAAGGCAAAGATGTTGACGCTCTCAGAGAGAAATATATATGCAGGTTAACTGCTGTAATCATCCATCATGTCCCAGCCTTCTGGAAAGTGGCTGTTTCAGTTTTCAGTGGCAAATTTGCTAAGGTATCACACTGCTGTATCGAGTCCTTATATTATTAGATGTGTAATAGATGCGTACTTTAGATGCTTACATACAGGTAAATTGAAGTAGTGGACTAGTTGTGTCTTTCAGTTCTTAACAATGCACCAGCGTGATTGTGTTGTGACTAGTGGTCTCACTAAATGGCTGTTTTAACATTTTAGTGTGCCTGAAATTAAATATTGGCTATCTTGCCTCATTTTCTTTGAAATGTAAAGCTTCGTTTATAAATTTATGTATATTTTTCTTTTTGTCACTCTTGAAATAGTTCATGTTTTGTAGTCTTCCCAGGTAGCTCCTGACTCAAGCGTAAGTACTGCTGCAAACAAAGCTGAAGAGAAAGCAGGAGATGTAAAGTACTCTAGTCACTCTCTTGACGAAGTTGCTGGGATGCTGCAGGATACTCTCATGCTCTATGAGTCTAAGGTGCTAAATACTCCCTGTTGCATATTCCTGAGATCTATTGTCAGTTTGTGTATACACTGCCTTTTTTCTTTACGAATAGAGTATCTGTTAAAGTGTTAATTATCGTGGCAGGTCCATAGCACATTTCGTGATTTTGAAGAACCCAATGTTCTTCGTCCATACATGAGTGATGCCATAAAAGAGATATGTAAAGCATGTCAAGCTTTTGAAGTAAAAGAATGTGCACCTCCAAGCGCTGGTATTATTTTTTTGGTTGCCTAGTTTGCTTGTTATAAGTCTGCAATTTCATAAAATGTTTCTGTTCTTATTTGACAGTTTTAGCATTGCGGACACTACAGTGTGAGATTACAAAAATTTACATACTGAGGCTTTGTACATGGATGCGAGCTACTACAGAAGAGATATCTAAAGATGAATCCTGGATTCCAGTCTCTCTTTTAGAAAGGAATAAATCCCCTTATACAATATCTTCATTACCTCTGGCATTTCGGTCCGTTATGGCTTCTGTGATGGATCAGATTAACTTGTAAGTTTTCTGCTTAACAAAAAAGTTGCTTCTCATTATATTGTTCTATCTTATGATTAATATTTGTGGTTTTATATTCTGCTTGATGTGTGCTTAACTGTGTATGTAAACTGTAAAGACAAATAGTGAGAGGTAAACATCAGGTTTGGTAAAAACTCTCCATTATCTTCAGAGCACAATTGCCATTGTTGTTGTTGTTGTTGTATCCCTAAGAAGCATGAGAACTCCCTTAAGTTCACATTTTACCGTTTTGGGAATTCTGGAGTCAGGAACTTATCAAGAGCTCGGAAACTTCAAACTATTGTTTTTGTGCCGGCGTGTTGTTTCCTTAATTTTTACTTGATATGCTGGTGTTTGTTTTTTTACTTTTATGTGATATCTTGTTGGAAATTAGTTTTTTTTAATATGATCAATTGATAGATTTTATAGGTTTTTTCTTTGCAGCATAGTTTTTGTGACATTTCATAATGCTTATCATTGTTAGAAATCAATAGTTTTATAGGTTTTTCACAGCAGCATAGTCTTTGTGACATTTCATAACGCTAACCGTTGCTAGAAATGTATTGCATTTTATATTTGGTTATGTACTTAGACATGAATAATGTCTGTATTTGGACTGCTAGACTATTTTTATCTTTGGCTAATATCGATGTTTATATGAAAATTATTTTAACATAATTATGAAAAAATGTTTTAAGTACATCCTTATATTTTTTCTCTTCACGTGTTTGCCCTATGTTTCCTACCCTATATTTTTTTATCAATACGGTCTCCTGCATTTCCCTTTTTCGTTTAAGCTGGGGGTATGTATGATGCCAATTGCATATTATTTGGGACTTTAGCATGATATAGATGTGGTGATGTAAGGTGTGCGATAAATATCTGATGTCGTTGATGGTGGCAGTGTGGTAGAGTTGGAGTCTATCATGGCAGCAATTGGAATTGCTTGAAAATTAAACGCAAATGATAAGAGAAAACTGAATACTGAATAATCTCATCCCGAATTGATGTGGTTAGCATAGTGAGAATTGAAGAATTTGGGAAAAATATATACTCAATTGAGACAGTTGATCAGTTTTTGGTTGAAGAGATACTTAAGCCTAAATATGGAGGTGTCTGGACAAAATTTTGAATATGATCCTCTGGTACTAAAAGTAGTTATGTGAATGTCATTCTGCAAAATTGAAGAAGCCGTTTTTCTTTTATCCAGTTCCTAACATTTTAATTTTATGTTCTAGTGATAAGGTTCAGAGTTTCATTCTAAAAGATTATTGGGTAGAAAAGTGTGGCACATAATATTATGGGAAAATTCCCGAAATAAGAGTAAAAACGTTTTGGAAATCCAGAATATGACTACTATGTTTTTATTCCCTAAATAGGAGTAATTACTACCACGTTTGGAAAATACTGCCATATTTATTTAATGTTTGGTAATGCCAATACATGACACTAATCACTCCTATTTAGTGAATAAAAACATAGTAGTCATATTTTGGAATTCACAAACTATTTTACTTCTATTTAGGATGATTTCTTTAATCTTATATGTTGGTTTATAATTTATACATTGTTACAAAACCAATACATGACACTAATCACTCCTATTTAGTGAATAAAAACATAGTAGTCATATTTTGGAATTCACAAACTATTTTACTTCTATTTAGGATGATTTCATTAATCTTATATGTTGGTTTATAATTTATACATTGTTACAAAACAAATATTACGCACAACGCTCAGAGCTCAAACCTCAAACCATACAAAACGTATTGGGGTGAATAAATGGGCCAAAATGACTCAAACGGGCCACCCAAAATCACGAGTGCCAAACAAACAAACAAATCACAGTTGAACCAATAGTATGATAAGATTTGTCATTCTAAAAAGTTAACCTGATAAGTGAAGTCGCAGAAAAACGTAGTAATTTTATCCTCAACTGATGTGGTGGAAAAACTTCAACCAATGATCAAATCAAAGTCACATCAAGGTAGATCCTTAGAAGTCTTTCTTTAGTCTGCCAGCAATCAGATTCGATTTGATGACAATGCTTACCCTGCTGCTAAAGTTTAACCTTTTCCGATGAAAGCAGATTATAAAGTCCAATTTATAAGGGGAATGCCTTTCCACACCCTCTTCTAAGAAAAATAAAACTGAAATTCTTTCTGAAGCTCTCTAGCCCATGGTTTGTTATATTTGGTAGTGATTGATTTTGGAGCATTGATGTATTTCATGATCTCTCAAGCAGTGGAGGAGTATGTGGGCATTCTCTTTCGAACTATTCATTACCGTCATCATTACCCCAGTGCCGCAAAGGCTCCCGCCTACGGTGGGGTAAGGGGGGTCAGATGTACACAATCTTACCCCTGTTCTAAAGCACAAAGAAACTGTTTACGGATGACCCATGGTGAAAATCGCGTCGAAAAATGCATGGACTAACTTTGCTTCATAATAAAGAAGCACATATAGTTTAGTGAGCTATTTACTTTATTCCATTATATTCACAAGCCAAAAAATAGTCTCTTTCAAACTATTATTTATAAAAAAAAGAAGTAATTGGATTTTTCATTTGAATTTGTATTTTTCCATTTGAGTTATTTATGCTTTCTTTGTTTGCTGTGTTTTATTATGACCAGAATGATTGACTCTTTGAAGAACAATGCCAAAAAATCAGAAGATATCTTTGTGCAGCTTCAAGAAATCCAGGAAGCTGTTAGACTTGCCTTCTTGAATTGTTTGCTGGGTTTTGCTAGTATGATCATTTAAAGTATTTGTTTTTCAATCTAGACCATGTGATTAAACAAAAAGGAATGCTGCTCCCACCTTAACAAGATTTTATATGTTGATCAGCTCATCTGGAAAATGTTGGTAGTGAGCTTATCCAGACTAGATCAAGCACAGATGGTGCACGTTTTGGAAATGGATTTTATGAACCACAAAATAAATCATTTGATCCTCTTCCTGGAAGTGTTACCGATCCGCATCGGCAGCTTTTAATGGTCTTGAGCAATATAGGATATTGTAAAGATGAACTTGCTCGTGAAATGTACAACAAATACAAACACATGTGGATACAAACTAGGTACTCAATTTTTCTTTTTCTACTGAACTCTTCAAAAATCACGATGTCTGTGTAAATGTAGTTCCTTACATGTGTCCCATCAGCAATATGTAGATCTAAAGTCTGAACTAGCCTTATTTTAAATGTAGTTCCCAAATTCCTAAATTTTGAGTCTGATATGGTACAACTTGCAATGCACTATCATACATTTACTTGTTTACACAAGCCCACAAAGAGTAAATCACACTTTGGTAATCAGGGCATATGCATAGCATATGCCCTGATTACAGCCAACTAGAAATTATTCTATTCCCATTATTATCTTGTCATACAATTTTTTCCAGATGTAAGCTGGAAAGCTTTTTGATGGGCTCCCAGATGTGTTATTACTTATTTCATATCATGTTATCTTGCTTATGAAAACCCAGGGGCAAGGATGACGAGGACACTGACATGCAAGATTTGATCACATCTTTCTCTAGCCTTGAAGAAAAGGTCCTGGAGCATTACACTTACGCGAAGGTATCACTGATCTTTGTTCAATTTGAAACTGGTTCTTAGCTGAACATCCATCCATGTAACAGTGGCTTTGTTTTTATATAAGCACATGAATGCCTTTAAGATGTCATACTAACTACGACCGCCCTTCATGTTGAAAGTGTAAATAAAAAATTAAACACTTCTTAACAAGTTGTGGGGGATTCAATCTTTTGAATTGGGTGCGGAGAATATATTTAGGGTGTTTGTATTGAGGGTTTAGAGTGGAAGGCTTTTGAGGGCTCAATAATAACTTGATAAACATAATGTACCAAAGCAAATAAAAAGTGTTTGGAATATTACGTGATCACATATAAGTTTAATCTTTTAATATTATAGAATATATCAAACACATTTCAAGATATAGACTAATCCTCGTTACCTTCTCATCCAATCCCTCCATCCAAACAGGCATCTAGGGACTGTATTGGTAATTGTTTCTACCTCCCACCATTTATACCTGTCAATATGTCAGTCATTACCTTTAAAAAATCACTCCATATAAGATCAAATTTTCATACTCCCACTACATCAGGTTACTGGATCCATAATGTCTATACTACACTTTCACTTCGACCACTTCCACTGTTTTGCATGCCATTATATCAGTTTCTTAAAATTTTAAATAAATGGATCATGGCCGTGCTATGTCATCTTCCTTAGCCATCATGTGCTCTTTTTGCATAATTTTCAGACGAATTTGATTATAGCAGTGGCAAATAACTATTTATTAGATGCCGGAGTTCAGTGGGGTGCAGCGCCTGCTGTTAAAGTGAGTACCGGTTTGTTTCCCATGCTCTTGGATTTCATTATGCTGAGAATTTTACTGTTTGGGTTTTGAAATGATAGCTAAATGTAATCAACAGGGTGTTCGAGATGCCGCTGTGGAGTTGCTGCACACCTTAGTAGCAGTACACGCGGAGGTATATTCTTCACGACTTCACCCCCCCTCCCCTGAAAAAAGAAGACCAAAACTTTGTCGATGGGTAAAGTTGAGTTATTCCGTGCAGGTTTTTGCTGGTTGTAAGCCACTGCTAGACAAGACACTTGGCATTCTTGTTGAAGGCCTAATAGATACTTTCATCAGCCTTTTCAATGAAAACCAGACGAAAGATCTTAGAGCATTGGATGCTAATGGTTTTTGCCAGATTATGCTTGAGGTGAGTAGACATGATACTATCCATTGTTTGTGCAGACTTTGGGTGAAACCCAGCTTTATAATTTCAGCTGGGTTTTAAAATAATCAGGATATACACGTCCCATAATTTAAAAAACTATTAAAATAGGGTTTGGGTTGCCCCCGACACTTGCACACGCATCTCTAGGAGCCTGTGACAGTTAACAGCTCTTGAATCCTGCAGCTTGAATATTTCGAGACAATACTGAATCCTTATTTCACACCGGAAGCAAGGGAATCCCTGAAGTCATTGCAAGGGCTTCTCTTAGAGAAAGCAGCCGAGACTGTAATGGAGACTGCCGAGACTCCAAGTCACAGCCGCCGACCAACACGTGGAAGTGATGACGTGATGACGGATGACAGACAACAAGGGATGAGTGTCTCACCTGATGACCTCATCGCTCTTGCCCAACAATACAGTTCAGAGTTGCTTCAGACTGAGCTAGAGAGGACCCGGATTAACACGGCATGCTTTGTGGAGTCAATCCCCTTGGACTCTGTTCCTGAATCAGCAAAAGCAGCTTATGCGTCTTTTAGAGATTCAACAACTCGGAGTTTTAAAGGTTCACAACATATAAGTTCCCCCAGTTTCTCCCGCCAAAGACGTAGATAGACAGCATTTTTGGTTGTTCGTTGAGCATTTGTTTCTCTGTGTATGTGTTTCTGCTGTGGTGTTAGTGATTAGTATATTGTCTGTGTTACATTCTTTGTGCCAAGTGATTTCACATTTTGTCCATATGATCAAAGCATACTCTCAAGATTTTCATGTATTTATTTCTAGGGCTTGTATATTAAAGTACATACTTGATGGCTTGATGCATATGAACGCAGTTCGATATCTAACATTCTAACATTATATGTGTGGTTGAAAGTAAAATAGCGAGAGATGATACCGCCCAGACGCTCATTGCTTCCTTAGTATAGATCTATATTCCGTGTTGCACTGATTCAGTATTTCTATACTATAGGTTAATAGGCTACTATTGATTCATTGGTTGTCTTGCTAAATCCCATTTTCTTTATTTTATGTTTTTATTTTGTTACAAAGTAATTAGTTAGTTATAAATTGTTTTTATAGTGCAAAAGTACTTCTTGCTCCAAATTGCTCCTAGAAACAGTTTTTTAGAAGCTAAATGATATCGGTTTCTGAAAAACTGATTCTGATCCTAATTATGTTTTAAAAAAGAAGCAGAATTCCAAACACCCTAAAATGTATATGTTGCTATTTTTGGTGTCCTTTTGAATTATGTATTATAAATGGTATAAATCAAAGAGTATTTTTCTATGATCATTCAAATATTAGCCCTACTAGTTAGAATCTCCGTCCCAACTTAAGGTTTGAGTTGAAAAATGTCATCTCTTTTTGGACAAGAATTAAATATGACAATTCATGTATATTTAAAAAGTAGTTTTGATTGGTATATCATATAATGATGCTATTGGCGATAACTGTTGTGTTATATATGTACTATTTTTTAGTATTTAATGATTAAATGTTATTTAAGATTGCTAATGATTTCATAAGAAGAACTATGAACTTTTAGATTAGATGTCCTGAAAAGAAACTGAAAACTTTTACTTGAGGAAGTACTACGTATTATTTAGTCATTGACTCATTGTTAAGCAGTAATGCTGGGTCCTTGCAAGTGTCCAAGACTTATTTTTGAGTTTGTCTAACCCTTAAGGCCTTGATACTAATCCTTCTTTGTTTGGTGTGATTTGTTTTGACCAATATCAAATATTTAATAAGTACTCCTTCAGTCTTTACGGAAACTTTACATTTTTTCGTCTCAAATAATCTCTTGTTCCCTTTTAAAGAAATTAATATGTACTTTTTATCATTTCATTATTTTAACTCACTTTTCAACTACATCATTTTTTCAACTGCTTTATTTATAATCTTCTACTGTACTTGATCCAGGCAATAACTAAAAGAAGAGAACAAAATTGTTAATACTATATTTGGTACATGTAGACATGTAGTGTGTTAATGTTGTTAATAAAAATTCATTCTAGTACAATTAAGTTGTATGTTTTTGTCACAAACCATTTTCTCTATAGATTTTTAAATAAAATTTATTATTTATAATTCCACATCTATAAATCTGAAAATTAGTTATGTATGCACTTATTTATAAGAGATTTACATGCATTAAACAATAATTGTTTGTATCATTGTATTTTTGTATCTAATTCTCTAATTTCTATGTGATTGTCATTGTATAATAATTGTTTGCAGATAATTCTATCATATTGTGCATAACAATAATCTGATCACATATATTAAAATATATAGGATAGTGTAATACTCTGCCAAATTACATATAGACATCAAAAAGTTTAAGAAACAAAGGTTTATAAAGTTTGTTGTGGTAATTACATGTTTTGGCCACTACTCCCTCTTGGATTTCATTTATGTCCCCGTCGTATTTTTCTTTCATATTTAAACTTTCACATTATCATCTCTGGATATTTTATTTCAAAAATAGCATTATCCCTAAATTGAACCTTTATGCTAAATGTGATCTTCATTCTCACTGTTCCCATTTCTCGACCTTGTCTCCAATCCTTCGCACAGTTTTATCTCTCCCGCCTCTACTTCCTCTCGATCATCTGCATCTACCTTAACGAATCGATCAATGGGAGGATTAGGAGAATATGGAGATAGAAAACAATTTCAGAGGACACGGTTCATCGTCGCCTTCTCGCATCGTTGCTCTTTCTTTCGTTTGAAGTAAACCTGAGTTGGTGATACAGAAGTATTTCCTCCGCTATGGACTGATTCTACTAATCTGGTACACAACAACAACTCTACAATACTAATTAAGTTCAGTATCATTCTTAATTTAAGCGGCTAAGAAGCCTTGCGATGTGAAACACTGATTCAGTTAAGATTGTTGTTATGATTGTTTATTATTTGCTTCAATTAAGTGAATTCTACAGTTCTACTATATACTCCAGCTCAATTAAGAAGCCTTGTTACGATCATTACTGAAATCTTGTTTCCGCTAAGAATGTTTCTATCACTTACTAAATTCTTTTTTCTTGAGTTCTTCTATTGATAGGTAATCTCACAAGTGAAATAGGAGTATGTTTTGTGTTAATATAGTATTATAGTGATTATGCCTCACTTTTGGAATCATGTGCTTCAACTTACTATTTATAATGAGCATTTTTATTACTTGTTTATTCATCATACAAAACACCATTCTATTGGAACGGGGCAGTTTAGATGGGGTGGATGTAAGATCTAGTGATCCATGTTGACCTGCTCAAAATTTGACTGTTTGCTCTTTGACAAGTTGAAGCTTGTATACTTAGTATTAGACAAGCAATTTAATATTTATAGATGGATGTTATATTTCTGTTTATCTTTTCATTTTTTAAATCGGTTAATTATAGTGTTGTCAAAAGAATCCATTTGTTTTAACTTTATTGATGTCAAAAATTAAGTTATTTGTGTGGAGTTCATACAAGGGTCAATTCATATGGCCGATGGTTAGTGTTATCCTTTACTTTTTTTAATGGGTTGGCCGTTGGAGGCAGCAGTAGAGGCTGCAGCAGGGTTCTTGAACAAAGCCGATGCTAGTTGGAGGCCAAAAAAGTGTGTAGTCAGAGCATGTAATGCCTTAGTTGAGTTGGCTGGTTCTTGTGGTTACCAATGGCATTTATGCGCTATACAGCTCTGCTAAGGATTCAGATCTCGCGGAAAATAGTTTATTTTTTGAGTAAACATGGTTACATTATTTAATGGACCAGTGGCATGAGAATATTGTACACAATTAGAATTATTTTGCAATAGCTGCATAGCCATTCCGAAATTCGGATGAGCAGGATTAATTTGTACAGAATTAGAATTACTTTGCAATAGTTGCATAGCGGGTTTTTTTTGTTGGGGGAAGGCCCAAAACTGGCCCGGGTTTCCACCGGGTCCGGGCCGGGCCAGTCTCGGGCCAGCCCATCTAGGGAAAACAAAAAAAATTGAAAAAACAAAAAAATAAAAAAGGCCCAAACCGGGGCCGGCCCGACCGGGCCGGTTCCAAAGGAAGGTTAGCCCGGAACCGCCCCGCCCTAACTCCCCAGGCCGGTCCTAGATCCGGAACGGGTACCCAACTCCCGGGCCGGGCCGGGACAGCACAGTAGCCGGCCAGTCGGGTTCACGGGCCGGTCGGCCCGGTACCGGTCCAACACTAATTGAGAAAGCATTTGGAGATGGGAATTGCACTTCAGGAGAAAAATACTCCACAGAGTACTTCGAATAAAAAAGCAAGGGCTTTGGCGTAATTTACATCTAACTTTCAATTTTTTACGGAGAACTATCAAATAAGCTCTCGAACTTTCATAAAAAGTGTAAATAAGCTCTTTTACAGGAGATTTTGTCCGGCTGTCGCCATTTGGGGCGTTTTCCGGTGGAATTGTTTGATGATTTTTTTTGAGCATCTTCTTCATTAATTCTAGTTTACCCATACCAAATTTCAGTTAAAAATTCAATCGAGAAGACAGTCAAATATTTTTCTGAAATATACTGCGCTGCCTAACTGCGTAGTTATCTTCAAAAATTCATTTGACTACCTTCCCGATTGAATTTTTAGCTGAGATTTGATATGATTAAACTAGACTTAATGAAGAAGATACTCAAAAACTTCCACCGGAAACCGCCTCAAATGGCGACGGCCGGACAGAGCCTCGTATAAAAGGCTTATTTGGTGTTTTTATGAAAGTTAACCTTTATCTGTTAGTTCTCCCAATTTTTTATTTTGCATAATTTCGCTAAATCTCTTGTTCGCCACTTCAGGTGTCCGCCGCCGCAAGCCCGGAGTCTCCGCAATAGGTGCAAAAATGCTGGAGGCGAAGAGCTTGAAGAAGGCCATTGTTCCGTCCAGCTTGTTCGAACACCCCTCTCCTGGAAGCCTCCAGCCTACTCGTCTCGCACTCCATGTCCACTCCTCACTTTCTTTTCCTCTCATTTCAAAGCTCAAATTTCTGAAAAGAAGCTCAAGGTTTCACCTTTTTATTCTGAATTCAAATGCACAGGTCAACGGTAGCAACGATGAATCTTGCTGGGTATATCTTGCTTCTGGTTGTTGTGTTTACAGACTCCTTGTAAGCTGTCACCTTCATTTGAACACATAAAATACCCGTGCTTTACAATTTGAATGCTTTCTTGATCTTATAAGTGTATTTTCTATGCATAGAGGATGTTTAGGCAGTTTAGATGATAGTAATCAATACACTTAAAAGTTACCCCAATGTCAGTAAACATTGCATTTGTATATATATGATATAAATGGAGAAAAGGCATACACCATTAGCCCATTAGGACATGGGTTCCATCATAAAAGTTAAACTAGTAACAAAGTGACCTAATAACAAGAGAGTTAGAGAGAGTAGATGATGATTTAACATTTTATACCTTAAGGATGAGGAGTAGCTCAAATCTTATACGATAGTATATTATTTCAATATTATATCCTTGAGCCGTCTAAGACAAAAAATTCATTGTATAAACTTGGAAATCCAACATTATTCTATACTTCTATAGTACAAAGAAAGATATTAAAAATTTAGGTGTAAAGAATGTCTTGATGGATGAATGAATGAGCTCCTGATAAGTGTTGGAAAACATGATAATATTAACATGAATATTAGAGGCAGTTTGACCCTGAGCCATGATTTCTGCCCATAACATAAATGCATAGACCAGAGATCTGGCCGCGAGGCTGTTCAAATTTGGTCCTTGACCAGAATAAATATAAATGGATGAACCCATTACTAAGAAAATGTGTTGGACAATCATGACTTAGCCCCAACCTTATTCTTAACACAGTAACCACAAACTTTGGTCTGGATATGTTTGGTTGTAGTATTTTCTTTGTACTATAAAATATCAATTTCTGCATCCAGATCTCGACAAAGAATTCATCTGTCAGTCAAGGAAAGCAGGGGCTCCTAATTCCTGAGCAAACTAAGGTAACTGTATTACTACTTACAGAGTTACAGTTATTCTTCAAAACTGGCTGCAACACCACGAGACTGGTTTTGCTAATTTTATGAGGCACGTGTGAGAAGGTTCTGGAATCTGCTGTTGTCAATAGATGTCCTCATCGCATGGAAATACAAACAGTAGTGCTTGCAGAAATTGATAGTAGGTGATATTATTGCTTATTCGGGGTGGAATTATTTCCCAGCAACTTTTCTGAAGTAGTTAAGGTGTGGTTAGTCGGTAATAGTTTAATTAATACTATTTATAAGGGTTTGAATTTTTATTTTACATTTTCAGACAATGGTTTCTCGGCTTTAGGAAGTGTAGACTCATACGGACATGTTTTAGTTTCTAAACTAAAAACACATGGTGAAGGTATGCATTTCTACTTTTCATTCTATCTTCTATCATTTTGTACAGAGACTGAGTAATGGATGACATAATTGCATTTGAAAAATGTACCCCAGATGTAGATAGTGTGACCTTTTCAATCTCTCCTCGGGATTGTGGTGTTGGAGAAGGTAGTTGGGCTGGTCTATGCTTCAATCCAACCCAGTGGTCTATGGTATATTTTCTCGTCATTTTATTTTTTATAATTTCCGATGCACTTGTTTCGATTGCATAGTAGTTAACACACTTTTCAAAATTTCCCCTAAAGTGGGATTGAGGATGTCAAATCATTTAAAAAAAATTAGAAGAGAGTGGGGATTGGAAAAGTCGAAAGATGATTTAACAAGGGCAGACTGGGCAGTATATTCAGTTTGGGACCAATAAAATGGACATGCGGAGTATTTAATTTCAGCTACTTACGAAAAAACTGAAGTGACTAATGAGTATAGTGAAAATAATTAAAGAAATTGCCTTAAATAGGAGTAAAAACTACATAGTATTTGGTTTCCATAAGTAGAATACTGTGTTTCTTTTATGTAAATAGAACTCCGTAGTAATTACTGTCATCCTAAAAAATACTGCCATATAATGGAAATAATATTATCGTATTAAGGCCTGGTAATGCCTTAATATGGCAGTATGATTTCAACATTGTAGAACTCTACTCCTATTTTGGGAAAAAAACTTAGTACTCCTAGTTAGGGAGATCACCTTGTTTTTGCTCCTATTTTGGAAAATTTCCCAAATAATTAAAGGTGGTTGAAATTAAACATTGGGGGAATATGCTAAAGATATTTGCAGTGTCTTGTCTGCCACCGATTTCAAGTTTATTAGCCTCATAATGCAGTTATTTTGTGTTTTATCTATAAGTGATCACATTCTATTTTTTTATTTTTGATGCAATCTCATGGACATGAGAATAGAGACCCCCCTTGTTCCTTGTCCTATAAACTTCATTAAGCAATTGATTCTTCTGCAGGCAGCTGTTGCACACAGTTTTGGGAAGAGCATTGATGTGTATGACCAAGACATTCATCTTCGCACTTTACGCACGCAAGTACCTTGTTACTTCTTTTTTTTACTTTTTAGTCTTATGTTCAGCTGAGAATAGATGGATTTGTAAACATGGAAACCCTGTTATATGTTCTTGCTTAAAGATGTGTCCTGAATTGATTATTCCTCAATCCCGTTAGCAGATTGTGGTATCCAACTTCACTGACTTTTATGCAAAATCTGAGTGGTCAAGGCGAATGCTCCACGCTAGTCCTCACAGAAGGGTGCCAGGTATCTCCTTTGTTTGGTATGTTAATAGTTGGTCACTTGGTCTTGTTTAGAATACTTTTTCCTTTAGTTTTAGGAAAATGTAATCCTTCTACTTCTTACATTGTATTTATTCCTTATGGACAAAAGAAAAAGATTCAAAATGAAATACCCTCATAAAGTATGCAGAATTGTTTGAGGAAAAACACATATAGGATATTATAGTATTTATATTACTTACTTCTTAATCATTTCAAAGTTAACTAGACAATATAATATTTATGCTCAACCATTTCGCTCCTACCAACTGAACAAAGAAATTTTTCTTTTGATCTCTTGTTTTCCATTTCTGAGCAATAAATATTATTTTCCCCACGTATCCCCACGAATTCTCTTAATCATACTATTATTCTCTTTCCTAGTCATTTATTGACATATAATTTACTGCAGCTTAGCATATGGGACTTACGAATGAGAGAAAAAGGAGGGTGTGTGCATAGAATTTATGGGTCAGTGGGAGATATTTTATATTCAGTCTGCGAGTCTTCGAATGGAAGTATTGCAGTTGGTGGAGCTGATCGCACTGTTTCTGTCTACGACCCTCGCAGGTTGTGGCTTGCTTTATGAAGTATTAGTCATTCCACATATTAATTTGGCTGCTAAAGTGTCTCACTTATTTTGTCCCTTTTGGTAGCCTTACCCAGCTTATTCTGCAGAATAAGTACCTTTTGATTTAGAGCCTGTTTACAAGGGTTATTTGGTTGAAATGGTGATCGGAAAAACATTTGTAGAATTCATTTCAGTCAAATACGCAAGTCAAAACCTTACTGCTAAAAAGCAGAACACTGCTGAAGCAAGCTACCAAACATACTCTTAATTATTTGGCTGAAATGAATGTTACAAAATTCATTGCATTTCAGAAAATTCAGCGGATATGTCCATTTTAGCCAAATATCCTTTACCAAATGGGGTCTATATGGGGGAAGACATATTGATATGTTCCTCTTCCTTGCCCTAAACTCATTGAATGCAGATGGTCGACAGTGTCAAGATGGATGAACTGCTCAAAATATGAGGTCAGATTCTTCTATCGGTGATAATTATCTGGGAAGTATTCATTTAGATAATGTGTTTGTTATTATCAAAAGTAGTCCTTTGGTTTCCAATCACCATTAAGTTTTATACATATTGCAGATAACAAGACTTGCTTTCTCTTCATTTGATTCAGATTACATTTATGTGCAAGGAGTTGATTATGAGGTGTGAATCGCTGATCTTTTTTCTAACGATTTTAAAACCATTGTTCATGAAACTTGTTTGTCTGTTAGGTCTGGGGACAAAAGCATATGACTTATTATCATTGAACACCAAACAATTTTATCACCGACAATAAACTGGCTACGAGCCTATGAGTCTCTTATGATATACTGCTACTATTAAAGTATTCATACTTGAAGAAGGTTCCACACTCCCACTATTATAAGTCAATAATCTTACCACCAATTCTTTTTTGGCATTTTACATTTAGGAATTAGCTATATTTCAAGAAACATGAATTCTTCTTTTCTTTAATATTAAAGTCAAGGGGTTTTCATGATTCTCAGCTTAAATTGATTGAGGTATTCTATGGCATGCTAAATGTGAAAAGTTGGAGAAAAAAACACATCAATGAAGGGCATTTATGTCCATTGACAACTCTTGATACACTAAAAAAGAGCAAGTGAGAAAACTGCTTAATTCCTTTAAAGGAATGATATAACTAATAGACGATGGAAGGAGTTTGTTTGTATACAATTATATATCTATACATATATACATGCATATGTGTGTGAATAGATATATGTTGGCATTCTTTTAACACAACGTTATATACGAGCTTGCTGGACTGGCAGGTTGTGTGTGGACATTGGAGCGATGGAAAGAAATGGTTTTCGTTTAGAGGTGATTCAAACTGGCTTGGGTTCAACAAGGTATGGTTATATGGTGATTCAATTGGAATACAATGTGAGATGGATCACTAACAGAGTAACAGTGGATGGAATTGAGTTATTTTCTTCTTTCGTTTTAGTGCTGTGACAGGGACCTGATTGGGGGATGGTGTGATTCTGGGAGCTTGTTTCTGGCTGATGTTATCTTAAGCAGCAAGGAAGAAGATCAAGAAGAATAAGAAGAAGACATTGTAATGGATGCTTTCGAAGAACCATTGAGGCGAGGTCTGATGCTTTAATTGTTGTACCTTGACTACTATTTTTGAGTTTAAGAGTTCAATTCCAATGTTGTACCTCAAAACGGTCTTGTATGTTGGTGGCTTTTCAAAAAATAGGTGTATTTAAATATCATTGTTATATAGATGGCTTGATAGCCCTTACCTTGAGCTGATAACATGTCTTAGGAAATGGGAAGTGTCCATGACAATACAATATGCAATCATTGTTTGTCTAAATCAAAATTTCGAATGTCACATACACCTCCATGTCTAAAAGTTTCATTACTCACATCTACCTCTATAGTCTCTACTACAACAACATTCAAGATTTCGGGGTTGGCTAACACGATTCGATACATGATATCAACATCAAAAGAAAAAGAAAGAAAAGAAAGATAAAAAGATAAGCTATGACAATAAAAGATAATATAAAAGGAGATGAATATACATAAAAAAGATAAAATAAAAGGGATAAAAAAGAAATATAAAGATAAATATTGTCTGCTCCAAATTTTCAATGTGTTATATATATATATATATAATACAGTATGTTATTACCCATGCTGTAATAATATGTATTCATATTATAATAATCAAACAATAGGATTAATGATTTTATTGTTTATAAGGCAATAAGTTTATATAATACATATTTGGTGATGTATGTACTCATAAGTCAAAAGTTGAAGTATAATGTTTTTAAAATCTTTATATTCATCCGTCAGTCCGTCACATGTTTTGAAGGAGAATATTTATTGAAGCAAATTCTGAAGGTTGATTATTTCGACACCGAACCTCTGCTGTATGGTAGAATGCCTTACGGCAGCGAGCGGTCAGATAGCAAGGAGGGCAGCCTTGAGATCAGTGTAGACCCCAAAAAAGGTAGCACCCTACTTTGCTTTTTTGTTTGGTAGGAAGAATCATTGAGAGCAAGACCTCCGTCCTCTTCTCTAAATGTGCCTAGCAGGATTCGAATTCGAGACCTTCATCCTCTCCTCTAAATGTGCCTAGCAGGATTCGAACCCGAGACTTCCGCTAGGACACGGTAACCTCCCAGTGAGCTGGAATGGTTGGTTTGCCTACTTTGCTCTTAAGCAAGGTAAAGGCTCCGGTTCCTGGTTATTTCTCAAAAATGTTTTTTACCAGTCAATTTACAGCGGGTGAAATCAATCTATACATTTACGCACACCTCACCCTATAATTGGATGTTAAATATCAACACATTATTATGCACAAATTTAAAACCACACTTTGAACTTCACTGATGCAAGCGTTTTAAAACAAAATGAATTAAAAGTTGAAGCATGATGCAAACAGATAAAATAAACATCAGAACTATTTTCTCCGTGTTTTGTGTTTCAATTATTAAAATTACCCCACCAATATGAATAATTAATAGGAGCAGAGAGAAAATGGGTGATACTCTTAAAAGACTTCATGTCATGCATTTTTTCAATTTCTTTAATAAAAGAATTTTATCGATAGAGGATCCGAAAGATAGATTAATTATCAATTCAAGATCCGAAAGATGAAACGTATCGGTATATGACCCGAATGATGGAAAACTATCAATTTAGGACCTAACGTTTCATAGGTTTTGATTTATTTAATTTTTTTATTAATTCCATTACTAATTTTTAGTTAACTTTTCTTCACAAAAATTTAATAGTTTATTAAAACGAAATAATATTTAAAATTTTTCAATAAAAAAAATTATGACAACTTAGGTCCTAGATTAATAGTTTTCAATCATTCAGGTCTTAAATTGATAGTTTTTCATCATTCGGGTCCTATATTGATGCATTTTATCTTTCAGGTCCCTAATTGATAATTAATCTATCTTTCGGGTCCTGAATTGATAAAATTCCTATAAATAAAAATTAACATCTTTTGTTCCAAATAGGATTAAAATATACGGAGTAAACAAAACTACAAAAATAGAAGTAAGTACTACTGTATGTTTCTTTCTACAACTAGGACTTACTTTGTCCAACTAAAAATCAATCTAAAAACTTGCATAAATATCACTGCATGAAATAACTTTCTTTTTGCCGTTTCAACACATTAGTGTGCACAAGCATCTCCATCCATAGATAATTTTTGGGATCATTTTGATGATTTGGAAGATGTTTTTGGAATCACGGATGAGGAGTTGATAAAATAATGGAAGATTTCAACAAATAGGAGCAAAACGTACGAATTTTCTAAAACTAAGACCGCAGATTCGCGTAAGACTCAACTACACCTACATTGACCACAATACCCTTACCTTTAAGAAATATCAGACATTAAATAGACAATAAATAGACAATAAGTAGACAATAAATTGCCCCTTACCCTCCCATCCATGCCGCCAGCGTCACAGTGACAGAGCCATCCCCGGTGGTCACCGCCAGTCAGCACCACCAGCCACCCGCCCTCACCCCCAACATCCAGCCACCCCGCCCTCACCCCCAACATCTAGCCCCCAGCCCTACTCCCCTGTCCCCAGCCCTCCTCCCATGCTCCCCTTCCCCAAACCGGACGCAATCATTCCCCAAATCGGACCCAATCGTTCCCCAAATCCGGCATCGGCAACGGCGTCTGGCAACGACAACGTCGAGGTCCGGCAACGGCGGTGGCGTCTGGCAACGGCAACATGGAGGATGGGTTTCCTGCGGAAGAAGCTTGGTTGCCGGAAGTTTTTTGGCCTGAAGGGCAAATTTAGAAAGTTAGAAATAGGTTTCCTAATCTAGAACTAAATAAGTAATATGAATGGAAAAATCATTAGTAGGTATTTTTTTTTGTAAAAGAGCTATGATTTGGTCCTACTAGGAGCAAATTCTAAAAAAATCTAATATCAAATTCTAAAGTTGGATTATTTTGAGATTATTCACAACTTTTAGGCTCCTCTTCTTATTTTCTAGGCAACTAATAATAAATAGATTTGTAAAAAAATCTAGGTAAGTTACGAACTTACGATCATGGATGAGGAGAAATTGATAGGTTTGGAGATTATTTGGGATTATCTTATGTGGAAGTGACATGACAATAAGAAAGCATAAAAACCGTAAATTTGAGAATCATGAATGGAGATGCTCTAAAAAATGTAACTTGATTTTCTCAAATATCCGGACTTGAAATAAAGTTGAATTACTTTTTCATTAAAACAATTCTGCAAACACACAACTAATTATCATATGTTGAGGCTAAGTTCTAGAACTCCAAATGCTCGACACAATCCTTCTAGTTTCGTTGGATCTCTTAGATATGGATTGATTAGTGTGGTTAATTAGCAATAGATGGTGTAAGTACAGCAAACAAGCGAAGAGTGTTAAACGATTACATCACACCCTTATCGAGTCTCTAGCTTCTAAAGTGAGAGTTTACGAGGAGAATTGAGAGACTAAGTTATTCAATACAACTTTCTCAATCCTTTACAATAAAATGAATGTTGTATTTATACTACAAGCTAAGGTAGTATGCGAGAGAAGCGACTTGATGTGTTCTTATTAGTTAATTTGAAACCACAAAAACTTTTATATCTGGTGTATTAAAAAATCCAAGTAATAATATTGTACTCCCTCCGTCCCATATTTATCTTCGTAGTTCGGCGGTTTACGATGCTTGACTGACGATAAAGCAACTTGATCCATGTTCACACTCGGATTATTTTTTGTAAATTAAATTTACATATTCAGAAACTACATTAAATTCGCTACAAAGGCTGATCAAGAAAATTTAAGTTTGATAAAAATTTGATATATAAAATACAAGTTTAAGAGTAATTTGAATTGACCGTGTGAATAGTAACTATGAAGATAATTTTGGGACGAAGCGAGTAAGAGTTAATTGGTGGTTGAAAATGTGAGAGTGTTTTTGACACTTAGATAAGTTGGTAAAAGTACATGAATAATTAATCCAGTCGTTTTAGCTTTGTAGAAGGCAGTGGATAGTGAGTACTGACATTATATACTCCGTAAGAAATTACCGCGTATATTTCAAAACTAGTTTTCAAAGCCTGTGCGATGCACGTGCAGTACGTAATTTAGCTAAATTTAAATTTGATTTTTTGGAATTATATATAATGTGATGCAAAAGCAAAATAAATTTAGAGGTTGTTTGATTTCAACTTAATAGACTTAATGACAATTGACGACTTAATCATTCCGTTATTCAGTTATGTTTTCTTACGACTTAATTGGAAGTATGAATTAATCATTCAGTCAAAAAACTAACTTAATCATTAAGCTAGAGAATTAATCAAATGCAAAAGCTAAACATTATATACGAACAAATATATATACATACATACACACACACACACACACACACATACATATATATATATATATATATATATATATATATATATATATATATATATATATATATATATATATATATATATATATGTTTTAAGTTAAATAAGAACATGATCTTAAGAGAGAAATGAGAACGAATCTGGACCGTTGGATTGTATTGTGTGGAACGGAAATGTGCATTCGATGAAACTGAAATGTGTATTACGTAGTACTCCGTACATGATACTGAAATGTGCAGAATAAAAATTTAAACTAAATTGTGCATTAGGTGAAACTGAAATGTGTGAAATAAAAAGTACAAAAATAAAACCACATCGTACCTTTTATTCTGCACATTTCAGTTTCAACTAGTGCACATTTCAATTTCACCTAATGCACAATTCAAATTCACTTAATGACATTGTATTATACGCTTTGTGTTGCTAATTTCAATTTCATCTAATGCACGTTATGGTTAAAAGGAGCTAGTTACGATGTCCTGTTGTTGAGGCGTCTGGGTTTACGGCAGTATGTGGAACGAGTCCCACGCGACTACGATGACCCAGCTCGCATACTATTCTTCTTACTCCCACTCGCATTAATCTTCATTTCAACGGTGTTGTAACTTCTCATCCTTTATACTCTATTTGTATCTTTTATACGAAGTACGAGTATTACTTTTTCTCTTAATAAATTAATTCTATTGCATAAATTGTCCTTAGTAAAAGACCAAAAGGGGAAACATATACCAAAGCTCACTAAATTAATGCGAAAATACTAACGTATAATTCTATGAGGATGTTTTTACCTAGATTGTTTTCAGTCCCATATCAGATCAGATTAGATTTGAACAGAATAGAAAAGACAAACGGACTTAAACAGATCAGATAAGATCATATCAGACTAGACTAGACCAGACCAGATCAGACTAGACTTAAATAGACCAGATCATACCAGATTTAAACAAACCAGTCCAACCCAGCCCAGATCATCAAATCCAGTCCAAGTAAAAACATCCTAAATATGAGCGCATAAATCAGTCCAACCCAGCCCATATCATCATATCTTTACTTTTCGTGTCATCACATTGTTCCATATCAAATCTTGTAAAGTTTATGTGGTTCTAAGGATGTTTTTACTTGTACCGTAATTTACTCATCTGGTCTGATTAAGTCTCGTCTATTTAGGTCTGGTCTGGTCTGACCTGAATTCATCTCGTTTGGTTTGATAAATGTCAGGTCTCTTTGTATTTTATAACTACGAAAGTCTAGTCTGGTTTTATTTGGTTAGGTTTGTTTAAGTCTGCTCTGATCTGGTTTGTTTAAGTCTGATTTGGTCTGATCTGTGACTGAAAACAATCCAAGTAAAAACATTCTAAATTAGTCTTACTATCTTCATCCCTCAATTAAATCATAATGTAATTTAATTATTTTTTATTCCTGATTCATTACTTATAATTTTGTTATTTTTCTTTTTTAGGTTGTCCCAAATTGACACTTCTCTAATTATTGAATTTGTGATTACATTGTTTGTCTTTCATCTATATACACAATTATTTTTATCGTGTCGGTCAAAATTGATAAAATATTAGGGATAAATGGAGGAAGTACATTTTAATTTATGGATGTTAAATCCATCACAATTTTCACCTTTAAGATTTTTAGAACACTTATATTATTTATTTTTATGCATCTTAAACAAAATATTATGATAATTGTCTTCTTTGGATTTGAATTCTTGGTGATTCTGGAGACTAATATTTGTGTTATTATTTGCGGTTTGTACTTTTTATTAATTTTATTTGAAAATAGATTTTAAAATATTAAAGAAAAATGAGATGATTTCACATTCGGGCTTTAACCGGCCCAACCCGAATCCAGACCGAACCCGGGTTACAAAAAATCCGACTCGGGCCGAATATAGTGGGCTTTGTTTCGATCCCTAATTTTCATAACCCGCAACCTTACAGGTAGTATCCGGGTTTAGCAAAAACCCGACCCGGACCGGACCGGATCGATCTCACCCCTAAGAGCTGTTTAAACCTTACATGGTAGTCATTTACATACTATGTATAATCATTAGGATGTAAATTTTCGTACCCGCACGGGTAGCTCAGTTGGTCGAGTGGTGGGAGATTTGGAACAATGGACCAAGGTTCGAATCCCCGCAGCGACCGGGTGGAGGTCACAGAATCTGAAATAAGGCTTGATCTATGGTGCGCACGGGTGTATGGACCTACTGTCATTCTGCCGACTGAATCACCGTGACTAACCTTCCCACCATACTGTCGGGTCGAGGTGGGGGCTCCTGGAGTGGGAAATTACACCTTTTTTTGTAGGAACAATGGGATGTAAATTTTCGTCTATCAAGCTTCTAAAATTACGATTACCGGTAAAAATAGTCTTGTCAACTGGCCAAAAAAGGTCGTCGACTGTAGCGTCACCTCCGACGTTCTTTGCGAGACTTTTAATTTCTTAATGCTTGTATTGATATTCAAGTTTTTACCTTTTTTTTCGAGCAAACAAATACGCGGTCCAAATCCCCCCTTAAAAGCCCTGGACTTAGGGTTCCGATTCCCCAGGAAAATCCTCAATCACCCTCTCTCTACAATTCCAGGGCCTCCATTTTTTCCGGATTTCATTCATTTTAATACTGGAAATAAATTGAATCATACTGGGTCCTCTGCAATCGTCACATAGAGGCATCTCTTCTTCATCTTTATAGAATAATAGTAACCTTTTTCCTCCAATTATTTGATCCAAGATTTCATTTGCTAGTTTCTTGGCGTTGATCGGAAGTTCAGTTTCGATTTCTGGAAATGCGAGCTACAGAGCACCAGGGGGCGTCTTCCTTGTCAAGTTTCGGGCGATCCATTATGAACATGCGCCGCGGCCAGGTCCACTCAATGGACTCCGTCTCTCACGAAGAGCTTGACCTCCAGACTTTCCAGAAACATGTAACCGACCGCTTCTCCGACCTATTGGCCGCTGATTCCGACGAGTTCCTTTCCATCCCGTGGATTCGGAAGCTCCTCGACGTCTTCCTCTCTTGCCAAGACGAATTCAGATCCGTAATCTTGAACAACAAAGGGTTCTTCACCAAACCCCCCACGGATCGTTACCTTATTGAGTATTTCGAGAGGAGCATCAAGGGTTTGGACGTCTGCAACGCGATTCGAGACGGAATTGAACAGGTCAGGCAATGGCAGAATCATCTGGAGATTATGTTATGCGCATTGGATAATCATCACAGGAGTCTAGGTGAAGGCCAGTTTCGTAGAGCCAAGAAGGCATTGGTTGATTTGGCTATAAGTATGCTTGATGAGAAAGAGTCCAGCAATTCCTCTCCTCCCCATAGAAACCGTTCTTTCGGGCGCCAAAGAGATAATAGCAAGTCTTTAGCTCATTTCCGTTCACTGTCTTGGAGCGTTTCCAGAAACTGGTCTGCTGCGAAGCAGCTTCAAACCATTGGGAATAATCTCTCCGCCCCAAGAAACAATGAAATCATCTCTTCTAACGGATTAGCTTTGTCTGTTTTCACTATGAGCTATGTTCTTTATTTTGTGATGTGGGCCCTGGTTGCCGCAATACCTTGCCAGGATCGAGGGCTTCAGACCCATTTCTATGTGAACAAGCAGCAGTTCACCTGGGCAGGCCCGATTATGTCGCTTCACGAGAGGATTCTTGAGGAGTCTAAGAAGAGAGACAGGAGAAATGCTTGTGGATTGTTGAAGGAGATTCATGATATTGAGAAATCAGTTCGTCATGTGAACGAATTGGTCAATGCAGTCCATTTTCCTCTCACGGAGGAGAAAGAGGGTGAGGTGAAGAAGATAGTGGAAGAGATTAGGGTCGTGTTTGATGCTCTCAAGGATGGGTTGAACCCGTTGGAAGTCAGGGTTAGGGAAGTGTTTCATAAGATTGTTCGGTGCAGGACTGAAGGACTTGAATGACACAATTGGTTAGTCCTTTGTAGCAGTCTGATGATGGAGTAATATGCTACTGTGGTTTTGGGCTTTTCGCCTTCTGGTTAGAAATAAAAGGGTTCATAGAGAGGTAAAGTCTTGTGTATCTACTAATGATTAACATTGTATTATTCAAAGGAATTAGGGAATGGTATGGATCTTCTTGATCCTTGGTAATGCTATTATTGGTGTTTTTTATGTGTAGAATAAAAATCTGCTAGTTTGCCTCTAATGTTTTATTGTGGATTTTAGTTTTCTTTCCAGAAAACGGAAGATTTTTGTAACTTGTGAGTTGTGAATGTTGATCTACCTAGAATAAGCCATTTTTGGCTACCAAGCAGCCATGTGAGTGAGAAACTTTGTTGGTTTTGACTAATTCACTAAACAGGCTTCTCTTCTAGAATCAGAATTTTGTTCCCAAAGTCGTTCTTGATCACCAGCTCTTAAAAGGTGAAAGTGATTTGAAGGTTTGATGCAACTTTTGTTTTCTTGTTGACCTGATTGACACATTGATATGTTGCATTCACACACACAAACATTTTTTTGTCAACGCATAGCTATGGGCCATTCACACACATTTTGTCAGAACATTGATATGACAAAATGTGGGCCTCACATCCAGTTACTTGAATGGACCCACACTCCCATTTTAAGATTTGGCAAATCTGAAAAATATTGTTTTTTTTGCAAAATTTTAAGAATCTACACATTGTTTTTTTGGATGTGTTCCCACTTCCGATGTCAATGTATTTGTTCTTTGTTAAATGTCTAACTTCCTTAAACTACAATGAGTTTCACAATTATGCCATTGAACTACAAGATGTTCGGCAGAATCTACATACTGTTAGAGCCTCTCCCACACACATCTTGCCATTCCCTCTCCCATTAGGCCCTAGAAAAAACTAAACCTACACTCAGGTAGGTGGACCCAATTTGGTTCCGACTGGCTGTTTCCTGGCCCTTCACCTGTAACCGTAACTGTAACCTCAGGCACGGTTGCAGTTCGATTCTGAATATTAGTTCCGGTTTGGTTTTACCGTAGTTGTTTTTCTAATTGCAATAATCGGAACGAAAACTGATACCCTCCTGTTTTGGAAGAGCTGGGAATGCACCCAGGTTGGGCCAACTTTGGGTTCCAGTCCAGTCCCAATTAAAACGGTTATAGCTCAGGCGTTACTTGCACGGTTCTTGTTTTGATGAACCGAATACACCCCTACTTTTAGGACTAATCCTACCCAAAACGCACTTAAACAACTTGAGCGCTCCCTAATTACCCAAATGACATTACTCAAATGGCTGTTTATCGGATTACAGAGTTTTTTTGTGCTCTCAGATCTTTTAGAGCTTAGTAGTCAATTACCCCGTAATTCTGTGTGCTTTTTCTCTTCTTCTCTGCATTTGGATATTGTGATTACAGATTTACAGCAAGTATGTCCCTTTGGGTTGGATTAAGAGTGGACCTCAGATCAATGCAAGAACCATGGTCCATGGCTGGCTGATGCACCAAGTAATTACAGCTTCTAGCGATGGCATGAAATGGAGATTTTTGGAGTATGCTATCTGAAGTTCAGAAATGCTGCTGGATGGGTTATACTCATATACTCGTATGAGACGGAGTCCACGCGATTGTGATTTTATCGTAAAAAATGATTTATTCGGTTTGGAATTTAGTTACAGTTTACACAATGATACAAATTTTACTTGCTGTGACTCCTGTGAGGGTTGTGCTGTGATATACGTATGCATATTTACCTCACGTTTACATATTACTCCTTCCGTACTAAAATTGTAAGACTTGTGAATATAAATCAAGAATTACTTTTGAGGCAAAGAATCCGTAGTGTATAATTTACTCTTTTCACAATGCAACTATTAGGCACACAAAACTTGGAATGTAACACAAATTTTTGAGATTTAGAATTTTGATTTTAAGTGTTCAATTTTATTACAATTATAAATTTAAAGAAGAATGAATACAATTACACTAAATTTATACATATATACCTGCATCTTTTTTAAAATAATGGATGTTCATGGGAACAAAGGGAGCTCATCCATTTATTACAAAGAACAATATTTCCTGAAATCAAAATGGGAAGTTTTTGTTGGGACGTTTAAAAGAGAGAAATAAAAAAATTAGAGTCTATTTGGTAACACTAAAATTGGTTGATTATGTTGAAATTTATGAATTTCTGATTGAAGTGATTGGATTGATTGATCTTTAAAGAAATAATTACGTGAATAAAAGCTAAGATGATTTTCTACAATAACTTCTGTCAACAGAAACAGAAAAGTAACTCTAATCTTACTTTTTCTTAATATTACACAATTCACGTGTTTGAAAAAAATTAGCCAATAACCTGATAAACTAATAAATATGATTATCAAATGAGCTCTTAAACCGGGGAAGTATTTGTTTTAGAGACCGTTTGGCAACACTGTTTTTCGGCTTATCAAGCTTATCAGCTAACTTTTTCACCAAACACGTAACTTTTGTTTTCGCGTACTAAATTGTGTAATAATAAGAAAAAGTAATTTTAGAGTTACTTTTCTGGCTGTATTGGCTGAAAATACTGTAGATGACCATTTTAGCTATTTTCATACTCCGTATATAATTTTTTCTTTATTTTATTAATAAAATGTATTTTAAAAATACTTTTTTCTTAAATCAGCAGAATCAGTCAATGCAGCCACTTCAGCCAGAACTTCATAAATTTCAGCAGAATAAACTGAATCAGCCGATTTTCGTATTACCAAACGGGCTCTTAATTGGATTAATTAAAGATGGTGGCCGGAATTAATAGGAAACGGCCAACATACATAACACAAGCAACAGCAAAGCGCTACCGCGACTGTCCAATGAATCCACAACATCAAAAAGTCAAGCAAAGAAAATTTCAAACTTCTCTGCCGCCAGCGGTCCCACAAGACCAAATTTATTTATGGCTAATGGCAAGTGTGCAACATGTACACACTACGTCACTCCGATTCAATTCTATTAGTGTTGACTTTTTCCTTTAAATTTTACTGCATGTTGACTTTGCCTTTAAATTCTACAAAAATAATTTGTCTGTTAATGTTAATGAACCGAGTCGAGCCCAAACACCCAGAGCTCGAGTTTGAACTCGAAGCTCGGCGACCTTTACGAATGAGGCTTGTGTTCGGCTCGATAGGCGTTCGATGTTCGAATCGAGCGCTCGATAAATATGTTCAAATTTAAAATTTTAGGTGATGCTCGGTAATAGGTTCGTACTCTAATTATTCGGTAAATATTCGGTTTAGGGTTTAGGGTTTAGGGTTATTATTCGGTCGGTTAATAATCATATTTAAATTCATAAATCATACTAATTATATTTAAATTTTGACATATATATATAAATCATATTTATAATTTCAGGGAGTTCGGTAGGCTCGAGCTCGAACCGAGCCGAATACTACCATGTTCGAGTTCGGAAGCTCGTTAGGTTCGAACGAGCTCGAACTCGAATAGTTCGATAAAAGCTCAGTTCATTAACGTCCCTAGTCTTCACCATAGCCCGACTCTACATCTGATATCAACATAACTATTGATGTAATGGAAACTAAGAGCAATAATATAGTGAGAACGTGAATGGCATGAACGGATCATCGCACCATTTATGTACACATACTGAGAATTGTAAAGGAGCAAAACTAATGATAATTAGAGGTGTCATGGTTATTCTCTCCTTTTCTGGAGGCCTTAATGATGTAATGGAATTATGGAAACTAAGAGCAATAATAAAAGAAGAGCCAACCATTTCGCAAATCATGCACAGAGTTATAGAGAAAGTGAATCTGATTATAAAGCTACAGCCCAATACAGCAGAATTATAACAAGTTTTCAATATAATGCATCTTAAGTAAGTTGATGCATATATTTTGCAATTTAGAACACTAACAACTCATTTCTTTTAAAAAAAACTGAAAAAAGATCATTTGGATAGATCTTACCAATAAAGATATTACTAATATGACACCATAATTTTTTTAAAGGGAAAACTATTAAAAATGGCTAAAATATTAAGTATTAAAGTATTAAGTATTAAAGTCTCGTAATAGAATTAGCTTTTAGCTTGTAACCTACGTGTTATCCGGTCGCAAGTCTTTGTGGCTGTCCGTGTACGTATTAGCCTTTTTGCTTATAGTTAGGGAGGTTTTATTTTATTTTATATTCTTCTTTCCCCTTTTATTAGCTGGTAATCAGTTGTTGCAGGTAACCCTGGATTTTCCTAATCCTGACCAGGCCTTCTTTGAAAACAAAACACAGAGGATACAAGCGTGGAGGACCACCAGTTGTGTAGAGGTAATACTGTCATGTTATTCCAATTCGACACCGACAAAAGGATGTAGGTCGACTTTGGAGTATGAACTGATGGTGTACTGTACATGTCGTCTAAAGGCGCCTCTGTTTCTAGGTAGAGAAAGTGGGAGTCAGTTTTACAGTTGAAAAAAATTGAAGGAAACAAAGTAATATGCACTTATATGAATGTCATTATAATTGTGCGATGTATGAATGCATATTCACTGTATTTTCGAGGATTCATGTGGTTTTTACACATTCAATGGAATTATAGGTACAAGGATGTTGATTTTTTGCTTGGAAAGACGAAACTGAAGAAGGGTTTGGAATTCATGGGCATGACAGTAATCAAAACATGCATGAAATGAGACGGAAGTTGGCTGGAATTGCTGAGTAGTTGGAAGGTGTTCAAAAATATGTGGAGTTTCAATCTGAAGTGAAAGTCAACCATCTGTTGCACCTATAGAAAGGTTCTCTAACACATTTTCCACATTTCATCCTTACCCTATTGGGCTCATGTTTTTAAGAAACATTTTTTGCATGCACACATGCCTAATTATGGCATTTTTAAATTGTCTGCCATGTTCAAGTAACATACCTAACTCAATTAAGGATGAGTCAGACTCTAGATTGTATGATGAATGCCTGACATTCCTTGTGTAACGGTTAGCCCCATTTGACTCTTCCTTTGAGTCAAAATAATGTTCACTTTAACACTCCTCACTTCCATCTTGTTCTGATTCATTGCTCTCGGGCATTTGTTGATGGGGATATTCCTTCTTCATTTGCTCCTGGCAGTCCAAATTTGGCCGATGGAAACACGACAGTACTCCGCTAAGAGCTTCACCCTCTATCTCCGGCAAACAACAACATCTTGTCTTGCCTTCATTCAAAGTTGCTGGAGTGTTACCGCAGGTCCATAACTTCAGTATAGCCAACACAGAGAAACACTTGCAAAACAGAACAACAAGAAACGTCCTGGCTCGAGACGCGTAAAGGCGGTCCTCTGAAAGTATTTCCGGTGAACGGAAATCTTCCCCCAAGATATAACGAGCCCTTCGACTAGAAGTCGGAACCAGAACTACGAGGGAAATAATTCCAATAATAATCCAGCATAAGTCTCTAAGAAAAATCATTTTAAGGAAGGCCTTTTGAGAAGATAAAGTTTGCAGAGAAGAAGAAGAGTTCGTATGTGGTAATCCATGCTCTAGTGGGTCTTGTTGTTATTATTAATATAATAATGAATAGAAAACCAATTGAATAACGGATGGTTGTTTTGGATCCTTAAAATAAGGAGAGAAAAACGCATGGTACAAAACTCATTAGTGCGGCCAAATAATTAAACATCTGTTACATTTATATTACAAAATAAATAATTTATTTGAACTACATTAATTTTCCAACATTTGTTGGTCATTCTCATCATCCAGATCACACTTTGCATGTTGCTCATCCTTATTCAGTTCAGCCATGTCTTGATCATTATCCACATTAAGATCACTCATCCCTCCCAAATTGTCACCATGACCTTGTTGTTTTTCGGATTTACCCTCACAACTTATGTCTGTCATTGATGCTTGTACTTCACCTTCAACATCATCTACCTCAACCGTGTTTCTACTCTCCAAAGGGGTGAGTGGTGGTTCATCTTCAGTGTGTGGCTCATATGCTTCATTGAATTGGGGGCAGAGAATATCTCAATTAATTCAACCTCATTCAAACCATGCTCAAGAATTTTCCCAAACTCACTGTTCAAATGTATTAAGTGCAACGTGGATTCATCATTAAACAATTCATGCAATTTTTGCATTGGCTCGTTCGGTCTTTTGAAATACAACCTTGTACAATTTCATAGCTTCCCGATCGCAAAGACTTCATAAGCTATGTGTAAGAAATAAAGTTTGGATCAATCTCTAGACAATCAACCTCGGCACATTTATACATGAGTGTCTACTGCCACCCCCTTCACTATGTTCGTCGCTGCTATCCTCAAACGGAATCGTCGTTATGCGGTAGATCCGTCCAACCTCCAGCAAGAATGTCATTTGATATGAACAATGACATGATGATGGCATTTCCGTATATAAATATGGCATTTTCAGACTGTGCAAATATAGATTTTTTTAGATAAAAATAAAGACATTTTCATATTCCCATTTTGTAGGAAATTATGTAGTCAACATATATATTACAATTGAAAATCTAAATTATGAGAAGAAAATGAAAAATGAAAAGTCAGAAACAATATTGCTTTTATATCCTATCACTTCTTCTTCGTTGAAGTCCAGCTTTTCATATGAAATATTCAAATTGAGAATATTATTTAGAATTGCATTGACACAATAAAAAATAGAAAACAGAGAACCAAAAACATGATGAGAAGGAGAAGGAGAATGAGAATGAGAATGAGAATGAGAAGGAGGAGAAGGAGAAACAAGACAAGGAGAAGGAGGAGCAGGAGAAGAATGAGAATGAGAATGAGAAGATTACTTACCTGGTTTGGCTAGAGAAATTGCAAAGGAGGCGCCGTCAACGGGTGAAGGCTACAGCCGATGACAGAGCTGCTGTGCGAGGCTATGGACGATGGTGGAGTTGCGGCATATGGTAGAGGGAGAAATCGTGAGTAGATGAGTTGCAGGCGATGGAGGCTGATCGAGAGAAACCGTGGCAATCGATTGCAGGGGTCATAGGGAAAAGAGTCGACATCTGAGTTTAATTGCCTAATAAACTAGTCCTATTTAGGAAATACTCGTAATAAACTTAAAGTCTTATTTATGAACTAATGAAGTGTCTTAGTCTCATTTAGGGCAATTTCTTAAAAACTAAACGTAAAAAGTGTTAGAAATGTGATTATCTCTACAAGATTTTTTTCAAAGTATACATTGCTAATGTGCCGAATTACCTCGATATCGTATCACATCATTCCCAAATATTCAGTATACCAAAGTTTTCAATGAATACACTGCGCTTAATATGTGCACTAAACTTTCTATATTTGTTCCTACCATTACCTACTTCATCAGCCTTATTGGATCAAAACCCTTTTATTAAACATCTATCACATTTCTTTTTTTCATTTAATTTAGAAAATAATAAAATCTTTATTGATCACCGATATTTTATAAATTATTAATTTCTAGTTCGTAATTTGTCATAAATTAACTTGATTTTGAATATATTTTATACAAATTCTGAAGTTGAGGTTTATGATAAAATCCTCTCTTGAAGTCTTGCGTAAAAATTAATGTGTTGTTACATTTTATCATAAAACTGTTATAATTGTATATAAGCACCCAAATGACCAAAGCATCAAATGCATTTAAATTTGTGTGAATCATTTAGAGAAAACCACAAGGCAACCCAAATACATTGGATTGAGTTCTCGATCCGACGGTCTCCCTTGACCAGGCACTCTCTACCTTAGGGGTGGGACTTTGGAATCAAGAATCGGAAAGGTGCTGGAACCGAACTGTTAAAATCTGGTTCGGTTTGGTTCCTACACATGAGTTATAAATTGTTAATAGTTCGGTTCTTATTCTTTGTTAACCGTTCGGTTCCTAGTTCATACAAAAAAATCTCTACGAAACCGTTATTAAAAAAATAAAATTTTGAAAGTATAAATAGTAACAATAATAACAATAATAATATTAATATTAACAATAACAATAGTTATAGTAACAATAATAGTAGTAATAATATAATCAATGACATGTAATCACACAATAATTTAAATTTAATTGATGGAAGCAGATGAGGATGAATAGATTATCGTCTTTTTTTTACAAATCATTTTTTTTCATCACGGAAATTTCATAACTATAAAAGTGAACCAAATTAATTTGTGTTGGTTCAATATTCTTTTTCCCATTATAATATTCAAGATCATTGTAATTGTGAGATATAGTGTAGATAATGCTCCTAAGATTCGAAATGTAATGATGTTTATATATGTACTTGTGTGTTCACTATGTTTTTTACGTTTTGAAGAACTTGAATTAGATACTACGTATCTTATTCTACTATGATGACCCGATTTGTAATGATATCAAACAATAAAGATTTCCATATTTTATTTAGAAACAAAATTCAAAAATATTATATTAAGTGTTGAATAAATTAAGTTTGAATTTGAAGTTTAAAGTTTGAAGTGATAACATATTCAAAAAGTACTTATTGCTTGTGTTTGCATTGTAGAAAGTAAATTGTGTTATTTTTTTATGAAAAAGAGTTGTGATTAGAAATCGATTAAAGTAAAAACTGAACCGAACCGATATGATTAGTTAAATTTTTTGTAAGGATACCACTTATTATAATAACCACTAATTTCATACGGAGTATAAGAACCAAACTGGTTCGGTCCCAAGCCTGCGCAGATACCCCGATCCAAATACACTAGTGGACCAGACGTGATTTAAAAACACAGCACCACCTGGTCGGTTGGCCATAAGCTCTTTCCGATGGCTGACCGGAGCACCGTAGATCTTCCCTCTCTGCAGCTGATCCCCGGCCTGCCGTATGACGTCGCTATGCGTTGCCTCGCTCGGATCCCTCCTCTATTCCACCCCACCCTCTCTCTAGTCTGCAAGTCATGGAGCTCGGCGGTGCGTTCGGATGCGCTCTTCACCGCCCGGTCCCCCCTCCGTACCACTCAGGTTTTCCTCTATTTCATCATCCGAATCAACTCTTCTTTGCACCTGTACGCCCTCTTCCCGTGCTGGGAGCCCAGAAAGGCTGTTTCTCTCCCGTCAATCCCATCAGCGCCTATCGGCGCCGCTTTTGCCGTTCTAGGTCGTAAGATTTATGTAATTGGAGGGTCCATCAACGATATCCCATCCAACAAGGTGTGGATTTTCGATTGCTGGTTCAATCGTTGGGAAATGGGGCCGAGAATGAAGGTCGGAAGGGAGTTCGCAGCTGCCGGAGTAGTGGGTGGGAGGATATATGTGATTGGCGGCTGTGTTGTCGACAATTGGGTCCGTTCAAGGAACTGGGCAGAGATCTTTGACCCTGTTTCCCATTCTTGGTCAGCATTGCCCAGCCCGATTGACATCAAGGACAAATGGATGCATGCCAGCACGGTAATGGACGGTAAACTGTACGCAATGGCGGATAGGGGTGGGTTGGTGTACAACATTGGGGTTGGAAGGTGGGAAACTATCCCGAAGCGGCTATACATGGGGTGGAGAGGTCGGCCCGCGGTGGTGGGTGAGGTATTATATTGCTATGACTGTTGTGGTAACATTAGGGGATATGATGTGAAGGAAGATGGGTGGAAGGAGTTGAAGGGAATAGATGAGGGGTTACCGAGATTCTTGTGTGGTGCCACAATGGCTAATTCTGAGGAGAAGTTGTGTGTGACATGGGAAAGGAATGGTAGTAGTTGCAAAGGGGTTGAAATAATGTGTGCCCAGATTAAGGTTGGAAAGGATGAAAACGGGGATATGTGTGGGATTCTTTTATGGTCGGATGTGATTCTTAGTGTTCTAAAGGGTTCCTCAGTTGAGCATTGTATAGCTGTTGATATGTGACGATGGTAGATGGGTACATGTGTATCTTATAGGGGATGGAAATCGAGTGTTGTAACTCAAAAAGGTTGTTTTTTTAGTTCAAGTGCATTTTTTTTCCCAACTAATGTGTGCATAGATCAATGAAAAGGATGGGTATATGGTTTTGTGTAAAATTCTTTCATGGTCAGACATGACTCTTAATGTTCCAAATGGCACCTATATAGAGCATTGTGTCCCAGACTCCCAGTTATTATAGATATACTATAGAGTTCAAGAAGGTAGTCATAATTTGTTAAGTGTATATTTCAGGCTTTGTTCAAGTGTTGTGCTTGAGACTTTGTGATTTTGCTCACCTGTTTGGTGTTTGCTGTAGCTGAGCAGTTTGTATCCATGTTATATAGAGATCAATGAATGAGCAAAGTTCCTTCACTTGTGACCCTAATTTGACCATCTATTCATAATTACAGTAACATGAACTTTTAATAAAATATTGTCTGGTCTGTTGTGTTAAGCTTTAACAAAGAGTAAATGATAGTGGAGAAGTTTCTTTGTAGCTCACTAAGTCATCACCTCAGTGCTAGAGATTATAGATCATACCTATGCTGCATAAGTCCATATACTTCATTTTCTAGTTCACTCTATATTATATTCAAAGAATACTCATATTTGACTTGCAAGAAAATGCAGATATGTAGAATTATGCCATGGTTGTTGGCATAAAGAGCAATTTGGGAATTTTAGACAAAGATTCAGAAATGCTTGAATCACCCTTCACAGACTGAGTGAGGCTATGCCATACGCTCTCACCTAAAAGGTTATTTTTATCAAATCCATGGCATTCTTAAACCTTTCTCATCCTTAGATTTATTCCACGCAATAAATATTTTACTTATGACAAGAAGCTTCATGAAAGTCATCCGTTCTTTTAAATTTAAGACATTATGAACACGTTTCATAACTTATGAGCAAATTGTTACAGAAATTTACACCAACTAACGGATCAAGGATATAACACATGCAGCAGAAGTTTGAAGTCTTCAAACACATTTTCATATTACGTCATGGTTGGGACGAGAACAAAGGGTAGCTAAAAGCGAAAATGAAAGCATAGGAGCATCCACCTAATCAGAAGTATCATCAAGCAAAAAGCAAATAGACAAAAATGTGTATATTCAGCTAAATCATTTCTTCTCCACTGTCTTTCTTGAAGAGGTTTTCTATTTGTTCAAGCGCCTGGCAACAAGTAGGACCAAGTTAGATGACCAAAACCTTGTTGATTTCTACACAACTTCGTCCCAAATATATCATCTCATGTCATTTTGGCACAAATCTTAAGCAAAAAGCATCTTTATGCTGTTTCACTAATATTCTATGATGTCATTAGCTAAGTTTTGGTCCTTACGTTTGTATTACGTTTTTCGTCATTTTAGAGATGTTGCATTCTTTGAGAATGTATTCCTTTCAAGGGAGATCGTGAAGTTGTCTTCACGTGGATGTTTTCATTCCATCCCATGTTGAAGAAACAAACTCACACAAGAGATCGTTTGATTCTATAAAAGATAACAATGAAGTAACATAAGAATGTGAAGTGGGACGCAACAAAAGGGCTCAAAATCAAAAGATTTTGGACTCAATTTTGTATGTACCTTTTAGAGGATGAGCCTCAAAATTATAAGGAAGTCATGTCTTCACCAGACGCTGCATAGTTGCAAGAGTCTATCAAGATGAAATTGATTCCATCATAATGGAATCATGTATAATCACGTTTGGAAAGTTGCAGATTTGCCTCCTGGATCTAAAACTCTAGGATGCAAATGGATCTTCAAAAAGAAAAGAAGAACTGATGAAATAATTGAGAAGTACAAGCTCGATTGGTTGCCAAAGGGTACAACCAAAAGGGAGAGTTTGATTACTTCGATGTATACTCACCGGTTACAAAAATAATTTCAATGCAAACACTATTAGCAATAGCTGCATTGAAGGGTTTGGAAATCCATCAAATGGATGTAAAAACTGCATTCTTGAACGGTGACTTAGAGGAAGAAATTTGCATGCAACAACCTGAAGGTTTTATTGTCCCCGGACAAGAAAGAAATGTTTGTCGCTTAGTAAAATCTCTTTATGGGTTAAAGCAAGCCCCTAAACAATGACATGATAAATTTGATAGTGTAATGCTATCAAATGGATTCAAAATCAACGAGGTTGACAAATGTGTGTATGTGAAAGGAAATCAAAATGACTACGTCATAGTTTGTCTATAAGTAGATGATATGCTCTTTTTGGTAGCAACAATAATTTGATAAAGGCTACCAAAAGTATGCTGGCTAGGAAATTTAAAATGAAGGATCTCGGTGTTGCGGATGAAATTCTAGGAATTAAAAATCACTACAACACCCGAAGGGTTGATATTGTCTCAATCACACTACATTGAGAAAATGCTTAAGAGATTCAAGAAGTATAATATCAAACCCAGTGTTCACCTCTGTAAAAACAGAGGAGAAAGAGTATCACCAGATGACTATCCTTAGGTCATAGGATATTTAACATATGTCATGAATGGAACACGACCCGATATAGCTCAAGCTGTGAATAAGCTAAGCCGATTTTCAATAAATCCCGGTAGAGAACACTGGAAAGAACTTAAAAGGGTTCTTGGGTATTTGATGTATACCAAAGACTATGGTTTACATTTTCAAAAATATCCAACCGTGCTTGAGGGATTTACTGATGCAAATTGGATATCCGATTCCAAGGACACAAAGTCAACGAATGGATATGTGTTTACCCTTGGAAGTGATGTTGTGTCGTGGAAATCTTCCAAGCAAACATGTATTGCAAGATCTACCATGGAAGCAAAAATCATTGCCTTAAATAAGGCTGGTGAATAAGCTGAATGGTTGAGAGAGTTTTTGGAAGATTTCCCTTGTTGGGAAAAACTTGTCCCTCCAATATCTATTCATTGTGATAGTCAAGCTGCTATCTAAAGGGTGAGAAATGATGTTTATAACGGTAAGTCTAGACACAACTGGTGTAGACATAATACTGTTAAAAAACTAATAAAAATGAGATCATCTCTCTTGACTATGTTAAACCAAAAGAAAATATTGCGGATCCGCTAACCAAAGCTCTACCGAGAGAGTTGGTTGAAACGTCAAGGAGAGCGATGGGCCTATGGCCAATGATCCAATTCAAAGTCTGTGGGGAAACCCTACCTATTATTGAGAGTGCCTTATAATTAGGTTGAAAGGGAAAACAAAAATGTGGACTGGCTCGGGCGGTACTAGCCAAGATATAGTACACTCATACCATGAGCATTTAGGGTAAGTTACGCTTTTAGTGGTCTCTATATCTTGATACGTTTAAGTAAGGTATGACATGATACCTTCCATAGAGATCACCTATGCTGGTGGAAGAAGACCGCTTCTATGAGAGTTTATGGTACAAGATAAATAATCCGGTGCACGATAAACTCTCAAAAACACTAGCTGAATCAGGAGGTGTTCAAGGCCGAAACGAACACAAACGTGAGAACCAAAGATGCACTTAGGGCTCTGTGTGTTATTCATTGTCTAGGTTTACACAATGGCTGACGGCTCAAAGCAAAGTGCTGCCGATTGTCCGGTAAATCTGATGGAATACACTAACTAAGGTAGGTTCAAAGTTTCACAACTACCTAACTCTATGCAGAGTTCCCATCTTCCTCTGTCAAATCTTGTATGTTTATGTCTTAAGCCAATTTCTCATTCATGTGGGGGGATTGTTGGAAAAATGGTTTTACAAATTATATATTATTTGTAGAAAATCATTTTGAAATGAATGAGAAATTGTATCTCGAAATTCTCTCTGAAGCAATGTTCATGTAGGACTTGTCTCGGGTCGTCGCCGCCTTCCGGATGGCTGGACATGTCGGGTCGGGTTTCGAGTACAGGTGGGTACTCACGTGGCTATAAGAGAAGAGTCACTATCTTTTCTTAATAGGCACCTTTTGGGATTGTGTCTCCTGGCCAAAGCACTATAAATCCGATTAGAAGGCCTGCATTTTTCACTAGAGAAGAAGTCCGAAAATTGCAACAAACTTTCTTCATCTTCCTCGTCCAAATTCCACTAATTTAGTGCAGCATTTGGTTCGTCGGAGTCCTTCGGGAACGAAAAATCATTCTATCCCGGGAGACAATTGTTGCGGGCAAAGTTGTCTTAAGGAGACAACAAGCATTTGTTGGGCTCGGTTCAATCCTCTACAATTCTGTACGCTTCTCTTAAATTTGCTTTAATCTGATACTCCCTCCGATTCGTATTAAAGTTCTCACTTTCCTTTTTGGGATGTCCCTTATTTAAGTTCACACTTTCATTTTAGGAAATAAAACAATGCAAAACAGTGCCAAATAGTGTCAAACAGTGCTAAACAGTGCACTCCACAGTAAAGTCAAATTCATTTTCTTAATATGTGTGAAGTCAAACTGAGAACTTTAATAAGAATCGGAGGGAGTAATAATTTGTACAAAAAATAATGTTTAAGTTTTAAAGCCACGTGAGTACCCACCTGTACTTGAAACCCGACTTGACCTGTCCATCCAGCCGGACGGCGGCGACGACCCGGGACAAGTCCTACACGAACATTGCTTCAGAGAAAATTTCGAGATACAATTTCTCATTCATTTCAAAATGATTTTCTACAAATAATATATAATTTATAAAACATTTTTCACCTTCCCTTTCAAACTACTCCCAGTACTCCGTATCTTTTTTCACTCTCTTTTTTACTTTTATTCTCCATTTCTAAAATTATTGTTCACTTTCATTCCTCTAATTGTATTACCTATATTGTTTTTAAACTTTTTATTTTTTAAATTGATCGATGCTGAACCCATCAAATTGAGAAATGATAAATCGTACCGACTCATATGATTCATTACCGGTTACTAATTAAGAAAAAACCCCCAAGTTAGAGTGCCTATACGTACGACCCGTATACGGTGCTCACCGTATATCGATACGGATTTATATTTTTTTTTTCCTTTTGTTTTTATAAAATGGTAATAACTTTTTTATTTTTGATCCGATTTTTATAAAATTTATATCAACATTTTTTATTTTTCATGATCTTTCAAATGAGATCAGTATTGTCTATGTAATTTTAACATATTAACATTTGCGTGTAAAATATGTAACTTTACGTGTTAAAATATGTAACTCACGTTCAGTCAGGCCAAATGCAACTCGTGTGTATAAATATGTATCTCTACGTGTAACAATATGTAACTTTACGTAAAAAAATATGTAACTCGCGTTCAGACAGGTCAAATGCAACTCGTGTGTATAAATATGTAACTCGCGTGTATAAATATGTAACTTTACGTGTAAAAATATGTAACTTTACGTGTAAATATATGTAAGTCGCGTTCAGGCATGTCAAATGCAACTCGTGTTTATATATATGTAACTCGCTTTTAAAAAGATGTAACTTGCTTATAAAAAGATGTAACTTGCTTATAAAAAGATGTAACTTGCTTATAAAACTATGTAACTCGCTCATAAAAAGATGTAAATCAATGTATTATCAAATGTAACTGAGGCCACTGATCCACTCCCAAACAGATTCGATCTTCTATTTCACAAACCTATCATCTCCCAAACAGATTCAATTTTCCTTATAATTCGATACTCATTAATATAATAGTTCGATAATTTCTTAAAATTACATAAACAATATTGGTCTCATTTGAAAGATCATGAAAAATAAAAAATGTTGATATAAATTTTATAAAAATCGGATCAAAAATAAAAAAGTTATTATCATTTTTTAACAACAAAAGCAAAAAAAAGGGGGGGCAAGCTGCGTCGTTTTGCAACCGAGCGCACCATCCTCATGGTGCGCCGGTTGCAGGATGGTGCGCTCGGTTGCACGGTATAATTTGCCCCCAAGTTATTAAAAAAGACACTCTCTCTCTAAAAACGACAGCTTCTCTCTAGGGTGGATTTCCACCGTTAGAGTTTGTTCCTCCGCTATCGTTTGTAATGAGGAGCGGTCGCTGCAGGCGGGCTTAAGCGTACAAGGTTTCTTTTTCCACCATCGATTGTGCAGCTATTTTTTTTGCCTTGGCGAGATTAAGTGGAGGGAAGAGGATGAGGATGCTTGGTCTCCAACGGCCGAAGGTTGTGCAAAGATGAAAGACAGATGCTTGGTCTCTAGCGGGCTAAGGTCGTGGACGAAGCGTGAAGCTAAAGATTGGAACAGATCTGGATTCAAAGTCATTAATGATAAGTGGTAACATAGGAGTCTTGATAGAGAACATGATGAACAAGAGGCAAGGCAAGGAAGCGGCTACAGTATTGCTGGATTGTCCCCCTACTGAACCACGTTATTAAATGCAGGAGAGTCTAGGGTTTGGAAGCAATATTTTAATATTTATTGTTTGCTTGCTATTTATTTTTTCATGATCAGACTATTTATTTTTTTGTTGGTTACTTTTATTGTTGTAAGACTCTTACATTAAGATTGGGTGATGGGAGGTCTGTTTTAACCGTCGTTGGCTCATTCACCCATTATAGGATCAACGAGTCATATTGCTTTTTGAAGGTGATTGACTCTAAGCCTGGTTCGAGGACTGGTTGTTGTTTGTGATCCTTTTGTCGTGTTACCCATATCTGAATGTTGTAATATCAATTTAAGTCATCTGTTTTGACGATAAAAAACCCAAATTAATTCATATGCTTCTTCAAACAGGACCACCTTCGTTATTTCTACTCATTCACTCCTAAAAAGTTTGAAGTACTTATATTCCTCTTCATGATTAATGAATACTTTTTTATCATCAAATCCAACTAATATATTAACTCAAAATAACGTTCATCACATGTCTGATAATACAATCAAAGAAAAAGAAGTAAACAAAGCGATAAAAAGCTTTATGTCTGACGTCCGTCCTCAAACCAGACTTAGAATATATCACCTCCGTAGAAACAATAATATTCGCCGATCCTGTAATGAGCTTAACTGAGCCAATGACTAGCAAACCAGAATTCTCATCACCTGACTTAAAATCTAGAAACTCTCTATTAGGAAATAAGAAAATGTCCAAAACAACATGCAATTCTAAATAAAAACACAAACAGAATAAAACTGAATTAAAATAACGTTCACTCATCTTCTCCCAAAACCTAGACTTGCTTGCACTTCATGGCGGCGGCTCAGGAGGGGGACACGCCCGCCGCTCATCTGCCTCTATAGCTTTTGTATTGAATGATGCTAAATCGAAACCATACACTGCCACAACTTATCCACCTTTTCTTTGTCAACACTCGACCTTCGACCAGAAACAACAGCAGAAGTCGAGCCCTGGCCGCCATAGCGCTGCATCCCTGGTCCCGAGCCTGCTTGCACGATCGAAAATGATCGTCGGCCGCTCTTCGTCAATGAAAAAAGCGGAAGAAACAAAACCCTAACTTGTAGGGAGATGACCGCTAGAAAGAAGACTCTCCAATTCTAACAATTGGTCGGAAAACCCTAGCCCCGCTGCTCGGCAAAGGCCGATAACGGACGAATCCAAGCTAGCGGTTACCTTGAGACAACCCTATAGAGAAGGACGAGCAGCGCCTAACGAATACTACAGGATTTATGAATACTTCTATTCATGCATTTCACTCAAATTTTATTCAGCAATTTTTTGAATTAGTTTTACAAATCAAATTCATCTCATTAGCACCAAGATATCCCAAAACACCGTCAACTCTCCCATGACTATCTAGATGATTTAAGGTTAACCTAAATAAATAAGAGTGCATGAAATAGTTCACTGCCCTTTCCTCTGGCAAACACATATTTGATGTGTCGTATATTCCTAACTTCATATATACGGAGTATAAAACCTGTCTTTATAGATTTAGGAAGTTGTTCAAAATAAGAGTAAAAGTAAGAGTGAATTATCAAAATAGGAGTAAAACATACTCTAAATTTACAAATAGGACTACATTGTTTTCAATTCCCTAATTAGGACTAATCATGTATGTTTGGATAAATATACCCATGTATCCGTTTGAAGTGCCCAACCGGCTTCCGACCGGCCATCAGCCCCAGATCTGCCACTTGGCGGCGCCGGCGCCAGAATCCACTTGAAATTTCCGGAAGAGGTTTGCCGCCAGTTTGCACCGCTGCACTTCCCTGGTCGCCGTCACCACCGCTGGATGACCCACCACCAACGGACCGCCCTTGTTATGCAAATGAAATATGGGGCAATTAATTATAAAGATTAAGAGTATTAAGCGTAGAAAATTAATGTTTCGTTCTATTTATGAAATACTTAAGTTTTACTCTTATTTGTGCAATTATGTTTACATTTAGGGAAATTACTATAAAAATAATATGAAATTCCAAAATATGCGCGTTATGTGTTTTACGGTAGATAAAAGTAATTACTATAATGCGCAAAAAATACTTATAACTATGACATTAATATATATTGTTATATTAATGTCTAGTAATGATACACTAATTTCAGATTGATGAGAATGCATTACTATTTGGGAAATTCCCCTTTAACTTTTTATGTCCTATGCCGTTCCATTGATTTACTTGTTATACTCCCTCCGGTCCTTATTAAATTTTACACTTTGATTTCACACATATTAAGGAAATAAATTTGACTTTACTGTAGAATACACTGTTTGACAATGTTTTGCACTATTTGGTGTAGATTTGTTTGCCAAATAAGGCAAATAAGGAAGTGCAAAGTTTAATATGGGACGACCCGAAAAGAAATGCGTAAAGTTAATTAAGGACAGGAGGGAGTAGTATTCTTGTAAAGAGTTTTGCATTGTCGGATTTCTTTTATGTTTGCACCAGATATACTTTTCTTTAACTGTGCATTTATATATTTGTGTGTCTGAAAAATCTACATTTTGGATAAGCATATGTGAACAATCTTAGTTAGTTTCCACTTTCCACAAACAACCTTATGTAGTTTCCAAAATTAGTATTACAAGCTAGGTATATTTCCCACTGACTCATAATTTTGAATAAAATTTGGAATGTCATTCTTTAAGGTGGAATTGAAGCATAAGTTCTTGTTGTGGAATAAAATCTCACTTCTTCTTATAGCCAAAGGCAGATATAAGAAAATGGTGACCATCTTTTTAGCATCCCAATCAAAGCATCATTACATACTCCGTACGTTATCTGAAGTAAAGAATATCATCTTTAGTAGGTCTGATACCTTCATAAATTCAACTTCATATGATCTTCTCCTTTATAATCCTAAAACATATGCACATTCAAGCAACAGAAAAGGGAAAAAAATGGATCTTGAATTCGGGTTGAAGGTCACAAGAAATAATGCAGATGAGTCCAGCTCTGTGAATTACCAGTTTTCAAAAGATGGAAGCAGCCTTCTTTTCCAGTCTGGTGAAACCAACACCATGTTCGTCTTAACAGCCCATCTTAGAGGTTTTGCCTATTCAACCCCCCTCCCATTCATGCCCACCACCTGTTTGTTTTTTTGTCTTCTTTAATTTGCTATGAAACCTGTTGCAGGTTATGAGGGAGATGATATAAATATCGACATAAGCCAGGATGGGACTATACTGATGATAAGTGGAGAGAAAACGGTTAATGTGGCGGTTATAGTGGGATGGTGGAGGTACAAGAAGGGAACAGAAACCAGGAAGTTCAGGAAAAGGTTTAGAATTCCTGAGGGAGTGGATTTGGATGAAATAAAAGCCCATTTTACAGAAGGTGATGAATCTGTGTTAACTGTCTCAATGCCAAAGACAGTGAAAGGAATATCTGGGACAGTGGTTGAGGAAATGGAAGAGCCAGACGTCGTCAGACAAGGCTCTGAAGCTCCGGAAAGGACCTCCAAGGAGTCTGAGATCATCAAGTCGGGTGAAGAAACAATTGAAGGTCATCAAGATGTTTCGAAGGTGCCACCTAATGATCCGTATGGTGATCAAAAAGAGGATCAAAAAGCTCTCCCAGAAGCCAAAATGACTGAAGAACATCATCGAGAAATTGCAAAGAAGCCCGATGATCAAGAAACCAAACAAAGTGCTATCGTCCATGAGTCCTCCCCTCAGGGGAAAAGCAAATCAAGTCCAAAAGAAACGGAACCTAACCGCGACGAAACAGGCGATAAAAAAGCTGAGTCTTCGTCAGGTACTAAGAATTGAGGTTCTATCTTAAAAAGTCAATTTAGTAACCAGAGATTTTATATGTTGATTTGTACAAGTATATTTAATCAATATGGAATGATCACCCAGGAGCTAAAGCACAACACAAAGAACATGAAAAAGAAGATGTGCTATCTAAAAGAAATGAAGCACATGAAGAAGAATATCTATTACCATCACGTGAAGCCGAGGTTGAAGAAGGTCATGATCATCACACAAGGGGAGAAGAGGGCGAAAAGAAAGAAGATGATAGTCGTGAGAAAAGCAGCATGCTATGCACTCCTATTATTTATGTTGGCTCGGCATTGTTCCTTTCTCTCGTAACCATTTTGGTCCGATACTTCAGATCTACAAAACAACCCCCGAGAACGAAGAACTAATACATCAGATGCTTTTAAAAGTATAATTAATGTTTGTCTAATTTATTTGATAAGTATTCCATGTATATCTTACTTCTGAGGAGAGACATATTAATTTTTACCACAAAAATGTTTTCATTTGGACCAAGAAACTGAACTTAAAAAGTGAAGGATGTACATAGTACTCATAATATTATCCATGCATATCGTCTGTATACATATACTTCTCTCCAATGAAAATGAATCAATATTATTTTGCCAAGGTTTGACACTTGATTTAACATTATTTCATTTGGATGGTGCAATAACACAGGTCCTAGATGGCGCAATAGCATAAGTGGCACACATATGGGTAGTATTTAGATGTGCTGAACAATAAATACATACGGAGTATATGATAGACATAGTATGCTATAACGAATGATATGTGTAGTAAATAAAATATAATCATGTGGATTCATGTGTAACAAAAAACACCAACACCATCAAACTTAAATAAAAGTTCATTATGAGAGAAAATTTAATAAATAAATGGCATATGCAATGGTATGGAAAGTATATAGAGGACAATGAAGCATACACATAAGGAACGTGTATGATTATGCTATAAGTAACGACATAGGCAGTAAATAAAATATGGCCATGTGGATTCATTTATAACCAAAAATGAACAACACAAAGAAAATTCATTAAAAGCTAACCACGTGTGACAAACATACAAGTAAATAAATAAATAAATAAATAAATAAATAAATAAATACGGTTAAATTATGAAATGTAATATGCAATGATAGGTGTGGGACGGTTGAAAACAAGAGCACTAGAGGACATGGGCAAACATATATTCAATATAATGCAATCAGATGAGGCTAATATAAGTGTATGACAATAAAAACACATAGGCAGTAAATGTGCGAATATAATGAATAGACGTAATGTGAGATTGTGATTAGGGTTTGGTAATTTTGATTTATGGTCGGTAATAGACGTAATGAAGAGAGCAATAGTTGAAAGCAGTAATCAAAGTTACGTGTATGTCATTAATTGTCATCATACATATTTAGTGTCTTTTGTGTGTTTATTTCTTATTCATTGTGTTAATTTATTGCCCAATTTTTTACTGTCCTATAATTACTGTCTATGCTCACCATCAACATTTATTACTACCTCAAATATCGACTCATGCTTCTCAAACTCTTACTCTTCACTATTAGCACTGCTTTGATTATCAATGAGGGAAACGACTTATTATTTATAGTGTATTTATTACTATTCCTAAAAATAAGAATTTAGGTCATATATGGAAGGGCATTAGCGGTTTTCATTCTTATAAGAACACTTTGTTGCATGTATGTCATACTCCCTCCGTCCTCAATACTTTGTCATGTTTGACCGGCACGAGAAATAATAAACTAAAAACTGTGTGGTTTATATATGTGCAGAGCAGAGAGAAATAACATGAACCACAAATTGGTTGATTAAAAGGGAAAGTGACAAAGTTTTAGGAACATCCAAAAAAGGAAAGATGACAAAGTTATAAGGGACATAGAGAGTATTAAATTTTGTCATACGGAACACTAAAAAGATATATGGTCATATTCTTGGAAAACTCGTGTGTTTTAGTAATATCGGGGTATTTTTCCCTTAAAGCATTAAATAAAGAAAATGGGATCAAGCATCCACACATATGTTTACTTATTAATGTAAAATGTCAAAATCTCAATTTAAGGCACATTTGTGGGGTTGGGCAATACTGGAGTGGATCCAGGGTTCCCGGTCGGACCTCCCGGTCTGGTGGTCCATATTTTGTTACACTGGTAATAAGCTGTAATTTAATGACCAACGAATATGCCGACGACATGGGCAGAGCTAGGGGTGGGCCAACCTATATGTGTACTGACCTGACCCGACCTGGGCTCGGCCCGGTCTCAGAACCTACCCGGGCTGGTACCGGGCCTCCAACTCCCAAACCCAGTACCGCCCAAGGCCCGACCCGGACCCGGTCCATCCCTACACTTATCCTCTTCCCTTCTCCCGAAACCTTATCTCCCTTGTGCATATTTCATCTCTTCCCTTCTCCTGATGTGATTGATGGAGTATTAACTCCTAGATTCTAGAGAGAAGTGAGAGCTAGAGATAGAAGTAGTATATTTGCTTTGTATTAATGAATTCTATCAACCCTTACAACTACTCCTAAGGGGAGTATTTATAGAGGAAATTAGGGCTGGGCTCCCAAGTCTTGGGCTTGGGAGGCCCATTTACAACAGGGCCACTAATGGGCCGGATACAAAGTGTATAGAAATGATGAGTATAAAATCCTGTTCTAGAGGCTATCTATAGATGACGAGGACATGGACGATGAGGGCATGGCCGATGAGGGCATGGCCGACGAGGTCACCCGGTTCTCCTGACTTCTGGATCATATTCTGGGTGGCCTTCTTTCTGGCCGATGAGAGCATGGCCGATGAGGGCATGGCCGATGAGGTCACCCGGTTCTCCTGACTTCTGGATCGTATTCTGGGTGACCTTCTTTCTGGCCGATGAGGGCATGGCCGACGAGGGCATGGCCGACGAGGTCATCCGGTTCTCCGAGCTTCTGGATCATATTCCGAGTAGACCTTTTTCTGGTCGATGAGGGCATGGCCGATGAGAGCATGGCCGACGAGGGCATCCTGGTTCCCTGGCTTCAGGATCATATTCTGAGTCGGTCCCTCTTCGGCAGACGAGGGTCCCTCTTCTGAGTATGTGGGTCCTGGGGCCTAGACCCATATACTCCATCAGTGATATATCAATTTCTTCTACCGTACATACCATGTCGATTGCATCACCGACTTCATCCCTAGCCGACACCGATGCCGACTCCACCGCGCACACCGCCGTTTGGTCAGGTTCATTCTCTCCCTCCTCCTCCTATTATTCTATTTTTTTGGCTTTGAAATTGATTTTTCTGATTTTTATTCCACTCTTCTATTTTTTTAGTTTTGACATTCGATTTGTTGCGGAAATTTTCGTTTTTCAGATATTTAGTTGTGGCCTTCATATTTTGCCAATATTATGGCAACTTTGTGTAAACGGAAGAAATATCTGCCAATTTTATGGCAGATTTGAAAATTTAATGGCAAATTTATTTTATCTTCAAGGCAAAATCTGCCAACTTAATGACATATTTACGAAGCAATGTTAATTTAGTACACTATCTATAGGAACATGTCAAATGACATGTTTTATACATAATGTCTTAACTACCAAAAGATTTTGTATTTGGGAAAATAAGAAAGCAACGATTATTGTACACTACGAATTGAAGGCAGCTCTATATAAAGTATTCCACACTCATCCACGTCAATAATGAATAACTGTTGTGTTGGGGTTAATTATTTAAATGTTATGCAGTGGTATTTTCATTTTCAATAAGACTTTATACTCGCTACTGTAATTTGTACTAGTTTAATATTTTGAAATTTATAAAAAAATTGAAATTTGTTGTTAAATATTACGCTTTGTGGTTAATTGTTACGCCTTTTAGTTTGCAACTACTTATATATCTTTATTTATTTTCCGTTCATTCCCGTTCATTATTTGTCTAGATATACAATTTATTTTTAGTTTGCAAGCAAATGTGTTGTAGTGCTTTATAAAAAGTATGCAAATTATTTTATCGCATCACTCCCGCGTAAAATACTTTATACGGTACAATGCAAAATATTTTCAAAAAATACGTTATAGTTCACATTAACTAATCAAAGTAGCAAACTAAACGGTGTAAACTTTTTACACCGTTTTAATATAAAATTTTAAAAATAATTACATATTTATGATTAAAAAATGTTCATAAAAATGTGACTAGTGATTAAAGAAGTAATGAAATAATCAAATTTTAATTTAAATACCATAACACTGCATTGCACCACTTATAAGTCAAACGTGTATAAATGAGTTTATTTTAGTACGGAGTATTATTTTTGAAAATACTCACAATTTTATACGTAGGAATTTTATAGGGCTTCAAAAATAAGAGTCCAAAATTAACAAAAAGGCCACACGCAGTACCTTTAAACTAGGAAGACTCGTCTACGTCCAGTGTCTGTCGTCCACAATAAAGGTCGAAGTGTCAAACGCCCAGCTAAGTTGCCGACTCCGTTCGCGGCTTCGTCCTCCGGCAAGCGCCAGCACGCAGTTCGGCAACACCGCCACTCCGCCAGGCGCCAGCACCGCAGCACGTCTCGTCAGTCACCCTTCGGCGGTTCGGCCATTCCGCCCTTCTCAATAGTCACCTTCCGTAGTTCCGGTATTCCTCCAATCCTTCCCCTCTTTATTGATTAGTTCCGGTATTTTTCCAATTGATATTCCTTATTTATTCCAAAACAGTTCTCCGTGTTGCTTTTTTGGTCAAACTGGTCAAAGTTAGCCTTCTTCATCAATGTATTTAGTGATTTATAAAGTTTATACTTGTATGATAGTAGTTTTTTTTTTATCATCAATGATAGTAGTTTTAATAAAGAGCATTTACACGTCCCTTTAATATTACGGAGTATAAATAATTTTTTATAAAAATATGTATTTGGAAGTTTGATGTCTTTGACCAGAAAAGTCAAATTTGAAAATATGTTTGGGATTAAGAGAGTATAAAATAAAGGGATCAGGTTTTGAATAGTAAAGGTAGGTGATTAGTATTTTTAAATACATCCCAAATAGAAAAGTGTAGCAAAATCTTAAATAAGGCTGAGTATAATTCACAACTTATTACTGAGTACGGTATATGTTTAGTAAATGTGTGAGTTTTCTTCTTTTCCCAGTTTTTTCTATGCATGTATGTGTCTGTGTGTGTAATATATTTGTAATATAACACACACTCACACAACTTCAAAGCTAAAATCTAATCTTCCTTCTGTCTTCTGAAAGATTGAATCTTTGAGTAGTTTGGAGCTGGAAATATCGAGGATTGGTCTGCTATACTTGTTTTGAATAACCGCTATAGACAATGTCCTTGGGCTTCCAAGTTGCCGCATTGGTGGGCGCACCTTCCTGCCCCAATGCTATTGCCTGGTCAGAGGACAATTTGGTAGCCGTGGCTTCGGGTCATCTTGTTACTATTCTGGTAAAATATTTATCTATTTTTGGGTCTTGGTTCTATTTCCGTACTCCTATTACCAGTATAGTTTATTTTCACAAAAAATCATGAAACTCGTTGTATGACCGAGGAAATTTGTCTGATTTTTTTCTTCCAGAACCCTGCTAAGCCATTTGTAGCTCGTGGACTAGTTACAGTTCCTGCCAGCAAGCCTTTTCAAATTGGGCTGGTTGACAAGAAAGGTACATTTGTGTATTTTCTATTGAGATGGAAGAGAGTGGCATTAGTTTTTCTGCTAGTTCTGTAAAGAAGATTTATTTACAGAACTAGGAATTAATGTGAATTGTTTCTGATATTGCATGTTATCTAGTGTTGCTGTCAATGTAAATCAAGTTGACCTCATGTTTGTCCTTGGGATTTTTGCAGACTTGACATCTGGTTGTTTATTACCTATTTGCATATCACGAGACATTCGCCCTTGTGTTAGGTCAATTTCATGGTCTCCTATTGGATTTGCCTCAAATGCCAGGTTTGCCTTCCAACAATTACAAGTATACCATATACCATAGTCTGTATTTGGCTTGTTTCTCTAAATTGTCATGATGATTTATCTAAACAGCTGCTTTCTTGCCATATGCACCACCGAGGGGCGTGTGAAGGTTTACCGCATGCCTTTCTGTGAGTTTAGAGTTGAGTGGATAGAGGTATTCAGCGAGGAAACAAACATTCCACAATATGTTCTTTTGTTATAATATTTTATCTTCATTAGTTTGTTGATAGTTATTATACATTTATACCATTCTTCTTTTAACTTTAGTAGGTAGTGGACATATCCGAGATGCTTTACACTTATCTTGAAAATGCCAATTTTGAGGATGCGAGCATATCTTCTAATCTTTCATATGTAAGTGGATTACATACGAGTATTTTTTAATTATGGGTATCGTTCATTACCTAAGTGATTCTTTCTTTTTCATGTCCATGTTTGTTTCTTCAGTAAGGGTATGTTTGGAATCTTTGGATTATAGAAATTGCTAGGAAAAAGAAAAAGGTGATAAGCAAAGTTACTTTCTTTTGTTGGGCTTTACCTTGCTTGGTTAGTGGCTTAGTGCAAATGAAATAAAAATGTGCTCTAAAATTACTTTTTTCATACATTTAAATTTCTCAGTTTTTGTATCATAGAAATATATATATAATGTATGTGAAAAAATAACTAAAATAAATTTATATAGGTCGAGTTTATTCTTCACTTTTCCCCAAGTCCCCCCCTCACTTATTCCCCCCCCCCCCCCACTATTTTCCTTGTCCCAAATGGAGCCTTATATAATTTCTCCATTTTCCTTTGTTTGACAAACAGACAACTGATGCCTGTGATAACCCAGAATTTGAAGAAGACATGACGCTATCTCATTTCTTGAAAACAAATAAGCAAAGGAAGCTGAAAGCCTTGACTGTAATGTACACTATACGACTTATATTCTGAAGAAAGAGTTGAACAATTTGATATAAGCAAAAATAACCAGCTTTTAGAGGGAAATTTTTGCTTATTGGATTTTTTATTCCATCTACAGGTAGTAAATGTCAAAGATGGTGTGGTGAAAAAAAAAACACGGCGTCTCTCTGCCGAAGAATATGCCTCTCGTAATGCAATGATATCTTCACTAACTGTGGCGTGGTCACCCCATCTACGATGGAAAAGTGGCTTTTCAGTGCTTGCGGTGGGAGGAAAGTCTGGTAGACTTTCATTTTGGAGATTCCATCAACCGCAATGCTATTCCACACGGAGCAGTTCTGAATCAAGCCATGCATCGTTTTTGGGTTTCCTTCAAGCCCACAACACTTGGATTACATCAATAACATGGGCTTTGATTGATTCTGATGCTTCAAATCATCAAGTTATGCTTTTTACCGGAAGTTGTAATGGGAGGTGAGTATAGATATTGTAAGATTGGGTCTACCTCACCCCAAAAGGTTGACTTCACAGTCTCACACTTATATATGCTAGACTACATATGTACCTAGCACAGTACCAATGCGGGTACTCGTTACATCATCCACAGCCCAAGTCGGTCTGATAACTAATGGGTTGGACAAATGGACCCAAACCGACTCCAAACTAAACGCTTTAAACCACTAAATTGGCTTATGTCTCACGAGTGTTAAATTACCGTCAGACCAGACTGTGGTACCATATTAATTTGTGTATAATATACCCAAAAAGATCTAGAAGAGGTGCTTACCACACACTCACAAATTAAACACATGACCAGTAATAGCAACCAATATTACGAACCATGAAGGTCCCCTTATAAGCCCTTTTTGTGTACTTTTCTGTGGTTTATCTTATACTTCGTATTGAGGATGTGGTGTGAATATCTGGCTTATCTTTTTCTTTTCATTTATGTAGTGTGAAGATCTGGCAAGCATGCAATAAAGAACTTCAGGAATCTTCAGACATCAGTCCTGTTTCATTCTCTCTTCTAAAAGAGGTTCAATTTCATAATGAGAATTTTAATCAATTAAGTTATGTGCAATGTAAGATTCAGGGAAAGTTTCAAAGAATGCTATTGATTTGACCAAAAAGGCCCTTTAAGTGATGGTGTATGCCTGTATGGGTTGCTATCCTTTACTCTCCTAAAGGGGTTTTTGGTATTCCCTGAACCTTGTTGGTCTTAATTTCTCTACCCATACACTTGGTCCTCATTCAGTCATAGTGAGTCTGTTGGATATATGATGACAGGTTACAAGCGTAGATTGTGGACCGGTTTCTGTGCTTTCAGTCATAGTGCCTTTAGATTCACCAAGCAAAATTTCTTTAGCTATTGGGAAAGGATCAGGAACAGTTGATGTGTGGATTTGTGAGATGTGTAGCAGCACATTCAAGAAAGTTGGATCTTACCGTGGACATGATCATATTGTACGTTCTCATCATTGATTCATCATGGTTGGCATAATTGTTACCCCTAGAGTATGTTTAGATCATGGAAAATGCTAGCGAAAGGGGGAAATGCCAAGGAGTGTTAGTCAGTATCTTTGTTTTATGGTTTACCTCAGAAATGTAAAATGGTTAACTTTTACTTATTTATTTTACTAAGATTTAGATCTTTATCTTTCTAATTAACCTAGGAAAATATTCTGCTCTTCAAAATTTTATCTCTATTTTCCCCCTCATTTTCTTTCCCAAGACTACTCTGAGATTCAAGTGAACCATTAACACGTGTGGAATTTCACAGGTCACGGGTCTGGCCTGGGCTTTTAATGGACACTGCCTTTACAGCTGCAGTCAGGTAATCTACTTTAGATGTTCATCTTCTCAACATTTATGATGCCTTACCATTTATTAATGGCTAGAATGTTAGATAACTCTGTATTCTGAATAATATGCAGGATAACACCCTTTGCAGTTGGATATTGATGGAAAATTACCTACACCAAGTTTCTATTCCCTCAAACACCCTTGGAATGATGAGTTCTGCTGATATGCCTACTGCTTTTGATTCATGTTGCGGTCTTGCAGTATCACCGGGAAATCTTGTGCTTGCTGTGGTAGTTTTCTACCCTTTTGGTCATTGTTTAATATTTTATCCTATTATTCCACCTCCATTATTATTGTATACATATGTACTTATAATAACCTTCTCCAATTTCCAAGGGTATCATTTGGTAATAAGGCGCTGAAAAGAATTAAAAAATCACATGATTTTTAATTTCTTTTTTGTAACTTCTTGGATGTCTTTAATCATGTATTGTCATTAGAAAATGGTTGAGCTAAGTTACATAAGCCAATTTGTGCAGGTACATGGCTATGACACTGAACTATTAAACCCAATGTACGAGGCAAGGTCAGTTTTTAAATTTCTTTTTCCTTCATTACGAGAAACTATTAAATTGCTCACTAAACTGTCTGCGCTTCTTTGTTATGAAGTATCAATCAGTCTATGCAATTTTGGACGCGATTTTCACTATGGGTCATCCGAAAACAGTCTCTTTGTGCTTTAGTACAAGGGTAAGACTGCATACATCCGACCCCCCCCCCCCTACCCCACCGTAGGTGGGAGCCTTTGCGGCACTGGGGTAAATGAAAATGATGAAAATGATGAAACGAGAAAGTTATGTAGTTTCTTCTAAGATTACCTTTTAGTCCTCAAGGTCATAATCGTATTAAGTTTTCTTTCGAAACTGGCATCTTAGCATCTAGCAGGGAAACGAAGGAAGAAAGTTTGAAAGAAAGAAATTTGAGAAAAAAAAGATACTGTTGACCTTATTTTTTGTAGATATTTTTTCAAACTTATTTTTATTTATTTATTTGTACTTTACTACTATATAAAAACTAAATACATTTAAAAAATATTAAAGTTAATCATTCTTTATTTTTCATTTGCATATTTGAAGGTATGCCAAACATACCACAACCCTTTAGTTAACGTTCCCCTCTGCAGCTCAAACGTACCCTTAAGAATTTGGAGTGATCTATTTAGTGTATTTATGGGAGAATTAATTCTTGGTAATACTAACAAGTCCAACATCAACAATTGATAAAAATACACACAGGTCTTGTAAAGCTGCAATAGAGTTCTTGTGGATTGGAGGGCAGCATCTAGATCCCATCTCTGATATACTTCCAGATTCTTCCGAGAGAGAAATGACATGTTTGGAAACTAATATACTATGGTCACTACAGCAATTCAATCATAATCCGCTAGATAAGCCTTTGATCATGTGGGACATTGTAGCAGCACTTCTGGCCTTCAATCAGTCTAATCCAAAATGCCTAGAAAATATACTATTAAAGTGGTTGGCGTCGGTACTTGGAGGACCCGAGTGTGACATTTCTACAGATTTATCTCAAGCCTTTTCTAGGTATCTCCCGAGATTGGCATCTCGAACGTTACAACTATTCAATGTGATAACCAGACAGGTAGTGTTAAAGATGGATGATGATAAAGACCTTGGTGGAGTGGAACTGTGGGACATGTGGAAGAAGGTGCACATAGATGTTGAAAGAGAATTAAGGGATCGGCTTGTTGGGTTTAGCCTTTCTGTTATTTCATCAAATATTGTGTCTGGTTGTGATGAAGAGGATAATGTTTGTAGGATTGGAGGTTGGGTTCCTATAGGATTAGCACAAATGGAGAGGTGGGTTGATTTCAACAAAGCTGATATGAAAGAGAATCTGATGCACCTTGCGGAAAATGTGGGTAGAACGAAAAAAAGGTACTTACATCTGTCTAGATCTGTTTCTATGGTATACTAACTCATGAATTTAGTGGATGAAGGTGAACTCGGAGTACGTGGGGGGGGGGGGGGGGGGGGGAGATTAAACATGAGACTCTATGGGAAAGGTTGGAGCGTTGTACACTTGTACCGCAATAGCTAAATCCATCTACCAGCAGGGCCACATCCCAAATTCATTCGCAAATAAGGGTTGCAAGATTATTTGTGTTAATAATAAAAATTTGTATATTAAGAAACTACACTTAAAGCTCTATTGGAAAAAAAACACTCAAAAAAAACCAAAGTCGGATTTGATGAAAAAATTACTCAAAAATCAGACGAGATTCTTTTAACAAATGAATAGTGAAATAACAGAAGAATTTGGAACAAATAGAGCATTAAAATTCTGTAGTATATTTTAATGAGTGCGGATTTACATATTCTTATGTTTAGAATATTTGATAAAAAACAATTACTCAAAAACCAGACAATAGATTCTTTTAACCAATGAATAGTGAAATAACAGAAGAATTTGGAACAGATAGAGCATTAAAATATTGTATTATATTTTTAGAGGCCGTTTGGCAACACTGTTTTTCGGCTTATAAGGCTTATCAGCCAACTTTTTCACCAAACACGTAATTTTTGCTTTTGCGCGCTGAATTGTGTAATAACCAGAAAAAGTAAGGCTGAAGTTACTTTTCTGGCTGTATTGGCTGAAGTTACTGTAGATGACCATTTTAGCTATTTTACATATAATTTTTTCTTTATTTTATTAATAAAATATATTTAAATTTTTCTTCTTAAATCAGCAGAATCAATCAATGCGGCCACTTCAGCCAGAAGCCCAGAACTTTATAAATTTCAGCAGAATCAGCCACATCAGCCGATTTTCGTGTTACTAAACGGGCTCTTAATGAGTGTGGGTTTACTTATTCTTATGTTTAGAATATTTAAAATGGGGTTAGTGCCGTGTTCTGGTACCCATAGGTAAATGGTAAATGGAGTTGGGAAATATTCAAGCAGAAAACAATTGTGTTTGGGACATGTTTGAAGTATTATAAGTTGGATTTGGGTTTTATTAGATGGATGGATATTCCACCCGTTTCTATCCCTACTCCCCTACCTGCATTATTTGGGAGCTTTGCACTGAGTACCTTCTTGTTTTCCTGGCTACAGAAGATTAAACTCCATCTACACGATGCAAGAGGAGTGCAGCTTCTGCTCAGCATCGGTTCCATTAGGCTCTCCAGAATTTGCATTTTGTCAAGGAGAGAAGACCAACGAATCAGAGACTCGCGGTCCAAGCCATAAACTACCCCGCTGCTCCGTGTCCATGCTGGTCTGCCCTCCAACCACTCCTCCATGGCATTGCGTGTGTTGTAAGCGCTGGGCTTCACAACTAGCTCCTTCAACCCTTTTCACACTGCCAGAATATCCATCAGATTTTGAACCTTTTATCCAGCAGCAGCGTTCTTCTACACATCCAACGAAGCCTTGGTGCCCTTTTTGTGGGATTCTTTTGCAGAGATTGCAACCAGAGTTTCTGCTCTCTCCAACTCCGGTATAACTAGACTGTGTTTTGGTAGTAGAGTTTAGATAGCTACTTTGTAGGTAGGATCTAATGTAATTTTGTATGTAACCATTTTTACTAACATGTGTAAGAATTACGGAGTAGTCATTATCTTGATTAAATAAATAAATAAATTATTGGTTGAATTCAAAACACCACTTTATTATGTCTAAAATCTAGCCTGCCCTGGGTAATTTTGTACTGTGCCTACCAGTCTACCACGATATCTCATTAGATTAGTTAATTAAAAATTGCTCTAAATATGAGCAAAAACGTTTTGAAATTCCAAAATATGAGTCATGTTTTTTTATTCCCTGAATAGGAGTATGGTTAGACTCGGGTCGGGCCACCCGGCCTGTGGACCGGCCTGACCCGCTACTGTGCGGGACCGGGACCGGCCCGGTTCTCGGATCCGGGTCCGGGTCGGGTCTAGGGTCGGTGGGTAGTGCGGGTCCGGGCTCGGGTTTCACATTTGGCGAACCGGCCCGGCTGGGTCGGATTCGGGCCAAATTGATTTTTTTTTTCATTTTTTGGGGTTCCACCCGGGTTGGGGTTGATGGTTAGGAGGGGTTTGGGGGTTAGGAAAGCAAAAAAAAAATACCCAAATCGGAGGCCCGGCCTGGACCCGGACCGGACCTAGTGGCTACCCGGGCTGGTCCCAGGTCCACCATTCCTGAACCCGTCCTTTTGGGCCTAGGCCTGACTCGGACCCGGCCCGGCCCGAGTCCAACCCTAAATAGGAGTAATCTGTCAAGTTTGGAAAAAAATGACATGTTTTAAAACCTAGTAATGTCAAACTTAGCAGAAATTTACTCCTGTCACCTTAACATTTAACAAACAAGCTTCTAGATCTGTTTATGTGAAAAACCAAGACAAAATTGAAAGAAATAGATAAGAAATAATGTGAAAAGAAAGAAATGAGCTTCTCGGTATATTTTGGCTCTATGTCTTTCTACCATGTTTTCTTCTCTTCTACCATGTTTACCACTAGGTTTAAAAAAAGAGAGAAAGAATGGGTTCTTTTTTTTGAAAGAGAAAGAATGGGTTCTATGTATTGTTCTTTGATCCACAAGAAAGAAATGTTAAATAATTATGTGTTATTTTAAAAATGAAAAATATCAATACAAGGTATACTAATAATATGAAGAGTACAATCATAAAAACAAACATGTACACTGTTTTCTTCTCATAATATACGTTTCTTTCCATTCAAATCCTCACATAAGTCATAAACAAACATCTAATGTTCAGCCTTGACTTCTTTGTCTCTTAATAAACTAAAACTAAAATTCCCAAGTATGTACTATTATTACATGTATGTAATAGAAGTAAAGAACTTACATATATATTCTTTCAAAAAAACTTACATATATGTATTACATTATTCAGTAATATAATTATACATTTATTTATGGATTACATTATTTATATAATGTACATGGTAATATATTTGTTACATGTTTGTATCGATACGACATCAATCGGCTCTATATAGATATGTATAATTTCTATAAAATAGAATTTCTTAAGCAGGTATGAATCATATGAAAGTTAAAATTACATATATCACATTCTCTGTTTAGAAGAAAAAAAAACAGAATGTGAACTAGTCTAAATAAATACTAGTAGACTCAAGTATGCTAAAAGAGGTTAAGTTAAGATACAATCTTGGTCCAAACTACACCAACTTATATGTCACTTAAAAGTTAAAACTACTTATATACGGAGTAATTACTGTTTTTCAATGAGAAAATTACTTTAAATAATGAACATGTAGAACACTATCTTCTGGCACTAAATCCGGTCACTTACCTACCTTTAAAATTATTAAATAATCAAATAACTTTTATTTGATACGGAGTAGTTTTTATGAGTTTTTGATAATTTAAGTGACTAAGGTTATGTTTACAAACAATTAAAACAATTGATTTTCAGTTTTTGACTTAAATGAGTGTTTTCAAACGACAATTTCTACTACGATAAAAAAACGACAATTTCTACTTAAACTAAACACTCAAAAGTTAAAAGATGAAAATTGATTTTTACTTCATCTATTACACAAAAAACATTTATTTTATCAAACATTATCAACTTTTACTTTTCAAAATTAATTTTTTTCAAACACCCCAAACTTTTACTATTAAGCGATTTCTCCTTAATTTGTTGCCAAAGTCAATTTAGGGTATCCTCATAACAAAATCGACTATACGTCGTCGTTGCAGCAGACTTGCGCAGTGGTTAGTAGCTCAACACATGTTTTCACTTTTCAGGTGGGAAAGGGAAGCTACAGAAATGGAGATGATAGCGGTGGAGGACATAGGCATAGGACAAGACCTCACTCCTCCGATCCTGCCCATCGCCGCCGCCCTCCATGATTCCTCCCGCTTCTCTCACTGCTCCGCTTGTTTCTCTCCTCTCCATGATTCTCCAGATTCCCATACTGCCCCGCCACACTTCCTCCGCTACTGCTCCCGCCTCTGCTCCTCTCTCGACTCTCCTCTCCACTTCTCCTCCGCAGAATTTCATCTCCTCCGACACCCTGCTACTCCCACTTCACCCGAAACCTCCGACCTCCGCCTCTCTCTCCGCCTCCTTCACAGATTCGAAACTCTGCGTCTCGTTTCCCGCAACGACGCGGCATTGGATAGGATTGGAGGTATGATGACAAACCGCGCGGAGTTGTTGAGGAAGGAGATTGAGGTGGATGTGGAGACCTGTGAAGAATACGAAGAGGTGTCCGAGAGGATCAGAGAAGGCGCGAGAGCTATGGCAGCGGCTAGGAGGATGCGAGACGGTCTGAATTTGGAGTCATCATTAGCTGAAGATTGCGCGATGGAGGAGGCTGTGTTGTGTTTGGTGCTAACTAACGCTGTAGAGGTGCAGGATAGTACAGGGTGCAGCGTGGGGGTGGCTGTTTATGGTCCAAGCTTCTCTTGGATTAACCATAGCTGCTCTCCCAATTCTTCTTACCGGTTTTCAACAGTTCCCAGCTCAGGAGCTGCATCATCCTGGCTTATACACCCGAAGCCCACAGATGGTGATAATAGAAATGGAAGTGAGCTGATCAACACTAATCTTAGTCTCAAATTCTTATCGTCACTAGGTAATGTTATCTCACCAGCATTTTATTTCAAGAAGAATGTCATTCATTCTTTAGCTTATAATTTTTCAATTATTTCATCATGATTGTTAGAGTTGTTCTTTTCTTACAATTCTTATTTTCTGCCGAGTTTGGGTATCTATTTTTTGTAGTAATTAGCTTATGGTATTGCAGGAATTGAGGAAGGATATGGCCCCAGTTTAATTATGCGCAGCATAAAGGATATTAAGAAAGGAGAGGAGGTGCTAATAACATACACAGACTTGTTACAACCCAAGGTAGTAAGGTATGCATTACAGTTGAATTATTGCTTTTTTCTTATGATGAATATTTCTCTCTTCATTTATACACATACGTAGTATTTTCCCTAAAGTTGAAGCTGTGGTCAGATAGAATTTATTTATGTTTATAGGGGATGAGACGATTTGAACTGCGGTTAAAGTACCGGTTCCTTTGCTGCTGCAATAGATGCAATGCAGATCCTAAGTCATATGTGGATCATATTTTGGAGGTGATGAAAATAACTCTACCTTCACTTGGAGCTTGTCTGGTTAAGCTTAAAGTGTCTGAAGTGGCTGAATTTGGTGAAGTTGTGGTTGTAAACTTGTAGTGGCTGAATTCCCTAAATATGTAAGGTTTTTTATAAAAAAAATACTTGTATATGCTTAAACAAATTAAAGAAAATAATCATATCTAATAATAAAGCTAGAAGTGTCAACTCCATCATTTCAGCAAAAAAGAACCACTTGGAGACTGACTAGTTGCCGTACTTCTTTTAGTTAGCCAGGTGCGGCTTTTTAGTGGCTGATAAGTCACAAATGAACCCTACCAAAGTACCAAACGGGCTCTTCTAATAACAATTGACATTTGTCTCTTGATGATCGCACATTAATGCTTTTCCTCTACTTTTCTCTACAGGAAGTTTCTTTCACCAGTCTTGGTTGTTCAACCTCGACCATTACTAGCAACTTCTGTGGGGATTTTAATTTTACCAACAAGAAGTTGGTTGCACGATTTGATGATGCTATAGATGAATTCCTTGCATCAGATAACTCCATATCTTGTTGTTCTGAGCTAGAGAACCTGCTAACTCATGGTTATCCTACTGAAACGACATGTGAAACTCTCAAGCTTCACCCGCTTCACCATCTTTCTTTAAAAGCCTATACAACACTTGCCTCAGCTTATAAAGCCTTAGCAAGTGACTTATTTGCTCTCAACCCCATGAGTGATAAAGATAATCTGAAGGCTTTTAGTTTCAGCAAAGCCAGTGCTGCCTACTCCTTATTGTTAGCTGGTTCTACCCATCACTTGTTCCTCTTTGAACCTTCCCTTATAGTGTCTTATGCAAATTTTTGGACAAGTGCAGGTCAGTCCTTGCTTAGTCTTGTTGAAGAATTTTCATCTTTCTCAAGTCAAAGCTGTAAAAAGTGCACCCTTCACAAACAAGATTTTAATGTGGAACTTCCGGAAATAAGTGGACAGTTCTTGAATTGCGTCTCGGATTTGATACCAAAAGTTTGGCATTTTCTTTCCGAGGAGGGAAGGTTTTTGGTTTTGGTCAAGGATCCCATTGATTTTAGATGGATTGGAAGTATGGGGTTTTCAATATTGGCTCCAGATAATGCCAGCTCGGAATTGAAATCGAATGCTGAAACTGAAAGTGTGGATTCTACTTATGTGAAAAAATGTTTATTTCAGGTTGGTTTTCATTGTGTATTATATGGATCGTTCTTGTCAAGTCTATGCTCCGGTCAACAGATTATACCATGAATACATGAATGTAACTTGTCCAGGTTAGCTATAAATGACAAAGTGAGGTTAAATTTTCTATTAAACTGAAATATCTATGGGATGAAAAAGCTTGTTTGGTAAGGTAGAATTGTGAAGTTTTGCTGAAATTGTTCTAATTGTGAAGTTGAAATTACTTAATTACGAGTAAAATGATCACTCATTTTCAGGGGGGAAATGTATCTCCAGTCCCTACTTTTAAATCATCCCGTTACTCTGTTTAACCAAATTGTGAAGTATATTGATGTTTTTTTTGGGCAAAGTATATTGATGTTTTAAAAATTGCCACTTGTTGAGTTACTGTAATTCCAATTATGCGTTAAAAACAATACACTTCATATAAAATAACAATTAAAAGGGCTTGAGGGAAGTAAATCCTCAATATGATAAAAGTGAAGAACACAGGTGATTTATTCTGAAATGATCAATAATTCAAACGGTCACTGGAAAATATAAAACTTCAAATAACTACCATGCATGCAAAAACAAAACTTCAGATATAAGCTCGTGGCATCAGAAACTAGAATGCACCGGGAGTTTACGCAACAGGCACCACTGTGGGAGCGGGTGTAGGCGGGCCACAATAGTCGCGAAGGATGTCCGCCTCCTCGGCCGTAAACCCAATGGAAGTGAGCATGGAAGGCCAGCAATCGTACATGATAGTCCTTATAGACTTGCAACATTCTTTCCCCAAATAAGCCTCCCCATTGAAGAAGAAAAGTATGATCTCATTGGTGCATGACTTCAGCTCCAACATTGCGTCCCAACACTGTGCTGCCCCGCCCCCGCTGCCATTCAACCTTGCAGCAATCCCATAGCCCACCGCCACTTTCACGTCCGTTGCCGCCCCGGCAGTCGCTAAAAGAGCCCATGGTAGTGCTAGTAGTATGAGAGGGATTAGCTTCATAGTAGCCATAAGATTGATATATGTTTCGTATATCTCCTAATGACAGTAATAATCTCAAAAGTAGTTCATTATCTGATCGTACTGAGATGGATATTTATATACAGGGTGTAAGTGGTAACTGATGGAGGAAGCTTAGAGGACTCGAAAATTTACTTGTATTTACTCGAGTAATAATCATGCAGTAATAATAATTATAAAAGAGGGAATACCAGTAGCTCGTGGCTGTTTCAGAATGTGAAGAGACGTACAGTCATTTATCTGTAGTAAATCGTGGACAATGGAGGACCTAAGGGGGCCTGGGGGCAAGTGCCCCGCTTCCGACCCCGGAATTTTATTAGTATTTAAAGATAAAAATCGTGTCGCCCTTCGCGGATAAATAAAACTATTAAATATATATGAGGATCATTCTGTGAAAGAGCATATAACAATTGTATTGAGAAATGTAAACGGAAATTGTCCTCAATAGGACTAATGAGTCTCTAAAAAGCACAAATAGAACTACTACTTTTTAAATCCCCCAAATAGGACTAAAAATAGGACTACTTTTTAAGAAGAAGAGAAGGATTAAAAAGAAAAACATAAAAAGGGAAATGAAATAAAAATACAGAAAGAAAAAGAAAATGACAAAAAAGAGCTATTTTGAAGAGAAATTTTACAAAATAAAATCTCTCCTAATAGAGTGAGAAATAGAATACTAAAAATGGAAAAGAAATAAGAATAAAATGATAGAAAAAGTAATAAAAAATGTCTAGGGATGAGAATAAACAAAGAAAATTTTTAGGGAGAAAAGAAAAAATGATCAATGGGACCATTTTGAGCAAATTTGTGAAAGGTGAGATTATTTATATAAGGTTTTTAAAGAAGGGGTAAAAAACCTGGTATAGTAGGTCATCAACAGGTCAGGGTCCAACGGAAGAAGATGGGTGTAAAGTTGAGATTATTTTGGGATTACGTAAAGGTGAGATTATTGTGAGAAGATCAGTGAAAGGTGGTGGGATTATTCGTGTCAATTTTTCCTAAATATTATTTTTCACAAAATGAATAAAAATTTACATTGCATTTTTAAAAGTTACCGTCCGTAAAGAGACAATGTAGATTTAGACAGTTGAATGAAATTTCAAATGAATATTAGCACAAGTAGTGCACAACAATTTCGTGAAAGGGTATGCAAATGTTGGGCACCATTTGCACCAATTGCACGTAGTGCGTACACGGCTAGTTATTAATAATACATATTTGTTTTAGTATATATACACACACATACGTGGTATGATCTTATTTGCCGAGCTAAGCAGATGTACCGTACCCTAAAAATTAATACATGCACGGTAGAATTTTCCTACAATCTTATCATCATGTACTTAATTAATGGGAGGACCAGTGATGCAAACAGCATATCTAAACTATAGTTGGAAAAAAGAGTGTAGATAAATATGAAAGTGATATTTCCATTGTTATTATATTCCTAGTCTTTTTTTTTGTCCTCTTAAATAAAATATAATCGTGTTTAATTATTATGCATCTCTCATTTAATTTTTTTTTTGAATATATCATATTTTAGAAGTTTTAAAATTTGAGATTTTTACTTTCTTAATCAACTTGAATAATCAAAGTAGAAATTAATACTGAGACCAATGGTGTACTGAAGCATTAATATGCGAAATTCATTTAGAGCCCTGAGCACCAATACCTAGCACCGTATATCTTCTGCGAGATGCAAAGAACATGGTCCAAAAGATTTATCATCTTGGCTTCAAAAAAGTAAATAAATTTATGATTTATAATAAGAATGTGTTTGGTAACCTTTTTCGATGTCATTCTTATGAGCCAATGCAAGTTTTAATAAATTAAATTGTAAGCTATAGGCCACTGATTATGTGACAACACATCTCGGCATGCTAGCATCCGTTTTTACTACAAATTAAATGGTTCTTGAAAGTTAGGTAAGACTAACATTGAGATATCTGTCATTTTGTTTTTGAGAAGTTCAAATTGTCCAAATTGTCTCTTTCTTTACTTCACCTCTTCTTTACTTCAAAAGGTTGAATCTCCCACCCAAGGGTCTTCCTTGCCCCGACCCGATAAATTGCCCCTTCTTTGTCAAGTCGGTAAGAGGATTAGAAATGGTGCCATATCTTTTTGTGAATCTTCTCTAATAACCCGTGAGTTCCGGAAAAGCGCTTAGCGCCTCGAGTGAAGTTGGATGAGGCATTGAGGCCAATTAGCCATGCTCTCAACCTTGTCAAAATCCGTTGCCACCCCTTCTTTACTAATGATGTACCAACGTACTCAATCTGATCTCATCCAAAACTACACTTGAACAATTTAGCATAGAGACTACTACCAAATGGAAATTCATTCTACGCTGAAATAGCCTATCAACTGAAGTGTCTTAGATGGAGTTTTCTCCTAGGGACTGTTTTCATTGCTATTATTTTGATTTCCACAAAATAGGCTTGATTTGTAAAATCAGTACTTATTATTGTATCACCAGGAGACTGCTTGATCAACTATTATGTACTCGTATTGCTTTATTTAATACTCCATATGTTTGATAAAGTGCAAGCTTTCCCCCCTTGAAATCACTAAAACAGAGAAGCATTACTATATTACATTTGTTGTGTAGTGTAGTATTGTCATTTGCTGCTTGACATTATGAAGTATTGCCATTGGCTGCTTGAAGTTGTACATTGAAAACATTATTTTTATTCCACTTTCTGCTTGAAGTTGTACATTGAACACATTATTTTTATTCCACTTTCTGCTTGAAGTTTCACAAAACGTAGGGTCTGTAATTATGTTGCAATTATGTGTTTGAAGGTTTGCAGTTATGTGCTTGAATCAATTTAGTGGAGTATTTAGCCTCTGTATTTTAAAGGTCTGTTAAATCAGAGAAGCAAATACAAGTCTTAAGGATTATAAAAATTACTCTCTGTTTGTCACCATTTATTCCAAGGAGACAACTGATAGAATAAACACTAGAGAAAAAAGACGCCACTAAACATCTGATAACTGGAAAATGCTCCTAAAATAAGGACAACCAAATATTAGAGTGGAACAAATATCAAATTAATTACATCATCAAGCCAACCCAGAGGGTTAACATCATTGATCAATATCCCAAAAATGTCACTCACAAGAAAGTTAAGTGCTCAAGCTTCCAATTGAACCAAGTAGCTTTCAAGATTCTCCTCATAAGTAAATATGGCGTGTGGAGTGTGGACTCACAAATTGAACTAACACCTAAGAGTCAGAATTTCATTTCATATTTAGGAGAGGACTCCCAATTTCTCATGTTTTGCTATCATTAAAATAAAAGTCAGGATCTCAGCGACAATTGCTCTCTCAGGTTATCTGTACTTGTCAAGACCTGTTTTCACACATGGACAATTGTACACGGCTGTTTTTCGGGTAAAGTTGAAGAAGGAATTGAAAATGCTTATCTTAGACGAAGAAGGTAATACATGTATGTCAACATTAGTTGTTTAGCCTGAGTTTTCCCAGAATCTCTAATTTCTACATACTTTCAAGTTTCAATGTATGACTCAATGCATGATATATAAGCACTTATTACTGATTACTTGTGATCGATTTACACTTCATGCCCAGAACACACAATTTGAAAGTAGAATAAAAAATCACAGATCAATTACCTTTACTGCTCCGTGCTCACTAATTTAAGAACAACTACATGATGAACTTGAGCACAACTATTTCACCATTGCTCATAAATGTATAAACGTTTCCAATAATAAACATGTTTTGGAAATAAATAAAAATGTAAAAAAGACACAAATAACCTCATAAACTGAGTCAATTTCTTAGTATATAAATTTTTTAAGAATTGAATCAATTGAACTAAAAGAAAAATGTATTAATACTGCTAAATTTGAAATGAAGTCTCCCCCTCCCCTAGGCACCCCCATCAAAAATATCTTTTTTAATCTTCTTACTTTATGACATAGGCAAGATTGAAGATGGAAAAAATCGATCAGATTTCATAATCTTATGCACTCAAATAAATCATTTTTATTGAAATTCCATGGATTTCATTCATAATCAGACAAAGGAGAAGTTTGGATTTCATTTACAGGAGACTAATCATAACTTTTGTTTTGCTTATCACATTCAAAGAGAGAATAAGTTAATTCTCCTGCATTTAGCTTTTCAATCCCAATAATAAAAAATCATTGGTAGACTCAGAAACCTGCCACCAGATTTACTCCATACGTTCCAGGTTCTTGCTAAACTAACTCTTAATATGAAACAGTAAAAACAAATGGATCATTTACTTCATTTTTGGCCAATATGACTAGATTTGGAAGGGGGTTAAATAGTAAAATGCCTTATATCAATTAGCATTCTAAACACCTTATATTAGACAACCAGAAGTCTAGAACTTATGATGTTCTTTAGGATGCTTACCGGATCTGGATAAACAATGATCACCCATCTACTTCAAGACTGCTCAAAAATAGCTTCCCTGTTATTGTCTTTGTGATCATCTTAATCTACTTCTTTTCTTCTTCTCGGTACACATACACCTACTAAAACGAAACTTTCTTAATATACCATTTGTCACCCATCATATCTCAAATTAACACCTGCATATAAACAAAAACAAATTGAGCACGGGAAACCTATAAGAAAGTAGAAATTCATTTTTGCATATCTCAATTAGTATAATAAGAAATCACAATTACAAAACTTCAATTTAACCTAGGATGATAAAATTGATAAACTGAAAATCAAATTACCAAACCAATAATATATTTTGGGAGTGCTTAAAAGATTTTTTACTCTCGTATTTTATCAAACACTAACTTTTGATTTCACGTGAGGAATTGTGTAATAATCAAAATAAACAATGTTGAAATTATATTTCTAACTTAATTGACCAAAGTTACTATAGAAGACGATTTTAGCTATTTTAATAAAAAAAATCTTAATTTTATTAATTAGTAGATTTTAATTTAAATTTTCACATAATTCAACAGATTCGATTCACTTAAACTACATTATGAATCAATATAATTATCCCTGAAATTTGAATTATTTACAAAAAAACTGAGAAGCACTTAGAAGCACCCCTACAACAGCTTTCAGTGTTTAATTTTGAAATGTTTAATTTAAGCAGAAGTAGGTGTTTGAAAACACTAATTTCAATCTTTGTTTAAAAGTGCTTTTTAAAAGCGGTTGCAAACACTCTCTAAACCTCAATAAATAGCTGATTGTGTTGGTCTGGGAGTGACCAAAATCTTTCAGAGCATGTCTATTTCTGAAGTTTATTCATATATGTTCAGCAACAGAGACAAGGGTCGGATGACACTTTTACCTGTTTTATTGTGTATTATTGATTTTTATTCTGACAACTTTAATTTAGACCTATCCGCGATTCAAAGTGGATCTGGAACCGAACCGTGATATGTTCGGGTATGATACATGACACATATGGACCATGATATATGGTCAAATTATATGCACCAAGTTAAAATTAGTATCTTGATCAAACTACACACCCATTAATTGTCACATTAGTGCAATTAGATTGTATTTGGAATAGATAAATAAGATTTATTTCAATAATTGATTATCTGTGTAATTGTTGTTACTATCAATATGCAGACTGTGTCAACTTATGCTTATGTAGAGATTGTTTAAAAACAGATTTTATAGAGCAACAAAAAATAAACAAAAATATTTTAAATTTCTCCATTGAAATGTTATAGAGCAATGAGTGCGTTCAGATAGTTTAAAATAAGATTCACACAAGATACAAATAAATGCTATTCAGTAAGAAAATATTACAACTTACACGAACTGAAAAATGAATTTTACCTTTAGACAGTCTTGATGTTTTACCTTTGAACTGTTTTGCAAATATTACCTTGAACTCTCTTGCAAGTGTTTGGATCACAATGAGGTTCAGTTTACCATTTTCATGCCCAATAATTTGACTGTATAGTTCACAAAACCATTTCAGCATGAAAAAACCATTTCAAGTTGTTGATCTAAAATACAACCCTTCTGCAACAAAATTGTTCACTAGCACATGCCATGTCACATCATTAGGAACGAAACCATTTGAGACGCCACTTCTTAATAGCACATAAGCATCACCGAGCATCCCTACTTTACAATATGTAAAAATCAAGGTATTGTAAGTTATAACATCAGGACAAACTCCTTCAAGTTGCAATTTTTCAAACAGGTTTTGCGCTTCTCCTACTTTCCCCATCTTACACAGACCATTTATCAAACTATTATACGTAATGATATCAGGTGTCAATCCTCTCAGAATCATCTCTTTCATAAACTCAAGTGCATTTTGTACCTTACCCATGGTACAATAGGCATTAATCAGAACATTCCAACATGTGTTATTAGGTTGAAAGCCCTTACTCAACATTTCTTCAATTAGTACCGATGCTTTCTCAACTTCTCTGTCTCTGCAAAGTGCTTTGATCAGTACGCTATATGTAATCTCATCAAGGGGACATCCTCTGAAAACCATGTCATTCACTAGCATATGTGCTTTTTGGGTTGCACCTTTCTTCAATAAATAATGGATTAATGTATTGTAGGTCACTGTATTAGCAATGATTCCCTCTTGGAAGACTTCCAGGTACATGCCTAGTGCCTCATCAACCCTATCAATCCTGCATAGTCCAAGAATCAATGCATTAAAAGTGAAAATGTCAGGTTTGTATCCTTTATGCCGCATATCACTTAAAATTTCAAATGCTTCTTGAATGTTCCCGTTTTTGCATAAAGCGGATATAAGACAGTTATAGCCAACAGTGTTAAGGCGGAGACCATTCGCAGACATCTCACTGATGACCTGGTAAGCTTCCTTTAGATGACCAAGCTTACAGAAACCGTCAACTAACATAGTATATGTCACTACATTGGGCTTTGAAGCACTAACTGACATTTCATTTAACGTCTCAAGAGCAGAAGACAAATCCCCTTTCTTCCAAAAACCCTGAATCAGAATATTATATGTATAAACATCTGGTTGATAGCCAATACTCAACACACTCTCATCGAGAAAAGCTTTTGCTTCATCCATTTGGCCCTTACTCACATAACCATTAAACAAAGTATTAAACAAGACATTGTTTGGATTGGGCACTTTATTCAACAGAACTCTTGCTTCATCCACCTTCCCACACCGACATAAAGCATTCAGTAAGACTCCATAAGTTATAGCATCTGGGACAAAACCACGAGCAAACATCCTATCAACTAACTTAGCAGACTCATGGATCCGACCAGTATAACAAAGCCCGTGTATGATGTCATTGAAAGTATTAACATCTGGGATGCAACCCATAAGGAACATCTCCTCTAATAGTTGAAGTGCTTCATTCACTCTATTAGAGTGAGAGAGTGAATGTATAAGCATTTGGTAAATTACTGAATTAGGAACACAACCACGTTTCATCATATCCCTAAGAAGTGAACATCCAGTGTCCACATCATTGACCATGCAACACGATTGTATGACTCTAGCGAATGTACACACAGTAGGGGATATACCTTTGTTCAACATCTCGTAAAAAACATTTTGGGCAACCTTTGGGCAATTGGCCACCACAAGAATGTCTATCACGACATTGTATGACTTAAATGTTGGTTGACAAGAGAATGTACTCTTCATATCAAAAAGTAGTCTGGTTGACTGCCCCGGGATACCAGCTCTTCCAAAATGCTTCATAATCATTATAAAAAGGGACTCCCTAAAAATCATACCTTCTTGCTTCATCTGCAAAAGCAGCCTATCTATGACCCGAAACTCCTTCGCAACCCCAAGCTTATCAATCAAAGTATAGTACCCATCATATGTATGGTTATACCCTATCTGCCTGCCTGCCCTTTCAAATAGCTCCATCAACGTGGGTACATCCAGAGGTAGTGCCAGTAGTTTGTTTAGCTGATAAGGGCTAATCTTTTTAAGAGATTCCCGGAGTTGTTTCAGGTCATAAGGCTCAAGTAATCGCTCCCATTCATTTGCTGATTCTGAGCCAATACCACCCTTGTGTTTCTCCTCAAGTGCACAAGAACAAAATGATAATTTAGAGCTCTTGAAGAAAATCCGTAACTTTTCATGAATGTGAATCAAAAGATTTGGTCTTTTTGTCATCACTCTGAACGGTATACCAAGGATATACCTATGCAACTCAACAGGCATCCAAAAACGCTTTGAGGAGTAGAACCACCACGACACTTTCTCAAAGTGAGCTGTTGAACAATGTTGGACTTAGAAATGTCCGGAAAATATGTATATTTCTGACATTTGTAAAATATTATGGGCCTTGTTCTTAAACTAGATTCTCCCGATGCACTTTATATTTTATCATTTGTTAACATTACTAGTGAAATATTTTTTATATAAATCAAATGTATAGATGTATTAAAGAATAATAAATGTAATATGTGATGAAAAATTATATAAGAAGTTATAATTAGGAAGAGTGGTGAATGCTGGTGCGGACAATGTTTCGAAAGAAGCAAAATATATATTCCTCTGTCCCATAAAACTTTAGCACGATTTTTCTTGGTCAATGATGGTCAAATTTGACCAATGATATTTTTTAATATGAAATTATTTCACAAATGAAAAGTATATGGAAATATTCTTTGTTAAAAGTACTTCCATAAAAGTTTAAAAGTTATAAGTTTCATAAAAATATAATAATTTGAGTCATTGTCTGTCCAAACTTTATTACCACTAAACAAGAAAGTCAAATTGGCTAAGTTTAGTAGGATGGAGAGAAAATTACAATGTGCTTCCATCGGTCTAGACTTTTCATAACACTTCTATAGGGAAAAAAATATTTTAAATTTAGAAAGTTTAACCACGATCGTACATTTCAATCAAAGTCAAAAATCAAAAATCCAACTAAATAAAGTTTTTGTAAGTTTTAATACATTCACAATAGTAATTATAATATTATTATCAATTTATAATTTTGCACATGTAAACGAGAAAGGATGTTTACTTTTGGACTGAAATTTGCTGGTTTGGTCTGATCTGGTCTGGTCTGAACTGGCTTGGTAAACGTCTGGTCTCTGTATAATTTATAACTACGAAAGTCTGGTCTGGTCTGGGATTAAAAATAGTCCAAAAGAAAACATCCTAATTGAGTTCTTTAAGTAATGAATAAATTATAGATTAATAGATCAACATTATACACTTAAATACGTAGATGTTAAGTTATTATTCAATTTATTGTAATGCAATAAAAGAGGAATGATCCTGTCCAGCCGGAGGTACAGGATACTCTGTCAGGCCCCCACCTTTTGGGGTGGTTCCAGGTGAAATTTTTTAATTAAATTTCACTTATAAAACGCAATTATTTTCAAACATTTATTTGACTGCCTTCCCGGTTAAATTTTTAGCTTTTTTTGTGAATAAACTGGAGTCGATGAGAAACTTGCTCAAAAATGTCACCAGGAACCACCCCAAACGTGCTGGATGGACCATCATGTCCCTAGCTGTCTTTTTCCTACAATAATATACCTGGGTCTCAGCTGACTAACTATTGAAAAAAATAAATAAGTAGCTAATAAACTAAATGATGTAAATAAGTAATCCACTAAATCAGGTTGATAGAAGTCTTTAGACCTGAAATCTGAAGGTCCAAGTGCCGAATTTCCCCTAGTGGCTTTGTGTAATTGTGTCTGCGGCCGATTGCCTAAGGGCGAAAGGGCGAAGTGGCTGAAGTCTGTCAATCTGAAGAGTGAAGACCTAAAATTGAAGTGTACTCATGGCTCTCTGCCTCGGCAGACGGCACCCGCCAGCCTAGCTCGAAGCACTTCCGAATATCCTTAGCCGATTGCTATCTCGACCCCTGGTGTCACGGCCTCTCAAAGGGCATCCAACACCCAGATGTTGGCAGCGATCTATCCACGAAAATGCAGAACCCCAGCCAGGCTCTAATGACGCCCTCCACCGGAAGCCCTCTGTCAATCGCTTGACGGCCAAAAGATCAATCGACAAGGCGCGCTACATTAGTGAAGCCACAGAGAGCAAAATAATTTCTTTGACCAAAAATAAGCCAAAGAGATACAAGGTGTATTGTACTACGTATTAGCCTGCAAAATTTTAAAACCCCTATTTTAAAAGTCTATTTGTATTTAATGTAATTTTTAAATTTTTAAAAATTTATAAAAGTCTAGGAATATTTATATTTTGAAAAAAATTCACTTTTGGTCCCATGACTATTATAACACTTCCACATTTAGTCCTTTACTTTCAGATTGTCCACATTTAGTTCATAACCATTATCCCCTCACCACCCCTCGTCCTTCTGCCCAAAATTCCGGCAAATTTAATCCACTTATCAGCCTCAAAATCAGTCTTTGCATTAAATTTTATATAAAGTTGGGTTTTTTTCATATCAGTCTTTGCATACCCAAAATCCCCTCACTCTGGTCTGAACAGAGTGAGGGGATAATGGTTACGGACTAAATGTGGACAATCTGAAAGTAAGGGACTAAATGTGGAAGTGGTATAATAGTCACAGGACCAAAAGCGGAATTTTTTCATTATATTTTCGTTCATTTTTTTTTACTTCAAAAATCATGGATTCTCGTGGACTTTTAACTCATTTTTAGTACATTATTTATCTGCATTGTCTCTTCTCCTCACCAAAGATTTTTGTGAACTTTTCTGTTGACTTCTACTCGTCACAAGACTTTCAACTACACATAGATCTGGTTGCAAATTTGACTAATTCCTTGCTCGATATTAAACTGCCCAATAAGTCATAGACTAGTACCGACCGGTCGAGAGGTGGGTACCAGGATGGTCTCAATATGCAAGATTTGAATAAAACAATTCTACATTATACTGATACACAAGATAAACTTAAAAAAACTGATATTTTATATGTCATCTTACGAAGCAAAATGTGGGGGTGAGATCGGTTCAATTATTGAAAGAAAGTTAGGAACCATTTAAAGAACCGTTAATCACATATCGGTTCGATTCTAGAAGTTTTTAGAAGAATCGATATAAAAATCGATAGTATTACATCGACACAATTGTGCTACGTCATCAGTTAACCATTAAAAAAACATTTTAACTATTGCTGTGTTTCATCGTTTAACAAGCTAAGAATGAAAAGAAAACAATTATTAAGAAGAAAAACTTGATTGCTCCTATTCTTGTACCACAACTAGGAATGAGTGTAACGCTTGTGTACCGATTAATGTTCTTACTCATTGAGTTGTGTAATATAACAATGGATTATAAATAGACCGAGATTGTTGAGGATTCTCGAAACTTTGAGTTTTTTTAATAAAAAATTGGATTCTTATGCTTCATTTATTATTGTAGACCTCTGCGTTCCTAGATGAATTACATTTGTTTCATTTATTTATTTAATTGTTTCTTATTGTATTATACAGAGGAAAATACTCATGATAGGACTAAAATATGGTGTTTTTCCCAAGGTATGATCATATGTTTGATTTCCCTTAAATAGGACTAAATATTATATTTCTACTTCTAATTTAATTAATTAATATAATTAATTTCACCTAGTCCCCTTATATGACCAAAGTCATTATGTTGGGGGCGGATCAGTCTGATGACGATGACGGCGAGCACTGGTGACCAAGGCGGACATGTAGATCGGTAGCGACTAGCGACGATCTAGGTAAAAATTCTAACAATCAGTAGTGGTGTTCCGAATTTAAAAGTATGGATTTTTTGAAATTTATAAACATATCCATTAATTTAAAAGTCAATAGAATTCATTCATAAAAAAGTCTATGAGTTTAATAATCCATTGACTTTTTTAAAAGTGCATAGACTAAAAAAAGTTCACCACAATCATAGCGGGATGGAAGAGTAATTGCTTAGAAGTAAAACATAGCTAGTACCCTTTTCTCGAGTAAAATTAATTTTTTACTTCTTATAAAAAAGCACTTCATAAATAGTATTTGTGTTAGTTTTTTCAAAAGATATGGTCAAATAGTTATTTTAGTTGAAATGGATTTAGAGTGAGAATAGGATGCAAAGAATAACCGTCTGTTTGATTTAGGGTGATAGAAAAATTTAAAAGCCGGCATATGAGATGAGAATCGAAAAACATTACACTTAGGGGGTTCAGTACTGTTTTGATTTAAACATTGAGTCATATTAATTAGTTACTATTGCTCTTAAGTGCAGGAATATCAGTTTTTATTACGGTTAAGGAATGTTAAAAACCATTCCTAATTGTTCTTCTCATTTTGTTCACCGGTTAGTTTCCCAATTGTTGTTCAGTAACATTATACGAATGTTAAAGCAACTTTGTTCTTCTCATTTTGAAATTGAAAAAGTTTAGACAAAAACCAAGCAACTAGTTCATGCCTCTAAAAATGGAGTACACGGAAAGTATATTAGCAGAAAAAGTTTTGAGAAGCCTCTCAAATCCCTAGTCATGTATGGTTTCAAGATGTATTCTATATGTTGTAGGTTGACGGGAATTACGCATATACTGCCTGGTACGAATCATATAAGCAGCAAATCAGAACAAACTAACAAAGTTATCAGTGTACTAGAGTTTTTAGGTATGCCTAATGACTTGAAGATGGACTGAAACAACGCTGTGTTTTTTCCCTTCAATAGCTCTCATGCTCCCAATTGGGAGAAATGCAACTTATCACAGAGTGGGAAGCCTTTGCTCACTTCTCTCGATTTCATTAGTATATAATCAGTAAAAGAATATTATAATCAAACTTTTAACAGATCCTTGACTTTGGTGTCACTGATCCCACTTCAAATAATCAATCTCTTTTTACAAGTATTTATTTCTCAAGTTCACTTCCATACCTTTTCTCAAGGGTCAAAAGGGAAGGTTGTAGGAATTAAAGAAGTTGCTCTATTTTTATGTTTAAAGTCCCTAGTGTCCATTCAATTTGATTTATTTAAGTTACCTTCACCTACATAATGTGAGTCTTGTACTCATCTCTCATGTGGAATAACATGATACATTGGACACATTTTCTTTATATCACTTAAAATAGTACAATACATAGCATCATAAAAAACAAAAAGTAGTTGTTTCTCATAAGCAGATATACAATATCAGCAACATCTATATAGATCATCACTACCAAATAACATAAAGCCTCTCATGTAATTTTTCCAAGTGCTTATCACATCACTCATGCTTTAAAAAATCATAAGTAGTTGTGTATTTCCTCTACGTTTTCATAATTTTCTAAGCATTATGTCTATGCTTGTGTATTTAAATAGGTGTAGGATTCTGAATCATTGGAACAGAAAAGCATACAAATGTAAAACTGAACTTCTTACTGAAGACCTGAAATTACTGCCATCCATTATGTTAAGAAGAAAAAATTCTTAAATCGATCCATTAGGTTAAGAAGAAAAAATTCTTAAATCTCCAATTAACATCATACAATTACACAGTTAAAGTAGGCAATCATATAACCGCACTAACATGTTCAAAGCTGGTTAAAGCTCACCCTATCATACAAAAAAAGATAAATTATTTAAAAACAAAAAGGGAGACAACACTTCTTAATCCATACAAATAATTGCCTGCAATAAGTAAAACGAAGGTATAGAATACGAATTATTTACATATTACAACATTTTGGAACTAATAGGAAATATGCAGAACAACACTTCTGCATTTCTATTTGTAACTGCCTGCAATATTCCTATTACTCACGAATAAATAGGATTAAGAATTGTTGAGAGACCCATACAAATCAAAGCATGACCCAAACGGACTGGTCTGGAGGAGAGAATTACGCATACCTTTGCTGAAGAGAGAAAGGAGAGCTGTCTTGCTGGGAGAGGAAGCCCTGAACTTCACTTCAAACGGCTGAAATGAATAAAAAATAGGAAGATGAGTCGGTGAGATGAGTCGGTGAGAGGGCAATCGCGTGAATTCAAAATTATTTCAATCCGCCGAAACCTAAAGGCTCCGATCCCCAGCGTTTTGGTTTTCGGCGGTTTCATCCAACACGCCAAGGGCAACCTCCGTTTACCAAACGCAAACGATCAGCGGCTTTGACGGTCAAAACCGCCGAAACGGTCAAACCGGCCATTTTTTGGCTGATCCACTATCAAACAAACGCAGTCATAAAAAAAGATGACACCCGAGGGCCCCAACACCGACCGAACAAGGAGGATTAAATTGGACTTTAATAAAGTTGATAGATAGAGAGTGGAGGTTTGGCCCTAGTACTTGCAGAGACCGTATGCATTTTTAGCATAGTAACCTTCATCGCAGTTGCCGGATTTAAACTCAAAACTTACTCCTTGTGACATCCCCTATCTACCAGTTGAGCTATTGGGGATGCGAGAAGGGTAAAGTTGGCAATCATAGGGAAGGGGATGGTATAACTATCCTCAAACTTGTATTTAATTACCATTAAACCATAAAAGCAGGTAGAAGCATGGTAGAAGGAGCTTCTGACTTTTACCCTATAATCACTTTTATTGAAGCTGGATCTTCCTTTTGCAAACGAGTTCAATTTTGTTCAAAAAGGGTGATGTTCACCGCCCACCCTAATTGCTTGTCATGTAGTAAGGCAATTCTTAACTATTTGGCAATTTTTTAACTTTTTAATTTTTAATCCAATTTTAAAAAAATATTTTAAAATTTTATTTTTTTAAGACCTTTCGTATGGTACCAATATTGCATATAAATAATTAAAAAAAATCCAATTAGATATAAATATTTTTAAAAATGTGATTTTTTTGTCCAACTTTTTTATATACAATATTGATACCATTGAAAAGATCTTAAAAAGTTACTAACTTTGACACATTTTTTATAAAATTTGAACAATAAATAAAAAATTAAATTAATTTAAAGAAAAGAAGAGAATGGGAAGTCACATGGCAACAAATGAGGGAATGATGTTCACCCTCCTTAGAGGAGTGAACAAAATTGCACTCGTATATGGCCGGCACAATCGTAGTGACATTTGAATAAAATTCCAGTAATAAGAAGAAAAGTTGAAAGTGTACAATTATCATAACTATTTAATTTGTTGGAATTTCAAAGTAGACATATTTCTCCTTGACTTATCCTTATGTATTATTCATGTCAAAGTCAAACCTCTAATTTATAGCAATAAAAAAATATAATGCAAACATATTTCTTATCCAATAAGTTATAGGAGGGATCGCATATATAAATAGATTCAGCTATTGACTATTGTTGTAAGGTAAAGTTCTCGAAATAGGACTAAAACAGTTTCAAAATTTCAAATTAGGAATGTCATTTTTCTATTCCCAAAATAGGAGTAATTACTGTCAAGTTTAGAAAATACTGCCATGTTTGAAGTCTTGTACTGCCAAAACATGGCAGTAATTAATCCTATTTTGGGAATAAAAATATGACAGTCATATCTGGAAATTTTCAAACCTTTTTTAATCATATTTCGGGTATACTATTCTCTTGTTTTAAAGATTTCAGTTCATGAATAACAATGTTTTCGCTTGGACCAGTTGCAGTCTTATATCAATTCATAATAGATCAGGTCAGGCTTGTTACATTATAAAAGACAAGTATTTAAACAAATCACATGAAATTAGATTAGTTCAATTCAAATATGAAAATTTAAATTGTTAAGTGAAAATGTAATAAGTGAAAGTGAAGTGACCGAATTGGGACTTCGAACCATGAAAAACTCAAGTCACCATGGTGGGTAGCGGATCGATTGACCCGTTTGAAGCTCTAAAAGAATTAGGTAAAAGTACGTGTTGCGCTAATAAGAATATTGGGACATGTTTACTTATTTTTCGAGTTTTGTGTTTCCATTTTTCAGTTATCATTTATGTAAATCATAATATTTGTATCTAATGCAAAATAAAGTAATCGTAATTAAAAACATTTGAAATAATACAAAATATTTACATAAATGATAATCCACAAAAGGAAGCGGTTCATCTCACTGGATTCGGAACTACATGAAATCCATGATAATCCATTTATTTTATATTTTTATTTTTAACTTTTACTATATTATGGTACACGGTTATACTTATTTAGTGTGTAAATGTTGGTACTCCGTACTTACTAGATAATTTGCTAGTGTAGCGGTACTTTTTTAAAAAATTGAGAACCTGGATCGAATCTGGTCATTCCAAACGGGCGGGTAAGGCCACGTTTCTATTTCGAGACTTGGTATACTCAAAATAAATCTACTCGTTTAATAGAATGAATGATTCTTGAAAATTTATCAATTACTAGAACCGATCCGAACCATACCGTGTCCACTTCTATTAATCGGCGAGAAAATCATGTAGTACGTAGCATGTAACATGGTTCAAAACTTCAAACAGTCACTACCGAGCACATCATGAAGGACTCTCTATGTTCCAACGAGTAGCGTCCTTCTTCGTTAAGTTTATACCCTGATTGCCCCGACCTCGGGACAATAGAAATGATAATTCACGAACAAAATTTAATAAGTGACATTTTTTAATAAGAGGCTATTTTGTAATGAAAACAAATGCATAATATATTAATATTAGTGGTACTTTCACGTCTCAAACATTATAATAATGTCAAATTGCATTCACTTGTACTTGTAACACTATCAAATATCATATCATCTTTCTCATGATTAATCTGAAACTAACACCGGTTCTACCATTCGAGCGAGCACAATTATGTAATGCATGCGCAACAAGCATCGACAGACGACAATGTCAACATGTCCTCCCAAAAAGGTAACCATTTAAGTTTAAATGTCCAATTATGTAATATATTTTTAAAGTGACATATTTTTTCATGATCTATGAATCAGAATTCATACAAGAAACTTATTTAGTTTGGGTGAGAACAGGGCCGGTCCTGGCGGTTCCAAGGCCTATGGGCGAGTGCTCTATAATAGACCTAATTTTTTAAAGGAAAAATTGAAAATAATAATCCTAACTATTGCCGGTCCGCTAACAATAATCCCAACTATCGATTATTTTTGTATAATCCCAACTATATGGATCGTCCGCCAATCATATTACCTGCTCTAACAAGTGAATATTTAATAGAAATTAAGCGTAAAATTAAAAATTGGGATTATTTATAGGGATTACCTGTTATATCTCTTTAGAATCTATAGTAATTTATTTATAGTCGCTCACGTCGGACCATTATTGACGGAAGGTCCCTAATGTTGGGATTATTCTGAAATAATCGATAGTTGGGATTATTATGAGCGGACCGCCAATAGTTGGGATTATTACAATCAATTTTTCCTTTTTTATAAAATATTGTACTATATCCCATCCAGATTCATCCAATTTTATTACATTTTAAAATTAATAAATTTTAAATTTTTATGGAAGAAATTTTAATACTATCACAAAATCACAATTAAATTTCATAACCATTTTTTACTAGAAAAGCTAAAACTCATTCGCAATTTCACTATTTTTGACAAAATAATACTCCGCAGTTAATACTCCAACAAATTTAAAATATACAAATTCAGGATCAAACAACAATATAAACAAATTCACAATTTTAGTACTACACGATTCAACAAGATAACAATCAATAAGTAAATCAAAAATAAAAAATCTAAATTCGGTGATAAAAAATAAAAAGTTATCATAACTATTAACTAATAATGTACGTAGTAGCATGTAAAAAACATAGATTGAGGATTTAAGGATTGTGCACCAAAGGTAGAAAAACAGAATTGTAGATTTATACAAGCAAAAGTGATGTGAATTCCCGTGTTTTTACGATTGTTTACTATTCTTCTTATTGGTTGAATGAAAATACAGGATAGGACCAAAAACTCAACCTACTCAGCCTTAGTATCATACATAAATATTGGGCCTAATTTTCTTTTCACTTTTATTGGGCCTAGGGCCATCGCCCCTGCTGCCCTCCCCCCACGACCGCCCCTGGGTGAGAAATATGATATCTAAAAGTAATACTCCCTCCATCCCATTATTATTGTCTGAGTTCCTATTCACTTGGTCAACATAAATCACTCTTAATCTCTTTGATGGAGTATATGGCCCGGGAACACCCGGCCCACAGACTCCTACTACTCCTTTAGAGGCCCAACAGGCCCAGAAGGTCCAACAGGCCCAAATCACAGCGCCCAGAGTACCAAGCAGCCCACACTACGCGCCAGGGGTGCCTTCGGCCCCCTGGCCGAAGGCTCTAAACTCTCGCAGAACGGGTTTCTCAAGCAAATTAAGAAACTGGGAGAAAACGGCGAAAACAGTAGCCCTCGGCACTGTGAGCCCTCGGCACCAGGGTGCCATCGGTTGGAGGAGCCCTCGGCTACTGCTCTATGGCCGAAGGCATCTCACTCGACAAGATATCCGCCTCACATGCGTACAGATCACCGTACCCTGCACAGACGTCCCATCCAACAGCCGCATTAAATGCGGCCACATGCGGCTGCCAGCGCCAACCAGTTGAGGTGACCCCTCGGCCAATGAGCGCTTGACACGTGTCCCTGCCCGGCATTTATTGCTACTATAAATAGCACCCCATTTCCCCATTTGTAACCACGCTGAAAACGGCATTCATACTGAATACACTCTCTCTCTACTTTTACTTACTTGCTCTGACTTCTCTCTAAGTTATTCCCCGTAATAACCCTTCGGATATATACCCCCGGGTAGACTATCCATCATTTGGTGCTCTCGTTGAGAGGTCGAACAATCGAGTAAGAAACCCTCCCCCTCGACCAAACACAAAACACTAGCCCTCTATCAAAATGGTGAGAACAACACGTGCCAACTCAAAGAACGTAGAAGACAAGAACCTGGCCTTCGGTGACGTCAACGCCCCCGAAGCCTCTCACAGGGCTCCCGAGGGCGGTGTCATCGTCGGGCTGGAACAGGCGGCTGTCGACCTACGCCTTCAGATCCAACAAAATGCCCCCGATGCCCGCCTCGGCATCGAGGCCAAGAAGAAAAACCGGAGCGATGACCAAGTCAGCCCTCCGGTTCTCACCATCGACGTGCAATCGGCGCTCTCCGCCTTCATCCAAACGCTCACCCAGAACCCGGGTGCCTTCGGCACCCTGGCTCCAGCTCACCCTCAGGTTGGGGAAAACATCATATTTCCCCCTCTGCCACACCCCTTCGGAAATCCCACCCCTCGGGTGAGGAACGACGAGGGGGTGGTGGCCCAAGATACGTCCTCCCAGGAAGTTCAGTCCCGGGACCGCCATAATGACAACAGGGAAAGGCCCCGTACTTCCGCCCTCAACCGGCTCGGAGGAGGGCCAGACCGCCGAGGGGTCCAAGACCGCCTCGGGGGGAAAGCACTCCAAAGGCCCCAGGAAAGCGGGGGATCTGTTTCGAGGGCAGACGAGGAGCGTCCCCCTCGGGACAAAGGCAAGGCACCCCTTCATGCCGATGACGCTCGGCACCAAATCAACCAGGCCCACTCGGCCCGGGTTCGTTCGTAGGGGGCGGAGACCCTCCCGAAGGATCCCCGGGACGAGATTATTGCGGCCCTCCAACGCCGGCTTGACGAGATGGAGTCCAACAAAGCTCACGCCACCACCTCCACCCCTCATTCAGATCTCAAATACGAGGCCATGATGGCCAAAATGGAGGAGTTACAGAAGAAGGTGGCCGAGGGCTCCGGGGAACCCGTCATCCAGCTCCGGACTCGGACGCCATTTACCCCAAGGGTATTGGCGGACCGGATCCCGGAAAAATACCGAGGGCAACATATACAGCCCTACAACGGAAAAACGGACCCCCAGTAACATTACAGCAAGTACCAGAACAGCATGATGATGGTAGGGGCGTCGGACGAATATTTGTGTCGTTGGTTCCTCTCCACCTTAGAGGGGCCGGCATACGAATGGTTCAACAGGCTGCCCGAGGGCTGTATTGATTCGTGGCAAGAACTCGCCCAGCGATTCTTGACACAGTTTGCCGGGAGGCGTCGCACAAGGAAGCACTTCTCCCACCTCCTAACAATACGCCAGAAGAGGGATGAGACCCTTCGGGACTTCCTAGAGCGCTGGAGGACGGAGGCCGACAAGGTCGACGGTGCTGATGACGGGACCCTCCTGGCCCTCCTACAAACCGTCCTCCGCACCGGCAATTTTTCAAGGGGCCTCATCATTGAACCCCCCCCCCCCCCCCCCCCCCCGCGACTACATAAGGGCTTTGCAGCGGGGGGACCGATATGCTGAGGCCGAGGAGGTGGAGAAGTATCACCAGCGTCCGGACCAGCAGCCCCAGAGGGCCGACAACAAGCATAACCGAGGGCCGGGGGCTCCTCCAAATCACCCCAAGACTTCGGGACCCTCTGATGACCGCCCTCGGCAAGGCCAAGCCAAGCCCGGGGGAGGTTATAAGAGCAACCCTAAGACTTGGGCCCAGCCCATTCTCCTGGACCGCCCTCGGACACCATTGACGCACCTCGTCAGCATCATCCTCGATTTTGCCGAGGAGAGGGGCCTCGTTGAGCGCGACTCTCGCGCACCCCCGGAGGTACACGCTATCAACCCTCAGTTCCCCTACTGTCACTTCCATCGGCACCAGGGGCACAGGACCGATGACTGCCATCAGCTAAAGACGGCCATCGAGAGGTTAATACAAGCAGGGCACCTGTCCCAATTTGTTCAGAGCCCTCGGCAGGAGGGACCTTCTCATCAGGGGCCTCCCCGAGGGCACCACACGAAGGTGAACGCTTGGGTAAACCTGAATACCATCCCCCTCGGCAAGAAGAGGGAGATTGGGAACTTGGATGAAGAGGAGGAGGAATACCCCCACTACGAGGAGAAAAAACGCCACATCCTCATGATCACCGGTGGCAATACAGAGGGCGATTCCACCAGCCAGCGAAAGAAGTGGGCTCAATCGCTTTACGTAGGGGAAGTCACTCATATGCCCCCGGTAAAGCGACTGAGGGAGGAACCCATCACCTTCACCAACACAGATCTCCCTCCTACTTCTTCTCCTCACAGGGATGCCTTGGTGATTCGGACGGAGATAAACGACACCATCATTCACCGAACTTACATTGACACGGGCAGCTCCGTCAATGTAATGTACCTCAGCACCTTCAGAGAGCTGCATCTGGAGAGGGGGTCCCTTCGGCCCATTAAGACCCCTCTAGCCGGCTTCACCGGCGACACTATTGATTCCGAGGGGGTAATAACCCTCCCGGTGATCTTCGGCGACGGGCTCCATAGAGCCCAGCTCGAAGTGGAGTTCGTCGTCGTCAACATTGACTGCGCCCACAACATCATCCTCGGCCGGCCAGCCCTCGAGGACCTCGAAGCCATCATCTCCATGAGGCACCTCTGCCTCAAGTTCCCCGCCGAGGGGGGCATTGGCTACTCCCGGGGGAACCAGAAAATTGCCCGCGCCTGCTATCTTCAGGTCACTAAGAAGGTAAGCAAGACGGAGTTCCGTGTTGACACCATCACCGGAACCGTCGACCAAGAGGAAAGAAGGCCGAGGGCTGAACCGGCCGAGGACGTAGAAGACTTTGCGCTCGATCCGGCCCAGCCGGAGAGAGTCGTGAAGATTGGAGCCCAGCTCCCTGAAGATTTGAAGACCGGTATCACCGACGCCCTCCGCGCCTACTCCACTGTCTTTGCATGGGGGCCGGAGGACATGCCGGGAATCAGCCGAAGGGTCATCACCCACCGCCTCTCGGTGGACCCTTCGGCAAAGGCAGTGCAGCAACGAAGAAGACCCCTCTCCGCCGAGAGGAGGGAATTTGTGAAGAAGGAGGTCACCATGCTCCTCTCTATTAAGCACATCAAGGGGGTGAAATATCCCTCATGGCTAGCGAATGTGGTCCTCGCACAGAAGCCCCCTACCTTCCGCATGTGCGTGGACTACACCGATCTCAACAAGGCGTGACCTATGGATCCATTCCCCTTATCGAATATTGATCAACTGGTGGATGAGACCGTAGGGTGTGAGATCATGTCCTTCCTCGATGCCTTCCGAGGTTATCACCAAATTTTCATGCACGAGGAAGACGCCGAAAAAACTGCCTTCATGACTCCCGAGGGCATCTTCTGCTACCCTGTAATGGCCTTCGGCCTAAAGAACTCAGGGGCCACTTACACCCGGATGGTGGCCCGGGTCTTTCAAGCCGTCTTAGGGCGTACCATGGAGGCCTACGTTGACGACATGATCGTCAAGAGCAAACAATCTTCCAGCCATGCTGACGACCTCCGGAAAATCTTCGCCATCATGCAAAAATTCAACCTTCGGCTAAACCCGAAGAAGTGCACCTTCGGCGTCCAAGGGGGCAAGTTCTTGGGTTACATGGTGAGCCGAAGGGGTATTGAGGCCAATCCCGAGAAAATCCAGGCCATCATCAACATGGAGCCCCCACGCAATGTGAAGGAAGTTCAACGGTTGACGGGCCGCCTGGCAGCCCTCAACCGCTTTCTATCTAAATCGGCGGAGAAGTCTCTACCCTTCTTCCAGATCATGAGGAAGACGGCTGGCTTTCTATGGACTCCAGAATGCCAGGGGGCTTTCGACGAGCTCAAACGATATCTATCTTCACCTCCTGTGCTCTCCAAACCCAAGGTAGGGGAGACCCTCTACCTCTACCTTGGGGTTAGCCCGGCGGCCATCAGCTCTGTGCTCATCCGGGGGGAAGACGGCATCCAACATGCCATCTTCTACGTTAGCAAGACCCTAAGGGAGGCCGAGCTCAGGTACTCCCCTGTGGAAAAACGGTGTTAGCCATCGTTTGGACTGTCAAAAAGTTGGGCCACTACTTTCAGGCTCACCCGGTTCAGGTCCTCACCCATCAACCCCTCGGCGCCCTCATGAGGAGCCCCACCAGCTCCTCCCGCATGGTGAAATGGGCTATCTTCTTGAGCCAGTACAACATTGACATCCGTCCAAGGCCTGCCATCAAGGGCCAAGCCACGGACGGGGAGCCCTCGGCTACTTCGGACGACTGGTGGACCCTCTACACCGACGGCTCCTCCGCGACCAAAGCATGCGGGGGAGGGGTAGTCCTCATTACTCCCGAGGGCTTCAGAGCTTATTATGCAATCCGCTTCTCGTTCAAAGTCTCCAACAACGAGGCCGAATATGAGGCCCTCCTATGTGGCCTTCGGCTGGCTGCCAACATGAGGGCTCGGCAGATCCACATCAAATGCGACTCCAAGTTGGTCGTTGGCCAAATCTCCGAAGAATATGAGGCCAAGGAGGGGAGAATGAAACAGTACAAGGAAGCGGCCAAGGAGTTGCTTAAGATATTTGAGGCACACTCTCTCACTCAAATACCGAGGGCTCAGAACTCCGAGGCCGACATATTATCTAAGCTCTCGGCCGACTCCCCCGAGCACATCTCCAAAATTGCCAAAATCGGGGAACTCAGCCTCTCAAGCATCCATGCAAGCCCCGTTATGAACATACAACAACGTCAGGAGGATTGGATCTCAGATATCACCACCTTCATCTCCACAGGGCAGCTACCCGAGAATGAGGCCCGCGCTAAACTGGCAAAGCTGAGGGCTCCTAGCTACACCATCGAAGATGGAAGGCTCTACAAACGATCTTACAATGGCACGCTACTTCGGTGCCTTCATCCAGATGAAGCCGAGGTCGCAATGGAGGAAGTGCACAGTGGCACTTGCTCAGCTCACCAGGGACCCTTCTCCATGTCCCGAAGGCTCATTCTCCAGGGCTACTTCTGGCCAACCATGGCCAGGGATTGTGCTGACCTTGCCCGGAGGTGCACCGCATGTCAACATTTCCAGAAAGCTCCCGGCAGGCCAGCGGTCAACTATGCCCCCATCAGCACCTCTGTCCCCTTTTCTCGATGGGGGATAGACCTTGTGGGCCCTCTGCCGAGGGGCACCTCCAACAACAGATACATCATCGTGGCCGTCGACTACTTTACCAAGTGGGTGGAGGCTGAACCCCTCGCCAGCATCACAGAGGCGAAGTGTCGTCACTTCGTCCTCAAGAACATCCTCACAAGGTTTGGCGTCCCCCAGCAGATCATCTCCGACAATAGGACACAATTTGAGGCAGCCCCCTTCTGTGCCCTTCTGGAGGCATGGGGCATCAAACACACATTCTCCTCCGTTGCCTACCCTCAAGGCAACGGGCAAGTAGAAAACGCCAACCGGACCTTGCTCGAGGGCCTCAAAAAGAAGCTGGAGGCCGAGGGTGGTGGCTGGGTGGAAGAACTCCACAACATCCTTTGGGCCTACCGCACCACCCCTCGGCGAGCAACAGGTGAAACACCCTTCTCCCTCTGCTACGGTTTTGAAGCCAAAGCTCCTACGGAAGTCACCCTTCCCACCCGAAGGGTGATCCAATATGACCCCGAGGTCAACGACAGCAACATGGCCCTCGACCTCCACCTCATTTCAGAACGCCGGGAGCAGGCCTTCATCCGGGCGGAAAACTACCGAAGGCAAGTTAAAAGCTACATCGACGCCAAAGTTCGCACCCGAGAATTTCAAGTGGGGGACTATGTCCTCCGGAGGAGGGAAGCCAGCCAACCAACCGAGGGAGGAAAAATGGCACCAAAATTCGAAGGCCCCTACATCATAGCAGCCATCATCAAACCTGGGACCTACGAGCTCAAACGCCCCAACGGGAAAGAAGTCCCTAGGCACTGGAATGTACACCACTTAGTTAAATTTTATCAATATTGTAAGAGCGGCCAAGCCCTCATAACTAGTGAATGTACTATCCTATGGCCCAAGGCCTTCAATTTCGAAGAATGAAGATACATTCAAGACATCAAGCCCTCATACTGACTACAGGCCCCCGGCCTCACCACGAGAAGAACCCCCTCCGGCACCAAGTGCCGAGGGCGGACACCATCAACACCTAAAACAACGGTGAAAACCCCACGTGTTTTCAGTCAAGACCCCTCGGTACCAAGTACCGAGGGAGGGAACTCCTATCACCAACAACAAAGAACGTCATGTGTTTCATTTCCCTTTGGCACCCAGTGCCGAGGGTACATTCCCACCTTCAACATCAAAAAAGAAAAAGATGAGAACACCAAGTGTTCCTACAGAAGACCCTTCGGCACCCAGTGCCGAGGGTACACCTCCATCATCAAACATCGAATCGAAAAAAAAAAAACACCAAATGTTTCAAAGAAGACCCCTCGGCACCCAGTGCCAGGGATATGCTCTCCTATCAACTTCCAAACATCTGTTGGGAAGCACCAAGTGTTTCATTTGAAGAACCTTCGGTACCAAGTACCGAGGGTAGACGCCTACATCAACTACGACAAAAGAGAACACCAAGTGTTCCTACAGAAGACCCCTCGGTACCAAGTACCGGGGGCTACACATCGAAACTAACACCAAGTGTTGTTTCTAAAAGCCGTACCCCACGAGGACGCATATACCGAAGGCGCCACCATCGGTGCCGGCGGCACGTAGTGCCCCCGGCCATTTGCAACTAGTGTGCAAATGAAAACCCTTCCTTGAAACGCTTTCCGCGTCATTACCCCCAGGGTATGACAGGCATGAGAAATGCCCAGGATTCGACTTTCAAAAACGGAACGCTATCCGCGTCATCACCCCAAGGGTGTGACAGGCACGAGAAATGCCCAGGATTCGACTTCCAAACCGAAACGCTCCCCGCGCCACCACCCCAAGGGTGTGGCAGGCCACGGACTATGTCTGGCGCCGAGGGGACGACTTTCAAAAATGAGGCGCTTTCCGCGCCATCCCCCAAGGGGAGGCAGGTTACGGACCACCATATCTTGTGCCCAGGAAACGACCCTCGATCCTCTCGGAACTCGGAAGGTTAACCCGAGGGAGGAGAGCCATTGATGTATTCTGATGGTCTCCTAATAGGCCCAGCCTTACCAAGAAACCAAGTTTCTTGATGCCTTCCCTTCACCACCAACCCAAAAAAAAACAAAGGGGGTGAAGGGGAGTAGACTCAGCGAGAAATCAAAGAGTACACTCCAACAGATCACAACAAGCCGAGGGCTCCCTACGAGAACACCTCCGGTAACTGAAGGCTCCTATTTCCCGAAGGATACTACTCGAACAAATAGCAGCAAGGAACGGCTAAGTCCACTGCCTAGTCACCTCCGGTCACACAAACACCGAAGGCTTCAACAATACAAAGGAACTAGACTATCCAAAGTACACTAATACGGTACCTTCAAATATGTACCGAAGGCAACTATTATACATTAATACCGAGGGCCCCTACCCCATTACAAGGGACACAACTGGCTGAGTCAAACTCTACAACTCTTTAGAGTGTATGTCGAGGGAACACACTCCTGATTGGCCTTCTTCACAACAACAGGATTCAACATCAATTTACGCAAAGTAATGTAGAGTCAGGGGGCACCTATCACCCGAAGGCTACACAAGGAAGCAGCACTTGAAAAAATTCTAAGCCCTAAAGATTGGGCCCCCGGCCCAATCAATATTACTGCCAAGGGAATATGGTAGCCGAAGGCCAGGCAATACAACAACGCTTAAAAAATATTTTGTCCTAAATGAGCAGCCCCCGGGCATCTCGCAAAGTGATGTGGAATCAGAAGGGGTGCCATCTCCCGAAGGCTCCCAAGGGAAAATCTACACTTAGAATATTTTCTAAGTCCTACATATTTTTCCCCCGGTCAACTACTCATACATCAAGAAGGGATGCCATCTCCCGAAGGCTCCCAAGGGAAAATCTACACTTAAAATATTTTCTAAGTCCTACATATTTTTCCCCCGGTCAACTACTCATACATCAAGAAGGGTTGCCATCTCCCGAAGGCTCCCAAGGGAAAATCTACACTTAGAATATTTTCTAAGTCCTACATGTTTTTCCCCGGTCAACTACTCTTACATCAAGAAGGGATGCCATCTCCCGAAGGCTCCCAAGGGAAAATCTACACTTAGAATATTTTCTAAGTCCTACATATTTTTCCCCCGGTCAACTACTCATACATCAAGAAGGGATGCCATCTCCCGAAGGCTCCCAAGGGAAAATCTACACTTAGAATATTTTCTAAGTCCTACATGTTTTTCCCCGGTCAACTACTCTTACATCAAGAAGGGATGCCATCTCCCGAAGGCTCCCAAGGGGAAATCTACACTTAGAATATTTTCTAAGTCCTACATATTTTCCCCCCGGTCAACTACTCTTACATCAAGAAGGGATGCCATCTCCCGAAGGCTCCCAAGGGAAAAACTGCACTTAGAAATCTTTCTAAGTCCTACATATTTCACCTGAAGGCTACCTATCAATCGAGGGCTACAATATACAAGGAGTAACACTGAAGAGAATTTTCTAAGTCCTAAAGAATTGGCCCCTGGCCTAATCAAGATTTCAGTTGGGGCTCCACAGTAGCCGAAAGCTACATGACATGCTACACTTGCAAAAAATTTCTAAGTCCTGAACATTGGGCCCTCGGTCCAATATTCACACATCAGGAAGGGATCCCATTTCCCGAAGGCTCACAAGGGAAAATCTACACCTGGAAATTTTTCTAAGTCCTAGGAATTGGGTTACTACAAACACCCGAAGGCCCCATGCTGTGCTACACTTAGAAAAATTTTCTAAGTCCTAATTATTGTTGAACCCTCGGTTGTATGTCCAGCAGAGGGTGCCCAACTACCGAAGGCTTCCAAGGGCAAGCTACAATCAGAAAATACTCTAAGTCCTAAAACATACATTCAAAGGAGAGAAGGCATACATTCAAATATACCGAAGGCATACACTCAAGGAAAACGGAGGCATACATTCAAGAAAAAAGGAATTGGAGAAAACAAGTCATATAAACAGAGCCCGAAGGCAATCATTCAATCATCAACAAACAGAGGGCAAATGTGATTACGAATAAATGTTACAAGCAGGCCGAAGCCGAAGGATGAATAATGTCACCATTACAAATACATGTTTACATAATACAAAATACATATCAAATAATGTCATTCCCCCGATGGCTTCGAGGTGACTTCTGCGTCGGCCTCAGGTTCGTCGCCCTCGGCTTCCTTCATGAGCTCAGAGTCCTCCAGGTCTGGCCTCTCGACATCGGGGGGAAGAGGAACGCGGATGTCTGGCTGCAGGGGGGAGCCCGTATGCTGCCGGGTCAAAGTCCTTTGGCTCGATCTTCAAGTGGCGAGCCATCCTCTGGTAGATGAGGGCTTGAGTGAAAAACTCGCCCCCATCATAGTATTGTTTACCCTTTCGGGAAACCCACTCCACGCCAGGCCCATCACACCACTCGTCAACCGAGGACTCGACGACCGAGGACAGGCATTGCTTGTGCTCCTCGGACCGCCACCCCCTGCCAAGAACCCCGAGATTGCGTCCCCTCGGGCTCTCTCGACGGCTTCCACCTTCACGGCCTCAGCCTCCTTGACAGCTCCCTCCAAGGCCTCAGCTGCGGACCTCTCAGCCTCTGCCCTGCCCCGATCTGCGGCCTCCGCCCGCAGGGTCATCTGCCGAAGGCTCTCCTCCAGCACAGCCATCTGCCGAACAGCGTCAGCATTCTGGCGGATGAGCTCCCGCATCTTGGCCTCCTGCTCGGCCTTGCGAAGGCGCCACTCCTCTAGCCGCCGGGCTTGCTCCCCGAGGGCAATGCAGGTCTACAAAAACAAAGGGGTTAGCGAGGCCAAACATGGTTTCTTAGCTCGAAGTAAAAAAGAAAGATATAAACATAAAAGACTTACTGTGAGGGAAGACCGAAGGATCCTGTCCTCGAGGGCTTCGTCTTCATCAGCCCCGAGGGCTACTCTGTCAATCTCGAGGGTGATGCCTCTCAGAAGCGCCCTCAGGTCGGCCGTACCGTTCATCACGGCCGTACCAGCCGGGAGGGAAACCATGAGGACCTCGGAAGATGGCCCCTGAACTCCCGGCGGCACTTTCGCCACCTGCATGTCCTCATTCGCCCCGGAGGCAGGGCCTTCATCAACAATGATCACCGGGGGGACTTTCTTCCCGGCATCCCCAGTCTTGGGCTTCTTGCCCTCGGGATCTCTGCCCGAGCCCTTCCTTTTGGCAGCAACGGCAGCATCAGCACTTGGGCCCACCGACGGCCCCTCCGGTTTTTTGAAGAAGTCACCGGCGGGTTTTGGGACATCAGCGTCCGTCCCCCTCGGGCCCTTGGAGGGTTTTTTCTTCTTCAGGTCTGCAAGGCCTCTGACGTTCATCATTTTCACTGGGACACCTGCAAAAAAAGGTATGGGGTTAAAATCGAGGGGTTACTGACCGAAGGCACAAAGAATAAAAAGGAAAAAAAACACGAACAAGATAAGCTATGTGCTAAGATATGAAAACCGAGGGACCTCGTAGACTACCTCCTGCTCCCCCGAAGGCCTCAGCAAAAATGGGGTACTTCTCGTCCGCTTCCCCAATGAATCGATATCTCCGAAAGCCGAGGGCGTAGAGTCCCTTGTCGGCAGTGTAGTCTTTGATGGAGACCTGCTTTGTGCGACCCTCAGGGATTTTGGCTATCACCAGGCCATCTTTTTCGAGGGCGGCGCTTCCAACCTTCGGATGCCGACGGAAGCGATCCCGAAGTTCCGCCGGGAATGGGTTCTCAGCAACCCTGACATAGCACCAACGCTCCTTCCAGCCCTTATTGGACGAAGGCGCCTCCGTAAACAGCTTCCTCCTAGCCACATGCTGCAGGTTGGCGAAGCCCTCGGCATTCGCATGACCCCCTCGACAGAGGTTGAAGCTCTGGAAGAACAAGTCCAGGCTGGGGGTCACCCCTCGGTCCCTACAGAGGTTTAAAAAACCTGCCACGTAGGAGTGGCTATTAGGTGTCAGCTGGCAGGGTACCAAGCCAACAAACCTCAGGTACTCCCGGAGGAAGGGTGCAGAGGGAACCGAAGGCCCATGGAGACCGACAGTACGTGTACTGCAATACACCCCTCAGGCGCCCGAGAGAGCACGTCGTCAACTCCCGGCTCGACCACCACGGCCGAGGGCCCTACATGTAGCTGCGTCACGTAAAGGTCCGCCCTGTCCGCCTTCGACTTTATCTCCAAGGCAGCCGTGTTGAGCCAGGAATACCCCTCCGGCATGTCTACGGGTTTCCCCTGATCAGCAGCAATAACCTTCTTCTTGGGGGCAGCTGCCTTGGCCTTCTTCTTCCCGGGGGCCACCCGGATGGGAACTGCATTCAGCGGCTGGGAAGTACTGGCCTCACCATCACCCTGAGGGGGGAGGACGGCCACAGTGACCTTCGCCCTCTCCTTTTCCTCCTCCTCTTCAGCAACTTGGAGGGCGAGGGCCAACTCTTCATCCTCGGCAGTTCGCTCGAATTCCTCCGCCTCGGCCTCGGCCATCAGATCCTTCTGCACCTCAGTGGCGAGGGCTGCGTCACCACCATCCGAGGGCTGACCGCTACTGGACTCCACGTCGGAGATGCCTTCGTCCTCCATCGAGGGCGTCCTCGAGATGTCCTGAGAGTCACTCTGGGATGACATTCTAACTTTAGCTCGAGGGTTCGGGGGAACTAAGGTTTCTAGTGAATTCTATCTCCTAACCCGAGGGCACAATGCACAACTATACTAGAAGGAGAAAGGCAGGGAGCACTGACCTCGAAAGCTGAGTTAGGACCGAAGGCTTGAGTTTCTCTCACTAGAACTTTTGGCAGAGCTTCGCTAAGACAACTGATCGCACAATAGGAAATGGCTCTGGCCTTGGGGTATTTATAGGCGATGGAATCCGGGCTTGGGCCTGAATTCCGGGCCTCCGGATGGACCGCCATCATTACACACCGCGTCCTCACCCAACTAGCGATGCCGCCCACGGACAGCCAGTCATCACACGCCACGTGAGCCCCCCCCCCCCCCCAACGGCTATATCCTGACGTTACATATTCCAACGGCTATATTCCCAACGGCTATATTCTGGAAGCCCCCGGGTTTTCTACTTCACTCCACTTCATCAAGGATAGCCTCCGGGTACACTTACCCAGAAGCGCCCCCGGGTTGTGCCCCACACAGCACATAATAGACGCCTTCGGGATCGCTCCTGCAGAGCCCCAAGGCTTCATATCAGGGCACCCCTCGGGGATTCCCCCTCAGCACTTCAAAACCGGGTAGCCCCCGGGGAGTTGCCTCATTGACGGATGACCCATGGCACACAGGTAATGGGAGCCCTCGGGTATCTTCATCACCAACTAATCAACAAACAGTGGACCCCCCGGTAACAACTCCATTGCCGCCCTCATCCAGCAGGCCCTCGATCCCCGAATTGAGGGGCTCCCCTTCGGCGCCACCAGGACATCAACAGCAAGCCTTCGGCTAATCAACACAGGAGCCCTCAGAAGAGATAGCCTTCGGCATTCCCGTCATTCTCCATTTTTTACCAAGGTTTGACATTTTCGATTCATCATTGGGGGAATTCGGTGCACTCTTTTTCCCTCATTAGGATTTTTTCCCAAAGGGTTTTTCCTAATGAGGTTTTTAACGAGGCATCCCCCCAAAATGAAACGAAAAAACGTCATCCATCGGCCCACAACAGCAACGCAACTACTCTACTCCTTTTCACCACTTTACAAGTGCCTCAAGGAGTGGGGGACTGGAGGACCCCTCGGGAAAATCATTAAATTACGAAATTAGTGAAATTCCAACAAACGACAAGGCAAGCCCTCAAGTCCCGACATGTGGGTAACTGAGGGACTGCCTTCGGCAGGGACATAAAAGCAACAACTCCTCACCAACTTCAGAGATCACGACGGGACAACATCAAAGGGCAAGCACAAATTACTCCTTTTCCCTCAAGTACCTTTCGGCAAAAGGAGTGAGGGACTCCTGATGGAGTATATGGCCCGGGAACACCCGGCCCACAGACTCCTACTACTCCTTTAGAGGCCCAACAGGCCCAGAAGGTCCAACAGGCCCAAATCACAGCGCCCAGAGTACCAAGCAGCCCACACTACGCGCCAGGGGTGCCTTCGGCCCCCTGGCCGAAGGCTCTAAACTCTCGCAGAACGGGTTTCTCAAGCAAATTAAGAAACTGGGAGAAAACGGCGAAAACAGTAGCCCTCGGCACTGTGAGCCCTCGGCACCAGGGTGCCATCGGTTGGAGGAGCCCTCGGCTACTGCTCTATGGCCGAAGGCATCTCGCTCGACAAGATATCCGCCTCACATGCGTACAGATCACCGTACCCTGCACAGACGTCCCATCCAACAGCCGCATTAAATGCGGCCACATGCGGCATTTATTGCTACTATAAATAGCACCCCATTTCCCCATTTGTAACCACGCTGAAAACGGCATTCATACTGAATACACCCTCTCTCTACTTTTACTTACTTGCTCTGACTTCTCTCTAAGTTATTCCCCGTAATAACTCTTCGGATATATACCCCCGGGTAGACTATCCATCACTCTTACTTTATACGGAGTAACAAATTTCTATCAAATTTGATTCTGATTATTGCGACTTTGTAAAACTTTTAATGTAGTTTTTGAATATGTAATTTTTTGTAAAAAAATTTGAGTGCGAACAGGGATCCGTTTTCTTTATATTCGGTCAAGAATCGTAAACCACAACGAAACCATAATATTGAGACAGGGGAGCATAAAACACTAAAAACGTGAAAATTGACTATTCTGATTTAATAAATAAAACTAATTACTAAACATACATTGTTGCATAGATTTCAAAAAAAAAAATACTAGTATGGTTTTAAAAAATTACCCCTACACTAGTGTTGTGAAAAAAGTACATGACCCACTGAGCGTGCGTATTTTCATTTAGAAAACACGGAAAATTGACTTCTCCAACTTAACAAGAAAATCAAAGACATGTACTACCTCCGTCCCATAATTTACTTCCAAAATAAAGTGGCACGTGGATTAAGAAAGTGGGAATTGTGTGGTGGAGAGTTGTGCAGAGGAGAGAGAAATGTTGTGAACCACAAATTCTTTGTCAAAAAAGGAAAGGGAAGTTCTTTTTGGGACGGACGAAAAGGGAAAGTTGGAAGTATTTTCAGGGACGGAGGGAGTATCACTTTTTAGTTTCGGAGAATAAATAGTTAAACACGTTTTCCAATTTTCCTTCCTTCAGTTTTCCAGTTTTCTAGAAAGCAAAGAATATTCTTGTAATGATGTTTTTACTTAGACTTATTTGAGTCTCATATAAGAAGAGATCAAACACAAACAGATCAAATCAATCCAACCAGAATTAAACAAATCAGACTAAACTTCAACAATTATAAAATACGCATACACTATACAAATATCATATCAATTCTGAACAAACCAAACCAAAACAAATCAAATCGGAGTATACTATAAAATCTCAGTCCTATTATAAACATCCTTAATCATTTATACCTCGCAATAAACAAATGGTGAGCTATTCCGCTGTCATGACTACACTGTCGGTGGCTAACAACAAAGCGCAATATATTGGTCAATCATAAGGATTTAAAAAAACGACGCATTAACGGAATATTTAAATTGTTGATTGCGATATGAATGCACATTTTAGTGTCGGCAGAGAGTACGAATTAAAAAATCGGACTAATAATGTTTTTCAAAGAAGCCATATATACAAAAAGAAAGTGACTTCTAATTCACCAGTCACCACCAACATACATAGCTATAGCATTATCTACTCGAGAAATCTACTTGGGAATACTTTTTAGATACTAAGAAAAGAAATAGATGTAGATTTTCTACCAAAATTTTGACAAATTGGACCAGTTTGACGTACTATATTTTAAAAAACCTGGAGACCCTCGATCCAATATATGACTCTCACTACTCGATCAATTCATTAAGTGTTTACAAGGTCTTTTGAGTTGTTATTAATGTGTGCACTTTGATTTATATTATATCTAGAGCCTAAAATAGGCTTAATTGGTCGATTCTGCTGAAATTTATGAAGTTCCGACTGAAGTGGCTGTATTGGCTGATTCTGCTGATTCATGAAAATTTATATTTAAAATATTTGTTATTAATAAATTAAATAAAAAAATATATGAAAAATAGCTAAAATGATCATATACAGTAACTTCAACCAATACAACCAGAAAAGTAAATTCAGCCTTACTTTTTCTGCTTATTACGAATTTCAACGTGTCGAATCAAAAGTTACGTGTTTGATGAAAAAGCTGATTGATAAGACTGATAAGCCGAAAAAAAGTCACCAAACGGGCTCATAATGAATTGATGAAATTATCACAGCTATATCACACACTCTAAGTTTTTAGTTATCTTTGATAATATTAGAAAGTTAAAACACTTATTTCAGTAACCTTACGTAACTATCCCACGGAAAAATAATGTTATTTTCTCAAGAATGAGTACTATATTTTTCAAAAATATGAGTGAATTAGTGTCATTCTCAAATTATACTATCATGAATTCATGATTTGATGTTATTAGACTTTAATGTTGTAAAAAGTGTCTTAATTGACAACCTAAAACATAGTACTTCAATCATATAATAATGCAAGTGAGAGTGGTCATGGTTCTTAGGCATGCGTCATGTTTCGCAGATACCACCTTAATATATTTAAAAAACTTTTGTCAATACCATCAATTTTTAATTAAATAAAATAAAAGTACAAATGTAACTAAAAAATGGGATGTTCCAAAGGATGAATCCCCAACTCCAACGCTCCCACACCGACCCGACATGGTTTTTGGGAGGATGTAAATCCCAGTGGTTGAATCGGTCTAATGATGGTAAGCCACATGTGCTCACCAGAGATCCAGCTCAGCACGCAGGAGCTGTTGTTAGTATATATGTCCTAGCGACAATCACTTTTTAGAGATATATGTACTTGATCACATTCAGTTTTATATATTTGATATATACGGTATTACACATTGATGATTAAGCATTTCGATTGTCAATGTCTTATTCATAATTGTGTTCCCTTGGACTTATGTTGTCAATAAGTAAGTGAGAGCTTAGATGATATAACATAAGGTCCTAAAAAGGCCCCAATCAATGATCATCAAGAATGGGATACTGATCATATGCGATAAGATTGGTATGTGGACTGCATCATACTTTTAGAAAGTATGGTTGATCTCACGACTATGAGTTCTTGTAATTCATGATGGTCACATAGATATTTTAGAGAATATTGACATACCCACCGAGAAACCATTTGATAAGTTCTATTCATGTGTCTATGGGATTATCGGTGTATAAAGTAGTGTAATAGTTCTCCGACTTGAGGTCAATACGTACTACATGTGCAGAGTGATGTACTTTGACCATGACCAACGCTTGCACTCCAATCGGGGTAGATACGGCATGTGTTGGGTGCATCACGAAGCACATGGAGTAGTAGTTGAGCCAAGAAAGGATTCATTCCTCGTAATAGATTAAGAGAGAACATTCTACTTCTCATATCTAGATGGATCATAAAGTCATTGGCCAATGCAAAGATATATTCGTTTTGGATATCGAATATGATCATTATGGATCATCTAGAAAGATTGAGACATAGAGACTAAGTTATTGGAATAGACACAATATCAAGTTCTAGACTTAGTTGAATGTTCGCTGAATGAAAGGACCGTATCACTATGAGCTCTATATTACAGGAAGTTTGTATAGTCCTCGCAAACGTCCTATATTAAGTTAGTCTGGAGAATCGTCTAGGGATTCGCTAAGACCTTAATTTGATTAGTGTTTAATATATAAGGCCCTATGGGTCACACAACAAGTGATTATACCTTCCGATTGAATTGTTAGAAGGAATTAAATATTATTAATTGGATTAAATAATATTTAATTCGTAATACTGAAAATGAATTAAAAATTAATTAGATTACACATATTTAATTCATAAAGTTGAAGGAGAGTTCTATTTGATAGAATTAATTAAGTCTGATAAATTAGATTTATTATACTTAATTAAGATGTATTTGTAATTAAATAAAGGTAATGTTTTCTTTTGTAATTTAGAATTATAAATGAAATAAAATATTATATATTAATAAAGAGAAGAGGTGAGTGGCGTGAGCCCTCCCTCCCTCTTATTACTATTGTATATTGTTTTTATTTAATTATTGATAAGTACTGGTTCTGGTAGGACTAGAACTCATTAATGAGAAAGACTTTCATTGTGATTGGGAAACTAGTTTAGAACTACTATAAATACACTCTCCTCCTTCATAATTTGATATCAGTTTTAAGATTCAGTATTACCAGTTTATTTCCCTGCGAAGAGATTTCCTAGTCTTTCTCTTAGGGAAATCTAACCGTTCTTTCGGAAAGGAGAAATCACGTGGATACCAAAGGTCAAGGATTATTACCGCTAGGCTGGAAGATCTGTAAGTTCTAACTCAGATCTGTTATTATTATCATATTCGTTATTTTGTCATAATCAGGGAAGATCTGTTTGAGAAATTTTTAAACTTCCGCTGCCGTACTTTCGAAGTACGTTACATCAATTTCCGAACAGCTGTAACCTCCACATGACCGTTGCGAGTTTCGAACTTTATTCAATGTTCCAAATTTCTCATCACTGAACCAACTGGGGTTATAAATTATTAAATGCACATATATGAACATGTCAATGTGAAGCATTGGTGGTGACAATGGTGTACAACAAAATTCCCCAACTCCGATCCATTCGAACATACGTAGTAAATAATTAAAGAAAGATGGTGGTTGGGACATACGTAGTATATGCTTTCATTGTGTCGTATAAACTACTGTACGATACATACGTGTATGGTCCTCACTTTCATCTCCCTGTCGGTGAGAAGGTTACTTCATTCTGCAAAAAAATTATCAAAATCAATTACGTAGTATTATCATTTATATGTATTCATTTGTTTACAAAAGAAAATGAACCCACCTAAGTAATCCTCGGATCAATAAAGTCCATTCTACTTTTAAGATAACCAATCAAGGACGGATCCAGAATATCGAGTCAAGGGGGTGAATTTTTTCTGTTAGTATAGGGGGCGAAAAAAATTCGCTAGTGTATCGTGGCAATTTTTTCTGATTGTGTAGCGGGGTGATTTTTTTTGCTAACATAGAGCTTTGCGCCTAATTTTCATTCAAAAAAATCCATTGATACATACACGATGATTTTTAAATCTATTACATTCTAAGTTTTTTTTGAAAGAATATTACATTCTATGTTTAAACAATGGAAAAATGATTTTAATTTTTAAATTGTAAATGCTCTAAAAAAGTATTGATACATTAAAGCATAAGAAATGACAAATCAAATGAAAATTATTTGAAGATAAAGAGTTTAAAAGGTACACACCAACCAATATTTTTAAATAACTTATGCCTTGTTTATCCATATGGATCTTATTAGAATAAACAATTGGTTTTTGAATTGCAATTTTTGTCTACTAAGGATGGTGTTCGTGGGTCACGAGAAGTTTTCTTAATATTACAATAGTATGTGTGATATTATTATTCTAGAATAATATTATACATAGTATTGTTAATTCACATATATGGTGCATATTGTATTTGTATTAATGCTACAGTAAGTTCAAGTTTATTATCTATATATTCAACAAATTGTTTTTAGAAAGTAATAAGTAAATGAATTGTGCAATTTAATGTCAATAAACATTTATATTTTAGATTCACTTCACATGATCTAAAAATTATTTAACTAGTGTGTATGCTATTTTATATTGTTCGATATTTTACAAAATTGAGTACTAATTATCTAATAAAGACAATTAAAAATTACAAAGCTAGAAATTTTTATATAATGGAGAAAATAATTTAAATACCCCAAATTTTAAAAGGGTGAGTTAAGTACCCAAAACCTACATGTGTAATATATATACCCCGAACTTTACATAAAAAGTTATGTTATCACCATTACTATGTAGTTTTTATTCAAAAATTTAAACTTATGGTGTTAAGCACATGTTTTAAAATAGTTAATTATTTATAGAGATGTAGTTAAAGCATCATAAATATACATTGTGAATGAAAAAAACATATTTTCATGGTACTAATATTACTTTTTATATAAAGTTTGAGATATAAATATTACATATGAAAGTTTGGGATGTTTACATCACACATCTTCAAAGTTTGGGATAATTAAATTATTTTCCCCTTATATAATAGATGTCGTATGTCTTAAACAATGGGTTGTGCTATTGTTTATTCATTCAAGTTAAGTAAATTATTTTAGATGTTACTTTTTTTAAATCTTCAATTATGTATTACATTATGTAATGCTATATACTCCCTCCGTTTCTGAAACAAGTTCCACCTTTCCTTTTCGGGCAGATTTAAAATTAAGTTCCACTTTCAAACATTTCCCTATTTGACAAATTATCTACATCAAAACAATGTCAAACAGTGTCAAACAGTGTTCAAACAGTGCCAAACAGTGTTCAAACAGTGCCAAACAGTGGACTCCACAGTAAAGTCAAATTTATTTTCTTAATATGTGTGAAGTCAAATGTGGAACTTGTTTCAGAAACGGAGGGAGTATAAATTTTTAAAACTAAAAGTTAAGGGGGGCGAAAACATATATATCTAATTAAAGTATGAAAATATTACATATATAATAAAAAAAATTGAAAGTCCAAGGGGGGCGGTCCCCCCTCCCTTAAATCCATCCCTGTACGCAATACTCTTTCTATTAGCCCCGTTAACTCGCACGAGTAGCTCAGTTGGTTCAGTGATGAAAAATTTGGATCATTGACCAAGGTTCGAAACACGCAGTGGTCGTGTGGAGGTTACAGTTCTTGCGTACTGGGTTGGACCTATGGTACACACGAGTATAAGGTCTATCATCATTGGACCGACTGAGTCACCGTGACTCACACACTCCAAAAAATCATGTTGGGTCGAGGTGTGAGGGGTCCTTGGGATAGGAGATTCAACCTTTTGAAACGTTGTATTAGTCCCGCTAAGATTATCTTTATTTTTCCGTTTTAGTCTGTCTTATCAAGTTTTTATATATCAAATTTAGTTATATTTGTGTGATTCCAAATCATTTTTACTATACGTTATTCCGCATTTCATGAATTCAATATTAATCATCATATAAACTCACTTTTCTTTATGACTACACTTCTTCCTCTTGTATGAATGTTAGAGGGGCAAAAGTAGTACTACTTATTACCCTCAATATATTCACTTAGCACTTTTTTTTTAATTAAATGCATAAATTCGTATTTTTTTATTTTTACCAATAATTATACTACGTAATTTAAAGTCAAACATTTCGATGTACAAGTACACAAATTTGGAGTTTAATTTTTTTTTGTTACTTCATACCTAATTTTGAAAAAATATAACAGATATATTTAAATAAAATATTCTAACCATGAAAAATATAAATACTTATTTTAAAAAAATTGAGTTTGAAAACATGTACGTAGCAGTTAAATTTCATATATATATTTTTGTATTTTATATATACAATATTGATGTCATATGAAAGGTATTAAAAATTATGAACTTTGATATATTTTTCATAAAAATTAAAATAAAAATAAAAGTTATAACAAAGTTTGTTTTTGCTGGGATCCCCTACTCTCCCTCCTCCGTGATAGCTTGCGACCGCCTTGCGTTAGCATTTTCCCAACCGTGCTTTTCGATGACGGACCGTACCAAATAAGTGTCATCAGCGGCACCAATAGAATGAGGTGGGCACGCTTCCACCCCAAAGGCCCGATGTGCTCCAAAGTAAACCTGCACAAAAACGGGTTCAGGTCGGGTTGGGGTCGGACTCTTTATAAATTGTCTGCCCATCATGTGGGGCGGGTCCGACCCGGCCCGCAACACGGGCCTAACCTCATGTTCATACCCGCTCATAAGAGCGGGTCGGGTAGTCTACAAGGCCACCCGTCCCGGGAAAACTTTAAATTTTTCAAAATTTATATAATTTTTTAATACTTTATAAATAATATTACAACATTTAAAAACTGCTAATACGCTTATAATGTTTATAGGCCTTTCACCACATACACAAAAAATACTTACACAAAAATAATAATGAGAAACTATATCTAAAATTTAAAATTCAATCACAAAGTATTATCTTTAAATACAAAAAAAGATATTTTATTGGTTGGGCTAGTTGTTAAGAACTAAAAACTCAAATTTAAACATAATAAACTACGTAGTATAAATATGTATACAAATAAGTTGGTAAATATAAATATACATGTGTGCATGTAAATAAATAAATAAATTAGTGTACATATAAAAATATATAACTATATATACTAAATGTAGCGGGCCGGGATTATCGGTCCGAACGGGTCTACACCCTAACCAAGCCCGCCCATTTGTTATTGCAGGGCAGCAGGCCAGGTCGGGCGGGCCAACACGATTTTGTGCAAGTCACTCCCTAGCCATTGTGGCACCTTCTTTTACTATTTTTTAGTCGGGTTGGAGCTACTTTGGAGCGAAAACCTTAATATTGGGGTTTTCACCCCACTCATTGGGATTAGCCTAATGAGGTGATTCTGATTAATCTAAACTAACTTTGTTCTTCCTAAAGAGCACACGGAATTGTTGAAAGAAGTAAATCTAAATCGCTTAAACAATTTATTGGATTGTGACTGTCATCTACACATTATTGCACACTAGAAATCGTTCTTGATTGATTACGTTCCTCGAATTCCCAATACAACTACCGAGAGAGTTGGATTATTTCTTGGTCTAATAGGTGGAATCTCTCACTCTAAGTTATTTCTCACACTGTTTCTTGATGCACGATGCATAATTTCAGTTCAAATCCTCCCATAAGATCAGATGAACATTTAAGTGATCCACTTAAATCTTAAACATGGATCGAGCACCACTCTTCTCCCCTCGCAAACAATTAAATTGACTTATTTTTAATACAACAGTGAACAGTTGAACACTAATGAATAATGAATTACAACAATAACAAATGAGTAACAATATACTCCGTATAATAACAAACAAAAGACACTATGCTCTTGTACTTCTGTGCTTTAAATTTTCTTGCCCTGGTTTACAGCGCACAAGTTTCAAAGAATACAAATGTCTAGTTGTACACTTGTACAGGTTGTACTGGCCCTTTAAATTACATACGTAGTACTCCCTCCGTCCCATATTTAACTCCGATTTTGACCGGGCACGGGTTTTAAGATAGTGGGATTTGTGTGGTGGAGAGTTATGCAGAGGAGAGAGAAATGTGTAAGAATGGTTGTGAACCACATATTCTTTACCAAAAAGGGAAAAAGGAGATAAATTTGGGTCGGGCCGAAAAGGAAAGAATGAAGATAATTCCGGGACGGAGGGAGTATTAAAGTGTGTTGATAATGAATTTTGTTGATGAAAGTATGATTTATATGTATAATAATTGAGTTGTCCAAATATGTTTATTTCTGAAATACATAGGATTAAAATATATTGAAGACAATACCAAACAAAAAAAAAACAAATATAAGAGACGGCAAAATACTACTAATACTACTATATAACAACTTCAATAAAAAAAACTCGCAGATGGTTTTTCATTCGATTGAGAACTCATAAAATGTGATTGTTAGAGAGAACACTTGAAATATTAGGGAATAATGAATTTACAGATATTTAATGCGGAGTATAAAAATACTTGTTATTGAGTTATTGTTGTGGGTTTTCAAAAGAATCCCTCCCCTCCTCTAGTACGAGGTGTCTAATACAATGGGGTGTTTCATGTTTGGTAAATGATACCAAACATGAAAAATTGTTTGGTAGTTTGATCACTTTTAGCACTTTTAATAAATGAAAAATTGTTTGGTAAATAGACGTTCTACACTAGGGTGTTTGGACGGAAATTCTGAAATGGAAACTATACTAATAGGAGAGTTTTGGGTTGACGTTTTCTACTAATTTTACTGGAGGAAACGCTGAAATGGAAACTATACTAATAGGAGAGTTTTGAGTTGGCGTTTTCTACTAATTTTATGACCAAACAGCTAAATTATCAAACATATTCTGACAACCTGCCAACTAATTCCTTTAGTCAAACCCGGTGACTGAATCCGTTATTGACAACTTGTTAACCTAATCTGATATCCGCTAAATGCCAAACATGTCCAATATGATAGGGAGTATAATATAACATATCCTTCTTTTCAAAATTTATTTTTTGATAACTTTTGATTGGGTTTTTCAAACTAATAAGAATGATCCATAAATCCCTCTGAGATGAATAGATCTAAATCCTTCCGATTAAATGTAAGTTGGCCTACTGATCTGAGTTTTTCTAATTCGATTTTCTTTTTTCCCGATATAACGGACCAATACAATCTTTATATTATGATTTCCATATTTTTATCTAATAAAAAAAATCTACTTGACCTAATTTATACCAATTATGATCTTATTTAATTGTTTTCAGTCGATCTGATTTAAGTAGTTATAGAGTATTATCTTATTTACTTTATTTTAAAATAATTTAATGATGATGGTGAGCAACAACCTCAATATATTTAGAATGAAAGATCCCTTATATGGTGACCGTTTTAGAATGAAATCTTAAGATTTAATAGGGTATCAAAGTTGACTAGTCGATTAAACTCCTACAAACAATTAATTAGATTCTGATAAACTTCAAGATATCATCTTGGGATCAAGGGCCTCTGCCTTGCTTTGGCAGGCAAGGAGAGTGTCTGGCCATTTTCAACCTTCAGATCAAAAAATTAAGGGTAGAAGATGAAAGGACCCATTTTGTTCACACATCTCAAGGTCTTTGATTAAATCAAAGCCCTCCATTCATGTAAGGCACTATGCCTTAAGGCAGAGAATCCTAATCCATCATCTTGAACCCAAAACTTAATAATGATGATGAGAGATATCTTGTGAATTGGATATTTGGATGGACTGAATTGATTCTAAGAGGCCGTTTGGCAATAATGTTTTTTGGTTTATCGGGCTTATCAACCAACTTTTTCACCAAACACTTACGTTTTGCTTTCGCGCGCTGAGTTGTGTAATAAGCAGAAAAAGTAAGATTGAAGTTACTTTTTTGGCTGTATTGGCTGAAGCTATTGTAGCCGTGGCGAACGTGCTATTGTTCAAGGGTGTTCAGGGCGAACACCCAAAATTTTGAAAATAAGATGTAAAAATACATGTATAGAATTGATATAATAATTTATATAGTTTATTTTTTATACAATATTTGTTACCCTTACCCTTTTTTCTAGTTTTTTGTGGTTGAAAAAATTACATTCCTTCAATTGTGGTATCGAAAAACATTATTGTTCAATATTTTAACCATAATATTTTTTTGAACACCCAATTTCCGGTTGCAAGATCCGCCACTGATTGTAGATGACCATTTTAGCTAATTTACATATATTTTTTTCTTCATTTTATTAATAAAATATATTTTAAAAAGAATTTTTTCTTAAATCAGCAGAATTAGCCAATGTAGCCACTTCAGTCAGAAATTCATAAATTTCAGCAGAATAAGCCAAAACAGCCGATTTTCATGCTACCAAACGGGCTCTAAATTTCACGATCTTTTTGTCATGTTTTTTAAAGAATTTTTTTATCGGTTGATGCAATGTGCATGCTTGTGGTTTGATTTGAATTTTTCTGATGTTATTAATATTTATAATCTAACTTGAAATTTTACAATATAGATAAATCAATTCAATCTAGTTGATGAAAATAATAATAATAAGCAATAAAATTAAAGTAGATACATTTACTTCTAAATTTTACCCTTATTGTAATTGCTATATTCCTTCATCTCTCCTTTTACTTGTCTTACTTTCCTTGTCATGTTACCCCAAACTAGATGTCTCAATATTTTTTGGAAAAACAATTGTGCTCTACAATATTTCACTTTATTGTATTTAAATTTTAATCACAACTTTATTTTACTTTTTCAGTCATTTTATCAATAATTCTATTCAACCATAATAGGACACAAAGTTAGTATTTGCTTTATGAAAATGAAAATATAAAGGGATGCAATAATAATGTCATTAAGAAGATGTTCTCTTCACCTGATCTGAATGTTCCTGGTCTAATTTTTTAAGTTCTGATCAGATCTGAATTTTTCTGATCTGATCTGATCTGATCTGAATCTCAATATGTCTGGTCTGATCTGAATGTTTCTGATTTGATCGGAATATTTCTGATCTGATCTGAATGTTTCTGATCTGATCTTAACTTTTTAAATTGGTATATAATAATAAGAATAATAACAATAACAATAACAATAATAATAATAATATCAATAATAATTATAATAGTAATAAAAACTATTATTATTATTATTTAATAAGTATAATAAAAATAATACTCCGTAACAATAATAATAATTATAACAATAATAATAACAATAGTAGTAGTAGTAGTAATAATAATAATAATAATAATAAGTAGCAGTAGTTGTGATATTAACAACCTTTTTAATTATTATTGTTATTTTTTTATAATTATTATTATTATTATTAATATAATTACTATTATTATTACTATTATATAATATTATATATTAATGTTATGTTTTGCGGAGTAATTTTTAGTAGGGAAAATGAAAACTAATAATTCAACCTTTTAGCGGTCTTCTTACAATAGTTTCACCTTTTGATTATTCATGAATAATCCAACCTTTGCACCACATCTTCATTCACTGGTCCTTGACCGATTTATTACCTGTTATTCCAAATTATTTTCTTATCTTTGCAAAACATTATGTGATCATAAGGTGGGAATTGTGGTATAATGTTTTCCAAAGATAAGAAAATAACTTGGAATAACTGGTCATAAATCGGTCAGGGACCAGTGAATGAAGATGGGGTTCAAAGGTTGGATTATAATAGTAATATATAATATTATATAATAGTAATAATAATAGTAATTATATTAAGGCATAAAGACCAAAAATGACACTAAGGTTTTTAGTGAATCTCGAATTAGACACTAACGTTTTAAGTAGACCAAATAAACACAAAATTATAGTTTTTGGGTCCATTTTGACACCCTTTAACTCCTTCCCCGTTAACACCCCTTCCCCGTCAACTCCCCCATCCAATTAAAGCTACCTTGGAGCAGACAACAATGGCAAGGATCGGGATTAAGGAGAGAAAGCAACAATGGAGGTCGATCGTCCTGCCTCGTCGCCGCTCCACCTCGTCGCCGCGCCGCCTTGCCGTCGAAGCCGCCGCCCGCCTTGCCGTCGAAGCCGCCTCCCCGCCTTGCCGTCAAAGCCGCCGCTCTGCCTTACCATCGTTTCATCTCTACGTCTATGGCAAAGATCTAGATATGGTCGTGCTCCGTTTGATCTATAGGATCTCGCCGACAGCTTGGCAGGTGACAAGCGCTACGAGACTGAGAGGGGGTTGCGAGGAGGTTGGGGCTCGGGTGGGGGCTGGTTTGGGAGGCTGGGGATGGTTGGTCGAAGTTCGAGCTAGGGAGTGCGGATATGGGGTTGGCTGCTCAGCTCGGATCTGGAGCTGGGGAGCTGGCAAGGGCAAGACAGTGGTTGGATGGACAAGGTCGATTGGGGTGGGCAAGGGGGTAAGGCAGAGCGACGGGGAACAACGGGGATTGAGGTGGGCAAGGGCTTTTGGGTAACGAAGAGGAAGAGCTTTTGGGTAACGGCGGGGAAGGATAACGGAAGCGTTAAAGGGTGGTATAAATGGACTCCAAAACTATAATTTTGTGTTTATTTGGTCTACTTAAAACGTTAGTGTCTAATCCGAGATTCGCTAAAAACCTTAATGTCATTTTTGGTCTTTATCCCTTATATTAATAATAATAATAATAATAATAAGTATTATAAAAAATAACAATAATAATAGTAATAATAGTACTCCCTCCGTCCCATATTTAACTCCTGTTTTGACCGGGCACGAGTTTTAAGATAGTGGGATTTGTGTGGTGGAGAGTTATGCAGAGGAGAGAGAAATGTGTAAGAATGGTTGTGAACCACATATTCTTTACCAAAAAGGGAAAAAGGAGATAAATTTGGGACGGACCGAAAAGGAAAGAATGAAGATAATTCCGGGACGGAGGGAGTAATAGTAATAGTAATATGTATAATAGATAATAATATAATGCTTCCAATTTGGTATGAATATTTCTGAACTAATCTGATCTGATCTGATCTGAATGCTTCTGATCTGATCTGAATGTTTCTGATCTGATCTGATCTGAATGCTTCTGATCTGATCTGATCTGAATGCTTCTGATCTGATCTGAATGCTTCTGATCTGATCTGATCTGAATGCTTCCGATCTGATCTAGATGCTTCTGATCTGATCTGAATGTTTCTGATCTGAATCTTTATGATCTGATCTGATCTAATCTGATCTGAATAAAATAAGAATAAGGAATAAATAATAAGATTAAGACGAAGAGAAGAACTTCTAAATAATCACACGGGAACGGTACTGCTTCAACACATACTACTGCGTACTACTACTAGTATTTAGTTGTAGTTTTTTTTTAGCTTTTTTATGTGACAAATGTTCGGTTCAAGTTGTTGACATGTCCCAACCGTTTTACAGCCCAATTCTGAATTTTCTGACAAATTAACCACACGAGGGTAACGAGGCTACGTACAGCTAATATCACTTATCGTACGGAGTACTCATTTGAGCCCATAAACATTTTTTGTTTCAATGTTAATTAATGTTTTTGAAAGTAGGGTTTAATGCACTAAACCTCTTGTGATATAAAATGCAGAATATTAGTTCTATGCGATTTAGAAAATCATCAAATTTCTTTGTGTTATTACTAATCACGCGCAGAATTCTTTTTATGAACAAATTTATTTGTCAAATAAAAGAAAAATTATTATTATTTTTGTAAAATTTAGAGATTTTGACAAACTTACTTGCATATTCAATAAAATAATAGTAAAAACTGATTTTAATTTGAAATTGTTAAATTTATGTTAGATTTTGACGCATTTTTTGAATCAAACGATACTAATACATTTAATTTTTAAATCTGATGAGAGCTTGATGCATTAAACCCTTTAGTTGCTTTTGATCAGATTTTGTAGCGGATTTAATATTGTTTCTGAATATGTAAATTTAATTTACTAAAAATAATCTGAGTGTGAACATGGATCAAGTTGCTTTATCGTCAGTCAAGCATCGTAAACCGAACTATGAAGATAAATATGGGACGGAGGGAGTAATGGCTTTTCTTGTGATTCTTTCCTCGTTTCATTAAAGAAGCATATTTTACAATACATATATACTACATCCGTCCTATAAAATTCTTCTCACTCTGACTTGGCACGGAGATTAAGAAAGTGGAATAAAGTGAAAATGTATGATTGTGGTTGTGTAAAAAAAAGTGAAATGAATGTGAACCACAGAAATTGTACAAAAATGGTAAGTGGGAAGAATTTTTTGGGACGACCCAAAAAGGAAAGTAAGAAGAATTTTATGGGACGGAGGGAGTAATTTCCTATATTCAGTATATTAAGTTGACTCAATAAATTTGTCAAAATTTGACCTATTTTGATATATTCAAACTATTCGATCAATTTGAATATTGTCCTGCTTCCATTATTATAGAACTTTAACACTATGCGACTAGTATACGTAACGTTATAAACCATCTTGTAATGTCATGGTACGGTGGAACTTACCTTTAATTTCCAGAAAAACAAAAGACATATGTACCATATATGAATGTTGTCGCCTCTTGTTCAACGTTATATGCCAATGAATAAACTAAACCTACGACATAATAACCATGTGCTCCTTGCATAAACTTTCAATCTTGCACTAATTGTTTATTCTTTTTTTTTGTTTCCTTTTTTTTTGTAGAAAGCTAAGTTTTTTGTTGTTTAAAGGTGAATTGGGTTGGAGGAACCCGAAAGGTATATGATTTTGTTAATTTAGGCCCAAGACAATGTTGTCATTTATCTTCAAATAGGCAGGCCTAGATTATGTAGATTTTAGAATTTCGTTATGGCTTCAAACTTTATTGATTTGTTCTTCTTAATAAAAAGATATTTCTTCCATCTCTATACAACACAAATAGTCCCTTAGGTCGGGAATATGGCGGTTTCAAACCTTATTACCGTTTTGGAATAAATTCTCCAATTATTTTCGATTTAAGTAATTACCCTAAATAGGAGTAAAATATCAGAAAAGTTCAAAAATAAGAGCTCTCTTTAATTTATTCCCCAAATAGGATTAAATTATATTGTCTTTCACTTATACCCTTCTGTGCCCATTCGTACGCACATCTCCCTTCTCCCCCAATCCCACGTACATCTCCCTCTCTCCTTTCTCATCCCTTCTCTTGCATCTGTCACCACAACCCCAGGTCTCATGTCTCTATTTTTTTCTCTTCTCTTCTATAATACCTTTAATTTCATTCTGTCTATCTCGATTTTTTTCATCTTCGCAGATTTTCAGTGATATGGACATGGATTTTCTCTTCATTTTCGACCATCAGCGAGCGATGAGGACGCCGAGCGGAGGCAAACGTTGAGTGACCACCACCGGACGACAACCAAGTATGGTTGAATCTCCTCCTCCTCCACCATCTCTCATTTTGTTATTTGCCAAATTTTTAGTTTTTCTTTTTTTCGAGAATTTTTATTTATTTTTATATTTATAGTTTTTATTATTATTTTTTAATATGAAATTGACATAGATGTTATTATTTTCCCTATTAAATATAATCTATTGAAAATTAATTTCATAACTATTTATTTTTATGGGATTGCCTTTACAATATATGTTATTACTTTGAATATGAAAATGTCACTTCAAGAATGAATGCCATTTTTTGAATATGAAAAATGTCACTTCAAGATGGCAATACTACTCATTTTGTAAAACATTAGTGCCATGTGTTTTAATTCGAAATGACATCTTATTTCTGTCAGGATGGCAATAGTATCATTAAGATGACATTAGAACCACAAGATGGCACTTCAGTGGTAGTCATACCAGATCTGAGATCTAAAGTGATTGGCTCATTGGAGGCAGCGCCGTCGCCAAAGGGCGCACTGTTCACGCAGATGAGGGACAATGGTGTTGGATACTTGGATGAGGCGGTGACATCGTCGGAGGTGGCGGCGATGATGCCGGATATGGCGGCGGCCGACATCAAGGCTAGATGATGTCACTGATGGAGTGGCCGGTGGCACCTGTGTGGTGGTGGTGGTGGCGATGTCGGTGACGGTGGCGGTGGCGGTGGCGATGTCAGTGATGGCGGCGGTGTCGTTGACTGCGGCGGTGCCAGTGGTTTTGGATGTGGTGCAGGGATTATTGTGGTCATGTTGTGATGTTGGGCCTCTCATATTTTTATTATCATGTTATTTTTTATTAATAATAAAGATTAGTTCAATAGGGGTGATTTTAGCAATCCTTCTCCTTTTAGTCCTACAGAATATGCCAGTCCTGTTGGTGCAATTAAAACTTAATTTACTCCTAGACAGGGAATTATCTCTTTCGATTTTGCAATCGGTCTCCCGGCCTGGAAGACTTGCAAGGAGATAACTTTCTGAAATTACTGACACCAACGGTTAAAAGAAATTTGATTGCTTAATTTTCAATGGGTTGAAAAGTGTATATGCAAGTATTCATGTTCAGAGTCCTGAATGCAGAATCACTAATAATTTGAGAGCTTATTTGGCCCTTTCTCCAATACTTCATGCAAAAGAAATTATCCTTAATGGGACTAAAACATACCATTTTTCCCAAAATAGGAGTTAGTTTCTAATCTTTCCCAAACAGGAGTAAACATTAACTCCTATTTCAATTAATTAATTGCCACCCCCTAGTTCCCTTGGGCAATCGAGGCAGGGCGTTGAGGCGGGGGCAGAGCGCGTTGGTGGCTGGGCAGTCCGGCGGTGGCAGACGGCCGGTAGTGGAGCTCAGGCGACATCTACGGTGGCAAGAAGATCAGGGGAGAATCTGATTTTCCTTACCTCGTCAGAGCTCTGGCGGCCGACACGGGGGCATGAGTCTGGCGAACTCCGACAGCCGGAGGTACTGTAGCAGCAGGCAACAACAATGGCAGGGGCATCCTTGTCTATTTAAAAGAAAATGCTCCTACTTGAGGAGTTTTAAAATTCTACTCCTATTTCAACAGTCGGCCGAGGAGGTGATATCTGGCAGGCTGGATGGAGTTCGGCTGGAGGTGAGGGTGGCAGGTTGTTGGTTGGCATGGGGAAGCTTGACGATGGTACAGAGGAAGTGATAGGACTACTAGGTGGCCGAAAAGGGGATGGGAGCCGTTGCGGGAGTTGGTTCATGGTGATGATAGGGGACTCGACTGGTGGGTCAAGGGTAACATCAGTTAGGTTCATCGGAGAGTGTGTAGTAGGGATAGAATGTGTTGGACTATGTGATAGTGTTTTAAAGGGATATGTGTCCTCATGAAACCTAACGTGACGACTGATATAGACGCGACCTGTGATAGGATCAAAACAACGATAGCCCTTATAACCAGATGCATAGCCAAGAAAAACACACTGAACAGAACGAGAGGATAATTTATTAGCTGAGGTGGCTGAAAAATTCGGATAGCAGGCAGATCCGAAAACTCGCATAAAGGAGTAATCTGGAACACGGTTAAAAAGTTTTTGGTACGGAGAAAAGCCATTTAAGGTAGGAGAGGAAAATCTTTTAATAATATATGCAGCAGTAAAAATGGCATCAACCCAATATTGACTCGGAACCGAAGCTTCAAGAAGCATGGTCCGAGTTAATTCAAGTAAATGACGATGTTTGCGCTCAGCAACCCCATTTTGTTGAGGTGTGTCAGGACACGATTTTCGAAAATATATACCATTAGCCAAGAAAAATTGCTGCATATTATGATTAACAAATTTACCCCCTCCATCACTTTGAAAATTTTAATTTTATGATTAAAAAGATTTTCAACCAAAGCCTTGAAATTTTTAAAGTGCATAAAACATCACTTTTGTGATGCATAGGATAAATCCAAGTATAGCGGGAAAAATCATCAATAAAACATACATAATACTCGAATCCCATGTTGGAAAATACAGGAGACTGCCACACATCGGAATGAATAATTTCTAGAGTGAAAATTGAATTATGACTAGCATCCATAAAAGGCAAACGTTGTAATTTTCCTAAACGACTAGCCACACACTCATGAGTAAAAGGAGAATGACTACATAGAAATTGTTTTCTCTTAAGAAACTGTAAAATACTATCACCGCAGTGACCTAATCTACGGTGCCACACAGGGCCAGAAGCTAAAACTGAAGCAAAAACTAATGGTGAAGATGGCGGCACATGGATAGGATAAAGTGGCCCACTACTGGTAGCTCGTAGAAGTACTGCCCCCGATGCTTTGTCCTTAATCAAAAAGGAATTTTTATAAAAAATTATAGTACAATTATTATCAGCACAGAGCCTTTGAATTGAAATTAAATTATATTTTAACTGAGACACATGATAAACAGATTTTAATGTAAAAGGACGACTGCAAGTAGGTAATGCAACATCACCAACATGACTAATGGGGAGATAGGCACCATTTGCAACACTAACAGAATTATGTCCGGTGTAGGGAGATTTATTAACTAAATTACCTTCAGTTGCAGTCATGTGAGCAGAAGCTCCCGAATCCGGACACTATAAAGTAGGATTAGTGTCACCAGGAGTAGTCAACAGAGAAGGGGCGGAGGGTTGTGTGAAACGGGAGGGACAAGTAACAGCAGAATGACCTGCAGAAAAACAAATTTGACAGACAACAGGTTGGGGAACAGACCCAAGAATACCCCCATTTGATGGCAAGCATGCAGAACTAATGTTAGTAACACAAACAGGTAATGCATTAATATTTAAATGTGACATAGCAGAACTACAAATAACAGTACCCGTAGATGTCACACCCCCTGCAGGTGAACCATCCCCTCTGGGGTTATAAGTCGACTGCCCCTAAGGATACCAGTATGCTGGCGGCTGACCATATACTGAGTAATGCCCTCTGCCACGACCCCTGCCACCGAGGCCTCGCCCGAGACCGTGACCCCTGTCGCGCTGCTGAGAGCCCTGCTGCCTCTATTGCCTGATCGGGTGTTGAGTATGCCCGACCAGGTACTGTGAACCCGAATGTTGTTGGTCGGCCTGCTGACTAGTGGACTGTCCTGATAAATTGACCGCAGCGCCGAAGGCCTGATGGAGGGACGAGGACTCCTGGGAGCGTAGAAAAATAACCCGTTGTTCTAACTCAAGAAGATGATTACGAAGAGTTTCAAACGGGAAGTTTTGTCCAAATAATGACACAACGGTGAATAAGGATTCGTACTCAGGTCCCAATCCCATAATAATAGTCTTTAAAATTTCACGAGGAGGCACATGACAATTGATTGTGACAAGATCATCAGCTAAAGTTTTAATTTCTCTCAGATAATTATCCATGGACTGATCAGGTTTCTTTTTTATTTGATTAAATAACCTTTTTAATTCCATAGATCTAGATAAACTAGCAGACATAAACCGAGACTTTAATCGCTCCCAAATCTCATAGGAATGTTTTAAATCACGAACATCAATAAGAACATCCCGAGATAGGGTTGCAAATAACCAAGAACGAATTGTTTGATCAATTCGCAACCAAGTGGAAAATTACGGATTGGGAGTTTGACGGTTAAGAGTGTTACGATTTAGGTTAATAAAACGATAAATTAAAGAGCAAGAACACAAGAATTTACGTGGTTCACACAATCGGGGTGATTGTGCTAGTCCACGGCGAACGAGAGATAGCTGTTTTATTATTATGTTTGCGTCAAGGGTTTACACGTACATTAGAGTCGTTTAAATAGGTTTAACAAAAACCTAAACCAAGATTAGAGCCGCAGGCCCAAAATTAAGCCCGTAATTAAAATTTCTCCGCAGACCCGGTCGGGTCTCCTATTTGACCCGGTCGGGTGACTCCTCAGCAAGCATGCCCGGGTTGAGACCAGGGCGGGTAACCAAAGCAGAAAGGTAGAAAATCCACTGGCCCGGTTGGGTCCCCTTCTAGACCCAGTCGGGTCCCCTTCTGGACCCGGTCGGGTGTCTCCTCAATAGGCATACCCAGGTAGACACCAGGGCGGGTATCCTAAACAGAAGCCAAAACCATCCACGGACCCGGTCAGGTAAACCTCCTTACCCGATCAGGTTTCCCAATCCAGAGAGTTGCCCGGCCAAATTCACATCATACCCTGTCGGGTGACTGACCCCACCCGGTCGGGTATCTCCTGCTGCTGCACAAACAAGGCTCCATCTTCAACAATCTCCCACTTGGAGGCTTGTTCAACAATCATCTGCCATCCAAGAACTTGTATCCTCTGTAAAACCCCTGATCTCTCTCTCTCTCGTTTACGCCTTCTCAACAAGTATCTGGAAGGCCAGTTGAATCCATGCAAAGCTTCAACTTCTCCGTTGTCACCGCCTTGGTTAGCATGTCTGCTGGATTCTTCGTACCAATGATCTTCTGCAAATTTATAGTACCATATTCAATCAACTCTCGGATGAAATGATACCGCATCTTGACGTGTTTCGTTCTGCTGTGAAACACCGGATTCTTTGCGAGATGAATAGCACTCTGGTTGTCACAATATAGACTGCAATCTCCCTGCTTCATGCCCAACTCAGAAAGAAAGTTCTTCAACCAGATCAACTCCTTGGCCGCTTCAGCAATGGCCATATACTCTGCTTCAGTGGTTGAAAGAGCCACACTCTTCTGTAGTCTGGACATCCAACTGATTGCCGTACCTCCAATAGTGAATACATACCCCGTTGTGCTCTTCCCGGAATCATGACAACCCCCCAAATCAGCATCGGTAAATCCTTCAAGGATCACACCATTCCTTCTGAAACATAGGGCTGTTTCAGAAGAGCCTTTCAAGTAGCGCAACATCCACTTAACTCCTTCCCAATGCTCCTTTTCTGGATTTGACATGAATCTGCTAACAACTCCCACTACATGAGCAATGTCTAGCCTTGTTGACACCATCGCGTACATCAAACTGCCAACGGCTGATGCATAAGGAACTTTAGCCATTTCTTCTTTGTTTTCATTGGTCTTTGGAGACTGCTGCTTGGAGAGTTTCAGTTGACTCCCTAACGGTGTACTCCTTGGTTTGGCATCCGTCATTCTGAACTTCTCAAGGACCTTCTGAATGTACTTTTGTTGTGAAAGCTGTAAAGTACCTTCTATCCTGTTTCTGACTATGCTCATCCCAAGAATCTGTCTTGCTTCCCCCAAATCCTTCATCTCAAATTCTTCTGACAACTTCTTCTTAAGTTTGTTGATCTCCTGCATATTTGCTCCAGCCACCAACATGTCATCAACATACAAAAGAAGGATGATGTATGATGACTTGAATTTCTTCAAGTAGCAGCAATGGTCCATCTTGCATCTAGTGTATCCATTCCGCTGCATAATACTGTCAAACCTCAAGTACCACTGTCTAGGAGCTTGCTTTAGCCCGTATAGACTCTTCTTGAGTTTGCACACCAACTTCTCCTTACCACTCACTGGGAACCCTACTGGTTGAGCCATGTAAATGTCTTCTTCAAGGTTGCCATGAAGAAAGGCAGTCTTTACATCCAGCTGCTCCAATTGCAAATTTTCAGCAGCAACAATACCAAGGATCAACCTGATAGTAGTCATCTTCACAACCGGAGAGAAGATTTCATTGTAATCAACCCCCTTCTTCTGTTGGAACCCCTTGACAACTAACCTTGCCTTGTATATTTTGCTCCCATCTGCTTCATCTTTGATTCTGAACACCCACTTGTTCTCCAAAGCTTTCTTTCCCGGTGGTAACTTGACTAAGGACCAAGTTTGATTCTTATCAAGTGAGTCTAACTCATCCTCCATGGCCTTCTTCCACTGTATGGAATCCTTCACACTCAGCGCCTCTGTGTAAGATTCTGGCTCTCCATTCTCGGTCAGCAACAGATAATTTGCTAAAGGAGAATATCTGTTAGGAGGTCTTCTGTTTCTAGTGGACTGTCTGATTTGTGGAGTAGCTTCCTCCGAGCTCCCACTATCTTCATCACTCCCACTATCTTCAGAAATTCCTGTATCTCTTGAGCTCCCACTGCTCCCTGAGCCTCCAGCCATGTCATCATAACCAATAGGTTGTGCTATGTCATCTTCAGTCATCCCTTCAAACACCACTTGCTGTTTGTTTTCTGGTTGTTTGCCTTTGCTAGTGTCTGCTGCAAGATCATCTTTATACAAGGCATTCTCGTTGAATGTGACATCTCTACTTCTGATAACCTTCTTGCTGTGGTTGTCCCAGAATCTGTAGCCCATGTCATCCAGCCCGTACCCAATAAAGATACATTTCTTTGCCTTTGCCTCGAGCTTGTCACTATCTGCATCTCTAACTTTGACATAAGAAATACAACCAAAAACTTTCAAGTGATTAAGAGATACCTCATGACCTTTCCATTCCTCCTCTGGAATTTTGAACCCTATGGGAGATGAGGGTCCTATGTTGATCAAGTATGCTGTTGTGTTCACCGCATCGGCCCAGAACATCTTTGGAAGTCCTGCATGTAATCTCATGCTCCTAGCCCTCTCATTCAGTGTTCTGTTCATCCTTTCTGCAACACCATTTTGTTGTGGTGTTTCTGGAACCATCTTCAACATTCTTAACCCCTGTTCAGCACAATACTCTACAAACTCTACGCTACTGTACTCACCCCCATTGTCACTCTTTAAACACTTGATTTTAAGATTAGTTTCGTTCTCAACTGCAGCTTTGAACTTCTTAAAAGTGTTAAAGACTTCAGATTTATTTTTAAGAAAAGAAACCCATACCTTCCGTGTAGAGTCATCAATGAATGTAACATAGTAGCGGGAACCTCCAATTGAAGAGACCTTTGTAGGTCCGTAGACATCTGAATGAATCAACTCCAAACGCTCAGTCTTGGGTTGTTGCTCTGTCTTCACAAAGGTTACCCTCTTTTGTTTGCCAAGGACACATGGCTCACAAAAGCTCAACTTTGAATTCTTCAAATCTGGGATTTTACCCTTTGAAGACAGCATCTTCATTCCATTCTCACTTATGTGCCCAACTCTTTGGTGCCACAAAGTAGAGACCCCTGCATCTTCAACTGCTGCGTTTGCTCCATCTGTAGACACTTCTACCATGTACAGCGTACCATGCTTCTGTCCACGAGCAATGACCAGCTTTCCCTTTGTCACCTTCCATTGCTGTTGCCAAAACTAACGTTATGGCCTTCCTCATCAAGCTGTCCCACTGAGATCAACATCTTCTTCAGATCTGGAATATACCTGACATTTTTCAACCTCCAGGTTGTACCCAAAGTGGTATTGAGATTAACATCTCCAATACCCGTGATCTCCAGGGATTTGTCATCCGCCAAACGAACTATTCCGCTGTAGGGCCTGAAATTTTGCATCAAATCCCTGCAATGACAAGCATGAAACAACGCACCTGAATCCATGATCCAGGACTCAATTGAATTCTCAACGCTGCAAATTAGGACATCTTCATAATCCTCTGCCACGTTCACCTCTTTTTTTGCCTTTGTCTGCAGAGGCTTTGGGGCACTGATTTCTGAAGTGTCCATTCTCCTTGCAATTCCAACAATTGATGTCCTTCCTGTTCTTGGATTGACCTCTCTTCCTCGACTTTTATCTTCCTTTCTTGTTACCTCCTTTAGTGGATTTTCTGCCCCTATCTTCAGTACTCAACAAACTGTTGGAGCTATCCCCCGAACTCCTCCTCCGGATATCCTCACCAAGGATCAAGTCACGAATACCCTCAAAGGTAAGTTTAGTGGTTCTGGCCGAACTACTAACTGTTGTGACTGTACCGGACCAACTATCGGGCAAAGATGATAACAAAAGTAATGCTTGAACTTCATCATCAAATTTAATCTCAACTGAACCTAACCTGGATATGATTGAGTTAAACTCGTTGACGTGATCTGTTACGGCTGCACCTTCCTTCATTCTCGTGTTCACCAACTGTCTGATTAAGAAAACCTTGTTGGCCGCTGAGGGTTTCTCGTACATGTTGGATAACGCCTTGAGTAGTCCAAACGTTGTTTTCTCGTTGACGATGTTGTAAGCAACGTTTTTCGCCAACGACAACCTCACCACACCAAGAGCCTGTCGATCCAGCAAGTTCCACTCCGCCTCCGCCATTGATTCTGGTTTGTTCTCAGACAAGGGTAGATGAAGCTTCTTCTGGTAGAGATAAACCTCGATTTGCATCTTCCAGAAAGCAAAATCTTGACCATCAAATTTATCGATCTTAACCTTCCCTTCGTCAGCCATAGCTCTGATACCAATTGTTACGATTTAGGTTAATAAAACGATAAATTAAAGAGCAAGAACACAAGAATTTACGTGGTTCACACAATCGGGGTGATTGTGCTAGTCCACGGCGAACGAGCGAGAGCTGTTTTATTATTATGTCTGCGTCAAGGGTTTACACGTACATTAGAGTCGTTTAAATAGGTTTAACAAAAACCTAAACCAAGATTAGAGCCGCAGGCCCAAAATTAAGCCCGTAATTAAATTTTCTCCGCAGACCCGGTCGGGTCTCCTATTTGACCCGGTCGGGTGACTCCTCAGCAAGCATGCCCAGGTTGAGACCAGGGCGGGTAACCAAAGCAGAAAGGTAGAAACTCCACTGGCCCGATCGGGTCCCCTTCTGGACCCGGTCGGGTGTCTCCTCAATAGGCATACCCGGGTAGACACCAGGGCGGGTATCCTAAACAGAAGCCAAAACCATCCACGGACCCGGTCGGGTAAACCTCCTTACCCGATCGGGTTTCCCAATCCAGAGAGTTGTCCGGCCAAATTCACATCATACCCGGTCGGGTGACTGACCCCACCCGGTCGAGTATCTCCTGCTGCTGCACAAACAAGGCTCCATCTTCAACAAAGAGCATCTATGGAATAAGTAGGTGGTATCTGAACGGAGCCATCAACCATGCCAAGAAGAGCTTGGGAAACCAGAAACAATTCGAACTGTGTCCGCCAGGTAGAGTAGTCTTCCACCGCTAACAGTTTGGTAGTCACAATATTTGTGACATTAATTGCCACATGAGAGATGATTTGGGCTAGTGGTGTGCGAGGCGGAATCATGAAGGTGGAGACACCAGGTGAGCCAACAAATGTAGCGCCAGCAAAGGTAGGACCGGCTGAGAGGGGCGATGGCTCTAGAGGGACCGGCTGCACGAGAAGGGGAGCCGACCACGGGAACATTGGTGGAGCATTCTGAAAAAGAGAGTATGGCATAGAGACCCGGCTTGGTGAAGCAAATTTGCAGGAGAACGTCACACAGGAGGAGACTGATGTTGGTGCCGGCAACGATCCAAAAGGGGGAGGAGCGCCGGTGGTGATGACGGTTGCAGCTGCTGAAGTGGAGAGGGGCTGCACCGATGCGGTTGCCGTTGTGTTGGCGGCGGAAGCTGTCATCGACATCTGGCAGCAGCTGGCGGCGGCGTCGAGCGGAAGCAGGCGGCGGCCGAAGAGTGATAGGCGGCGGCTCTAGGGTTTGCTCGCGGCGCCGTGTGTAGAGAGAGGATCGGAAAAAAAAATTAATGTGCTCTTGATATCATGTGAGAATAATGGAAAGTTTACTCCCTAAGGAGCCCTGTCAGATATATTTACATTAAAAAGAGTTTAATGTAAAGTACAATACTAAGTCTCTAATAATAATAATTCTATTATATCATTTTTTTTCTAACTTGCGAGTAAAAACATTACAAATGTATGCGTTGGCTTATGGTTTTTGTTTTAGACAACTAATACGTAGTACATGCATCGTTTCAATGGCATATATACGTCTTTTATTGATAATTGAGAGAATGAATTAAAAAGGTTCCACTTGAACAAGATAGTGGTGACCCCCACTAATTGGTCTCTCTTTTCTTCTTCCCTTCTCACATCAATAGTCAACCAGTCAACCCTTCACAACAACAAAAGATCCCAACAAAAGAAAGAAAAACAATCATATAAGGAACTAAGGAAGATGGAAACCAATCGAAGGAAATACAAAAACAATTGAAGAAATAAAGCAAGACTGGAACTGAACATGACAGCAAAGCGCCACAATAAGAGACGAGTTCTTAATTTGTACACATTGACACGTGAATCGAATCAAATCAAATTAGTACGAAAAACTTGACCAAATTAAACCTCAAATGTGTTTAATTAATTAGTCTCTTGTAAGGAGTAATTTTGCCTTGTGGTATATAATAATGACTCGAATAATGAGCACCTTCTTCGCCTACCGTCTATTGACTCTTGTTTATCGATCGAAAGTCAACTGTTCTCTCGTACACAATTTCTTAAATAGGAGTACAGACGTTTTAATTATGTTTTCTCGTACATACAGTAATGTTTTCATTATTATATAAACAAGAGTAATTTTCTAAACTTGAAAATATTGTCATATTTAAAATCTAATAATGTCAAAAAATAACATTGCAAATTACTTCTATTTATTGAATAAAATTATAACAGTTCTATTTTGAATTCACTAACATTTTTACTCCTATCGAGCATATTTGTCTCTTGATCTCCAATTTGACTTCGCATGTTTTTTATTCGACTGAGATTTTCTGGTCCGTTATAGTTTATTTAAGTTGGTCTTATCTGATAGATGCCGGATCAATGTTTATTTTATAATTGTTGAATTCTCGTCTGATTTGTTTAGGTCTGATATGGTCTGATTTGTTTAACTCTAATAACTCAAATCAGTTCAAGTAAAATTTTCTTTTGTCCGAGTAGCTCGTTTTATTCTTTATCCTCTTACTCCAAAGTAAAACAACTATATAAACTATTGTCATACATATTACATCGTAATAAACTAAAGAATATAGGAAAAACAATACCCACAAATTGGTGTTGTTATTACGATAGTATATTTCATTATTGCTATAAATACAAACATGAAGAGTAGAATAATACACGGTATTGGTGAATGATTATGTTATTATTTGTACATTATTTGTATGTCAAATTAATACAATGCACAATTATTATTGCTACAATCATTCTTCTCATATTATATCGTATTTTTATTTGATTCGATCAAATTCTTCACCTAAACATACATAACCCCCACATATACTACGTATAAAATAAAATAGATAGACAAACACTTAACTCGTAATAGTGGCTAACTGGCTAATAGTAAAAGGTTAATTCACTAAACACATTCCTACAGTATATGACCTGTAATATTTATTTAGTATAGCGTGGCTGTTGATTGCGATACCATTTTTATAATAAAGTTTAATTTTGGTTATAGCAGTGTCGGTGGACCTTAAGATGAGAAATGAATTGAGAAAATTGTTGGTAAATAATAATATGTGGTAGGCCCTATTAGTCAACATCAACTTTAAATGAAAATACAGAATCCTATTTGAGTTGATGCAATGACTCCAAGAGGCCCCAATGTTTGGACAATGAATGAAAGGAGGAAATTAATTAATTACTAATTAATTAATGGGTTGTTGTTGGTGTCAATTACTACAGTAAAATTCTTCTCATTTTGACATGACACAGAGATTAAGAAAATGAAATAAAGTGGAAATGTATGATTGTGATTGTGTAAGAGAAAAGTGAAATGAATGTGAACCACACAAATTGTCCAAAAATGATACTAGAGAAGATTTTTTTGGAACGATCCAAAAAGGAAAGTGAGAAGAATTTTATGGGACGGAGGGTACGTATTTCTTTATTACATTACGTGAACCATTTGGAGGGTTTTGTAACCTTCCTCTCGTATTAAGGCTTTAGAGGAGAAGATGTTTTATTATTTCCCTTTTTTGTATTTGTTATATTTTGATTGATAAGTTGGACCGACTTGGCACACGGCCATGTAAATGACTGTACATTTATAGGAAAGGAATTGTGTGGGTTGTGATGACTATGAGCAGACGGTTTTTAAATTTTGGGATCTTTATGCAATGAGAATTACGTGTAGAGAATTGAAGGGTGTTTACATTTCTACCGGTACATATAAAGATAGCCTATATGCGGTTGGTGTATGCAAGTATGCAAATATACGTACTTGAGGCACAATTTGTCACCAATAGCATCTGGCGTAATAAAGAAGTACGTTCTAAAACTCACTAGGCGCTAGTTTGAGGGGCGCTTTGCGCCTAGGCAGTCGTCTAGGTTGATTTTTTGGTGCATAGGCCGATTTTTCGATCGACTAGACCTCTACAGTTCGGGTCGAATAAGCTGATTAATCGGTCCAACTAGGCCGATTTTTAGAACAATGCTTATAATTATTGTCCAAAGAGTTGAATCTTCAACCTTAGCGGTCACACATCTCAATCCGACAGATCATGTGAGATATTTTAAATCACGGTAAATCAATCAGTTCTATAGTGATAGATATTATACATGTGTGCACGAGAGGTCTAACACAACGCACAGGAGTTAGACTTTCACACGTTCGTTGGTAGTTTTGATAATCATCGTCATTTTTTATAGGGAGTCCACATTACGGTTATGGATCGATTTGACTCTGATACCATGTTAAGACCTGAGGTTCCATCCTAAAAGATCAACATAATAGCAGGAGTACCTCTTTTCTTAATATAGCGATTTATTACTTCCCAATTTCCCAATGCAGGACTTTAACATAAACATAGCAAGGCTAATGACTAGTGTAAGAAGCTAGAAGAAAACAATGTGTTCAGCCAAATTAAAAGGCATAGATTCGTAGTAAATATCGAGTTCCCTCCAAAATAATGTTAAATAAAAAAATATTCCCGAAATTAGGGTCAGGTTAATAATACCATGTATTTCCCAAAATACTGCTGGGGATGACCATCGTTAACAAAACCGTCATTTCGAGTGGCGACTTAGGCAAATAGAGGAATAAGCTAGCAGCCCATAGCCAACAGAGGTTGATTTGAATTCTGGGTCCCACCGAAAAAATCATCTGTTTATTTTAAACTGCTATAATTTTTTATTTGTATTTCAATTGTTATAAAATATATCAAAATTTAGAAATTTTTATTATCTTTCATATAACACCAATATTCAATATAAAAATAAATAGCTATTTCAAAAAACTTTTATTCTTTAAAGTGTTGTAACTCTTTTATTTTTATTCTAATTGTTACAAAAAATTTATCAAAATTCATAACTTTTTATTATCTTTCATATGACACCAGTATTGTATATATAAAATTGAAAAATAATTTGGCACTTTAAAAACGTTTATCTTTTAAAATGTTGTAACTTTTTATTTGTACTCTCATTGTCACAAAAATATCAAAACTCATGACTTTTTAATATCTTTCATCTAACACTAATACTTCACATACAAAAAAAAATTGAAGATACCATCACAAATTCTTTTTCTAAATTTAAAGTTTTAAGCAAAAAACCTCTATTAGCCGCATCTTCAACTTATATATATATATATATATATATATATATATATATATATATATATATATATATATATATATATATATATATATATATATATATATGCAATATTGGTGTCATACGAAAGATACTATACAGTTTTGAGTTTTAATATTTTCTATGACAATCAAAGTACAAATAAAAAAGTTACAACATTTTGAAAGACAAGTTTCTTAAAGTGCCAAATTTGTTAAAAAAAAGTGCCAAATTTGTTTTTCATTTTATATATACATTACTAGTGTCATATGAAAGATATAATAAAAAGTTATGAATCTTGATATGTTATTTATAATAATCGGAGCAACAATTAAAAACTTACAACACTTTAAAAAACATTTTTTTTGAAATCGCTAATTTTTTTTTTTATATATTCCATATAAGCTGCCACTTTAAGTGGAGGTTTTTAATCCTGATCAGCCTCCAACAGTATTTTGGGAAATATTATTAATCCGATCCTAATTTCAAGAAATATTTATTTATTTAGCATCACTTTGGGGAAAAACTCGTAAAAATCCATGTTAAACAAAATTAAAAAGACCAAGTTTACATTAAAATGGCATCAATAAACCACGTGCATAACATTTAAAAATGGAACCAATAAAATTAGAAGTAAATTATAGAGCACATAACATTTTAAAATTCCTCCCATCACTTTTGCAGTAGTGCGTGAAGAGACATATACTCTCACGGTTCTTTTTTAGTTGCAACGATCAACATTTCACATTTGTCAACACACGTCTTTGACCGTAATTATATCTTAATTCTATTAGTAAAAAATATTAAAAAACAGATTTTGAATATTGTAATGAGATGAATTGAACAAAAAATTTTTTTAAAAATAATTTTCATAAAATAATATCGTAAAATGTAATCAAAGTAGAGCATGTGAATAGTGTAAAATTCAACATGTTGCGATTAAAATGGAACATAGGATAGTATGTTCAAACAATTTTAACATTATTGACTACTAATAGTGTTAAATCGAGTTGGGGTTACCAGTTGGGTCAATGGACCCATATGCACCGAGGTTACCATTATCGAGTTTGATCCATGTCCATGTCCATGTCGATTTCTATTTCAATTCTATCATGAAGCGAATACTCATAGAATTTTTAAGGATGGTCATTGACTATTCTGGAAGAGAGTGAACGTTCGTCATCGATAACAAAAAACATGGTGGATCAAATTTCGATATGAATCCATAATTTAACTTGAGGGTTCTTAACCCCAAAAATTGAAGAAAGATATGGGAATTTCATTGGTTCATTTGTGTGAGTAATGGTTATAATTTTGGACATTGTGGTAACCTTTTATGCATATAAGTCTAGCTATGGACATTGGCAAACTACTAAAGTGCAGAATAAAGTTGAAATAGAGAGAAGGGATTGGGTTCAAGTGGAATTTCAATACGAGAAGTTGCCCAATATTTGATTTGTGTGTGGTATCGGTGGAGGACCTAAGGAGGGCTAGGGGGCACGTGCCCCCGCTTCGGGCTCAGAATTTCACTAGTAGCAGTTAAGGTAAAAATCAGTGACTCGCTTCGGGCTCGAAATTTCACTAGTAGTAGTTAAGCTCTCACAAATCTCTGGGTCTGCCACTGTGTGGTATAATTGTTCATGCGGAGAATTTTTGTTGTATTGCAATGGACTGCAACTCAGAATGTATGGAATGACCGTTTGGAACTTGGTTTAGAGCAGCAGGTGGCAAGCAGCTTGCTGGAGGCGGAAATAAACAGACGGTGTCTCCTGGAGGCAAAAGGCTAGTTTTCTGGTACCGGTTAGGATAATATCAGATGGCTGATGAGTTAGGCTCAGAGAAAGTGGCAGCAAACACTGAAGAGAGGTGAAGACCATAACAGAAGCATGGAAGGCCACAAGATGAGGAGGGGGCTCTTAAAGAGATAATGGAAGTCAAACTCTATAAGTCAAAAAATGGGATGGATGGCGGGTTGAGGTGGGTCGACTTGCCAAAATTGATATAGAAGCAAGAAGCCAAGACTTAGACTACAATGAGTTAGGGAGTATGCTTATAGATCAAGAAGGAATTTAGTTTTTCTCACTGATAGCTTAGCTCCCCGGAACACTGCTAGTGGTGACTGGTATGTAGAAAGAAGGCAGATCTAAGTATTGTGAGAGAAAGATATATGATGTATTGAATAGAATTCGAACAATTTATATTTGACCCAAGTGGGGTGTTTATACTAGTAATAAATGTTAAGTGCATTAAATATAAGTACATATGTAAGCTAGTTTATGTGCGAGCCATGCAATGCAGAAGAATGTGATGCATGATGCCTCGTGACAACTGCTGAGTAATAAACGAGGTGATCAAGGGCGACGGGCTGTTGGCCCTCGTCCTTGTTGCTATTGAGTTATTGTGTTTGCTGGATTCCATGGGTGGTTGAGACCTAGTCGAGGACGAAGCGTTGGAGTCAGGTCTGTGCGGACCAAGGGGTTGGCCTAATGCATCCTTGTGATCTTATGTGCCATTTTCGGGTATTCTGTGATAGTGGTGCCTCGTCTGGCCGAGGGCCCCGAACGAGGGATGTAGTTCTGCTGCTAGTCTGGGCCGCTTGCATATTGATGTGTATGTGTGTCATTGGTCTGCACACATATACTCTCTCACTTGGTGTTTTATTTTAGCTTTAATTCATACTTTTTTATTTTGTATCTTAATTTATTTTATGGACATTCTGGTGCATGGAATTGTCATTTTAGTTTGCTTAAATTTTGTATATTTGAAGCATTATGAACTTCGGTGTCAAATTTTTCTTCAAAGCTCTTGCATGGTTAGCGAAACGATCTTCTCAGCTTTGGGTGTTCATTTTAATGTCTAACTAGAGAGTGGGAGGTCATTTGGGGTTTGAGTCAAGTATAAATGGGTAGTAGGTTATGGTCTGATGTAGTGTTTATGATTAATTTATATCAATATAAGTGATTCTCTTTCAAAAGATAAAAAAGAATTATTGTCATGACATCATTGTCACCAATCACACAAACCCAATTCGGAATATTTAATAAATTTGAGCCTTTGTTTCTCTCATGTGGGATATCATTCAAACTTTATAGCAAATTAATTGTAGTCCATTCTGACGTGTGCAAAAAAATATTATGCCTTGTGAAAGCGTTTTTTGATTTTAAGTTTTTAACTGATGTCGGGTGTTTGAACTTTGACCAAACTAATTCCAATAGAAGTCTGGGCCACATTAGGAAAATGGTGTGGTCAGGATTGAAAAGGAGTGAAACGACGAGAGGGTTAAAAAGGGTGTGAAACGCGATCTGATCATGGTGTGGCAAGACGTTAATGCCAAAATTCAAACCTCAGCTATGCTAGGCAAAGTGTGAACAAGGCAACAAAAGTTTAATATTAATAACTATTTTATAATGATGCATAATGAAAAGAAATAGTTATGAAAATATACATAATTGAGCATAAGTTTACTTCACTTAGTGAATATTTAACACCTAGGTAAGTATATATATAAAATTTAAAAACACTTAATAATATATTTGTACTTTTTATTATTAGACTCCACAATTAACATATTTACACAAATGAACATTTGTTGAAATTTAGAGTTTTTTCCAAAAACACTACTAATGAAAATATATGGACAAAAATGTGACTATAAGTTACTATGTGTATGTTTTATAGTCACTGTGACGTAACATTTGAATAGAGCTAAAGTCACTAAAGTTACTAGAGTCATGTTGTCTACTACTTTTATTTTGGTTATATATTTGGAATTATTTCTAAAATTTAATCGGAGAGTACTTATTTTGACGAATTGGCCGATCTAATCTTATCATTGATATCCAAAACTTAAGGTTACTATATCTTTCTTCTTTATTTGGCTTTGATATCATTGATGTTATACTAGTTCTTTAAGGATAAACTATTCAAAGTGAGAAAATGTAACAAATAAAAAATACTCCATCCGTTCCTGAAAATACTTTCAACTTTTCCTTTTCGTTCGTCCCAAAAAGAAGTTCCCTTTCCTTTTTTGACAAAGAATTTGTGGTTCACAACAATTCTTACACATTTCTTTCTCATCTGCACCACTCTGCACCACACAAAACTCACTTTCTTAATCCGTGTGCCATTTGTACTACAAAAGTAAATTATAGGACGGAGGGAGTAATTTTTAAAAAATGTAACAAACAAATGCAAATACACCACCGCCAAAAACATCTAAGCCTTATTCCTACGGAGTAAAAGATTTTGGGATCGAATAATATAAATTGATCCATGACATCAAAGCCCAAAAAAACGAAAGATAAGAACATAAAAAGATAAATATAAAATGATCAAGATAAATAGATAAAAGAGCATAAAAAATACATAGTATAAAAATAAAAATAACATAAAAGCATATAAAACTAAAGAAAAAAAAGAGGAAAAACAAGAGATTAGGAAGACGGTAAAAAACAACAGAATACGAGGAGGGTAGTATAATTGTCATTTGTCAAAGGTGAGTTCTAAATTTATACGGAGTATATATATTGAGAAATACGAAACTTTATAATTTTTATTACACCATACGGAGTATCAATTTATTCAACAACTAGCCCTTTAAAGTCTTACTCGAGACTTGAGAGGTTCTTAAATCTTAATAATGGTATTCTAATTTTAATTAGGAAAGAAAAAAACAAAACATATAACTCCGTATACCGTGCCGTGAATTTCCGGATTTATCCGGCGGTGCAGAGTTCAAGAGCCGCCGTGCCAGTAGCGCGGGGCGCGTTACTTTCCGCCACCGTCACACCGCGAACTCCAAGGGGCCCACCTAGATCAACCCCCTAACCTGACTTCCCCGTTCATCAGCAATAAAAGATCTAATCTATCTATCTCTATCTATCTATATACAGCCGGATCTCTTCTGTCCCTTGTGCATTACGCGTTGCACTTTCCAGTCTTCTTCTTATCTCTCTCTTCAAATTTCTCTTACTAAAACCCTTTCTCTCTCTTACCCACTCTCTAAAATTGTCATTGTCGACACTACGTTCTTTGATTCCCTGATCCCACGCCACCTACAGCTCAGAGGAGAGAAACCCATTAATCCCAATCTGGGTTTCTCTCAAGAAAGGAATCGACCCCCACCCCACCCCACCCCCACACCCACCCCACTACGCGTAGTTATACACCGTAGACAATACACCTAATTTATTAGCCGATATTAATACCGTATCTGTATTTGTGCGTTTGTACATCATTTTCAGCCAGTCTGGTTATTAAGAGCACACTATCATAAACTAAGAGAGTTGAAGAAAGAGAACAGGCTGTGCCTTTCTTGACTGTTCTGCATAATGGGCTTCTCTCACTGAAAGAGAGAAGGGGGATAAAGGGAAGAGGGAGTTATCTCTTTCCTTGTTTGCTGGCTGTGAAGGTCCAATGGAAACCAAAGGGAGGCTAATTGCTGGTTCACATAATAGGAATGAGTTTGTACTCATAAATGCAGATGAGGTTGGAAGGGTGAGTGCCTCTAAAGATGGCAACTTTCTTGTTCCCTTCCCCTAGGGAAAGAGATTTGTGGATTGAAACCCAGTTTTCATGTGGTATTTTTGTGTCGGTGCTATGTACTTTAGCCTCAATTTTGGCTTTTCATGCATCCTCTTTGAGCATATTCATTTTTCTTGGCAAAGATTTGGCCTTTACTGAAAAACTTGAAGCTGAATGCTAGGTTTTCAGCTAAGAAGTGTTTCCTCCTCTCCACATCTCTTCTCTAATTTTCGCAATCCAAATCGTATATATCTTAATTGCATAAATCTACATCAGATTTCCCTTGCTTTTGCTTTGACTTCGCTAGAAAATTACATAGGTTTATGGATGACGCTTGCTAAAATTGGTTTCTTGTAGCTTACTGTCAAAATTATTTGACTATTGGAGAAGTCATAGCCCTCTTTGATTTTCTTACCAAATCTGTTATACATGGATTTGGTTTGGGGTGTAATTGGTCATTTTCTGTGTTTATGACTTAATTCTTCAATCTTCTGCTCAAATTTTGGGATTTCTTAATCTGATGTATGGATATTAAAACAGGTCACTTCTGTGAAGGAGTTAAGTGGGCAGATTTGCCAGATTTGTGGGGATGAGATTGAGATTACGGTGGATGGAGAGCCATTTGTTGCTTGTAATGAATGTGCATTCCCTGTTTGTAGACCCTGCTATGAATATGAAAGGAGGGAAGGAAATCAAGCTTGCCCTCAATGCAAAACTAGGTACAAGCGCATAAAAGGTAATTCCAATTCCCTCTATTTGAACTTTTCTTTTTCTTCATTTGGGATACGCAAGATGTGAATTTTGATAAGATTGAAACTATATTTCATTTCAGGGAGTCCCAGAGTTGAAGGTGATGAAGAAGAGGATGAATTTGATGATTTGGATCACGAGTTTGATTACCCTGAACATTTTACTGAGGCGGGGCTTTCTGCTCGCTTTAATGGCGGGCTTGGAGTCCATGGTTCGGGGACCAACCCAATGGAGTCCGATCCGTCTTCACTTGACTCAAAAATCCCTCTACTTACCTATGGTGAAGAGGTACATTCAATCACATTTTTTGTCTTTTTTGTTAGGACATGTTTGAATCCAAGAAAATGGTAGGAAAAATGCAATGGGAAATTAATTTCTTGTGTTCTGTTTACCACGAGAAATACAAATTAAAATGAATTATGAATAATGTTTTAAAGCTTTCTTAGTCTTTGTGTTATAGAAGTTGATAAATAAAACGAGTCACATAAAATAAATTTATTGCCTAAATAATGCTTTATCTCCGCTCACTTTTTCCTACTAATTTTCATCCATAATATCCTCCCTATTTGATTGATGTAGCATTTTTAGAGTTCCAAATGAACGCTTTATATCCCGCAAATTCTTCAAAGATTGCAACTTTTGATATTATTTTTGCAGGATGATGGCATTTCAGCAGACAAACATGCTCTTATCATTCCTCCATTTATTAGTCGTGGGAAGAAAGTTCACCCTGTTCCTTTCTCTGACACTGCGTCGGTGGCATGTAAGTGATGATGAATGAATCTTTGACCAGCAAGTATGGTGAATTAGATTTGACTCTCTGAATACTGATTTCTGTGTAGCGATGCCACCTCGTCCCATGGATCCAAAGAAAGACTTGGCCGTCTATGGGTATGGAACTGTTGCATGGAAGGAAAGAATGGATGAGTGGAAGAAAAAGCAGAATGATAAACTGCAGGTAGTTAAGCATGAAGGAGATAAAGGCGGAGGTGATGAGCTTGATGATCCTGATTTGCCTAAGTAGGTTTATTATGGTGATCTTTATTTATTTGTATACGAAATTTCTTATAGTTTGTGGCTCCAAATGATGCAATGTTTTTTTTGAGCACCTTTCGTTTCTAGAATTTTTCCATCATTTGCTTGCAATGGAGATAGGTCATCCGGAATATGATGGAATATGATGGAATAAGGCAAAATGGCTCACTAATAGGTCATCCGGAAACAGTCTCTCTTCTTTGTGCTTTAGTACAGGGGTGTGCTTTAGTACAGGGATAAGGTTGCGTGCATCCGACCCTTCCTTACTCCATCGTAGGAGGGGTAATGATGATGATGATAACATGTTAGTTAAGTTTAACCTGGGTCTTAATGAAAAAAGGATTTAATTCGTATTTGTTACAGAGTATTTGTTCTTTACTTAGTATTTTAGGGGCACCACTTAACATAAAATCTTTGGAACTAATTGCTGGTCAGATGCTTTTGTTCCTTCTAAAAGCTAATATTTAGGTCTTTTGCCATAATTTCGATACCATTTCCTTACTTAATGAACCAGATAAATTATTACTATATAAATAAAATTAGTTCAGTTGGGGTCCTCATATATTTTGAAGATTGATGCAAGATAAAGAAACAAGATGTCTGGGAAACTCAAATAATGTTCAATGAAAAGATTATGTGGACTAAGCAAACTCATTTAGTCTCTCCTAATTAATTGTTTGTAAGCTGAATGTGAAGGATGTTAGTTTAAGTCTTCAAGATGAACAAATTATCATTTGCATGAATACAGAACAGTGTTGAACAAATGGCATATCTTATTACTTGCTTTGATGGATTGAGTTGATAATATATTTGCTGTTTTGCAGGATGGATGAAGGGAGGCAACCACTTTCAAGAAAGTTATCAATTCCCTCAAGCAAATTAAGTCCTTACAGACTAATCATATTACTCCGCATGGTGATTCTAGGGTTCTTTTTCCATTATAGACTCCTCCACCCTGTCAATGACGCGTTTGGTTTGTGGCTGACATCTATCATATGTGAGATATGGTTTGCTGTTTCATGGATCTTTGATCAGTTCCCAAAGTGGTTCCCCATTGTACGAGAAACATACCTTGACAGGCTGTCCCTAAGGTATATACATCATTTGGTATTAACATCCTGCTCCCTTTTGATACCTTTTGGTCGTATTCTCTGAGCATTTTTTATTATCTCCTCAGGTATGACAAAGAAGGGAAACCATCTGAACTGGCCCCTATAGACGTGTTTGTGAGTACAGTGGACCCCTTGAAAGAACCTCCACTGATTACTGCAAACACTGTTCTTTCCATCCTGGCAGTTGATTATCCGGTTGACAAGGTGTCTTGCTACGTCTCAGATGATGGTGCTGCCATGCTCACTTTTGAGGCCCTATCTGAGACATCTGAATTTGCAAGGAAATGGGTCCCGTTTTGCAAAAGGTTCAACATCGAGCCTCGCGCACCCGAGTGGTATTTTTGTCAGAAGATCGATTATTTGAGGAACAAAGTGGATCCAACTTTTGTCAGGGAACGCCGCGCAATTAAGGTTTGCTTAGTTATGCTAGTCTGCATATATTCCTATTTTTTTAAAATTATCCCCTGAGCCTATTAAGGGCCTTGTAGGAACCTAGAAAATGTCAGGGAAAGAAAATAGTGAGGAAATAAGGAGTAAAGTTGGAGGGATTTTTTTTGGGGTAAATATGAGATTCATTAAACTCAGCAATTTAAAACTCATCGTATTTAATTCATTATGATATGCAAACACCAAAATCTAAATAAAAAATAAAAAATTAATCATATTTCATTATCTCTTGCATTGTCCATTGTAAAGCAAAAGTAAAAAACTTTCCATTGTACTATTTGTTTCTCTTCACCTATCATTTTGTGGGACACAATCATACCCCAAGTAACTGCAAAGGAAATAAAAAATTAATGATTCACCCTCTAATTATCATTACAGAGAGAATATGAGGAGTTTAAAGTTCGTATCAATGGGCTGGTTGCCATGGCACAGAAGGTTCCAGAAGATGGTTGGACCATGCAAGATGGCACTCCTTGGCCTGGAAACCTAATCAGGGATCATCCTGGAATGATCCAGGTCTGTATTTTTATATTTCTTTCTCGGTCCCTCTACCCTTGCTGCTTTTCATGATACAAGATTCTTTTTTCTCAACTACATGTACAAATAGGTTTTCTTGGGCCATGATGGTGTCCGTGACATTGATGGAAACGAACTGCCTCGTCTTATATATGTTTCTCGTGAGAAAAGACCTGGTTTTGAGCACCACAAAAAAGCTGGTGCCATGAATTCCTTGGTAAGTGTGTAAAAAAGCTTGCTTTATTGTGTTTTATGGGGCGAAACTTAATTAGTCATATTTCTATGAAACATGGTACTACCACTAGGTTCGAGTGTCAGCTGTAATCTCAAATGCTCCTTATATTCTCAATGTTGATTGTGACCACTACGTCAACAACAGTAAAGCACTCCGAGAAGCCATGTGTTTTATGATGGACCCACAGTCCGGGAAAAAAATATGCTATGTGCAGTTCCCACAAAGGTTTGATGGAATTGATCGGCACGACAGATACTCCAACCGTAATGTTGTCTTCTTCGATGTGAGTAGATCATATTCATCTGTCATATAAGTTATAAAAGTGAGTCAGTCGTGTCATTCTCTGATGATTTTTTTCTGCTTTGATGGTTGCAGATAAATATGAAAGGGCTTGACGGAATACAAGGTCCAATATATGTTGGAACTGGATGTGTGTTCAGGAGGCAAGCTCTTTATGGATTTGATGCCCCCAAAAAGAAGAAACCTCCAGGGAAAACATGCAACTGTTTGCCAAAGCTGTGTTGCTGTTGTTGTTCTGAATCTCGAAAGGATAAGAAAGGAAAATCAAAGGACAAAAAGAAGGCCAAAAGCAAGGAGACTTCTCCGCAAATTCACGCTCTTGAAAACATTGAGGAAGGAATTGAAGGTAACAATAATACACATGATAAAAAGCAATTAATGTGTATTTAATACTTGTAGTTTTTTAGTTTTCCTCAAGTGTAAAATGTATAAACTTAGTTATAATCATTTTGGTTTATAAAATCTAAAGGATTTTTTCTAGCAAACAATATTGATTATTTACGTCACTTTATTTATCTTGAAATTGTCAAATTCTATCTTGCAACTTGAGAATGAAGCAGATTCACTGTTCTTTATCATGTGGTCATTTGGCACACATTATAATAAACAAGGAATAAATAAGAATAATATCTTATGATATTATTAAAAAAACTGAATTTCTCTTAGCCAAAAGTACATGGATTTAATCTTTGTGCTTGTTTGCTTTTCATGAGAAATTATATATTGTTCTCTTTTGGAACCCAGCAAATGTCAGTTGAGGGGAAATTTTAAAGGAAAGGAAATGTGGGAAGTTATTAAGAAAAATTGTCAAATATTTCCCCTTATTTCTGAAGTGATAAAAACATCAAGTGCTGACTTGGTTACTGTTTTGCAGGAATTGATAGTGAAAAAGCAGCACTTATGCCCCAAGTAAAACTAGAGAAAAAGTTTGGCCAGTCACCAGTTTTTGTTGCTTCAACACTTCTAGAAGACGGTGGTATTCCTCCAGGAACCACATCAGCATCCCTTCTCAAAGAAGCTATCCACGTCATAAGTTGTGGCTATGAGGATAAAACAGAATGGGGCAAAGAGGTAAGTAGACTTTGCTTCACTCTTAGACTCCTTGTTTTGAAAAATTCCACCTTTAATCCCCAACTTTTATTTTCCCCACTTTTGGTGCATTACAATGATTCTTTTGTCCCTTTTTGTCCTCTGGGCAACTTATCCTGCAAAATTTAACTGGAAAGTGTATGGGAATTGACGGTATCAGTGGTTGGCTGGACCGTGAAAGAAAAGATCTACCGATGTGCACTAAAAGTGGAATAATGACAGTTGGGGACCAGTACCCCAATTGTAAAATACTCTCATTGAACAACTGGACAAAAAATGGAATATTTTCTCCCAGTTTTTGACATAACATTTGCTGATAAAGGGTGCAATTTTTGGGCATTAATTAACAGGTTGGGTGGATCTATGGATCCGTTACTGAGGATATCTTAACGGGCTTCAAAATGCACTGTCACGGCTGGAGATCCGTCTATTGCATGCCCAAAAGGCCCGCGTTCAAAGGTTCAGCTCCCATTAATCTTTCAGACCGTCTGCACCAAGTTCTTCGGTGGGCCTTGGGATCTGTAGAGATCTTGTTGAGCAGACATTGCCCGATTTGGTACGGTTATGGGTGTGGTCTGAAATCACTGGAACGATTTTCCTATATAAACTCTGTTGTTTATCCGTTGACCTCTGTTCCATTGCTTGCTTATTGTACATTGCCAGCTGTCTGCCTGCTCACTGGAAAGTTCATTGTTCCTGAGGTAAGAAAAGTCTATGCTTTGGTCAATTGTCATTAATCAATTCTGTTTTGTTCCAAGTATACCCTTACTTGTAAAGGGTAGTAACATTTTCCTATTAAATGTGAAATATAATCTAATTTTCTATGTAACTGGTTTGTATATTTTTTAATAGAGGCGCACCCTTATAGTAATTTAACATTCCAAACGCTTCCTCACTTTTGTCATTCCATTGATCTGCAGATTAGTAATTATGCAAGTATTGTTTTCATGGCTATGTTCATATCCATTGCTGCAACAAGTATAATGGAGATGCAGTGGGGAGGTGTCAGCATAGATGACTGGTGGAGGAACGAGCAGTTCTGGGTGATTGGAGGAGTCTCCTCCCACTTCTTTGCTCTATGGCAAGGTCTCCTCAAGGTCTTAGCCGGGGTCAACACTAACTTCACCGTCACGTCCAAAGCAGCTGATGACGGTGACTTTGCTGATCTGTACATCTTCAAGTGGACGGCTCTGCTGATCCCTCCCACAACACTGCTCATCATCAACATCATCGGCGTCATAGTCGGAGTCTCTGATGCCATCAACAACGGGTACGACTCGTGGGGCCCGCTGTTCGGCAGGCTCTTCTTTGCCCTCTGGGTCATCATCCACCTGTACCCTTTCCTCAAGGGTTTGATGGGGAAACAGAACGGGGTGCCTACCATCATTGTCGTCTGGTCGATTCTTCTTGCTTCCATCTTCTCGCTGTTGTGGGTCAGGATAAACCCGTTCGTGTCACGGGACGGGCTTGTGTTAGAGGTATGTGGGTTAGATTGCGAGTAAAAGAGGAACCCTGTTTTTACAGTTCTTTTTACTTGAGGGACTCGGAGAACATAGCAGAGACTTCGGAAGCAGAAGATGAAGTGAAGAAACAAGAACGGGTTCAGGTGGTGGTTGTGTACAGACAGACACATTCAAATCTTTGTTTTTGTGGAAAGCTTTTTAATTCATTCTTTAGGTACAGTATGTGGTGGTGGTGGCTTGCATCAGAAAGGGTATGTGTTAATCTTTTAAAAGGAACATATATATTATTTATTATTTATAGGACCTGCCTCATAAATTATGGAGTGTATCTCTTTCTCAATAAAGAAAAAAATGAACTTCCACAGTGTAATTTTTCTTTGCTACCCAAAGAAACTTTTTTCCATGTTTGACCCCATATGAGCATTTTGGTTTGGTGCAGATGAGAATTTCATTCATTTTCATTGTAAGAATGCATCAAAAGAACACAGTTGTGGTGCTGAATCCCCTTTTTTCAGTAAAAGATCATTTTTGGTTTGTTGCTGCTGTTGTAATGAGCATATCTACATATGCAGTGTAAAGCAATTATTAGTTTATTACTATCCCTTATAATGTTATATTAAACCAATTCGATTTATTTGGTATGGTGCCATTTATGTTTAAATCTTGACCAACACTCCAATAGCCATGGTTTTAAAACTCAAGACAGGAACTAGTGAAGTTCAAGCTTCAATTGACAATGATCTAAAAACATAGGAAAATACTGGCAGATAAAAAATAGGAAAAATTCCTTTTATAAAACAGTACAAGCCAAGTTTTACATGTCGGGTTACACGCCTGTCAAATTGTCTGTGTACAGACAATTTGATCGACTACACAGACATATTGAGCGGTGATTTACGAAGAAAATTGATTTTCACACAGACAAAAATAAAAAAATGTCTGTATCATAGACACTTTATGAAAAATTCAGGTTTAAAATGTCTGTGATACAGACAACTCTTGATATTTTGTCTGTATGGAAATCGATTTTCTTCATAAAATGCTGGTCAAATTGTCTGTTTAGCCGATCAAATTGTCTGTATACAGACAATTTGACCGGCGTGTAACCCGGCGTGTACACGAAGCGGGACTCTAAAAAATAATGAACTTTAACTACACACCCATATGGTTCTCCGTTCTTTTTTGGAATTCGATGAAATGACGTCATTGACGTGTATGAAATTTAGTAATTGCAGACAAGTACATGAAAATTATGCATGTTTTCCCTAAAGAAGGTGGCTCATATTAAGATAACATAACGTGAGTAGGACACACAATGACAAAAAGCCTTCTATTTGCTGTTCGCCCTCCGCCAGACGTAGAATTTATCGCCTCCGTAGAAGCAATTAGATTCTCTGATCCTGTAATGGCTTAACTGAGCCAATGACAGACAAATCAGATTTCTAATCAACTGTCCTAAGTTTAAGAGTTTTTCTACTAGGAAATAACAACACAAAAAAACATGTAGTTCAAAATAAAAGCATCATGACTAAAAAAATGTCCTCCACGTAGCATAAGAAATTGAATCCTCAAGAGCTTTGGAGGGCGTGGGACCCAACGCCCATATTTTTTGGCATGTCAAACGCCATTTCTTCCACCATCGGGTCTCCCTACTCTTGTTTTTTTCATGTACGCCTCCTCTTCTGATCTCCGGCCAACACCATCCTGAATCGCTCTCCTGTCACTCTGTCAATAATAAACACCATCATCCGTGGGACTCGTCCTCCTTGTGACTCGGGTCTTGCCCTTGATTCGTCCTATTGCTATCATTCAATTTGTTTGTTCCCGTTGTTGAACTCCTCTATGTAACCAACCACTTATTGTCCAAAGAGGGTCGAGGTTTTCCCCCTCCCGCATGCAGCCACGGTCCGAACTCCGAATGGTTTGGTTAGAGCCTTATCTTATCTCTCATAAATTGGAGGACAAAATTTCTGAGCATGTCCTATGACTCCACAAACAAAGTAGAAGCTAGGCAACTTTTCATACTTAAAGAATTAAAGTCTACCCAATAATCCCCACTTTATTTTTCTTAATGGTTGTTCCAACTTACACCTTTAAGGGTTTCCTCACATCCAAACACACACCCATCCGCACATAGGCCTCCTGTTTGCCATCAAATTGATTATCATCTCATCTAACGAGTTTCCCCATGTAATTCTCAATTCTCTTAGCAATTCCTAGGTTAGAGTAGCCATACAACATGTTATGTACCTGCACTCAGAACTCAACCGACTTCAAGAGGACTTTAAGAGAGATGTTGGGATATTGACCCGGGGGCCCAATACCCGGATTAAAAAGGCCCAGGATATCCAGCCCAAACAACGAGTCCATTACCCTATGATGAGTAGGCCCAGTGAATAATCCATACCGAACGAGGTTCGGTCCAAGTAGAGGCCGACCCAGAAAGCAGAAATACCGAACGGAGTTCGGATCATACATCATACTTGGGCCAATTTGACAACGTCTTCCGCATGGTCCAGCATCCCGTTCGAGCAACGGACAACAGGCAAGTGGCCTGGTGCATTTAATGCCAGATTGTGACATCAGCAAGTGGAAGCATGGGTGATCAAGTCGGTGGAACAACGGCCAATCAGCATAGAACAGCCCATGCTCTCCATTAGTATAAATAGAAGGTTTAATATCATTGTAAGGGTTAGCATTTTGATACTCAAGCTCTAGAATAGCATTATTACTCTCGTTTCTTGTATTAAAGCACAGTTCCGACGCACCGATCGGGAAGTTTCCTTGTAATCAAACAGGTTAATTAATACAAGTGGGCTTTTGAGCATTCGTTGAATCATCTTTTATATTTTGTTATACACTTTGATTCTGATCCATTCCTGATATATCCAAAGTTCGTGTATGGCTTTCGGATCTGCGGGACTTAACTTCAACATTGGCGCCATATGTGGGAAACATTCAAAAAGTTTCACATCAATTATCCAAAACAACTATTTTTAAAAACTGGTCAGAATCAGTTCTTATCACACAAATGATGGTTCGCGCCGTCACGGAAGGAGTCAAACTCCGAGAAACCAAACCCCTCAGGGACAATCCAGCTGAGGAACATATCCTCATTATGGTGGGGACTTTGTCTTTCCTGAAGCCCCAAGGAGGAATCCTCAGGCCATGCGAGATATGGCCCAGGTCATGCAGCACGTGGCAAACGAGGAAGAAGGAGGATCCAATTTCACAAGGGAAACTCCCCACACAGAAACAACCATGGCGTCATCCCACTCACGGGCCCATCGGGATAATCGACGTTGCGCTCAAACAGCAGCGCATCGTATTCCCAGTGACCGGACCCCGATCGGATCACAAGCCAGGGGACCTACTCCTATTGGCCGTCATTTCCAGCATGACGAACGGAATTATACTAGGGCTACGCAGAGGCATTGGGATCGGGAGTATGCAGATTTGAGGACTCCACCACCGCCCCCTTTGACGGCCTAGGAGGAAGAAATGGCCGAAATGAGGAGACAGATGAATGAAATGAGAGATCAGATGAATAGGGCGCTCGTACAACCTGCTCCGATCCAGCTCGGGATCACTTATCCTTTCACCAGGGAAATTATGTATGCGGATATCCAGGGAGGTGCCAAACCACCGACCGGTCAGATATATGATGGGGTAGGCGATCCCCAGGTCCATTTAAGGAGTTATCAAGGAGGACTCATGCTACTAGGAGCGCCCGAGGCTGCCATCTGCCGACTGTTCTTCAGTACGCTCAGAGGACCCGCTCAAGAATGGTTCAGGACCCTGCAACATGGGTCGATCGGCAGCTTTGCCGAACTATCAACGTTGTTCTTGGTCCAATTTGCCTCCAGTGCCAACCCAAAGCGACATTTCAGCTACCTGACTAGCATAAAGCAGAACTCCAAGGAGACCCTCAATCAATTCTTGAAAAGATGTAGGGACGAAACTCTGACGGTCGGAAACATGACGGATGACACCGCCATCACCCTATTCACTAACGCTCTCCGAACGGGAGAATTATACAAGGATTTGAAGAAGAATCCGGGTACGGCGTATGCCGAGGTGTTAGACAGAGCCCGCAAGCATGTTGCCCTGGAAGAAGAGATTATGATCAGGGACAAGGTCGCTGCGCCTTCTGCCCCCATCAAGATGGCCGATCGGCTGGGTCCTACCCCAGCGGCCACTCTCCCTCCTAAGCAAGGGCGATTTACTCCCCTGGTCCTGTCCGTGGCAACCATTTATCAGAACGAGAAGGACAACATTCCCCTTTCCGACTGAATCTTCAAATTATATGGGAGCAGATGAATCTGCTTTTTGTAAATATCATAACAGGAAAGGTCATGCTACCGATGCTTGTAGGGCACTACAAACGGCCATTGAGGACTTGATCCGGCGGGGTCATTTGGGCGAGTATGTAAGTAAAGACCCGAATGCGGTAGGCACTTTAAAGCCGGTCAGGAGACTCAACAGCTGGCGACGGGATGCCCAACGTGATGCCCAGCCCCAGAATGACGTATATATTCCTTCCAGAGACGAACCAGAGGGCTCGGGAGGCCCCGGAAAGAAACCTCGAATGGAGGTCAAAGTTATATTTGGGGGCGGGGAAACAGGGGATTCGAACGTCGAACGAAAAAGGTTCGAGCGAAGTCTTTATGTAGGATCCATCTCCACTCCCCCCAGAGGAAAGGAAGGACGGACCCAATCACATTTGGGCCGGCTGATTTACCTAACTCGCCAAGTCCGCACAGGGATGAATTGGTGGTGAGCATGTGCATTGACAATGCTTTGATTCGCCGGGTACTGATCGATACGGGGAGAAGTATGAACGTATTGTATTTACAATCGTTCGAGAAAATGGGCCTACAGAGAAGTCAACTGACCCACCTAAGAACCCCACTGGCAAGCTTCACCGGTAACTGTATTGAGGCTGAGGGGACCGTTCAATTATTAGTTGAAATTGGGGACGAAACGCACAAGGCATCAGTCCGAATGACGTTCGTTTTGGTGGACATAAAATGTGCCCATAACACAATCTTGGGCCGACCGGGATTGGAAGATCTGGAGGCAATAGCCTCTGTCCGCCACTCGTGCATCAAATTCCCCACGGACACTGGGGTTGGGGTGGCCAGAACTGATACGGCGACAGCTCGAACGTGCTACCGAGAGGCCCTGAAGCAGATGAATACCCGTGGAATGCGGGTTAACAGTATTGAGGTGGAGACCCACCGAACGGAGTTCGAGGCGCATCCAGAACCTGCCACTCTCCTCGAGCAAATTGACCTGGACTCCCCCTCGAACCGAAAGGTAGCTATCAGGGTGGATCTGGAGGCTGACATTCGGGATGGCATGATTGACGTCCTAAAAACGTTTCAGGTATTATTCGCCCGAGGGCCGGAAGATATGCCGGGCATTGACCCAAAGATAATCTGTCACAAGCTTGCCGTTCGGCCTGACGCAAAATCGGTCCAACAAAAGAAACGATACCAAGCGACCGAACGACGGGATTTCACAAAGCAGGAAGTGGCCACCTTGATGAGAATAAAACACATCCGTCCGGTAATCCATGTCGAATGGCTATCCAATGTGGTCCTAGCCCCAAAACAATCGACTTGGAGGATGTGCGTGGATTACCCGGATCTAAATAAAGCTTATCCCATGGACCCTTATCCGGTGCCGAGGATCGATCTGTTAGTGGATGAAACGGACGAGTGTGAATTGTTGAGCTTCATGGATGCATTCCGGGGATATCATCAGATTTTCATGCACCCAAGCGATGCAGAGAAAACAACGTTCGTTACTTCGGATGGTGTGTTTTGCTATATTGTCATGCCATTCGGGTTAAAGAACGCAATGGCTACTTTTCAAAGGATGATCAGGATGCTCTTCAAAGAGGTGTTGGGAGTCACAATGGAGGCTTATGTTGATGATATCCTGATCAAGAGCCGGAAGAAGGAGAATCGCTGCTCAGAAATCTTAGCCCATGGTTAACACGCAGTCATTCCGGATGACCGAATGACGAATGAGTTAACAACATGGAAGGAAAGTCATTCTCAGCTAACAGAATTTGACCCTGCAATCATAAGAGGGATCAAAACGGCTTGGAGAATCGATGCTCAGAAAATCTCCGCCCATGGTTAACACGCAGTCATTCCGGATGACCGAATGACGAACGGGTTAACAACATGGAAGGAAAGTCATTCTCAGCTAACAGAATTTGACCCTGCAATCATAACAGGGATCAAAACGGCTTGGAGTTTTGACGCTCAGAGAGTCTCATCTCAGCGGTTAACATGGGAATCGTTCCGGACAACCGAATGAGGAACATGTTAACAGTTTGGAGGGAGCCATTATCTTAGCTAACAGAATTTGACCCTGTAATTACGAATTGTTAAAGGGATCAAAACGGCTTGGAGTTTGATGTCAGGGAATCTCACCTCAGCTTTTAACACGCAGAATCATTCCGGATGACCAAATGAGGAACGGGTTAACAGTTTGGAGGGAGCTGAGCCATCAACTCAGCTAACAGAATTTGACCCTGTAATTACGACCAGACAAAGGGATCAAAACGGCTTGGAGATGGTGTCAAGACTATAAGTATGGACGAACCGAGCGACGTTCGGATAAAGTACTAATTGTCGTCTGGGGAATCGGAACTATGGTTTTGAAAAATCTCGCCTCAGTCATTAACTTGATTTGGAAGCGAGTCGCCCTTTTAGCTATAAGTAAGGAATAACCCGATCTGGTGACCTTGCTTACAGTTTGAAAGGAGTTACCTCAGACCCCTAATATGGATGATACGAACCAGAGAGAATTGTTTGGAATACATCGGAATTATGGGTTTGGAAGAGAGAGAGTCTCACCTCAGCTTGTTAACACGTGGGATCATTCCGGATGACCGAATGATGAACGGGTTAACAGTTTGGAGGGAGCCGCCATCTTACCTAAAAATTTGACCCTTTGATCACGATCAAAACGGCTTGGAGGGATTCACCTCTGCTAAAAGATTTTTGACCCCGTGGATCACGAACGATAAAGGGATCAAAAACGGATTGGGAATGGTGTCAGAACAAGTATTGTCAAAGCGAGCGACGTTCGGTAACATGGATTGTCGTCCAGAGAATTGGAACTTTCAGAGAGATGACCGAATGACGAACGTCTTAACAGTTTGGGGGAGCCGCCATCTTAGCTAAAAATTTGACCCTGTGATCACGATCAAAACGGCTTGGAGGGATTCACCTCAGCTAAAAGATTTTTGACCCCGTGGATCACGAACGATAAAGGGATAAAAAACGGCCTGGGAATGGTGTCAGAACAAGTATTGTCAAAGCGAGCGACGTTCGGTAACATGGATTGTCGTCCGGAGAATCGGAACTTTCGGAGAGATGACCGAATGACGAACGTCTTAACGGTTTGGAGGAAGACATTATTTCAACTAAAAGAATTTGACCCTGGCCTTACGACCGAACAGAGGGATCAAAACGGCTTGGAAACAATGTCAGAAATATAGAGATACATGGGCCGAGTGATGTTCGGCAATACAGAAATTATTATGAACGAGAGAAATGACAAAAATCAAAAAACAGAAGAGCAATACTTCAACACGGTTAAAGGAAAATATCTAGTTTATTCTTTGGCACTACTAACCGGAAGATACAAAAGAAAAAGAAGAAAAGGCGAAAAATAAATATACAAGGCTACGCTGCTGGAGGATCGCCGTTCGGGGAAGATAAAGGTTGGGAGCTCCTTGCCTGCGCTGCATCATCAGGCACTGCTTCTTTTCTCTTCTCCATAACCCGATCATAGGCATTCCCGAACAGATCATCAAATCCCTACTCATCAGGATCGAATGGCTTAGGGAAATGCTCCACGATCAGATCAAGGTTCCTGTCCAAAAGCAGATCCTGACTTTGTTTCACAGTCTTCTCGGTCAGGACATCTAGAAAAGACTTCCCTTCGGGCGTGCTATCTAGGAGATCAATGCCTGCCTTAATGGGATCTTCGCTTTCATGCAAAAATTGGCCAAGATGAGGTCCCAGGAATTGTCGAGCCGTATTCTCCAGGGCAACGTTCAGCCCTTTACCCCGTTGGTAGTCAACTATTGATTGATTGGCAATCTGGGAAGTGTTGGCAGTATAAGGCTCAGGAAGATTGTCACCATTGGCCTTATCAAATTTTACCCCGGCAGATTCAGCAGTCCGCACCTTGGCCCGAAGTTCTTTAATTTCCCGATCACGACGTTGGGTCCTCTCTTGCATCGCAGCCAGAGCAGCCTTCACCTTCTCACCTTCATTGGCGCATTCTTGCAGATCTGCAGCTAATTTCCGAGCGGCGGAAAGGAGGACATGGCTATCGTCCTGATCGCTAGCCAGGAGTTTCATTTCCTTTTCGGCCACCAGGAAAGCCTTGTGATAATATACACCGGCCTGAAGACGAGTGGCAAACGAAGTCAGATGAGATGAACAAATAAAAAGTAGGAAAGTATGAATCAAAATGAAGTTTACCTTGAGTGACTCTGGATGACATGCCTCAAGTAGATCAGACCAGTGAGTTAGGTTTGTGAAACTAGGGGGAACCTTCAGGGAAGTACTGCACCACATGGATGATGGCATTAGCCCGAACAGGTACCTTCCTTCTGCTCTAGGCCCCATGTTTGAAAACTCAACGAACATCCGATCGTCGGCCGGCATATCAGAAAGAACTGGAGTTTTCGGTTTGGCAGGCACAGATCTTTTTGGCTCAGCCTCCGGTCTAGTCAAATCAACCACATGATCGACCGGGATCAGTATGCTGCCGTCATTCCCTCTACTTTTCTTCCGGGTTTGCTCAGAAAAGGCATGATCAACAATCACCTTCTCCTTGCCTTTACCAGAGGAAGCTGTCAGAGTAGCGGCAGATATGGAACGCCGAACGAGTATAGGGGATACCACACCTACAACAAAAGGAATAAGAGATAAGAAACTAAATTAAAAAGAGAATGATCGGGTTAAAACCCTGTTACACTTACCAATCCCAGCAGATAGCATATTTGAAGGGGTAATAAAACCCCGAAGACTCCGATTTCCTCACATACGCAGAGATTCAGCTTGGGAGCGCATAACGGCATCTATTCTGGGTTGAGAATCCCGAACGGGGTAAGCGTTCCACCGATCAGGATATGGGAGAGAATCGCCTATACGAACGAATAGAAATCGCTACTCCCAGTCAGCCGGCGGAGAAGGATTATCTGTAAACAACTGATGATCAGCTCGGGCTACCAGCTTCAGGTACCCAGTCATCCAATAAGGCTGATAGCAGTAATGGTGTAGGAATAAATCAACACTTGGAGCGATCCTCAGTTCCTAACATCGGATTATAAAGCCAGTCAGAATGCGGTAGGTGCTGGGTACGAACTGAGCGGGAAGTACAGAGACCCGATGCAGGAACTCCACAATAAATGGATGAAGAGGGAAGCGAATCCCGACAATCAATGCATCAAGATGCACTAGCACGTGCCCCGGTCGGTGCCTCATCGGATGCCTGATAAATCCAACATAAAATTCTCTAGGCGGAGGCAATAGTTGGCAAAGTTGCCGTTCGGCATCTTCAGGAAGACGTTGTTTCTGTTTGCGAATACGGTTGAAGTGCAGGACAATGCGGGGTGGCCGATCGGGCATTCCCTTGTTATAGATCTGTACATCGTCCCCCGAAAGGCATCCATCATCACGAGACTGTTTGGCATATTTTCCTATGAGAGGATCAGTGGAATTAGGTACTTGGGAAGAAGAGCCTTCGGCCTTGTTCACAGCAGAAGTTTTTCCCACACGAATCAGCGGCATTTCCTCAGATTCTGAGCTAGAAGGAAAATACATAAAACCACTTGAGGAATTCTGAGAATTCTAGAGAGAGAAAGCTTAGAGATACATGAGAGAAAAATTAAGGAAGCAACAGAAGAAATGGAAGAGAAGCACCTCTACTTATAAGCAAAGATGCCGCCCAAAACCCTAACCCATAAATGACACGTGGTGAAATATGGTTGTACGAAATTATGATACATTTATGATATTTTAGCATGTTCCCCGAATGGTTAAATGGGCAATTCATGAAGCGTACTGAGAGAGATCCCGAACCAAGGTCGGCATAAACCATAAATTTGAAGCAAATATCCTTGGAGACCCCGAACCAACAGATAATTGAAGAACAACAGATAAAGATCGGCGGGATGGGGAAAATTCGGGATTCGGACGAAATCGAAAGATAAGGGCAACAAGATAAACCGAACAAGATTTCTATTTACAGTTATGTGGGATAGATGAGGATATCATAAACAACAGATTCACAAAACGACTAAGTCCTACAAACTTATCTGAAGCCCGAATGACTATCGATACAAGAGGAAGGCCAAATCCTGGTAAATTGTCGGAACCATCTGAGGCCAGAAAAAACTGCCAAGTCCTAAAAAATGTACCGAATCCCGAATGGTAAGCAATAAATCAAGAAAGGCAATATGAAAATCTCTGTGCAAAAAAGATGTGTATTCATCGGTTCTACCAGCCGGAAAATACAATAATGGATTTCAAAAAAGAAGAAGGGGGGAAGGGATTACAATTGATAAGAAACAAAATTCTAAATCTACTGGCCCTCCCTAGTGTCTTCTTCATCACCTTCCTCCTCGTCTGAATCAGTGGGGGGATCATGCTCTCTCCCCGCTTCACGATCAGCAGCCCGTTGAAAGTCCCGTTGATATTTCTCATATTGGGCTTCAACGATGGGCGCCTGGGGAAGATCAGACAGCTCGACTGGCCTCCCTAACATTTTTTGCAGTTTAGCAACAAAGGGGGCCATGATATGCTGGCAGCCCATGACATAAAGAGATCGGGCCAGGGAGTCATTGAATTTTTTGCCCATTGGATCCTGGTCGAGCAGTTTGACCCCCTCGCTGCGGCGGGCATCACCCGTGGAGAATCGTTCGAGATAAGCACCGAAGGTGGCCGGGAGTTCCTGCTGTGCATAATCTTTCTTCAGGACAGCAAACTCCTCAGACCCATTGAATGCTTCCCGGACGACGGACAGATCAACCTTCACCTCAGTTGGGCTGTCCAGGATACGGGGGGCGCTCTCTTCGAACTTCACCAAAGCAGCTTCAGCAGCATGAACTTTGTCTTGGAAGGCCCGAGCTGAACCCTGAGTTCACCAAGCTCTGACTCAAAGCGTCTCTTCTCCTCCGCGGAGGCCTTCCGTTTGGTCTCCAGAGCGGCAAAGGCAGCAGCCGCATTCTGCTCCGCAGAAGTCTGAGCGACGATCAGGTCCCGCTCTTTAGCCACTCGAGCCTCTTTCAGTTGCAAACTGTAAAGCCCAACCTGCAGAATGTCGTTCGAGAAATGAGATGGTGTGAAACGGAATTTAAACTATGAGAAAACTATAGGGAAAAAGTAAAATACCTTCAGGGCTGCTAAGGCCAAGCATTCCTCAGATTGCTCGACCGACAGCTTGAGAACAATGAAATTGTTGAAAAAAGCGGAGGTAGACCAAATCTGGCTTGCCGAGCATCCACCTTTCTCTACAACTTCATGAACCGGATCCGCCAGTGAGATCCGGTCGACCTGGCCAGATAGATGGACGGTATGCATATCACCCGTACCCTGACCAGTCTCCTGAGCAGCCTGGAAGTGCTCAGGGAATTGATGCATCTGATCAGAACCGAACCGATCGTCGACCAGCATGGCATCAAATTGGTCCTGATGGACCTGTTGCAGTGGCTGTGGCTCTGGAACGGGTTGAGAAGATCCGGCATCCTGAGCGGTAATAGTGGAAGGAGTGGGTTGGGGGTTCTTCCTGGCTTTCTTCCGTTTGTCGACCCCACCAGCTGCAAGAACTCTACTATTGTCCATAGGTGCGTCTGGATTGAGAGCTAAAAAATAACAAAGGAAAATGTTAGTATCGAGCGGACCTTAGCACGTGGGAAACAAAAAAGAAGAGAATGTTTCTCGCACGGGGAGGACCGCTCGGACCATGGCACTTGATTTCTCAAAACAAGTAAACCCAAGAGAACGGGCAGTACCTATCCCAGCTTCGATTAGCCGATCGGGAGTCAGGTAACTCATGATATCTACGCATTTATCTTTCTCCACAGCAAGCACATCCTTGTAAATTTCCTCAGTAAGGACTGGATCAGGAGATTTGCGGGGGAAGGCATTCCATTTGCGGGGAATCAGGCCGTCCGGGACAGACACAAAGAAGAACCGATCTTTCCACCCCTTGATTGAAGTCGGATTGCCCTTAAACAGGATATGTCCCGTTCGGGCACTAGTGGCCAAATAGTCATGTGTTTGTTGAGGGGCTACCTTAAAAAATTGGTGAAATAAATCTAGGGTCGGCCGGGCACCGGCATCTTTACAACGTCAAATAAAGCCCGCCATTGCCCGGTAGGAGTTCGGCATGATTTGGGCCGGTACAATTTCGTAGAAATTAAAAAATGAAACGAAAACAGAATGTAACGGAAACCTAAGCTCGGCCCTAATTGAATCAAAATGGACTACAACCATCCCAGGGGTATGGCGCATTGGGTGAAGCCCAGCTCGCAATCGGAAATTCACTGGATCTGGGATTAGGGCCGGAATTTCGGCCTTATTATGGGAGGTCAGTTTTTGCCGCCTCTCCCTAATCAATTTTAGGTCAAGCGTATGACGGGGGAAATCGTTGGGACGTCCGGCCACCATGGAAGTCAGCTCATCTTCAGACTTGGTGTCATCGGAATCTTCACTGGAGGAAGGAGAACTGCCGGAGGAATCATCCGTCTCCGCCCTAATCTCCGTCGCCACCTTGGAGTCCTCATCAAAAGGGACGGTGATAATCTCCACATCACGGTCTTCCCCTTGGGAAGCCATTTCCGAATCGGAACACCATTGAGAATTCATAACGATCGAACCAAAGGAGAGAAAGATTCAAAGGAAGGAGAAGTACTTGGGCAAGAAAAACTTGAAAGATTTGAGAAGAAGAGGCAGAGTAAAAGCACGAATAAGATTGAAAATTCGAAACCCGGATTTGAGAAGTTAAAGGCTAATTTATAGCCTTACAGACGCCGTATCAAAGACCAATCAAATGGAGACACGTCACTCAGATTATTTGAAATAATACGTGTCACATGGAAGAGCAAAGATCAACAATCATGACGAATATGGGGAAACTACAATGACAGCCATCAAATCACAGTATGGGGAACTGACCACTTCTGTATCCCGATCGCTATTCGGCAGTTGCGACATTGGTGTTTATACTTCCTAATGCACTCACTGTCATTCGAGACATCGGAAGTGGGGGACTTGTGTTGGGATATTCACCCAGAGACCCAATACCCGGATTAAAAAGGCCCAGGATATCCAGCCCAAACAACGAGTCCATTACCCTATGATGAGTAGGCCCAGTGAAGAATCCATACCGAACGAGGTTCGGTCCAAGTAGAGGCCGGCCCAGAAAGCAGAAATACCGAATGGAGTTCGGATCATACATCATACTTGGGCCAATTTGACAGCGTCTTCCGCATGGTCCAGCATCCCGTTCGAGCAATGGACAACCAGCAAGTGGCCAGGTGCATTTAATGCCAGATTGTGACATCAGCAAGTGGAAGCATGGGTGATCAAGTCGGTGGAACAACGGCCAATCAGCACAGAACAGCCCATGCTCTCCATTAGTATAAATAGAAGGTTTAATATCATTGTAAAGGTTAGCATTTTGATACTCAAGCTCTAGAATAGCATTATTACTCTCGTTTCTTGTATTAAAGCACAGTTCCGACGTATCGATCGGGAAGTTTCCTTGTAATCAAACAGGTTAATTAATACAAGTGGGCTTTTGAGCATTCGTTGATTCATCTTTTATATTTTGTTATACACTTTGATTCTGATCCATTCCTGATATATCCAAAGTTCGTGTTGGGCTTTCGGATCTGCGGGACTTAACCTCAACAAGATATATTCCTGATTTTATGGCCCTTTTTTATGCATGTGTTTAAAAGGTCAATTCTTTTAAGAAATTTCAAATATTTTGAATAACTTCAAATAAGTCAAATGACGATAGCTACCGATACAATGCGATATAATAAAAATTATTACATCGTACTCAAAAAAATCAATATCGACTTCACCTTTCCTCCAACCACAATTGATATGCTACGATTGTACATAGAGACGGTCATCCATGCAAGAACAACACAAATCGTTAACTACCAAGTTAGAATAAAACAACGATCGTTGATCATACAAATTCTCATACGTCTACACCATCAATACTAGCAGAATTGTCAGTCATCCTAATCTCTAGCAACATAGTCTTTAATAAAAATCAATTACGATCTTCGAGCTCAGGCAATCAATTCACCTCATGATGGTGGCTCGGGAGGGGGGATGAGTCGGCGGTAAGGCCATAGATGAGATGAGTAGCATGACGATTTTTGATAAAAATAGAGTTAGCGTTGAAGGGATCATAAACTTTCGAGTACAACCATAAAAACAACTTGGAGGCGATTCAATTTTTAGGAAGCAATTTGATAAAAATAGGTTCAGAGGTAAAATAAAAGAGAAGTACAAATCAATTGAAAAGAAAACAAATCAAGAAAACTTTGGAGGAGAGATAACGTGAAGAAGTGCAAGTGAAAACTCATTTAAAATAATTTTGGGAGAACTATCAAATAAGCCCTCGAACTTACATAAAAAGTGCAAATAAGCCCTTTTATAGGAGGCTCTGTCCGACGGTCACCATTTGGAGCGGTTTCTGGTGAAATTTTTTGATGAAAGTTTTAGAGCATCTTCTATATTAAGTCTAGTTTACCCATACTAAATTTCAGATAAAAATTCAACCGAGAAGGAGGTGAAATGATTTTCTGATATATACTGCGTTGTTTAACTGCGCAGTTATCTTCAAAAATTCATTTGAGTGCCTTCCCGATTGAATATTTAGCTGAAATTTTGTATGAGTAAACAAGACATGATGAATAACATGCTCAAAAAAATTAATCAAAAAATTCCAGAGGGAACCGCCTCATACGGAGACAGCCGGATAGAGCCTCCTGTCAAGGGCTTATGATTTAAAAACAAACAAGCGCCGCTGTAGCATCCATATCTACAGACAATGGAGGTAGGCACACCCAAATGGCGGCATTATTTCAGTATGAGTAAATTAGAACAATTCCCAAATGGCGGTATTTTCTTTTATGACCATAAGTTTCGGAGTTATTTCAGTATGAGTAAATTAGAACAATTCCCAAATGGCGGCTGAAAACTCTCTCTCGCAAGAATTGTATTTTCTCCATGGATGCACAAGTACTAGGACGGCTTTCCTCTTCTTTTTCCCTGCAATTCAGATCGAAACAAGTTCTTTTTCCCGTCTCCGGCGACCCAATTTCTCCTCGCAGAAGAAACTGCCCTTTCTCCATTAAGGCTGAGATTCGAAGTGGTAGCAACCGCAGCGGGAAAGAGTTCGACTACGCCGCATACGAGGCAGAACGGCTGAGGCTCGACGCGGCGGCGCGTCAGTCTATGGCGGAGACCTCCGAGAGAGAAACCCGAAACGAGAGCGACCCGAAGGCGTGGAAATGGGCTATCCGGAAACGGATATGGGACTTGATGGAAGCTCTGAACGTTGCCCAGTTCCCCAGACCCGTTCATCATCGGATACCCAATTTTGTCGGCGCTTCTGTTGCGGCTAAAAAGGTACAATAAAGACTTCACCTTTTTTCCCCTTGTTTCTTATTCCTTTTTAGAAATTCATCTGGGTTTAATGACACCTTCCATTTTGTTAAGTTTTCAGAAAAATGTTTTGACAGGTGAGTGAATTGGATGTGTTCAAAGCGGCTAATTGTGTGAAAGTGAACCCAGATACACCACAGAAACAAGTGAGGTTTCTCACACTTAATGGTAATCTCCTGCAATCTCTTTTTGTTTTCTTTTATATTTTCAGATTAGCTGATTCCTGTTTTTGCTTGCAAACTACCTTAGCTAACTAGAAAGTAGAAACTTAGGGTCAGTTACCCAGTTTGGTTGAAGGATTTTGGAGAACTGAGTAATGAGTATACACCTTGATAAATAGAATTTTCCAAAAATAAATAGATGGTGATTGAAATGACACATGATCACATATTACGTTTATCCTTCATCATCTTTTAATAAATCTTATGTGTGTGTGTACGTGTGTGTTCCAAGATATCGACTTTGGCCTCCATCTAAATTTACCTTTCGAAAACGTGTAGTTAATGAGCATAATGATTTATATGACTACATATTGATGGCGAAGGGAGTTAAGTTACTATGTATCACTCTTAATTCATATGTTTGACACACTGGTTTGTAACTTGTAAGTTGGGCTGAGGGTGGTTTTATTTTCTTGTAATAATAAAGCAATATAGGGAGTGTTAGCAAGAGCTTCTATGAAGCATGTTTATGTTTTTAATGTAATTTTTTATTTGCTTTAAAAGGGCTAAAAAGGAGTGCTTTAAGCTACTGATTCTGGTTTGCCCTTAACACTTTAGTGCTTAGGGCTGTAAGTTGGGAGAGGTCCTTAGAACATTTCTTTTTTACTTTTTGTATTACATGTCGCCCTAATTAATATACTCCCTCCCTCCCACTGGACTTGGCCAATTTTTCTTTTTTTGTTGTCTCAAAAACTTTGTCAGTTTCCTTTTAAAATAATGAATTTGTGACTTTGTTCATTTCTCTATCTTCTGGACAAATCTCAACCATACAACTTTTACTTTTCTAATTTCACATTCAACACAAAGTTGGAAAAATTGAGTGGGACGGAGGTAATATCGAATAGTGCTTTTTCCTTACCAAACACTTAAAAAATTACCTTTACTTTCAAACACTACCAACATTTGTTATTAAGAACTTTTCACATAATTCCAAAGTAAACGGCTTCTCATAAGAACATGCCAACAGGTCCAACCCAAGCACAATAGCAAAATAAATCTCATGCAGAAGATGATATTCGATAAATAGAATATTCCAATAATAGATAAAGGGTGATAGAAATGGCACATGATCACATTTTATGTTTTTTTCTTCATTTTTTCAATAAAATTGTTAGAACTCTGCAATTTCTACAACTAATTCACAGAAATCTCACAAGAACACAACTTCTAAATCTTTGTTGAAAGGTAACAATGGCCGAAGCCCCCAAAAGATAGAGATACAACTCTGATCTTCCCAGAATGACTTAGAGTCAGAAAACAGCCTACTCACAATTTCCAGCTATCTACTATTTATAGTAAGTTCATAACTCCTACTTATCGGATATAGTTATTAGCTAGTAACAAGCTTTGACTAATAACTAACTCTACTTCCTTCTAGAATATACTTTGCCAAAGTATTTATCATCTCTCTTCGGTATAGTAGAGTCTCTATCAATACTCCGTCCCTAAACATCCACCTTGCCGTCAAGGTGGGTGGTAGGAGACAACCAAGATCTTGTGTTTCCTCTTCATCCTTGCGCCTCTTCCTTCCCAATACCTAACTAATTGCGGGAGCATGAACTTCATTGTCTGAAGAACGCACTGATGATTGGGATCTCTGTAATTGTTTTGTTCCTCATAACCAGATGGTGCTGTTTGACCTTTCCCTTCAATATTCTTGTCTGGATGTATTGGCTGCGAATTGATCACACTGCCAGTACTGATATTCCTGAAAATGCTGTGTCCATGTCTGGTTAAACACAGAGCAATTTCTTCCCCAATTTCATATGAGGTTCCATCTTTAGGGTTTACAGTATTTTGATGAACACCCAAAGATGCCTCACAGCTTACAAACCCCACATCCAGTTTGGATCCCGATGCCATGTATTGTCGGATGTATACTGGGGCATCGACAAGCAAAAAGAGAGCTGCACATTGATACCCAGCACCACTTGGGAAAAGGAAAACTTCAATGTTGGCTCCCTTGATCAAGTGTAATCTTGTTTTCTCAGGGATAGAGCTCAGCCTGTAATAGTGAATTTGGCCAGATTCTTTACCAATAGCAACACTCAAGGAATTAGTGATGGAGTCTATTTTCTTTAGATCTTCCACAACCGAAACAGAGGAATGAATTCTTGTTGCTCGTGTAAACAGTTTTCCAATCAGCCCATTAGAGAAGAATTTCTGAAACCTCTTTGTTTCCCTGACTGGTTTTGCATCCAACTTTATTAACCCAAGTGAGGAGAAAGAAGCCATAACTATTCTTCCCAGCAAATATGGTTCCATTTCTATATTTCCAACATCTTCACCTAGCTTGGTTTCCATTAAACGAACACTAGTGGAACAGTTCACTTCTGAATCATTGGAACCTGAGAGCATTTTGTAAGGTTGAAAATTTGCTTCAGCTTCCAATCTATTAACAGTAGCCTGAATAGTAGGATCCAGGACCACACTGATTTTATAAAACTGGTATTCAAAAGTAAACTCATCAGCCCATTTCAGTCCCTAATTAGAGGAGTCCCAATTTGCATGAAGTATCAAAGTGCCCCCCTTAACTGCTATCCTAGGTTTGATATATGAGTGAGTGAAGACTGAACCTTCACTTGCACTAATATGTGGATCATTCTTCCCCAACTGTTTTGCTAAGGCACCCCGGAATGACACAACACCTTCACCCCTAATTTCTTGTTCCTGACTGTCAGCATCAATAACATACTTCTCCATCATTCTTCTATTAGTGATTTTGTGAACCATGTTACACCTTTTCCAATGCTCACCTCTTTCCCAGAAAATCTTGCTCTCTGTACCAGCAATTGCCATATGAGACGGCATGTCACGACCTACCCCTCCGTCTAGCACAATAATACCAACTGTTGACAGCCCCCAAACCTTTTTAACTTCTGTTACTGCATCTGTGAAGAGACCCGGAATGAGATCCTGAAAAATCTTGATGGTCTCGTACTTGAGAAAACGAGTAATTGCTCCAGCTTCATGGTTATCCGACGATTTCTCCTTGTGTTCCTTATCGCCAGTCTGCTGATTAATCAACTCCTGCTGCGAATCTGGGGATTCAGATGGATATTGCGAACTGTGGTCTTCTGTTCGCATAGAAACCAGAGGTCCAGACGAATTGGTTTGCGAACTCATAAGAGCTGCTTGAAACGAAGAAGGGGACGAGTGAGAATCTACTGGCGAAGATGAAGAATTATTTCTTGGACATGAACATTTAGCCGATGAAGAATTATTTCGCGATCGCGAACTAGAAACAGTTCGCTACTCCGACCGCGAACTGGTGAACGACGGTGACGAATTTTGTGTGTCAGACATCGGAAGGGGCCTAGTCTTCCTCGATCGTTCTCCAGGTCCTATGCGACGCCTCTGGTCTTCCGATTCCTCTGAGCTAGCCGAAAGTCGCTTCTGTCGATGATGATTATCTGAACCTTGTGAAGAATTCGAATGATGCGATCGACTCTTCGAATGTATGTCCGCGATGCTAGATTGTCGATGTGAAGTCCGATTCGATGCGGAGGATGCATGCTATCTATTTCGCGAAGGATGTTGATCTCTCACATCCATTTTCGCCAGAAACGCAATTAACATCCCCTTGTTTTGCTGTAGATTTCTCTCAAAGTTATCCACTCTAGCTTCCATCTTTGCGCACGTCTGTATCATCCACGGTGATCGAAAGCTCTGATACCAATGTTAGAACTCTGCAATTTCTACAACTAATTCACAGAAATCTCACAAGAACACAACTGCTAAATCTTTATTGAAAGGTAACAATGGTCGAAGCCCCCAAAAGATAGAGATACAACTCTGATCTTCCGAGATTGACTTAGAGTCAGAAAACAGCCTACTCACAATTTCCAGCTATCTATTATTTATAGTAAGTTCATAACTCCTACTAACCGGATATAGTTATTAGCTAGTAACAAGCTTTGACTAATAACTAACTCTACTTCCTTCTAGAATATACTTTGCCAAAGTATTTATCATCTCTCTTCGGTATAGTAGAGCCTCTATAAAAAATCTCAAATATATATGTTGATATATATATCAAGATATAGATGTTGGCCTCCATCCAAATTTACCTTTCAAAACCAGGTGGTTAATGAGATGAGAACTTGACATTGATGGTGAAGTGAGTTACGTTTCTATGTATGTCTCTTCATTCTTGTGTTTTGCCACATTTGTTCGTTAATTTGGCTAAGCGTGGCTTTATTTTCTTGAAATAATAATGCTATATGCCTATATAGGAAGTGTCCGTAAGAGCTTCTAGGAAGCACTTTTCTGCTTTTTTCTTGAAAAAGGCTAAAATATAGTGTTTTTAAACTGCTGATTCTGGTTTACTTAGCATTTAATTCTTAGGGCTGTAAGTTAGGAGAGGTGGTTAAACCTTTTTTTCCCTTTTTCTTTTGAACTCCTTATTTGCAGGTCATAACAATATACCAAATAGTACTTTTTTCTTTCCAATCACTGAACTCTACTTTTTAAAAGTCACTTTTACTTTCAATGACTAGCAAACTTTTGTTATTAAAAGCTTTTCACGTAATTTCTAAAATAAATGACTTCTCACAAGAACAAGCTAACGATCCAACCCAAGCACAATAACACAATAAATTTGAAGCAGGCTTGTTGTTATGACTTAGAGCCATGCCAAAGTGAATAGTCGCTTCATATAATTGTTGCTTTAACCCCCCATGTTATACCAACCAGGGCTATCTAATTTTGTTCTTTGTTAAATTACGAAACACATTCCATCTTTGTTAAATTACAATCTGCATGGCTTGTTCATATATATGTGCAGGAAGGAAGATACTATTAACTCCACAGCCTCGTCTTAGGACTGGATTTTTTTCCTTACTCGAACCTTCTCAGGCGTTATTGAGTCCTGATACTCTCAAAGAGGCTTGCACCTCTGCAGGTGTGGCTAAATATGGAAAGCCGATTGGACTGGATGAGAAGATTAGAGTCGATATAATTGTTATTGGTTCTGTTGCTGTTGATCCAACCACTGGTGCTCGACTTGGCAAGGGAGAGGTATGAGCTGGCTTTTTATTTGGGATGACCTTTTGCACATAATGGAATTATAATAATGTATGATTAAAAGTTTCTGCTTTTCAACATTTAGATTCCTCCCCCTATTTCGATTATATTATATTATACTCCATATTATATTATCAGAACTTCAATTTTTCATATCATTTAAGGGGTTTGCTGAGCTTGAATATGGCATGCTACGTTACATGGGTGCAATTGATGACTCGACACCTATCGTCACGTCTGGTATAATTCCTTTATCTAGCACTTCTGAATAAAGAGCAGGGTAAGCCACATTTGCTACCAAACAAAACCTTGGTTGTTCTTGTGTATGTGGTTCCTATTAAGCCATCCCGCGGCAGACACATATAAAGATACAAATTATTATATAAAGCATTATAATATTCTACTCCAAATAGGTTATACTCCGCATCTATGAGCCATCCCTAATGAGCTGCACGTCCACAACCAGTACAAAAAACAAACTGATGTATAAGACCTGCGATTACTTGGTAGTTTGATCGGACCCTCTGGGATGTAACTCCAAATATCCATGATTACAACGGTGGTTTTTTACATATTGTGTTTGTAGTACATGACAAGCAATTGGTTGGCGATATTCCTGTCGAAAAGCTATTGATCCATGATGTTCCAGTTGACATCATATGCACTCCAACCCAAGTCATATTCACAAATACAACCATCCCAAAGCCTCAAGGTCAGTGTTTTACTAAAGCTATGTCTTTTTGAAAAAATCATTTAATGTATGTATTTAAGAGAAGTGGGAAGGTGGCTCTCCATGACTCCATTGTCTTCATGTTTATTGAGATTAAGGTGACAGCAATATCATTTCTATTTTAAACATAAATAGGGATTTATTGGGAGGAGCTGTCTCCTGAAAAGCTCAGTCAAATCCTAATACTAAGAGAGCTGAAGAGCAGAATAGAACAAGAGACGGGACAAAAGCTTCCATGTGGTCCTTCCGAGAAGCTCCCCCCAACTGCTCGCCGAGGGAGACACTGATGTCCCCTTGCTGCTTGTTTGGAGTAACTTTTTTCCGTACTACTATATTTTGTGGAGTTATTGCTGCAGTGAGCAAAAGGTTGTGGAAGAAATTATAGTCATGAGTTCATTCCAATTATTCTCTTAATGAAGCAAAGTTTTGACAAGTTCACTAATGACATTGGGGTAAATTTACGGTCATTCCTTGCATATATAATTTACCTTACTGTATGATATGGTAACTCTATTTTAACTCACTATATGAAGAAGTACTCCCTCCGTCCCTGAATTATATTCAAACTTTCCTTTTTCATCCGTCCCAAAATTATCTCCTCCTTCCTTTTTTGACAAAGAATTTGTGGTTCACAATCATTCTTACACATTCTTACACATTTCTCTCTCCTCTGCACAACTCTCCACCACACAAAACCCACTATCTTAATTACTGTGCCCAGCCGAAATGGGAGAAAAAACAGGGACGGAGGGAGTATGATTTCACCAGAAATGGGTGAGCCAAGGCATTGGTTGCCTTCCCCCTCCTATACACGCACATCATATTCCTTTGATACTATAGTGGTTATAACCTTAATGGACGACTTGATACTATTAACTCATTGAAAGACATGTGTCAATGGGAAACTATAATCGCCCGAAATCGATTACATGCTTCGGACTAAATCCACCAAGAGAATGTGTGACTTTTATTTGGAATGTCTACACCCCTCCTAAACTCCTTCCCACTTGGTTCATCATCATTTCATCATTTTCATTTACCCCAGTGCCGCAAAGGCTCCCACCTACGGTGGGGTAAGGGGGGGGGGGGTCGGATGTACGCAGTCTTACCCCTGTACTAAAGCACAGAGAGACTGTTTCCGGATGACCCATAGTGAAAATCGCGTCCAAGATTGCATGGACTGACTGTTGCTCCATAACAAAGAAGCGCAGACAATTTAAGCCATTTTGCTTTATTCCATCATAATCTCAAGCCAAAAAATAATGAATCTTTGGCTCCATTGCAAATGATGGAAAATCCTTCCCACTTGGTTGGCCCTTATAAATAGGCTTGTCAGTTTTGATAATCTTGACTATCTAAATTTGGATAACACTTGTATCTTTTGCAGAGTGGGCCAAAAATGGTTACACACATTTTTTTCTTTGTCCTTTTAGTAGTAGGGTCTGGAGTGAAGTCTAGGATAAGCTTGGTATTGGTAGAAGCATTACAACTTTACAAGACCTGCTAGCTTGATATACTGGATTAAGAAGTTATGCAATGGAGCTTTAATCAAGTCAGAGGTTATTAGGATTGCGTTTTCCTGCATGATGTACCGGATCTTGAGGAATATGAATGCGACTCGCCACGACGAAAAAAATTGGACATAATCGCCAAAGTCATGAGCATGATCTATAAAATTTGTAGAGCCTTTTCCCCCAGAGTTGATTCCTTTCTGATTTTTGTTAAACTTTTGGTCCCTAAACCCTTTTATTTTGGAGCAATTGTAGCTGGCTTTTATGAGCTATAGCTACTTCATGATGGGGTCTCCTCACTGGGGCTTTTTTGTAAACTCTATATGTTTCTTTGAATGTTAATAAACGTTTCCGTTTCATCAAATGAAATTGTTATATTTTCTCGATTTACTTTTATTTATGAGAAAACAAGAAAAGTTGTAAATAAAGTAAAAAAACAGAGCAAATAAAAGTGATGAAGAGACTATAGGTTGGTTTAATCTTCTTGAAATTTAAGAGTGAAGTACATATTTATTAGGGAAATCTTTACAAATAGACCAAAAGTGAAAGATATCATTTTTATCACCCGAAAGACTTTCTTTCAAAAATAGCTACTTCAAAGTTTTTTTTTCAAAAATGGACCATCCGTATTCCGTACGTAGGTAGTCCACTGGCTCAATTTATTTCTTGTCACACGTGCACCCATGCCCATAAAGATCGAATCACTGCTCCCCTCTTCACAAAGAGTACAAAGGACTCACTCAACTTTCTATACATAAGCTGAAAATGTAAAAATTCATTAACTCATATATTTGATAATGCTTAGAAAAAATAAAATACAAAAAAGAGATTGAATTTAAAACACATAAACAACTTAAAAATAAAATTCCAAAAAAAATGCAAAATTGGAAAATTGTAAATTAAATTTAAAAATTAAAGAAAATGAATTTAAATTTTACAAAAAAGTTAGAGAAATAATAAATATCTAGAAATCTTAAAACAAAAAAACTTGAGAAATATTTTTTAATGTAATTTTTTAATTAGGTAATATAATCTATTTTCTAAAATATAAAAAATCAAAAGTTTTATAAAAAAGTATAAAATAAGAAAAATATTTCGTAAATATTATATAATAAGAAAAATAATCGGAATATTTTATGAAAAATTAATTATTTTAAAAAATTGGAAAAATTGCATATTAAAGAAAATAAAAAATTCAAATAAATATAAAAATTTGAATTCATTCGAAAAGTTAAATTAAAATTTATATTACATCGGAACAAATAAAAACATATTATTTAATTTTTTTAAAAAACGGAAAATTAATGTAACCTAAAAGACATTAAAATTAAAATAAACTCAGTGAATAAAAATATGAAAGTTTAAAATAATGAACTTGGAAAATATATTGAAAATTTGAAAATTTAAAAATAAGAATTTCTGAATTAATATTTCTTAAAGCACTTAATTTTTGTAATTATTATTATTATTTTACTACTATTAGATTTTGTTGCCTATTGTTTATATGTGTTTCTTTTTATTGATAATTATGATTTTTTATTGTTTTTTATTGTTTCTTTATGTTTCTAATTTTTGTGTATATTTATAAATCTAAATTTATCATTTTAGGTGACTATATATACATACATACATACTTGTTAGCTTTGAATAAAAAAAAAATATAAAATCTAAATACAAAACAAAAATCAACAACAAACAACAATAAGTACTAAACCCAACAAAAACCAACAAAATGAAACAAAATGCAACAAAATGAAACAAAATCAATAATAAACAACATACAACATGATGCAACAATTAACAACACGATGCAACAAAAAGCAACAAGTATGATACAACAAAATGAAACAAAAATATTACTAAATATTACACTATCACAACAAATATATAATTCGGTCTATTATTTTAATTTATTACATTTATCTATCATAATATTTAGATTTGGTCTTATAATTTCTTCTCCTCTTTGAGTCTTTGTTTTCAATTTCTGGGATGATCCTCTTAATCTTTTTATCATCCTCTTCATCATGTATTTCATTTTAAGCAGGTTCAAGCCAAGACAAATGTCCAGAAATGGCCGATCTTGTTCAACATATCCGTAGAGTGCTTCAGCCTTCCGCATGACAAAAAACCATGATATATCATTGGGATATCTGCCAAATCACTACATCTATGTACATCCCAAGATATCTGCCAACTTGTCATTAGGGTTTGGCATGCAACCTACAACAGACTTACCCATTCTTGCTTAGCACATCCATAGCAGCAGCAAAGGCACCTACTCCATGGAAAATTAGGCATTTTGCATTAATAATGTCCTCATGTGTTTGTACCTAAAAGAATGCATTCATGCAGAACACTGACAATTAGAAAACAAGCGAACAAAGCACATGAATCTTCCTACAGTCATATAACTTTCAAAATGAATCATAAATCATCCTTTCACTTGCAAAATGTAGGGCATGTCCTTACTCGTTTGAAATAGAACAGATCAGTACAAGTTTTTCTGTTTTTTCTCTTCAGATGGGTAAGATGTGTGGAGCAAAGCAAAACAAAAAATGAATTGGAAGGAAAACTTACATCTTTAATATCAAAACCAAGGAATTGAATTGCATTCCTTAAACTTCGCACATTTCTGACACCATAGTCAAGCAGAGTAACCGCTTCACATATTGAAATTAAAATAATAAAAGATTAGGAGTCATTGCAATTTCTAAAGAAGCTCAATAGTCATTTCTGAGAGGAAGAGAACAAGTCTCTGGTTTCCCGAAAGATAGACAAATTCTTAATGCAAAATTTTTATTGAAATAAACAAAGAATCGTTATATATATATATAAAATAATTAGAAATCAACATGTTCACACAAAAGTCTTATTGGGATATGGAGTTTCTGGAGTAGCACATTGTAACTAACCAATAAAAACCCCTCATTTTCCAACCCTCATGGCTTTCTCCACTAAATGCAAAAGCTCGGGCATTGATGTTTTGTAGACTCAGATTTCATCAACAAAATGAAAACATAATAATCAAATAGTCATCCAACATTAAAAATAAAATCAAAACTCAATTCGGCCACACACATTGCATTGTTCACTTATCTACTGTCCAGTATTGGTGTTAAAATTGCAAAATTGTATTGAGAATATGTAATTATGTATAAAGACTTAAAGCCTAGATAAAGCTATAGGAATTTCCAGTGAGATGAGTTAGTCCGCACTTCCGCCAGGAATTCACTCTATTGCTCCTAAAAGTAGCCTTCACTTTTCCATGATATCACTCTATTACTCCTAAAAGGTATTGTACAAAAGCAAATGCAAATGCCATAAGCATGAGAGAATACAATGATAATGGTCTAATAAAGTTATATGCCATATAAATAATAAATGGTTAAGAGTGGAAGATTGACTTGCATTCCGGCCCGAATAAAGTTATGCTCCCTCTCTACTTTGGTGATGAATTTTTTATTTTTTTCTTAAACATTTCCTAGTTTTCTTCATTCCAACGAGTGAACTTCGAGAATCAATTTCTTATTCACCCGTTATCCGTTTTGAGTGTACCATATAACTAATTGTAGCCATTAACAAGGAAATCCGAAACCACTTTGACCCGACCCAAATCGGAAGTGGACCCCACTCAAAATAATGTCTCAAACTGACCATTTAATGCAATTTTTAACACATTTTCCCAACAAAATGCACTTGAACTTAAGATTATGTTGTATTAATGTGCTTTTTAAATAATCATGTTAATGGCTTAATGCATGTCCGAGTGGTTTTTAAATAATCATGTCAGTATATAATAAATTCCACTTTTGGTTCTACGAGTTTTAGTTCAAAACCACATTTAGTCCACCTCTTTCACTTTGTCCACTTTTGATACATGACTATTGTATTTTCGCCCATAAATGATCCTTCCAGCATTGTTTCCGATGGTTAAAATTGCCGGAAAAAGACCACAAACGGTTAAAAAACATTAGTCAAGCATCAAAAGTGGACGAAGTGAAAGACGTTGACTAAAGGTGGAATTGACAGAAAACTCGTAGGACCAAAAGTGGAATTAATTCTGTTAGTATGTGTTCCTATGTTTTGTAAACTTTGTTCTTACATTATTAATAGGAGAGACTATATTCACAATTAATTTTACAAAAGAGACACCGTATTTACCATATTTACCACGGTCACACGGTGTAATTGAGCTATGAAATTTTCACAAAAGATCGAGAGTTTTCTACACTGTTCATGCCAGACAACAAGAACTAAATTTACAATTTATTTCACACTTTAATGATGACAATTACAAAAATTAAAAACGTAGACTATACTTCAACATATGATATAAATGAAGGATTAAAAGTGTGATTCTCTAATATGTGCGCCGCAGCTAGGGTAAGTCGGTGAGTTTGGGGTCGGCGATATTTCTTTCGCTCGGTGTTCAGAAGGCACAGAAGAGGGATAGACGCCAAGGTTTTGACGCTGAAGGAAGCAAGCGGTAACAGTGGTACATAGTGGGCATTTTTGACCTTCTTGGGAGGTACGTAACAGATTATTGTTTGGGTGTAAATCAGAAGGAGAAAATTCGATCGAGTTTTGCCTTGATGTCAATCGCGTCCATGGGGGTCGGAAGGGATCGTGGACATGCTTTGACTAGGGTTCTGCGGTTTAACTTTTCGATTCTTGGTCTGGCTATTTTGGCTCTTTTGATGTCTGAGATGGGAAGGGCACCAACTGTGTTTGATCCGGGTGGAAAATTAGAGGTTTGGGGTTTGGTTAAAGGGGCGAACTTGGAAATCAATTGGCTGTTTTGGGGATCACCCAGGTTGTTTTGGCCGACTAAGTCGGTTGCCACCTTGGGTGTTTTTCCGGCCGAGAAGGGCAGAGATCAACTTGCAATGGATAGACAAATGATGAGGCATGGAGAATTCCATATTCATGTGATAGAGGAAGAAAGCGAAGAGATAATGATCCGCCCCCCTCCTGAACCGCCGCCATGGAGAAACTGCGCGGCTAGGGTTTGGAAGATTGTTTTATTACTTCTATCTTGGTACTTTCAGTCGATCCCGTTTTACTATTTCTATTTTATTATTTTCATGAAAAACAATAAAGGGGGTAGGTTGATGTTTTGTGTTGCTTTAGTTGATAGATTTATATTTGGAGGCAATCAGACTGATTCGGCCGCTAATAGGCTCGAAGCTCTCACATTTACAGCGATTAATCTCGCTCTTTTTTGGGTGGACTACTCTATGTCTGATAAAGAAGTGAGGGGGCCGATGAGCTTATGGTATTTGTTGGTCCAAGGGATATTAGTGTCGAATGCTTTTTATATTGATTGTAATCCTCCGGATTGTATTGTGTCTCAGCTTCGCACTGAGAGTTTGAAAAGTACACTTTACATACCTGTGGTTGTGGCCGTTTGCAATAAGGGGTCTGTGATGAACTTTGCAACAAACCCAAGCTTGTGCTTTCCTACCGTTACCACCCGCGGGGTCTAAGCGACTGGGCCGTTAGTAATACGCTACATGGCACTTTTTTTTTGCTTACGTGGCTTTTAATCCCAATCTATTAACACCATGTGTGATTACATGGCTTTTTATCCCTAGTCCATACCGTGTTAACCTATTTGGACCATATACGCATACGAAATCCATTCCCCTCTTCCACAAACACAAATACAAATTTGAAGAGATGAGTTCTTCTAATTCGAGCTCCTGTGCGATGGATGGAAGACAACAAATCAAGAAGTGTGGCTGTGGAGTCCAAGCTCCTATTTGGACGGCGACAACAGAGAAGAACCGGGGGAAAAAGTTTCATGCTTGCGGCCGTTATTCTCGAGGGGGCGAACAACAATGCAATTTTTTTGAGTGGGTTGAAGAAGATACGTGTTGTACTTGTCTGCATAACTTAGATGCTGTTATTGAGAAGGTCAGAAGACTTGAAGAATATGTCCAGATGAAAGAGTTGGAGATGGAGGGTCAAATAAAGAACTGTGTGCGTGAAATTGGTGTGTCGAAGGTTCAGAACATGGAACTGCAACTGCGGATGTCTAAGAATCATAATGTCACTTTTAAGTGGAAGCTGCTCTGTCTGGCCATGTTAATTTTCATGTTCTTTGCAAGTAGAAGATTTTAGGTCTAAGTTCTTTGCTAAGTTTTCGATGAAATGACCAAACCACGTGTAATTGTGTTTGGAGATTCCTTTAGTTTAATTTCATGTGAGACGTTTTGTTGTGAGTGATGTCCAATGTAATGCACCAATGTAAGAACCTTGTAAGGGTTGATGTCAGATTGCATGAAGATTTTGGCTGTAACAATTTGTGTGAACTTGTTTAATGTTATAGCAGTTTATTTCTCCACATCTTCTTTTGGTTAATGTTATAGTAGATATACTGGGAGTGCTGTGAACTTCTTTAATGTCATTGTGGTGTTACAGAACATCTTCTTTTGGGTCTGAAATTCTTAACCCAAAAGATTGATTCTGGCTTTACCTAAAACAGAACATATGGTTTGAGTAAACAGATTACCAAAGTAAACAGATACTTTCCATCCAACACATACGAAATTCATCCAACAAATACTAAACTGAACATATACCAAAACACTGACCTACAACAACTTCAAAACATATGCTAACCACAAAATATGTTCCTTACATAAGTATCATTACAAAACACATGCTTACTAAGGCATGATTTAAAAGTTCATATACTGATATCTAAACATGTCTACTAAAGCACCATTCTTCTTCTCCCCACAACAAAACTGCAACATTTCTGGTCTCTTGTCAGTTAATCTTCAACTTTGTGTGCCCTGAAAAAAGTAATAACATCATAATAAGTGTAAAAACAACACATTACAAGAGTAACAATGCAGACCATACAATTACCATTGAGGGCTGTGTACTTGAGGACCTAGTCACTCTTTTGGAAGATGGTTGGGGTGGTTGTGAAGTGCGGATTCTCCTTTTCTTCTTTGTTCTTCCTCCAGTGCTTTGGGAAACCGAATCATGGGTCATGGGAGTTGTTAATTCACTGTCATTATTGGTTGTCTGAAGTGGCTCATGGGAGGTTGGTTCAGAAATATCATCAACACCCTCTGCTTCTGTTTGGACATTTTTTTTCTTTCCTAATCTCTTTCTCCTTTGCCATGGTGTTTCTCCAGTTATGGATGTCTTACACCCTCTAACATTGTGTCCCACTTGCTTACAGTTGCCACAAACCACCTGCTTACCTGCCCTAGACACCTTGAAAGGATTCCTTGTTTCATCAGGTTGATTAATCCTCTTCTTTTTTGGTCTTCCTGCAGGTTTTCTAGGGATTGGGGGCACAATATCTGGACTCTCTATCCTCTCCCACTCATCTTTACTTGGCAGAGGATGGATAATGTGTTTATACACAGCTAAGTAGGTGGATTTAGCATAAAAAGGACTTACATAGTCTTCAGGTTTTTCTCGGTTTGCATATATAGCAGACACTCCATGCTTACAAGGGATGCCATTTAAGTCCCACCTTCGACATGTACAAGTCCTGTCTTTTAGATTAACAACATGGCTAGTATCATAAAAATCTACCTCAAACAATTTGTCCCCAGCAGGAGTGGAAAAACAATTCCTACTTTCAAATTTAAACTTTTCAAGTAGATCTTGCTTATTAGGACATATTTCACCCTTATATTTCATCATGGCAGTGTACTTAACATGAAACCTAGCCATTAATCTTCTTCTAATCCACTCAAACATGCTCAAAATATGCATATCTCTTGCTCTGAGTATGTAGGCATTGAATGACTCACAAATATTGTTCTGAAGAGCATCAGAATGTGCTAAGGTTGAGAAATGGGATCTGCTCCAAGTACTTGGGTCATACTGCATAATCCAGTTGTAAGCAGCCTCATCAAAGCTCTTGATGCCTTCCATTTGCCTCTGCCATGACCTCAGACTTCCAGTGCTAGCTGCAAACCATAGTTTTTTTTTATTCAAGCCCTCTAAATATCTTCTTGTAATTCTCATACATGTGCTTCACACAATATCTGTGCTCATTTGCAAGTGAGACAACTTTAAATGCTTCAACTAGTCCCTGAAACAAGGTAACAATTAAAAACAGTATATGGAAACAACAAATTTTTAAGCATGATATAAGTACACATTTTTAACACACCTTCTGCTTGTCTGACATGAATACCCAATTAGTTTCTTCTGGTCTTCCAAAATCTTCAAACAACACTTGCAAGAACCAAGTCCATGAAGCTTTGTCTTCACTATCCACATAAGCTATAGCAAGAGGAAACATGTTTTCATTTCCATCCCTTGCTACAGCACAAAGCAGTTGGCCTCCCATTGGTGTTTTCAAGTGGCACCCATCTAACCCAATTAAGGGTCTAAGACCTGCAAAGTAACCCTGCTTCTGAGCACTAAACCTCATGTACATGTATTGAAGCATTAGAATTTCCTTGGGTATTCTTGGTACACCCTCTGCAGCACCACCTTCTTCATTGACATCCCTAGCTTCAGTTTTGATTATTACAAGACTCCCAGGGTTGTATTTAACAACAGTTTCTGCATAATCCCTCAACCTCCTATATTGTTCTTTGATATCTCCTTGGATCTTTGCCTTTGCTTTTCTTCTAGCTCTGTAACACTTTGCAAGACTCACCTCTGCCCTTAACTGTCTTTGAACTGACTTTTGCATAGTAGTGACATCCCACTCAGGATTTTCCCTCAACTCATCCATGTACTTTTTTTCCAAATAGCTACTAGTCACCAAGCTGTTTCTGTTACTAAAAGGGCATTCATGTTTGGGCCTGAATGTTTTTATTTGGAAGGACCCACATTCTGGAACTTTTGATGCATGAACCCTGAATGAACAAATGTCCTTGTTTTTGCAAACCACAGTGATTTTAGATCTATTGTTCTTCACAAATTTGAATTCAAATCCACCCTTGACTGCCCATTCCTTAAGAGCATTTCTAAAAGAGGTATGTGAGGTAAATTTCAAACCTTTGGATAATTCTGGATTTGTAGCTCCTGTTTCTTCATTGAACTCTTCATACTTTTCATCACCATCTTCAGATCCTACAATGCTATGCAAGGCATCACTATAGCATGGACTTTCATTAAACTTCTTAAGCTGCTCTTCATTCAGATCTTCTGGAAAAAAGGGGTTTGGTTTTGAAGGTTGGTCTGGACCTGGGGGTGGTTTTTGGCTTAAACTTGCAGCTCCATGATTAAATACATCATCTTCACTCCCTTCTAGGTCATCATATAGTCAGGAAGCTTCACTCCCTTCTAGGTCATCATATAGCCAGGAAGCTTCACTGATATTGGAATTGGAATGGTAATGTGAAGCACTTTCAGATCCACTTTGATTCACATAGTCTTCATCATCCTCATCACTCTGTAATTCAGTTTCAACAAATGTAGTGGATTCACCCACAGATTGGTCTGCTTGTCGAGCTTGATCTTTATTTTGTAATTGAGTTGGGACTGAAGTGTGGGCTTCCTGTGAAGATTGGGTTGTTTCTTTTGCTAAAGTACCAACCACCCGTTTTTTACTTGTGTTTGCAACAAAGTACAAGTCAATGTGTGAGTCCATTATGTTACACACCAACATGTCTTGAACATCTTTATCACACACTATCTCTTGCAAGGTGACTGGTCCACACAACTCCCTAATTGAGAATCTTCTAAACCACATTTTTACCCCATTTGTATAACCCAAATCTGCTGCATATCCCTCCAATTCGAACTTGCTCACATAGTCAATGTCAACTTTATCTTTTTTCAAAACATGGCCTCCCACATACTTTTTCTTTTCTTTTGGACAGTCCCACTTTCCACCATGGTGAATTAACAAATTCACGTACTCACTCATACCAAACCTGCACATACATTCAATGCGGACAAACTACACTTCAATACCAAAAAAGAATGAAAATTTAAACTGCAACACAAACTTCAATACCCATTAACACTTCCAATGAACCCATTCGCACATTAATTTACCTACCAACCAGGTTTTCCAACAAACGTCACACCCTAACCAAAATATGTAAACCAAAGAAACAATTATTGGAGTACTTACTTTCACGTGAAGACTCTAAGGACAAAAAACTACAATTCCATCTGCCAGTGCTTGCGTTATTGTCCTTTGTCTGCTTCGACCAACAATCTTTGTTCTTTCCCAACCGGAGGTGTAGAATCGAATGGGAGGAAGAATTGGATTTTCTTCAGCCCTAATTTCACCTAATTGTAATTGGGTTTTCTTCAGCCCTAATTTCACTTAACTTTTGCATTTTTAAGTAATTAAAATAATACATCTTCATTGGAGCTTAGTTGAAAAAAAAAATGCCACGTAGTGTATTACTAACGGCCCAGTCGCTTAGACCCCGCGGGTGGTAACGGTGGGAAAGCACAAGCTTGGGTTTGTTGCAAAGTTCATCACAGACCCCTGATTGCAAACGGCCACAACCACAGGTATGTAAAGTGTACTTTTCCCTTTAATATAATACGCCAGCTTTCCTTTCAAAAAAAGTGTGATTCTCTAGTACATAAACTGGACTTGAATCGATTTGGAGTTGAAGCTGGCACGAGCCCATCCCTAGAATAGAGTAATAAATAGTGCAAATTACCCGTATAATCTACTATTGTGGGCTGCATATCTTTTATGTCCCAACTTTTTTCTCTTTTCATTTTTAACTTCTAGGTTTTCAATTTTTGTTTTTTATTTCAGTTTTAGACATATTCTGCCAAACTCTTCCATCTCCATTCTCATCTTCTCACATACGACAAAATCCCCTACCTCTCCTGAGCTCTGTATCTGGGTTCATGAGAGTCCTCATCCACAGTTAACATCCAAATTGTTCTCCATGGAGCGGACGCCGTAGCTGACGGAGAAAGGGGGTCACATCTCAGCTTCAACAGGTTGTAATCGAAGCTTTGAGTTCACATGAAGCGATACAATTTCACAGATCAATCAATTCCGTCATCGCAACGATCACTCAGGAAAAAAATCAGAGTAACGATAGGAAAAATTCATGGCTTCAATCGCACACTCTAAATGACTTTGGAACTCATGGGAGCCAGAGGTAGTTTGTCAGTAATCTTAGTGGTTGAAATCCACAGGCGTTGTCTTCTTCAACCGGCACCGGAAGTAGTGCGATGGCGGGAGGTGTGTGCGCAAAGGACTGCCCTGAGTCCTCTTCATTCTTCTTCATTTAATTTCAGATAAGTAGAGAAAACTAGTGAACGATGATGTAGTTGTTCTCTTTATAGATTTAATTTTATATAAAATTAAAGATTTTCTAGAAATTACACAAATAAAACTTATGAATAAAACTATGGCTAAGCTAGCTACTATATGCATAACTTCTTTATCACAACAACGTAGAATTAAATATAAACACAATCACTAAAAATATAAGAAATTACATCTCTATCTATTATTTTTATTTTCATAGTACGGTATTGATACATTATTTATCTATAGAGAAAGAAGAGCTAGAGAGATACAGTGATTTGTATAAATGATTTTCCAATCCCTTACATAGGGAGTATTTATAGGAGAAAAGTGGGCTGAACTTCCAGGCTTGAAACGGGCAGACCCAGTTACAATAAAAAGCCAATAAATGACTAATAAATAGAGTGTACAATAATGTAAATATTATCTACTGAGCGTACGTGGACCACTGTTCGGGCTCATCCCAATAGTCATGAGACCGGGGTTCGAGTACATTTACTCTATCGGAGTATCCATAAAAATGAGGTGATTTGTACCTATCATTCATTTGATTGGTCCATCTGACCGGTTCACCAATTGTGTATATCTAAATTATTCATTCTCAATATTCTAATTGATTAGTATCAAATTACCCAGTTCGTATGCCGTGGGAGCAGCCCACCGTGAGCATGCTGCTCCCACAGGAAAAACACGTGTTACTATTCACACGGGTGAACAATATCTTTTTCTGTCATTGTTCACTAGCAGAATGATGTAACTCGCGTGTAAAGAAATATAACTCGCGCTGATAACAAATGTAACTGCAGGCAAGTCGAAATATAACTTATCTAATACGGATTATAAGAAATAAAACATTGATTTCAATGAAAACAAGGATTCTAATTGCTCAATTACCTTACCTAAATAGTGACTATGTTTTTCCTTTAATATTAAGGCCATAAATAACGTTTTTTCTTCTTAAAATAACATTTTTGACAAAAAACAATTTACTCACCAAAAGATATTTTTTAAAAAAAGTGATTTTTTTTTGTTTCAATAGCTGGGGTTTACTTAAATAGTGAATATGATCTATTTTTAATATTAAGTCCATAAAATTGTTTTTTTTAATCACATTTTTGCCAAAAGAAATCATTTTTTGCCAATTTTGTTTTTGCAATAAAATTATTCTTTTGTTTCAATAGCAGAGCTTTATGTTGTTATGTAACTCATGTTATGAAAAATGTAACTCACATTGATGGAAAATCTAACTTTGGTGTATGCAAAATATAACTTGTTGAAGCAAGTACAAATGTAACTCGCGTATAGACAAATGTAATTTGTTCATAAAAAGATGCAACTTCATATAATACCAAATGTAACTATAGAAATTGTCTATAAACATAACTCACACATAAGAAAAGTGTAATCTCATGATTTTCAGAATTAATGTCTTTAAAACACAAAAAAACATATAAAAGAGATTTGAAATATATTTTAGAAAAAAGTGTATGAATAAATAAAATATTTTACAAAAACATGTATAAATGTAAAAAAAAACTACATAAAAAATTAATTCGTTAGTAATTTTAGTTGAAGAAAAAAGTAAAATATAGTGTATGATTGTTAAATACAATATACTTATTTTATGTGAATTAATAAAATTTTGTAATAAATTGGTAAAGAAAAAATAAATCAGTTGTAATTTAATTAGTTAAAGATAAAGATAAATAAAAAATCACAAATAACTAGATGTAACTCGGGCATCAAAATATTTAACTCGCGCATAAGAAGATGTAACTCATGCATAACAAGATGTAAATTGCGCATAATAAGTTGTAATTTGCTCATAAAAGATGTAAAACATGATATATTATCAAATGTAACTTCAAAAATCAAATTAAACAGACTCAATGTCTTAAAATGTAACTTGATTATTATATTACAAAAAAGTGTGTGAATATAAAAAAATATTACAGAAATAAAAATAGTTTATGAATATGAATTGCAATATACTTATTTTATTTAGAGTAATAAACTTTTTGTTATGTATTGATAAAGAACAAAATAATATATTCAATTACTCCCTCCGGTCCCAAAACAAATTCACACTTTCCTTTTTGGATAGGTCCAAAATAAACTTCACACTTGGAAAATTATATACGTAGATTAAAACAGTGCAAAACAATGCCAAACAGTGTCACAACAATGTACTGTACAGTAAAATCAAATTTATTTCCTTAACTTGTGTGAACTCAAACATTGAATTTGTTTTGGGACCGAAGGGAGAATAATTTAAGATGAAAATAAAAAAAGTAAATTTGCAATTAAATTTTTAGTATTTTAATTTGATGGAAAAGGAAAAGAATGAACAAAAGAAAAGAAAATAAAAAGAAAAAGGAAAAAATTTGCCCAAATTACAGTATTTGACTTGATTTGATTAATTGGTTTTGACTTTTGACATGCTTGACGTACAAAAAGAAATTACGCTAGAGGAAGGGGTTGAACCTTCGACCTTGTGGTTAACAGCCACACGCTCTAACCAACTGAGCTACTCCAGCTGATGTCCAAATAATCTCATACATGTTATTAATTTTATACATTAAATTTACGTATTGTTTTATGAATGTACGATGTTGCCGTGCTACTAAATACTTTGTACGTAGTAGTACATACGTAGTACGGAGTATAAGTTTGGCATAATTTTATCTAATTTTGTACTGTCCTATATATGTACTTACAAATCAAACTATGTACAGAAGTTATAGTTTTAAAACAAATTGTAACTTTATGAACTAATGGCTACTCGTGGAAGATAATAAGTCAATTAGAGTCATCACAAGAGCCAACAATTAACACATTTATAACCCATTTTAAGTTGATTGGCGTCAATTCATCGACTCATCGCCCATATACAAAGTATATAAAGGATATAGATAAAGTGCGCGCATATTTTAACTAGATCATATTGTTGTGATGGACACGAAAAATGGATAGAAAATGGACGATAATAAGCTAATTGTGTTTTTTGACTGGAATAAGCTAATTGTGTTAATACAGAATGAAGTGTTTAAATGTAAGATTTCAAGTGATTGTGTATGTTATTCCGCTGATCGTTGTATCATTAAAGCTATGTTTGGCACAACGAGCTGAAGCTGGAGACTAATGTCTAAAATAGAAGCTATAGTCTGAATCAGAGGTAATTGTCTGGAGTTGAACTTTAAAGTGCTGAATCTGGATTGTTATCTCAATGAAGTGGTCTTGTTTGGAAAATAGATCTGGAAAAGTGCCGGATAATATGAAATTACATTAAAGGGCATATGATTAACCAAGCACTCCAGCCCACCAGCTACTTGTGAGGTTACCGTGCCTAGTGGGAGGTCTCAAGTTCGAAACCCGCTAGGCACATAAGGATTTGAAACTCAATGGAGTGAGTTTCAGCCCTGATTACTCCAGGGCTCCCAGACGCCAGATCCCCTAGAGTTAAAAAAATATTGAGATTGCAGTAAATATTATTTATATGTGTGGATATGCATATAAAATATGGTGAATTAAATACAAAAAAGTTAAATTCATGGATATATATACATACATACATACATATATATACTATGTGTGTGTGTATATATATATAGGAAAATTCTCAGGTCCGAACGTTCGGACCTGAGGTGCCGTCCGAACACCGTCATTCGGGCGGTTCCTGGTAGAATTTTTTAATGAAATTTTTATGGTATGTTCTTCATCAAGTCTAGTTTATCCATAAAAAAATTCAACTCAAAATTCGATCGGAAAGGTCGTCAAATAATTTTTGGAAGTTGACTGCATTTTTCTATCTCAAATTTGATATGTGACAATCTTAATGAGATTTACTGAAAAGAAAAAATGAAACAATTTTGACATGAAAAAAAAAGTAGTTTTTATGGTTGTCCATTTATTTTGAACTTTTTTATCCTTCACTTCAATTCTTCTCAACTTTATATCTAACTTACTTTGAATAAGAGTGAAGTGTCAACATATTGTGAAAATAATTATCTTAACTTCATATCTATTTGGGTTCATATTAAGACATGAGGTTCCATCCTAAAATGTCAACCTGATAGGAGGAGTAGTCCAAAACCTTATATAGTGTTTTATTATTTTATAGCTTTCTAGTGTGGACAAATACTTTGACACACCCCCTCAGTCCGAACCGGGCTTGAAGATATCGGAGTGCATAAATGAGCCAAAAAGAACCTTAACAAGCTACCTGTAATGATGGGTGCTAAACAAGCAGGCAAACCACAATCAGAATTGACTTTGATACCATGTTAAGATTCAGGGTTTCATCCTAAAACGTAAAATTCATACGAATTCCATCCTAAAAGTTCACAGTTCACCAGTTGACCATCAACAAAAATGCGCATATATATGTAGCTAATGTGAAGAAACAATAATTGGGTATTTTTTTGTTGTTGTTTCCCCTTTGCTTTGATGAATATACTAATGTAAAAAATCTCGCAAACCAACAAAATAAGAGAATAAGGACCATATATTATTAAATTGCTTTCATGATGAGATCCATCGAATGAAATTCCGCGGCTTACTTGGAAAGCTTGAAGGAATAATGTACACATCCAAAAATATAATTTTCAAAACTGATCCTTCCTTGGAGCTTCTTAATGGCTAAATATTCCATACTTTGTTCTCTTTGCTAACATGTGGTGTGATCTTATTGTGAGGTAAGGGACGAATTTTGTCGGACCCTTCTTAGAGAGTTTTAGATTTCAGAATTATTAGAAATTAATGTATTCAACGACATTTTTATCTAGAAAAATTTGTCCTAAATAGGACTAAAACTTAGTTAAAATTCCACAACAGGACATTAAGTTTATTATACCCTAAATAGGATTCCCAATTACCTTTTTACCCTTCATCCAATAAAACCCCAAATCGCTATCGGCTCCAACGCAGACCAACAAAGATCAGATCCGCCCAGGCCATCTGCGATGAACACGATTTGGAATGAAGACACCCAGACCATCTGCAATGAAGATCAACAACGATTTGCGATGAAGACGCCCAGGCTGCTCGCCTTCTTCTCCGGCGACATCCATGTAATCTTCTTCTTCCTCTTCATCTTCCTCTTCTTCTTCATCTTCTTTTTCTTCCTATTTTCTTCTTTTGTCTTCTCCTTCCCATCCTCTTTGAATCTAGGTCCTCTGTTTTCTTCTTCTTTAATTATTTATTTATTTTATTAATTTTGATTAATTTGGAACCTCAAAATGCCATAAATTACAAGCAATTAGAAACTGACATTACATTTATCAAGATGACAGTATGACATGCAACTGACATTGTTACTCAAAAATTGACACTTTAAATATGTCATTCTTGTTTCGAAAATGTCATGAGAATGACATTATTACTCTTTCGAAAATGCCATAAGATGTCATTCTCTTTTTTGAACTGTCATTTATTGTTTATTTGAAAAATGTCATTTTTATGTCATTACAGTATTTGGAAATGCCATATTGAAAATGTCATGTTTCTATACGAAATTGTCATTATTGTGTCATTATGCACATCAAATGGCATTCTCGCATATCAAGTATCATTCTCGACGGAGATTACAGGGACTTGCCGGAGAATGGCGGTTTCATCGGAATATGGTGGCAGCGAACTCAATGAAGGGCGGCGGAGGCGGCGGACTTGATGGAGGATGCAATAATGTTGCGGTACTGGAGGATTGTTGCCGCACACCTGGAACTTGGAGAATGACAACGCTGGATATTGTTACGGCAATTCAGGATGAATGCGAGCACTGGAGGCTATTTCTGTCCAAACATAAATATTTACTCCTTATTAGAGAATTTAAAACAATAGGTCTTGTTTTTGCATTTACCTGAACTTTTACTCCCATTTTGGGAATTCACTCTTTTATCTAAAGTAGTCTTCTTTTGTAACATTTTAGTGATTTCTTCTCATTTCAATCGATTTAGTTAACAGGATAAAATAAATAAGGTGTGCTAAATGATCTAATGGATACATATGTAATTAAGTAAAAACGATCGAGTACCAAATACAAATTGAATTTTGCGTAGTTTTTGCCTTTTTTCAATTCATAAGAACATGACTAGAGACTACGTACTTTAATTCCATGTTCATTGCATGTTATAAACCTATTTTAAATTAAAATGCGAATCAACGTAACGTGGGTGCATGTACATATACATTGTCACTCGTGATTTTAAATCGATTGTTGTTAAACGAAAAAAAAAATCCTACACTGAAATATCTTTGTTTGAGTGTCACATTTCATCGGATGGTAAAACTAAATTTGATTGAATCCGTTGAATTTTTGATCATGAAATAATTATATTTCAAATACACTACATATCTTTGACCGCGTTTTATTCATATTATATTAATGAATTATTTTTAAAAAAATATTGTTGAATCTGTATCATCGTAACCTTTCAAAATCTTATTTATTTTAATTTTTTTACTAATAGAAAATTAAATATATGAATGGTCAAAATTGTGCTCGACACACGTGGTGCACTTATTTAAGAACGGAGCAGGTATTTTATTAATAAAATAAAGAAAAATTTATAGGCCCTCTGTCCCCAAAAGATTGTCCTACTTTAACTTCACACTTATTAAGGAAATAAATTTGACTTTACACTGTAGCGATACTCGTTGGCACTGTAGTGACACTGTTGACACTGTTTTGCATTATTTGACACTATTTGGTATAGATTTGTTTACCAAATAAGGAAGTAGGACATTAATTTAGGGACTTCCATTTTGGGAAAGTAGGACATTGTTTCAGGGACGGATGGATGGAGTATGTGAAATAGTTAAAAAAAGTCATTTACAGTTACATGAGTTATTTAAGTCAGAAAGTAACTTCACAATTCAGCCCGTAAATTAAAAACTATATTGTTGATAGAGGTTGCTTGATAAGGTGGATATAATTGTTAAACTCGAATCTAGAGGCAAAAAATAACCGGGCCCCACTCATCATTTGTGAGTGATTAAAATCGAATTTACACCCTCCTAGTTAACTGTTGGTCAGTGTTGATGAGCCATCAGGGATGAAGTGTCATCCTTTTCTAATAAGGAATGTGAGTTTGAGCTATATTCCACGGATACGCCAGAACGCGAATACGAGTACGACAATACGACAACTTCGAAAGTCATAGGATACGATCATATGAGTACGGGGGTATATTTGTAAGTAATAAAAATATAGTATAATTTGCATATATATAATCTAGAGGTTCATAACTAAAATAATGGTAGTACCAAACATTAACAATCATAATAACGTTTCAAAGATTAAAGTAAGAAATAAAACCAAAGTATTGTTATTTCAATTTAAATTCAAATAACATCCGATTCGATATTTGCATTTAAATCTAAATCTTTTAACAAGACTGATTCCCATTTAGGCTCATCAAACGATAGACTGGTAAATTCAAGTATTCAAATATCTCCCATACTCTGAAAATCATCTCAACTAATGTCCCACGTCTAATGTAACTCACATATCAAACAAAATTTATTTAGATGTGAAGTGAATTATATTGAAACTTATTAAAATTTGGAACCGGACTAGTAAACCTCCGGTTTCGCATTGGAACCGGAACCGCCGGTTTCGGAACCGGTACAGTGCAGTTCCGGTTCCCGGAAATTCGGAACCACAAACCGGCAAATCGATTCTAGTTCTGGTTCGAACCGCGGACAGGTCTAAGCAGACCTCATTTGTTCAAGGGTGTTCCTGTGAACACCCAAAAATTTGAAAGCAAAATGTAAAAATACATGTATAGAACTGATGTAATAATTTATACTTCGTAGATTGTTTTTATGTAATATTTCTTTTCTTTAACCGTATTTATTGGGTTTTTAATGTTGGAAAAGTAACATTTCTCAATTGGTGGACCAAACAATATTACTGTGTAATAGGTAAAATGATTTTGAACAATATTATGTACTGTATATCAGAAGTGTTTACATTTTTTGAAGTAAATTCATTATTTTTGTAAAATTAAAAATAAGGACCTAATACATAAACAACGTCTATATCGATGAATATTTAGGGTCTGTTTGCAATAGCTTAAAAAAGAGCTTTTCAGCTTTTTGCTTAAAAAAGTTAAAATTAGTGTTTTCAAGTGAAAACTTCTACGTAAAAAACGTTTCTCGACTTTTGGGTGAAAAGTGGTTTTTACTTTTTCTATTACACAAAAAACATTTATTTTACCAAACAGTACCAACTTTTATTTTTCAGAATCATTTTTTTCTCAAACACTATCAACTTTTATTATTAATCACTTTTTCCAAAATCACTTCAAAATGTACGTGTTTTTTTAAGCAAAAGCATTTGCAAATTGCAAACACTCCCTAATAGTGGTGTATATCTTGGTCCAAAAGGTGGAATCTCCCACCCCAGGAGCCCCCCATACCCCGACCCGACAGGATTTTTGGGAGGATGTTAATCACGGTGACTCAGTCGGTCCAATGATGGTAGGCCTTTTTCCCGTGCGCACCAGAGGCCCAGCCTTATTTCAGGTTCTGTGACCTCCACACGGCCGCTGCGGGTTTCGAACCTTGGTCACTTGGTTCAAATTTCCCACCACTGAAACAACTGAGCTACCCGTGCGGGTATAGTGGTGTATATCAATACAACGTTAGAGTGCACCACAAGTTTGAGAGACGAATCGACAATGGGTAAGAAATAGTGGACTAATTAGGCGGATATACCGGTGGGCGTAGCTCAACCGATAGATAGGGGATGTCACATGGGGTAAATCTTGAGTTCGAATCCCGACAACAGCGATTAAAGGTTACTGTGTAAAAAATGTATAACCATCTACAAATACTAGGGTCAAAGCTTACTCTCTATCTGTCAATTTAATATAAAAATCTAATTTATATACTTTCATCTAACTGTCCGGTCAGTGTCGGGGGTCGTCATGGCCGGCCAACGTTGTGAGTCTAGGCTAGCTTTCATTTATGACAAGACAACCCAACTCTCACACCAACTAAATGATGATCGATGATAATAATCTCACGTGTGCATCAGGTAGCAGCGAGCGTTGACTGTGACCCAATTTAACCAATTTGGGTCCATATCCTTTTCACCAACACCTTTGTCTCGGTCAAAACTCTTCGATTTATAGAAGTGTTTTATTTTCCCGTCTAAGTTTATTTAGAGCCCTTTTATAAGGTTAGTCATGGAGAAGTACCATCAAAAACTAGCTGTGATGGCGACTTTAGTCAATGGAATTATATATATTTTTAGATTCAATAGGATTATGTGCATGTTTGTCAGATATAAGTTTCTGTCTTCTAGCTTTTATACAATTATACTGTTTAAAAAGTTTTTAAAAGTTTCTAGCTAGTTGTATGTTTGACATGACAATTTTTAAGAGTTTTTTTTTCAAAAATTGAAAGAATCTTTTTTGAGATGTTATAGGGAGTATCATTTGAAAAAAGTTCATGACTTTTAGTATTAGTTAGCCCTAACAGCTTGTATACCTAACAGAACTAAATCAAACAGTCAGCTTTTTGCCAAACAACTACAACCTTTTCCTTTTAAGTTCTTTTCAGTGACTAAATTCTTACGGCTACTAAAAAACTCACAAAAGTTTATTTTCAGCTAGTTGTGCCAAACATACCCTATAAGACGTGCAATTGTAGATACCATGTTTGTTTAACAAACTAATTCTTGGGGTGATCCATAGATTCAAAAAATAAGTAATTTGACTTTGCACCCCATTTTATTGTCCAAATTGGACTTTGCACTCCATTTTTAAAAGACAAAAATGATCATCCATTAACAATTCCGTTGGCATTCAACATATTCCTGATCGAGGAGCATTTTTGTCTTCTCACACGAGGTTAGATTAGTTGGACAGGTGTTGGAGGTGAAAATGTAAGGTTGAAACAAATACAATAGTATTGCTAATGAATAAGAAAAAAAATATCATAAACAATATTTTCAGCTAAAAATGAAGTTGGCTCTAGTCAACTTGATATGAACACTGCTCGTGATCTAAATGTTTAACTATTTTTATACATTAATTTGAGTTTTGGTGGTTTTTTCTTGAGAGGGTAGTTTAAAACTTAATATCTAGGGGTGCATTCTAGATTATATATATCTAATGTTCTTTTGGTAGTCACATTGCTTGTTATTAGGGTGTTAGAGATGCATTCTAGATTACATCTAGTGTGTACAAGACTTCTTACAAAAAGTCTTATAAAAGAGGTATGCGTAGTATCATATATTCATACTCCCTCCGTTTCAAAATTAATGACACACTTTCCTTTTTTAGATGTTTAAAAATGAATGTCACACTTTCTTATTTGATGAACAAATCTATATCAATACAGTACAAAATAGTGTTGAACAACAGTAAATTATTTTTCTTAATCTTAATTTGTGAAATCAAAGTGTATCAAACGGAGAGAGTATTAATTAAACACTTCATACAACTTTTACATCAATCATAATTACAATAGGCATAATTATACCACGTCTTTGTAAGTTTTTTTAATAAATTTATTTGTACTTATATACGTAGTAGAATTTTCGTTCTTTTTGCTTCATCATTATCACCTTGAACAATTACCACGACACTTACTTTACTTAATAATCGAGCATCAATTTACTATTTAGACAATCAAACATCAATTAGGTCATATATATATATATATATGACCTAATCTGGTGCGTTCGATTTAAGATCTGTGCATCAGATTAGCAAAAAAGTGCACGGGAAAGTGTAAAAAATATTTAAAAAATGAAGCTAGATGCGGTGCATTTTCGTAATTAATCGGAACTTTTCTGCCATCGCAAAAAGTGCATCAGATTAGCAAAAAAGTGCATCAGAAATAGGTAATGTGTAACTTCTCACTTCTCACGTTAAGATAACTTCTCATTATAACCCGACCCTATATATATGTATATATATATACATATATATATACATACATATATATGTGTATATACATATATATACATATATATATACATACATACTCCGTATATATATATACACACACACATATACATGATAGTACTCCCTCCCTCCCAATACATGATATGGACCACATTTTGGGAAATTCCAAAAAAGAAATACAGAACCATTATTTTGGGAGGAGGTAGTATATAACACTGAGAAGTCACACAATGTGGCCGACAATCCCCTAATACAGTTGCACCGTCTGACCGTCCACTAGTTGGGTCAAACTTTCGATATTATGGCAAGAGGGAGGTCAACTTCAATATTTTGGGTGAGACAAAATTTCGTACTCTTACACATTCACTATAAATATTTAATTAAAGCATGTTTGGTAAAATTTAAATTAGTAAAATTTAAATTGATTAAATCGGTCGAATCTATTCGATTTATTTTCTAATCACTAATAGACAAATTACTTTCCTATTGAGAGTTATGTACTTATGGAAGTCAAACATGACGCGGTTGAGCACTATAGAATTGTTCGCACTTGAATTAGAAGAAGTTAATGAAGTAAAGTGTAAAACCCATGCATTATAAATGGACAACACCAAACAACAAAGATTCAGCATTGATGGATACGTAGTCCTGGCAAAGGGATACAGAGTGATTTAAACCAGATCATACTTAAACAGATCACACTTTCATAGTTACATAGAGATCATACATATACAAGATCAATTCAAACTAGAACAAACCAGATTAACAAATTACAATTCAAGTAATTGTAATTAGATCAATTTAAACCAGATCATACTTAAACAGACCACACTTTCATAGTTACATAGAGATCATACATATACAAGATCAATTCAAACTAGAACAGACCAGACTAACAAATTACAATTCAAGTAAAAACAACCTAACTGTTGGTCCAAAATAGGACGCTTGTAGGCTTTTAGGAAAGCTACGCACGACACTCAAGCGGGAATCAAGAAAGTAATATGAATAAGGAAAGTTGCAAAGGGGATTTGGTAACCAGAAATAGCATATCTCATTTGAAATTCGGACTTGCCTTTTATAGGCGATTTACAAATAGTAACTGTCAAAGATACTAATGGCTAATTAACTACAACATTAATACAGAATTAAACACATAATTAATAGCGCATTGATTGTTGGCCGTTACTCTTCCTGGTTGGCTGGCAGGTTGGCCTGGCTAGCAGGCAGAACGCTTGAGCTCCTCGAGCGGCAAGCTTCCGGTTGGGCCGGCAGGCAGGCTCCCGGTTGGGCGGGTAGGCAGGCTCTCCACTGGGCTGAAGGCAGGCTCCCCGTCGGCCGGGCTGGAAGGCAGGCCGCTGGCCGGGCTAGAAGGCAGGCTCCTGGTTGGGCTGGAAGGCAGGTCGCTGGCCGGGCTGGAAGGCAGGCTTCTGACTGGGCTGGAAGGTAGACCATTGGCCGGGCTAGAAGGCAGGCTCCTGGCCGGGTTGGAAGGCAGGCTCTCCGCTGGGCTGGACGACAGGCTCACTCGGGCTTCCGCTCCTTGATTGGCCTGATCGGTTGGGCCGACTCGAGCTCTGGGTTGCTGGGCTTAGGCCTGCTGGTCCAAGTTCGGGGCCTGGGCCGATTAGGCTCTGGGCCTAGTCCCATGACCCCATCACGAGTCCCCCACTCCCTTAGTTGAGTGGTAGACTCGGCTAAGAGGGAGTAGTTCAAGTCAGCCGCCAATTAAAAGATATTCACATACTAGGGAGCCATAATTGTGGATTCTGTCAATCCCATAATTTATGGAGATTTCCAAATTAATTCCTTCAGCATCCTAGTATTCCAGTAGTCAGCTTTCTCCCAGGCTTCAAATCCAGATCAACTCCCAAAAATTCCTGAAATTCACAATTTTATAAATTATTTTCGGAATTTATTTTCGCTTTCCTTTTTTTCTCTTTCCTTTCTTTTCTTTCCTTTCCTTTTCTTTTCTTTCCTTTCCTTTCTTTTCTTTTCTTTCCTTTCCTTTCCTTTCTTTCCTTTCCTTTCTTTTTTCTCTCTCCTGGGAACCCTGCGCGGCTGCTTCCTCGCGTCTCCCCAGCGCAACACCGCAGTAAACCCAACGTGGACCGCCGTATGTGGGCTTGACCTCCCTACCTCGCCGGGCTCTCCACCAGCCAGCGGTTTTTCTGCAGCGCCCGACGGCGACAGGCTCGAGCCGGCCGGCTTTCGGCGTCGGTCTACGAACCGTCCAGCATCAGGCGGCCAGGTGGCCACCGCTATGCACTTCAGTTTTGAAAGCGACGGGCCAGGCTGGAGCCTCCATTCCCCGAGGTTCCGCGTTGTCCGGCAGTCGTCCGGGTGCTCTTTCCTCCGGACGGCAAGGTGCTGCCACCATCTTCTTTTCTTCTTGCTTTGCAGTGACGGAGACCAGGCACGCACAGGGGTCCAGCGCAGCCGTCCTCCTAGCTTGCCGTTGGCCGTTTGTGGCGCGGCGCTTCAGGCACGCGGCCGGCCTTCAGTGGCTGCAGGGCCCTTCCGGGTGAACGCCCGTCAATGCGGGACCCTTGCAACCTTAGAACCTTGACCTTCTATCAGGCTAGCGACTCCCCAGTCCACTGTACATCCGTGGCTGCTCGGGTGTCGTCCTGAACTCCGGCAGATCTGGCATGTGAGTCTGGAATTCAACTGTCCGACGCAACTTGCAGGGATTGGTGGCCAAGCACAGGGTCAGCGTCTACATCACAGGTCGGGTTCCCTGCCTCACCGGACCCATCAGCCCGTGGTCGTTCTGCACTGCTGACCGGCGGCCAGCAGCGTCCCTGGCGGTTGCCTTCCCCATTCTTGGATACTTGATCTACACTTGATTTTGAAGGATGCTACTGTGATTCTTTACCTATTGGCCGAGCCCTTCGTCTCATGATCGTGTGGGAAAGCAGAGCTTTTAGGATGAATGAGGCCCGAAGGTTGGATGCTCCCTTGCAACCCATAATTTCCTTTCTGTATCCTGTAGGTCGGGTGATTGTGCCTTGCTGGTTGTGGTCCGATGCCATCGTCTTGTGTGGGTTGGACGCGCCGGGAACATTGATCGATAATGGTGAAAACCATATCTCCCATGTACTCCATACGGGAGCTTTGTGAAGAGTAGAATCGACAAGAGAGAGGCTGACCTCACCCTTACCGATTCACTTTCGTTTTTTTTAATATTCTGATGATAACTTTCTGTTGTCTGTAGGGTCTCAACGCTCGGGATGACCTGCTGAAGATTTTGTTCACGGCGGCAAGCACCAAGGAAATTGCGGGTTCTCATGCCCTCACGGAGATCCCCAAACGTGTGAAGGATCATGAGGACGAGAGAGGCTACCTTCCAGCTCGAACTTTGAAGCATGTAAGGCGGAAAACGCCCCTATCACGGAAACGGCGGTCAAGGCTTTCCCTTAGGAGTGCCCAGCAATGCAAGTTGACTGCGACATAGTACTTGGGCGTCAGTCGCCAGTTGACTGTGGCGTAGTACCTGAGAGACGGCCAAGAGTGAACCGGCAAGGATGTTCCCATGGCCATGGCGATGACTAAGTTGACTTTCAGATTCTTGGAGAGTTCCTTAAGCTTTCTAGTAATTCATGTGTCTGGATCATTGTACTTGACGGCCATGAGAACATCCGGCCATGACTGTTGTACCTTTTTTTGTAGCTTGTAGCCACCATATGTAAAATTCGAATGAATGTTACCTTTTAATTCATATGTTTCCTTTTCTATACTTTGCATTACGAACACATAGCAATTTATTCGGGGATCCGACTTCTCTAACCTCCCCGGGGGGGGGGGGGGGGTTAGTGATAAGCACAATAATTACTTATGTTTTACATAAGTGATTATAATTATCTGTACAAAAATTAAAGCAAAAACAGGTAAATATTCCCGAATGAGCAGAAACATGCAATGCGCCTTGGAACAGCAAAAATAGGGTCAAAAGCAAAAAGGGGTCGAAAACCGGCACTTCTGGCTAAATTTCGGGCATCAAAAGAGAAAAAAGAAGCTAAGTACACATTTGGGCGCAGGAACCGGCGCCGGTCATCCTACATCCGGCGCCGGTCATTTTGTTTTTTTCAAAAGCGGCCTGTTTCCAACCGGCGCGGAGCGACCGGTGCATTTTTGCAGACGACCGGCGCCGGACACCTCATAACCGGCGCCGGTTGTCCCGATTTCTGCTACAAACATAGCTACGTGCAAAAGATTTCTTGATGGGAAACTTCATCTTTTCCATATTTGATCAGATATCTCCTCCACACCTGTTTGTTGGGCTTGAATAGACTAAAAGATGCCATTCTTTAGCCTATATAAAACCCTCAATTCATCATACAAATACATTCCATTCCATAGATTAATTCTTAGCTTTTATATTTTTGTTCTTGGTATTTTCTTCAAGTTCTTGAGGAGGGAAGTTCATCCTCCGAAATAATTGGTGTTTAGGTATTATTTCCTTTGTAATTTCATGTTCCATTACATTTATTATTGTATTGTGATTAATATGAGCATTAGAGGCTAATTTCTTAGCTAAGGCTAGGGATGAACTTCTATGCCCACTAGGTGTTTGATAAAAGTTCTAAACCAATAAATTGTGATTTATCCTTTATATATTGATTGTTTATGACTATGGTGTACAACATAGAAGTATGTTAAATTTAGTTTATACTTGCAATTAACGTTGAAGTCTAAACTATGAACATTAAAGGATAAACATATATAGTACCGAGAATAGAAATATATCCCGTCTTATATGATACGGGTGTGATGTCTTGATATTCAACGGGGTTTTCGGTAGATGAATGTAAGCCGTAACGGGACTTACACGTAACGAAAACCACACTCTCGCTGCCTTAACCGGAGTTGAGAATATATTAGCGACATCGTATTCATAATTATTGGCAAAGAACTAATATTCAACCCTATTAAAGCATTTAAGTGATTCCCGAAACCTTAGTCGTTGTTATTATTCATCTTAAACTCAAAGTTAGTTAACGATTATCCTTGTAAACAAAAAGTGAAAAGCCAAAAATATAAAACACAAATCAAAATCCCTGCACTTTATTCAATTCTTCATTTAAAGTTATCTACTCTCTGACTTGAATTAAACAACGTTTCCTTGTGGATTCGACCCGGTATTTTACCGGAATTTATTACTATATCGGCACTTGTACACTTGCAAGTTTAGCCCGATCAAGTTTTTGGCGCCGTTGCTGAGGAAACGGTCTTGTTTAATAAAGTCGAAACAAAAAAAAATATCAATCAATCAAAAATCCTGAATTTTTCATTTCACATTACTTTTCACTTGTTCTTGTGGTATTTTTTTATTTCATGTGTGTAGCCTATGCTTTGTGTTTGAATGCAATTGAGAAGTCAAGGTTCTAAACATCTTGAACCTATTGATCTTGAAATAGAAAGAACTTTCAAACACAACCGGAGGGAAAGAAAAGAAGCAAAGATGATGCCAACACTCAACGAAAGGAAGAGGCCCGTGGTTGCCGCCACTCCCTCATGTATTGTCCTAAGCGAGGCGGCAAGGGACTATGAAATGAAGAATAGCTACTTCAATGCTATGCCTAAATTTCATGGTCATCCGAGGGAGAATCCACTTAACTTCATCACCGAGTTCTATGGATTCATCCAAGGAATTCCCAGGCATGGTCTCTCCGAGGATGATCTCAAACTCAAAAGCTTTCCCTACACTTTGAAAGGGGCGGCAAGGGGATGGTTCTTAGAGCAAACACCAGCGAGTTTTACAACGTGGGAAGGTATCTATAATGCTTTCATTTCTAAGTATTACACACCCACAATGACTCAAGAGCTAAGGCAACGAATCTTCAACTTCAAACAACAAGTTGGAGAACTATATCAAGATGCATGGAGGCATTTCAAAGCCTTGTTGAAGGAATGCCCACACCACCACATTCCCCTTGATCTTCAAATTGACACATTCTACAATGGTTTGAACTCTTCATGCCAAGCCATTGTAGATAACCGTGCGGAGGGGTATATTGGAAACAAAACTGAAACGGAGGCATTAAGGATCCTCGAATCCATTGCTTCAAACCATCAATTACAAGGAGGAGATATCAAAGTGGCCGGTGTGAGTGAAGTGTCTATAGCTCATGAATTGGACAAACGGTTTGCCGATTTTCAACAAGCCATGCACAAAGATCTTCAAGCTTCAATTCACACGGCTCTACAAGCCGTGATCGGAGGGGCTAATCAAGTGGCCAATGTGGAGAGTATATCACATCCGGAAGGTAATTCACCTCAAACTATTGAAGATGTGAATTATATGAATTCATATGGGAATAGGGGGAATCAAGGAGGCAACAACTATTCCAACAATCAACAAAGGTTTAGCCAAGGTAATTCTTGGAAACCACAAGGAGGTCCGTCTAACCCCCCGTCCGGATTTTCACAAGGGCAAACCATGGAGGAAATGATGAAAACCCTCACTCAAAATGTTGTGGCTAGTGTAAAGGCCCAAAATGAGGAGAATCACAGTAGAGTGGAGGCATCCATTGGGAATCTCCATTCACAATTCACAAAGCTTGACCTCCGGTTTGAAGATCAAAACCGGAAACTTCACCAACGCATGGACAACATAGAACAATACACCAAGTCATCCATTCACAACTTGAAGGTACAAATTGGGGAAATTGCCCAAGGAAAAAGCACTAGAGAGCAAGGGCGGTTCCCCACAACAACGGAAGTCAACCCAAAAGAAAATGTCATGGCCATAACAACAAGAAGTGGCAAACAAACGGAGGATCCTAAATCACCGGTGAATGCACCAATATCACAAGAAGAGGAAGATTTGGAAGAACATATATCACCATCTCCAACAATGGCAAATTATGTTCCTCCTATCCCATATCCACAAAGATTGAGGAAGAAGGATGATGGTAAACAATACAAGAAGTTTCTTGATATTTTTACCAAGCTAAGCATCAACATACCATTCACGGAGGCTATTGCGGAAATTCCCTCTTATGCCAAATTTCTAAAGGGGATTCTCTCAAACAAGAAGAAACTAGCGGAATTTGCAACTGTGGCACTAACGGAGGAGTGTAGTGAAATCCTTCAAAATAAGCTCCCCCCAAAATTGAAGGAACCCGGAAGCTTCACCGTCCCATGTTCTATTGGCAAAATTGGAGAGGTAAAATCTCTTTGTGATCTCGAAGCTAGTATAAATCTTATGCCTCATTCTCTGTTTAAAAAGCTTGGTGTGGGGGAACTTCAATCTACAACGGTTGCTCTTCAGTTGGCGGATAGAACAATCCGTTATCCATTGGGTGTTATGGAGGATGTTCTAGTCAAAGTGGGAAAATTCTATTTTCCGGTGGATTTTCTCATTTTGGAAATGGAAGAAATGGAAATTCCAATATTCTTGGAAGATCATTCTTAGCTACCGCTGCCTCCCTCATTGATGTGAAGAACGGAGTTGTTAAATTCCGGGTGGGAGAAGATGAACAAGAATTCCATGTTTGGGATTCACTAAAGAAACATCATGATATCTCCTCGTGTTTTAGTATTGACATCATTGATACTATATCTCAGGAGATGTTTGAAAGAGAGCTTCACAAAGATCCTCTTGAAGCATGTCTTACACTAGGACACACCGAAGAAGAGAAAAATTCTGAAATTTTCCAACAAATGATGTTCTTGCAAGGTGAAACCATTCATAGACCTTACCGGCAAAGATTTGAAGATCTTGGGCAAAGGAATTCCATCCTCCAACCATCAAGCCAAACTCCTCCAAAGCCTACTCTCAAACCTCTACTGGTACATCTCAAATATGCATTCCTTGGCAATGACTCTACATATCCGGTGGTAATTTCCTCTACTCTTTCTCCTTTACAAGAAGAGAAGTTACTCCGGGTATTGAGAGCTCACACATCATCAATAGCTTGGTCTTTGGCGGATATCAAGGGTATAAGCCCATCTCTATGCATGCATAGGATCCTCATGGAGGAAAATCACAAACCAACGGTAGAACATCAAAGGAGGCTCAATCCAAATATGAAGGAGGTGATTAAGGAGGAAGTTCTCAAATTCCTTGACTATGGTATCATCTATCCCATATCCGATAGTAACTATGTGAGTCCCGTGCAAGTAGTCCCGAAGAAAGGAGGAATCACCGTCATATCCAATAGTAAGAATGAATTAATTCCTACTAGAATGGTTACTGGGTGGAGGATGTGCATTGACTACCGAAAACTGAATGCCGGCACAAGAAAAGATCATTTCCCCCTACCATTCATGGATGAAATGCTAGAGAGAGTAGCCGGTCATGAATTCTATTGCTTCTTGGATGGGTTCTCGGGCTATTTTCAAATAGCTATTTCACCCGAAGATCAAGAGAAAACCACCTTTACTTGTCCTTTTGGGACATTCGCTTACCGGAGGATGCCGTTTGGATTTTGCAATGCACTGGGGACCTTTCAAAGGTGCGTCATGGCTATTTTTTCGAATATGGTGGGAGATTGTATGGAGGTATTTATGGATGATTTTTCAGTCTTTGGAAACTCATTTGATATATGCCTAAATAATCTTGAAAAAGTGTTCATCCGATGTGAAGAAACCCATCTTGCTCTTAATTGGGAGAAATGTCACTTTATGGTGACCGAAGGCATTGTCTTGGGGCATAAAATATCCCCTCAAGGCATTGAAGTTGATCAAGCTAAAGTAGAGGTTATTGAAAAATTGCCACCTCCTCATTCGGTAAAAGCCATTCGAAGTTTCTTGGGGCATGCCGGTTTTTACCGGCGATTCATCAAAGATTTCTCAAAAATCGCAAAACCACTTTGCGATTTACTTGCCAAGGATACCACTTTTGATTTCTCTCAATCTTGCCTACTAGCCTTCAACACTCTCAAAAAGGCTCTTACTACGGCTCCAATAATCATCTCACCGGATTGGTCTCTACCATTTGAGTTGATGTGCGATGCTAGTGACCATGCCATTGGAGTTGTACTTGGTCAAAGAAGAGAAAAGAAACTTCATGCCATATATTATGCATCAAGGTTACTTCATGATGCGGAACTCAACTATGCAACAACGGAGAAGGAGTTCCTAGCCGTCATCTATGCCTTTGACAAATTCCGGTCTTATCTCATTGGCCAAAAGGTGATTGTTTACACCGATCACTCCGCCATCCGGTACCTTATGAACAAAAAAGATGCCAAACCACGATTAATCCGGTGGGTGCTATTACTTCAAGAGTTTGACCTTGAGATCCGGGATAAGAAAGGAAGTGAAAATCTTGTTGCGGATCACCTCTCTCGCCTTGAGCCAAATAACACTACTAATATGGAGGTAATTCATGATGATTTTCCTTATGAGCAACTTATGGAGGTGAAGGGAGTCCCTTTACCTTGGTTCACAGATTTAGTGAATTATCTTGCTAAAGAAATCCTTCCCCAAGAGCTCACTTTTCATCAAAGAAAGAAATTTTTAAATGATGTCAAACACTACTATTGGGATGAGCCATATCTTTTCAAGCATTGCGCTGATGGAATCATATGACGGTGTGTCCCAAATGAAGAGATGTTATCAATCCTCGAGCATTGTCATAATCTTCCTTGTGGAGGTCATCATGGTCCGGACCGAACAGCGGCTAAAATCCTCCAATGTGGATTTTTCTGGCCGACACTTTTCAAAGATGCAAGAAGTTTTGTCCTAGCTTGTGACCGTTGTCAACGCACAGGAAATTTGAGCCAGATGAATGAAATGCCACAAAACATGATTCTTGTAGTGGAAATATTTGATGTATGGGGAATAGACTTCATGGGTCCTTTTCCTAACTCTCATGGCAAAGAATACATCCTTGTTGCAGTTGATTACGTATCCAAATGGGTGGAGGCCGTTGCTCTACCGGACAACACCGCTAAATTGGTGGTGGAGTTTGTGAAAAAGAACATCTTCTCAAGATTTGGGGTTCCTAGGAGTATCATTAGTGATAATGGTACTCATTTCAAAAATGCTCATTTTACCGGCCTCTTAAAGAAGTATGGATGCATGTTCAAGACCGGAGCCACTTACCATCCTCAAACTAATGGTCAAGTGGAAGTTTCCAACCGGGAGATAAAATCCATTCTTGAGAAGACGGTCAACTCTTCTAGGAAAGATTGGTCACTAAAGCCTGATGATGCCTTATGGGCATACCAAACGGCCTACAAAACTCCACTCGGTATGTCCCCTTTTCGGCTCGTTTATGGAAAACCATGTCACCTCCCTGTGGAGCTTGAGCACAAATCTCATTGGGCTATTTCCCAATTAAATCTTGATAATACTCTTGGGAGAAAAAAGAGGATGCTTCAAATCAATGAGCTAGAAGAGCTCCGAAGAGATGCATATGAGAACTCCCGCATCTACAAAGAGAAGGCCAAAGCTTGGCACGACAAAAACATAAATCGGAGGGAATTCTACGTCTGACAAAAGGTATTACTTTTCAACACAAGACTCCGTCTATTTCCTGGAAAGCTCAAATCACGATGGTCGGGGCCTTACACGATCACTGAGGTCCGACCATACGGATCATTGGTGATTCAAGATGGTGATCAAGCACCATTCCTTGTAAATGCTCACCGTCTCAAGCCATATATGGAGTACCACATCACTTCGGCGATCACTGAATGCCAATTGGAAGAATAAAGGTACGTTGCGTCCAGCCTATGACGTTAAACTGAGCGCTAATTGGGAGGCAACCCAACATCAAAAATTTCAATTATAAATAAACATGTACATATTTTGTTTGTTTGTTTATTTATAATTGAATTCAATATATATATATATATATATATATATATATATATATATATATATTACGGATCGACCGGCCCCGGTTAGAGGCAACCGGCGCCGGTTCAAGACAGTGAGCTCGGAACGCATCAAAAATGTATAACCGGCGCTGGTCATCACACATCCGGCGCCGGTCGTTCCGTTTAAAAAAGCCCCGCGGTCGCTCCACAGACATTATTTTCGAAACCCTCCCCCAAATCTTAAGAGCTCTTCACCGGAAAACACCCCCAAACCACCCAAAACCGCCATCCCAAGCCAAAAGTCACCCTTAGGAGTTCCAATTAAGCATCAAGCATCAATTCTCAAGCTTCTTCATCCCAATTTGAGCATCAATTCAAGATATTTTAACTTTAATCCCAACTTTTTCCAAGTTTTGAAATTTATTCTTTATTTCAATTTTTGGCAAAATAGATGTTTATCATTGATGAAAATTGCCTCCATATGCTCACGTGATGTATATAAACTTGTTGGTTGCCAAAAATTTTGAGATTAAAGTTCAAAATTAGGGGAAGTTCTTGCAAATTTTCTCAAGAACCCTAAATTTGAACTTCTTGTTCATTGATGAATTCTTTTAATCGATGCTTAGAGATATGTTGATATAAATTGTTGTTGATATATAATCTTCTAAACATGATTGTTACAAGAATTCTTGAATGAACATGACATTTGGGGAAATTGAAGAATTTTTTTAAATCTTACCTTGAATTGATGAACAAATGGTGTTATGTGTATATGTTGAACTAATTGTGCAGGTCAAATGGCTCCTAAACGACGAAATGATGCTACTTCTTCCTCTTCATCCGTACCACGTTTCACCTCCACGGAGAATGAAGCTTGGTACGATCAAAGAAAGAAGTGGAAGATTGTGATTGAAAAGACCGTGCATCCGGAGATTGAAGCTCTCTATCGACTCTCCGATGCTTTTCACAAATTGGGATGGGCCGTCATGCTCACTTTGACTGGGGCATTCTACCCGACGCTTGTACGAGAGTTCTATGCCAATATTGAGAGGAAAATGGACCCGTTTGGGAATATTATGAGCACGGTTAAAGGCACAAAAATCACCATTAGCAAACAACAATTAAGCAACTTGCTTCGCGTCCCCAACGACGGTCATCCAGTTGAAATGAACTCTGTAGTGGTGCTCACCGACCCCGCTTACAAGGAGATTGATGTCATGAACAACTATGGATTCGATGAATAACTCAAGGCCCGTGTTCTTGAACCCCAAGAGAGGCTAATTGCATATCTTTTGAGCTTCAACATCTTGCCAAGAGCTAGAGACACGCATGTGCTTCGGCGGCTGGACTTCTATCTCATGCACAAAATGATGAACGGGCTTGGAGAAATCGAGGGCTTTCCGTTGGCCCCTCTCATCATGACGGAAATGAGGGGCGTCGTCAAAACTAAAAGAGGTGATAAAAACTTTATTTATCCTCTTTTACTCACAATGATTTTCAGGAGTTTTGGCGTCGATCTTAGAAATGAAGAGGTAGAGTACACCACCGAAGCCCAAATTTTGAGGCCAAGCACTATGGTGTCCCTCCACTTCAAGAAGGTGGGAGGTGCATGGGTTCGCAAGGATGATAATGGGGACGAAGAGATGGGAGAAGCTGCCGCACAACCCGCAGCCCGGCCACAGCGAACTATGGCACAGGACATTGATTACATTGTTGAGTCCATGGACCGTATGCATACGCGGATGGACGTGTACGAAGCTAACCAAGAGGACCTCCGCACCCGTCAAACAAGGATGGAAGAGCATTTGGACCACATTGACCGAAGGTTTGAGCAATTCACCCAACACTACTATGGTCAATTTGGGCACCCCCTCCCGACCCACAAAATTAGGTTCCCCTTCTTGTTATTTCATATGACATACTCTTCTCTAAACACACACTTTATGGGGGATTGTAGTTTTTATGTTTCTATGGCTTCTACATTGAGGACAATGTAAATCAAGTGTGTGTGTGGGGGGGGGGGGGGGGGTGAATAATTGGTTGAGAAACTTTTTTTTGCAAACTAAATTTTTTCTAGGAAGGTTAAAATTTTTGATATTCTCTCTTTTAAGGGTTTTGGTTGAGAGATTTTCTTTCACTCACAAAAATGTATTTTTAGATTAATTAAAATATTTATTAATCTTGAAACCACCACTTTCACTCAAATTTGTGACAATGTTCCAAATCCATACAAATGTGCATAGAATGCAAATTCAAAATAAAAGTTTCATCCCAACTCCAAATCACTCTATTGTCAGATTCTCCTCATTTCTGACAATCTAGATATATAATTACGGAGAACAAAAAAAAGAGTTTATATACAAAAGCAAAAAAAAACTCATGTTCTCCTAGAATAGCCTTTTCTACAAAATCAAGTTGTCAGTCCACAAAAAAAAAACACCGACATACCCACACATTGCCTAAATTGTCACAAAATAAACCCATCAAGCGTTTAAATATTTTTCTTAATCTTAAATACATTTATTGTGAGTACTAGAAAAAAGTTTTTGGCTCGAGAAAGATTAAAGAGTTTATATCTAACTTTTAACATCTTATTAAACTTTTAATTTGCATGGTTTAGTTTCTTTTCTAATTATGCATCAATACAAAGAAATTGCTTGAGGACAAGCAATGCTCAAGTGTGGGGGAATTTGATAAGCACAATAATGACTTATGTTTTACATAAGTGATTATAATTATCTGTACAAAAATTAAAGCAAAAGCAGGTAAATATTCCCGAATGAGCGGAAACATGCAATGCGCCTTGGAACATCAAAATAGGGTCAAAAGCAAAAAGGGGTCGAAAACCGGCACTTCTGGATAAATTTCGGGCATCAAAAGAGAAAAAAGAAGCTAAGTACACATTTGGGCGCAGGAACCGGCGCCGGTCATCCTACATCTGGCGCCGGTCGTTTGTTTTTTTTTTCAAAAGCGGCCTGTTTCCAACCGGCGCGGAGAGACCGGTTCATTTTTGCACACGACCGGCACCGGTTGTCCCGATTTCTGCTACAAACATAGCTACGTGCAAAAGATTTCTTGATGGGAAACTTCATCTTCTCCATATTTGATCAGATATCTCCTCCACACCTGTTTGTTGAGCTTGAATAGATTAAAAGATGTCATTCTTTAGCCTATATAAAACCCTCAATTCATCATACAAATACATTCCATTCCATAGATTAATTCTTAGCTTTTATATTTTTGTTCTTGGTATTTTCTTCAAGTTCTTGAGGAGGGAAGTTCATCCTCCGAAATCATTGGTGTTTAGGTATTATTTCCTTTGTAATTTCATGTTCCATTACATTTATTATTGTATTGTGATTAATATGAGCATTAGAGGCTAATTTCTTAGCTAAGGCTAGGGATGAACTTCTATGCCCACTAGGTGTTTGATAAAAGTTCTAAACCAATAAATTGTGATTTATCCTTTATATATTGATTGTTTATGACTATGGTGTACAACATAGAAGTATGTTAAATTTAGTTTATACTTGCAATTAACGTTGAAGTGTAAACTATGAACATTAAAGGATAAACATATATAGTACCGAGAATAGAAATATATCCGGTCTTATATGATACGGGTGTGATGTCTTGATATTCAACGGGGTTTTCGGTAGATGAATGTAAGCCGTAACGGGACTTACACGTAACGAAAACCACGCTCTCGCTGCCTTAACCGGAGTTGAGAATATATTAGCGACGTCGTATTCATAATTATTGGCAAAGAACTAATATTCAAGCCTATTAAATCATTTAAGTGATTCCTGAAGCCTTAGTCGTTATTATTCATCTTAAACTCAAAGTTAGTTAACGATTATCCTTGTAAACAAAAAGTGAAAAGCCAAAAATATAAAACACAAATCAAAATCCCTGCACTTTATTCAATTCTTCATTTAAAGTTATCTACTCTCGGACTTGAATTAAACAATGTTTCCTTGTGGATTCGACCCGGTATTTTACCGGAATTTATTACTATATCGGCACTTGTACACTTGCAAGTTTAGCCCGATCAAGTTTTTGGCGCCGTTTCCGGGGAAACGGTCTTGTTTAATAAAGTCGAAACAAAAAAAAATATTAATCAATCAAAAATCCTGAATTTTCATTTCACATTACTTTTCACTTGTTCTTGTGGTATTTTTTATTTATTTCATGTGTGTAGCCTATGCTTTGTGTTTGAATGCAATTGAGAAGTCAAGGTTCTAAACATCTTGAACCTATTGATCTTGAAATAGAAAGAACTTTCAAACACAACCAGAGGGAAAGAAAAGAAGCAAAGATGATGCCAACACTCAACGAAAGGAAGAGGCCCGTGGTTGCCGTCACTCCCTCATGTATTGTCCTAAGTGAGGCGGCAAGGGACTATGAAATGAAGAATAGCTACTTCAATGCTATGCCTCAATTTCATGGTCATCCGGGGGAGAATCAACTTAACTTCATCACCGAGTTCTATGGATTCATCCAAGGAATTCCCAGGCATGGTCTCTCCGAGGATGATCTCAAACTCAAAAGCTTTCCCTACACTTTGAAAGGGGCGGCAAGGGGATGGTTCTTGGATAAAACACCAGCGAGTTTTACAACATGGGAATGTATCTATAATGCTTTCATTTCTAAGTATTACACACCCACAATGACTCAAGAGCTAAGGCAACGAATCTTCAACTTCAAACAACAAGTTGGAGAACTATATCAAGATGCATGGAGACATTTCAAAGCCTTATTGAAGGAATGCCCACACCACCGCATTCCCCTTGATCTTCAAATTGACACATTATACAATGGTTTGAACTCTTCATGCCAAGCCATTGTAGATAATCGTGCGGAGGGGTATATTGGCAACAAAGCTGAAACAGAGGCATTAAGGATCCTCGAATCCATTGCTTTAAACCCTCAATTACAAGGAGGAGATATCAAAGTGGTCGGTGTGAGTGAAGTGTCTATAGCTCATGAATTGGACAAACGGTTTGCCGATTTTCAACAAGCCATGCACAAAGATCTTCAAGCTTCAATTCACACGGCTCTACAAGCCATGATCGGAGGGGCTAATCAAGTGGCCAATGCGGAGAGTATATCACATCCGGAAGGTAATTCACCTCAAACTATTGAAGATGTGAATTATATGAATTCATATGGGAATAGGGGGAATCAAGGAGGCAACAACTATTCCAACAATCAACAAAGGTTTAGCCAAGGTAATTCTTGGAAACCACAAGGAGGTCCGTCTAACCCCCCGTCCGGATTTTCACAAGGGCAAACCATGGAGGAAATGATGAAAACCCTCACTCAAAATGTTGTGGCTAGTGTAAAGGCCCAAAATGAGGAGAATCACAGTAGAGTGGAGGCATCCATTGGGAATCTCCATTCACAATTCACAAAGCTTGACCTCCGGTTTGAAGATCAAAACCGGAAACTTCACCAACGCATGGACAACATAGAACAATACACCAAGTCATCCATTCACAACTTGGAGGTACAAATTGGGAAAATTGCCCAAGGAAAAAACACTAGAGAGAAAGGGCACTTGTACACTTGCAAGTTTAGCCCGATCAGTTAGGCTGGCGTGGCCGAGCCTATCCGTGCCCCTCCTGGTTGGATAGAAGTGATCTGTTCATTGTTGATATGGAATCAACAAGTATGCGACTTGTTCGGCGAGCAGGGTCGGACATTGAACCTACGAGGAGGACCCTTAGGTCGGGATCCTGAACGTTCATGACCCGGGAGTCTGTCCTACTGTCACTTTAACCCGTCCAGTTTGCCCGGACTTGGGGGATAATCTGGTTACTCCCGCAGGGATAGCCGAACAACAGGGGCGGATCCTGCATGATCCACCAGAACGGACCCGCACCGCCAACTCGGGGATGGCGCGAGCGCGAGCTGCTTGGCCAGCGATATTAGGCGGCGAGCACTCGAAAGGACCCGGAGGTCGGCATCCTGAGCGCCCTCGACCCGGAGGTCAGCCCTACTGTCGCCTCGACTGTCGCGGCTAGCTCTTTACTTTAGAAAATTGCTTGGATTCTCGAAAATCGCTTGGCTATTTTCAGTTCAAGAGCCTCGCCGATGTTGGCCAAACACCGAGGGGGGGCATAGTACCTTTTTTTTCTTTTCTTTTTTTTTGCCGCCACCCTTTATTGCTAAGTGAGGTCGGACCTCTTTCGAAGACAAAATATCGATAGCAAAATATATTGAATTCATGATGTGGGCAGACCACATGAATAATTACAAATTGTAATCCCGTGCTCGGAGCACATGAGTTTACAAAGAAAAGTAAAGTTTCGATTTTCTACTGGTAAAACTTCATCAGGTGCTCAGCGTTCCACACGCGATCTACTAGTCGGCCTGTTGTTGTCTTCAACTTGTATGTTGCAGGGCCGATCACAGCGTCAACCACGTAAGGGCCTTCCCACTTGATGGAAAGCTTGTCTCCCTCTGTCGGCTTGCTCGCCTTCCTACGCCTCAAGACGTAGTCACCGACGTCAAAACTCCGGGGCCGGGCTCGGCTGTCCTAGTACGCCTTGACTTGCCGTCGGTAGTTTTCCGCTTTGATGAAGGCACGGTCTCTTCTTTCCTCGATGAGGTGGAGCTCGGCTCGGAGCCTCTCCTCATTACTGGTTGGTTCAAACTCTTCCACCCATCGGCTGGGGACTACTGCCTCGAACGGTGCCCTCGCTTCAAAGCCATACCACAAGGCGAAGGGGGTCTCTCTGGTTGCCTTCCTTGGGGTTGTTCTGAAGGTCCATAGTATATTGTTCAACTCCTCCACCCAAGCAGTCCCGAGGGCCTCCAATTTCTTTTGCAGCCCATCGACGATCATCCGGTTGGTGTTCTCCACCTGTCCATTTGCTTGAGGGTAGCAGACCGCAACTCGGCTGGATTCTACGCCCCACTCTGCGCAGAACTGTCGGAAGTCTTCGCAGTCAAACTGCCTTCCGTTGTCGGAGATTATTTGGAGGGGAACCTCAAACCGGCAAAAAAATATTCTTCCATATGAATTTCTTACATTGAAGATGTGTGATGCTGGCGAGTGGCTCGGCCTCCACCCACTTCGTAAAGTAGTCCACCGCGATGATGAAGAACTTTCGGTTTCCCGACCCGGTTGGCAGGGGACCGACCAGGTCAACGCCCCATCTTGTGAATGGAAGGGCGGTGCTGATCGGTGTGTACATCGTGGCTGGCCGGCCAGGGCTCTTCTGGAATTTCTGACATGTAACACCGCCCCCAAGTATTCGTACTTTATCAAATTATGTATTGAACCCTGAGAAATGTATAAACGCATTTTTACGTGATTGTAAATTTTTATCATTTCTTTTACGTGAATAGTAAAATTCACGTGGGGCCCACACCGGATGTGGGGCCGCCCGATATTATCAGGACCACATATTATATTAATCTTGGACTAGATAATATGTATATGGTGGTGGATATCCTAATTGGGCCATGCCAATGGCATAGGATTGATCGGTTGGTCAAACGGGGCCAAATTATCAGTATCGGCAAATTATCAGATAACAGCCCAAAAAGGGATTCCGGAGACTTCTAAATTAAAGTTGGGGAATTCATATTGATTCTAAGGTCCAATAAGGATTATGAGCAAGTGTTATATTTTATTTGACCCGATAAAATAAAATATACTTAAAACAGTCCGGAAAATACAACTTTCGGGACCGATTGTACACTTGGGAACATAAAAGGATGACCTCCCACATGAATGGGGGCCACCCCACGAATTTGGTGCTGCAAATGTCAAAGGGAGCCGCACCTAATGCTGCTGATTGAGGCTGGAGGTGAGTGAGAGACAAGATGAGAAGGGAAAGGGACCCTTCTCCAATATTATTATGAATAAGCCAAAAGAAGGAACCATCCTCACCCCCCACACCTCATCCACTCGACCCAGACCTCAATCATAGGGAGAGAAGCTCTGCTAAAACTCCATTTCATCCACCATTTTCGCACAAAACAAGGGGGTGGGGGGGGGAGAAGGAAGGTAAAAGAGAAGAGAAAAGGGGAAGTTAGGAAGGAAAACTTGAGATTTACAAGGTAATGACTCCATTAATCTCATTTCTTGTTCTTCAATCATTTTATATGATTATACAATCATATTTCACACCCTAGGATTGTTCTACTTGTTTGGAAGTGTGGAATGAGGGGTTGGAAGGTGGTTCTAGGTCCAAGAACGGACTTAGAAGCCAAAGTGACTGGTTCGCCAGAAAATAACCTTTTGGAGGTTATTTGTATTAATATGGGTTGTATGATGATAAAAACTTGTTAGTAACTTGTCTAAGGTATTCAAGGAACTTTCACGGAGTTGAAAGGGTCGCCGGAGTTGTAGCCGGAGTTCGTTGAAGTTCGCCGGAGTTTCGCCGGAGCTAAATCGGGAAGGCTAGAACTTCATAAGCTTCATTAAGGTGAGAAGACGGCTATATGCTTTATAACTTTTGCGTGAGGCATGATATTACCTAAATTAATCAAGGATATGTTTTGTGGAATGATTAAAAGATAACCAAGTATTTGCTTATGCCATGATTATACATAAAACATAGTTGAAAAGCATGTTATGTAGGTTTGGTGATTAAAAATGTGATAACTTATTTTGTGTGATGATCCAGGGATCCAAAATGGTATTTTTGGATCAAGGACATCAAGAAGTATATGTGTATATAATTTCACGTTAATCGAACTCCGTTTGGGTGGTCAAACGGGCGTTGACCGCCAAGTCAACTGACATACCCGACCGGGTATTGACACATACCCGACCGGGTATTTGTTGAAAAATTGCCCAGGGGCTACTGCCTCCTATACCCGATCGAGTATGGGTAGATACTCGATCGATTATACATTGAAAATCAGCTTTGTGGGCTACTGCCTCCTGTACTCGACCGAGTGTGGGTAGATACTCGATCGAGTATTGGTTTATGCTCAAAACGGGCAGTTTTAAGTAGGTTGACGTGGGCCGTTCAGGTGGGACCCGCCCACGTTGGATCCTAAGGATTGTTATATGACTATAGGGCTAGGCATTGTCCATAGTTAAAGGAATGAAAGGTTAGCCATATCCAGGTTAGGATTTGGTAGAGGATAGACTGGGAATCGAGTACCCTTGGACGGTAAATGATCCAGAATACTCCAGGTGGGGTCGAGTACCCTTGGACGGTAAATGATCCAGAATACTCCAGGTGGGGTCGAGTACCCTTGGACGGTAAATGATCCAGAATACTCCAGGTGGGGCCGAGTACCCTTGGACAGTAAATGATCCTAAATACTCCAGGTTGGGTTGAGTGCCTTGGACGGTAAATGATCCTAAAACACTCGGTAGTATGAATCGAAGGTAGACTATAGCTTGTGAGCTAGGCAACCAGGAAAGGAGTGAGAAAAGTCAGGTAAGAACTTTATCTCTAAAAGACTCTTTAAATGAAATGACCTACATGTTGAGTATTTTACAAATATATATACAGTATGTATCATCGGGTGGATGAGTCACACACACACACACACACACACACACACACACATATATATATATATATATATGTATGTATATATCACCCTATTTTGGGTCTCGTGTCTAAAACATTAGTTATTCTTCATATAGCCTACTTGTCACTAGTACTTCTATGGAGTACTGACTCCTCCGAGGGACCTCACATTTTTCAGGTTGAGGCTAGAGTATTACTACCTGCACCTTTGCCTAGGGTGATCATTCAAGGAGGAAGACGTGGTTCGTGCTTCCATTCGTATTTGAAATTTATAAACTGTTCATGGAGTTTTGAACAATGTTTTCCTTAAAACAGTTGGGGGCCTGCGTGCCCGTGTTTGCCACGTGTGGCTAAGTATAAAACATATTACTATTTCCGCATTTGTTTGATTATGATATTGATGTTGATTATATGTGTTTACTAATCGGTTTGGCAAAAGAATCAATCGGACGCCTTGTGCAATTCAATAGGGATGAACTGTTGTTGTTCTTATCGGGTTGCACGGCGGTTGTCTACGTGGCTCGGATGCGGTCCGGGGCGTGACATGACATGTCTCACATTTCCTTGCATAGTCGGCGCAATCCTTCATTATTTCGCAGCCAAAAATACCCTTGGAGGACGACCTTCCTAGCTATCGTGCAGGCCCCCTGGTGGACGGAGCACACGCCCCCACCTTGCATAGTCGGAAACGATCCTGTCTGCCTCATGTGGGCGCAAACACTTTAGCAGGGTCCCATTGTAGGACCTCTTGTATAGCTTCCCATCCAAGACAATGTAGCCCGGAGCCCGTCGTCGGACTAGCCTTGCTTCCTCTTCTTTATCGGGGAGCGTCCCGTCGGCTATGTAGCGCAGGAGATCATCCGCCCAGCACCAGGCGACCGGTTGCAGGGGAAGGAACTCAATGGACGGTGCTGCTGCAATACTTGAGGTCGTCATCTCTTCAATGCGTGCGATTTTTGAAATGTGTTCAGGCAGTCCCTGGGATAGTTTTGAGAGGAGGTCTGCATCCGAGTTTTGATTTCTCGGGATGCAGATCAACTCTGCTTGCTTGAAGAACCCAAGCAACTCCCGAACAGCATCTCGGTACTTCATCATTCTTTCTTCCTTCGCTTCTAACTCACCTTTGACCTGGGAAACCACCAGGCGGGAGTCACATTTCACCGTTATCCACTCTGCTCCCATGGCGGCTACTAGTCGTAGCGCAGATAGTAGGGCCTCATACTCCACCTCATTGTTGGAGACTTTGAAAAGATAGCGGTAGGCATAATAGGCTCGGAATCCCTCGGGTGAGATGAGGACGATTCCGCCCCCGCATCCCTTGGCTCCTGCCGACCCATCAGTCGCTAGAGTCCACCATTGTTCATTGCTCCCTTGTTGCCTCCCTGTCACCTCTCGGGCCGTGCATTCCACCATGAAATCAGCCAGAGCCTGGCCTTTGATGGACGTCCGAGGCTGGAAGTCAACCTCATATTGGTTGAGGAGCATCGACCACTTCACTACCCGGGTTGTGTCGGGCGCCCTCAGAGCGGCACCTAGGGGTTGCTCCGACAGGATTCTAATCGGGTGCGCTTGGAAGTAGTGTGTCAACTTCTTGGTGGTGATGTAGGCGACATATATTGTCTTCTCGAGCGGGGTGTACCGGAGCTCAGCATTCTGGAGGGTCTTGCTTACATAGTAGACGGGATGTTGAACGCCTTCCTCCTCGCGAACCAGCACGGAACTGATTGCGCCTTGGAAAACCCCAAGATAAAGGATTAACGTCTCCCCCCTCTCAGGCTTGCTGAGTAAAGGCTCAGAGAGGAGGTACTTCTTCAGGTCGTCGAAGGCTCGCTGACACTCATCATTCCAGAAAAAACCGTTTTGTTTCTTTAGAACCTGGAAGAAGGGTAGGGACTTCTCGGCGGACTTGGACATGAAGCGTCCAAGGGCTGCTAGCCGGCCGGTGAGAATCTGAACTTCTTTCACCGACCTCGGGGGTTCCATGTCAAGTATTGCCCTTACCTTCTCGGGATTTGGCTCAATCCCCCTCTGTGTGACCATGTACCCCAGGAACTTGCCTCCCTAGACCGCAAAGGTACACTTCTTCGGGTTCAAGCGCAGTCAGACTGCCTTCATGATCCCGAAGATCTCTGCCAAGTCATATGCATGATCGGATGCCCGGGTGCTCTTGATGATCATGTTTTCAATATAAGCCTCCATGTTCCTTCCGAGTACCTTCCGGAATACCTTGGCCACCATCCTCGTGTATGTTGCCCCAGAATTTTTCAGCCCGAAGGCCATGACAAGATAACAAAAAATTCCCTCTGGGGTGATGAACGAGGTCTTCTCCGCATCATCTTCATGCATGAAAATTTGATGGTATCCTCGAAAAGCGTCCATGAAGCTAAGGAGCTCACATCCGGCCGTCCCATCGACTAGTTGGTCGATGTTAGGCAATGGGAATGGATCCATCGGACATGCCTTGTTAAGATCGGTGTAGTCAACACACATCCTCCAGGTTGGCAGCTTCGGGGCCAGGACCACGTTTGCCAGCCAAACCGGGTACAAGACCTCCCAAATATGCTTGATACTCAGAAGCATGTTGACCTCCTTCTTCACAAATTCCCTCCTATCGATTGAGAGGTGTCTTCTCTTCTGCTGGACGGGCTTCGCTGTTGGGTTGACTGCCAGCCGATGGACAGCGATGCTTCGGTCGAGGCCGGGCATGTCCTCCGTCCCATGCAAAGACAACGCTAAAAAGGACAAGGACCCGGACGATCTTCTCCTTCGAGTCGGCCGGGAGCTCGGTCCCGATCTTGACCTTCCGCTCCGGCCTCTCGGGGTCAATTTGGATTTCCCCCACTTCTGAGGTGGGTTCAACGCGGAGCTGACCCTTCTCATACTTCACAACTTTGTGGTTGATGGTGTGGACCCTCAAGTTTTTCTGACCGATTTGTTTGCAAGCTTTCAGATAGCAGCTCCTTGCCATCCACTGGTCTCCCCTGGCAACTCCGACACCATTCGGAGTGGGAAACTTCATGCATAGGTGCTCCTGGGATATCACACACCTGAGGTCTTCCAGGGCCGGCCTACCCATGATGATCTTATGCGCACAAGTTAGGCGTACAACGATGAACTCGATGTCTAACTTGGATACGCAGGGCTCGGAGCCCACCATCACGGGGAGGACTATGCTGCCCTCCGACTCAATGGAGTCCCCGGTGAAGCCCAAGAGTGGGGTTCTTACTGGGATCAAGTCCCTTCGGTCCAAGCCCAGACACTGGAAGGTGTCATAGTACATGACGTTAACAGAGCTCCCATTGTCCACCAGGACTCGGTGGACGATCGTGTTGTTGATTTCGACCTTGATCACCAAGGCATCCCTGTGCGGTGGAGGCATCGGTGGCAAATCTGCGTCGGTGAAGAAGATGGGATCCCTCTTCACCCTCTTGTCGGCGGGAGCCCTAGTTATCTCCCCGACGTACAAGGATCGGGCCCACTGCTTCCGTTCTCCAGATGTGTCGCCTCCCTGGGGTCCCCCGAATATGAACGAACATCGATGGTACTCCCGGGAGCCGTTCCCTAGGTCGGCATCGTCCTCCTCGGACAAGGCGCCGAGTTCTCTCTTCTTGGCAGGCTGTTTCTCATTTGACGTGGTAGCTTGGTCGGACCGCTGCCACGTCAGGCTCCTCTTCTGCGGGATGCCTCCTTGTTTGCCAACGAATTGGCCCAGGTACCCTTTCTGAATGAGTTCCTCAATTTGGCGTCGGAGAATGACACAATCATCTGTATCATGCCCTGCTCTCCGATGGAATCGACAATATTGGTCGTGGTTGCGCTTGGAGGCACAACATCACACTCCTCCGGAAAGTCGACTAAACCTTGCTCCTCCGCGTAGTCGAGGATGGCCCCGACCGGCCGAGCAAGTGGAGTCAATTGCTGTACGGGCAGGAGCGGTCCGCTCGGGACGTCCGCCTTGCCCTTGCCTTTGCTTTTGTTACCTTTGTACTTGTTGTTTTTGCTGCCGGCTTTGCCGTCAGCTTTCTCAGCACCCGAACCAGCTTCCTTCTTCTTCTCTTCTTTTGCGCCTTCTTCCTCATCTCTTTTCCTCTGCAAGGCGTCCTCCGCCTTGGCTTGACGGTCGGCACGGCCGAGCGACTCCTCGTATGAGGTGGGGGGACTTCTGACGAAATCTTTGTAAAGCTCACCTGACCGGATAGAGTTTGTGAGCATGGCCACCCCAATCTTGTCATCAAGGCTCTGAACCTTGACTGACTCGGTCCTCCACCTCGCTAAGAAGGTCGACAATGATTCCTTCTTCCCCTGTTTTAGGCCGAACAGGTGGCTGAAGTTCTTCTTGACGTCTCGGGAGCCCGCGAACCTCCAAAGAAAGCGCTGAGCCAACTCACAAAAATTCGTGATACTCCCATCGGGTAGAGAGTCGTACCATTCACGAGCCGGGCCATCCAAGGTGGCAGAGAAACCGCGGCATCGGATGGCATCTTCGTACCCCATCATCACAATGTAGGAAAGGTACTGAGATACATGATGTTGGGGGTCAGAAGCGCCCTTGTATGCTTCAATGGTGCAGGGCTTGTAGCCCCTCGGCAATGGCGCATCCATGACAGCCCGGGTGAAAGGTTCGGGTATCCGGAGGTCGGCCGTGTAGGGCTCCCCCCGACGACCCTCCTACTCAACTCGTCAAGGCGCTGTCGTAGATCTTCCACCTCGGCCGGCGGTGGGTTCCCCCGGACAGCCCCAGCACGGGGCTGGGCATGTCCAGCGGCGCCTCCAAGTCGCCTGTGCGTGTGAGGTCGGGCCCCCACGTTTTGCCTCTCCATGGAGCTAGTCCGGCTGCTCGTTCGGTGAGAGTGGCGAGAGGACTCGCCTCCTTCCATCTGCATTGAGCGCCCCTGCTGGGTGTGTAATACCCGAGATTAATTTAAGAGGATTAATAGTACTACTCATACCAACAAGATGCATCTCCTTTTAAGGGAGCTCATCACCAAGAACTCCAAAGTTAAGCGTGCTTGCACGGGAGTAGTCTTGGGATGGGTGACCCCCTGGGAAGTTTCTTAGGGTGCGCACGAGTGAGGACAAAGTGCGCGGAAAAGGCTAGTGGAGGTTTGTGAGGACAGTACTAGAGGTCTGGAGTAACTACCTCGGGTCCTATGGGGGCCGGGGTGTTACAAATGGTATCAGAGCAACCCTGCGACAGTGTGTTGACCCGTTAGATATCGGGCAGGCACTTAGCGGGGCAAGATTCTGGGGTTTGATTAAGAGTGTTAAGGGCGCAACGAGGACGTTGCGATCCTAAGTGGGGGTGATTGTAATACCCGAGATTAATTTAAGAGGATTAATAGTACTACTCATACCAACAAGATGCATCTCCTTTTAAGGGAGCTCATCACCAAGAACTCCAAAGTTAAGCGTGCTTGCACGGGAGTAGTCTTGGGATGGGTGACCCCCTGGGAAGTTTCTTAGGGTGCGCACGAGTGAGGACAAAGTGCGCGGAAAAGGCTAGTGGAGGTTTGTGAGGACAGTACTAGAGGTCAGAAGTAACTACCTCGGGGCCTACGGGGCCGGGGTGTTACAGGGTGCCCCTCCCCGCCTGCCGATGGGGCCGGCTAAGCTGGTGGGAGACTTCTTCCCTCCTGTTTTAGTTGGATCCAGAGCGTCGCTCGTCACACCGCCTGGAGGACACCTCCACATCTGCCGGCGTCTGTTGACGGGCAGGCTCATCCACGTTTCCGCCAGACACCATCTGTTGGAAATCTTGAGCCAAGGCCCCCAGAACCCGAGTCGCCTCCTGTAGGGCTTCCACCCCGGCATTGAGTCGAGCCGGGTCCATGCGCGGAGCATGACGCTAGCCTCCCCCTGCCGGCTGCGGACCGAGCGCTCACCTTGGGTGTGGTTGAGTGTCGCCCTCAGGTCGCCGTGGCCTGACAATTGGTTCCGAAGGTCGCCTTGGCGCGCCGCCCTCATGTCCTGTCCATGGTTGTCGAGGGCACGCTGGCGGCCAGACCGGGTGGATTCCTCGGTGTGGACTGAGACATGGTCACGTCGGGACGAGATTCCGTCCATCTTCCTGTCCGATTCCTACTCAAGTGATGTGAGAGACAATAGAGGCTCTCAATGAAAGCACCAATGTTGGTCCAAAATAGGACGCTTGTAGGCTTTTAGGAAAGCTACGCACGACACTCAAGCGGGAATCAAGAAAGTAATATGAATAAGGAAAGTTGCAAAGGGGGTTTGGTAGCCAGAAATAGCATATCTCATTTGAAATTCGGACTTGCCTTTTATAGGCGATTTATAAATAGTAACTGTCAAAGATACTAATGGCTAATTAACTACAACATTAATACAGAATTAAACACATAATTAATAGTGCATTGATTGTTGGCCGTTACTCTTCCTGGCTGGCTGGCAGGTTGGCCTGGCTAGCAGGCAGAACGCTTGAGCTCCTCGAGCGGCAGCTTTCCGGTTGGGCCGGCAGGCAGGCTCCCGGTTGGGCTTGTAGGCAGGCTCTCCACTGGGCTGAAGGCAGCCTCCCCGCCGGCCGGGCTGGAAGGTAGGCTCCTGACTGGGCTGGAAGGCAGGCCGCTGGCCGGGCTGGAAGGCAGGCTTCTGACTGGGCTGGAAGGCAGGCCACTGGCCGGGCTAGAAGGCAGGCTCCTGACCGGGCTGGAAGACAGGCTCCCCGCTGGGCTGGACGACAGGCTCTCTCGGGCTTCCGCTCCTTGATTGGCCGGATCGGTTGGGCTGACTCGAGCTCTGGGTTGCTGGGCTTAGGCCTGCTGGTCCAAGTTCGGGGCCTGGTCCGATTAGGCTCTGGGCCTAGTCCCATGACCCCATCACTAACTACGTGCTTTAATAGAAAATTAGAAATTTTGCCAAAAAAATAGAAAATTAGAAATACGTACTTCACAATTGATTCAATTCATTTATTTCAACTTGTTACCAAAAAATCATTAAAAATTGAAAAAAAACCACACATGCTTAACTTATTGATTTTTACTTCTAAGAATCACGAAATTTAGTTATGACTATTATTGCAATTGATTTAGGATGTTCTCTTTTGGATTCAAATTTACTGGTTTGATCTGGTCTAGTCTGGTCTGCTATGTTTAAGTCTGGTCTGATCAGAACTGGTCTGGTTTGTTCTGGTAAATGTCTAGTCTCTAAGTATTTTATACATATCCAAGTCTGGTCTAATATGGTCTGGCTTGTTTAAGTCTGGTCTGATCTTGGCTATTTAAGTTTGATCTGATTTGATCTGGTATTGTCTGGTCTGATTTGGGACTAAAAACAATCCAAAACAAAACATCCTTAGAAACTCTTGAAATTCTAATGTTTCATCACAAAACTCCATGTAATTGCATTTAAATGTGTGAATAAGAACTTTAGCTTTATTTTTATTAAGTACTGATCGATAATGTTGTAATTTGAGCTTGCACCTCATTTTATTGTCAAAAATAAACTTTGACCCTACTTTTAAAAATATTTTTATTTGCACCCTGACCTCGTATGAGAAGACAAAAATGTCCCTCGATCAGGAATATGCTCAAGGTCGGCCGGCAGAATTGTTAATGGATGGGCATTGATGTCTGTTGATATGAGGTTGATTTGCAAATACAAAGATTTTTAAAAACATGGTGCAAAGTACAATTTGTACAATAAAATGAGGTGCAAACTTCATTACTCCTTTTTTTATGATTTCAGAACAAAATAAAATAAAACAAGAAGGTATCCAAGACAATACCGATCAATTGATAATGTACGTAATAACTAGTAACAGTAGTATGTTATGGTACACTGTAACATATTACTCGTAGTTCCTACTCCGTAATATATATTCCCTCCGTCCTTCAATTAAGTTCCCGGTTTGACTTCACATATATTAAGAAAATAAATTTGACTTTACTGTGGAGTGCACTGTTTTGCACTGTTCAAACGCTATTTGGACACTGTTTGACACTATTTTGCACTGTTCGACACTGTTTTGATGTAGATAATTTGCCAAATAAAGAAAGTAAGAAAGTGTGAACTTAATTTAGGGATTGACCAAAAAGGAAAGTGGTAACTTAATTGCGGGATGGAGGAAGTATATATCATCTCCATTTTTACTAGTTCAACCCTTTAAATTTTACGATAACGAAAATCAAAATTTCAATTAACTTTAAGGTGAATTGTATAATATTTTTACAATATACTCCCTCCGAATCTTAATGAAATCTACACTTTGACTTCACACATATTAAGGAAATAAATTTGACTTTACTTTAGAGTACAATGTTTGACACTGTTTGACACTGTTTGAAATTGTTTGACACCGTTTTGCACTGTTTGGTGTAGATTTACATTGTTTTCCAAATAAGGCAAATAAGGAAGTGTAAAGTTTAATATGGAACAGCCAAAAAAGGAAAGTAGAGTTTTTTTTGCTCGAAGAAGGCTTAATTCATAAAAATAGCATTCAGGAAGGGTACAAAACTAGAAAAGAGCCACAAATAACCATCCGCTCGTAGCCGAGACTGAGAGCTAATCACCTGTAAAAAAGCAGTATAACTCGCTAGACCAAAATTGGGCAACTTAAAGCCAATTACGGTTACCGCAGACTTTCCCTCCCCCAACCTTAATGCAAGAGTCTTACAAGGCATGAAATAACAAAAGCAAAACATAATAAAGCAACCTAAGTTAAAGTAACCAAAGCAGACAACAATGAAAACACCATTGTAATTTTTCCTCCCCACCACCGCCCAACAGAGATAAGGCGAGTCTAGGAGACCTGACCCGCCCCCTCCCCATTTTTTGGCCCATCCAGAGTCATTCCTTCTCCATCTGCACCCTCTTTAGTCTGGTCATTACATATCCTCTTCTACGCTTAGGATCTCCACGAGTCACTTCCCTGTCTTCACTCTCATGCAGTGATGGCTTGCTAGTCTTGGACTCAGCCGTATTCTCTACCCCGAGATCAGTCTTCCTCGGACCTCCAAATCCATCTGAGCTAGAGGCTCCGTCAGATAAGCATTTATTAAATCATGTCGGGCTTGTCTTCACCCATCCTCCGGCTCTAAGTTCCACCCCATATATTTTTTCAGCTACAAAGTCCTCTTCGTACTTCAATAGACGGAACTTGTCAGAATGCCCAATAATACCACAAATAAAGCAAAACCTGGGTAGTTTTTCATATTTAAAATTTACCCAATGTTTCACCCCATCCTGTGTTAAATTGGTACCTTTTTTCAAAGGTTGCCGAACATCCAAACACACTCGTATTCGCAGATAAGAACTCTGCTTTCCATCAAAGTGGCACATCTCAAATTTAATAAAAGAGCCTAAAAGGTTACCAATTTTCCAGGCAGGTTTTAAATTCCTATACCTAATAGGAGCATTATGAACCTGTACCCAAAAGCTAGCCTCAAGCAAGTTCATGGATTCCGGTATATCATTTGGTTGCACAACCTTTATCAAAATTAAATCTCACTCAAAAAGCCAAGGACCGTCCTCTATCACACGGTTCATATCCAAAACATGATTAAAATTTAGCAAATACCTTCTTTCGCCGATCTCTTTGATAGGCATACCTTTCCCTGGCTACCAGATAGAGGTTATCAGCTCTTTAAATCGAGGTAATTTGACCTTGCGGTCCGTGATGACAACCCCAACCACCGGAAAAGTCGCCGGTTCCTTCTCCTCCTCGTTGCCGTCCTCTGGCTCCTCGTCAAAATTAAGCTCTGAATCCTGCTCCTTCATCGACATCTTCCTATATGAAGCCACTATATCCTCCATGCGAAAACTTCTTTGGCCGAACCGAAAATCCTCGCTCTAAACCTCGTTGAAAGCGCTTGCACTTCGTCAGAAGTCACCGCCCTGTGCTTCGTCTGAAACTTCTCCCTTGCTAAGCGATACCCGATCCTCGGCTGAGAACCGAGATCGGAGAAACTAACCCTAGCGGCTGAGCCCTAGGAGAAAACTTTTCCGACGATATTCACCTTTGATAATGCTTACACTTATATGAAAGTAGAGTTTTTGAATGGATTATTATTATTGCACCTATTATTTTTGCACATTTTCTGGGGTAGCCGCAAAATATATGTATTGACCATTGATATGTATTTGTCGATAATTATATGTTAGGAATGAATTGTATTTTAGATTTGATAAATAGTAGGTCTATTTACTCATTCCCCTCTAGATCGAAGACCGTTTCTCCGACCACCTAATATACGAAGTACGGAGTATATATTTTCTTTAACTCATATGGGGAAAATCACCATATTGAAATGTCAGATCTGTGGTACCAGTTTGTATATGTCACCTCTCAATTGTTCAAATTATTATAAATATGGTCTTTTGAGGAGTGAAATGTACAATGTCTGCGAGGAGTGCATTTCACCCCTCCAAGGACCACATTTACAACAATTTAGATAATTGAGGTGTGACATTTACGATCTCAAAACTACGAGTCTGACATTTCAATATGGTGTCTATTTCAAGGATTAAAAGTGCGATTTTCCCACTGATATATGTATTTTTGGATAGTTGAGCTATATAAGTTCAGAAACTATTTAAATATAAATGATCATTTGTCACAATTTAAATATTAGTTTGTTGTTTATTTATCCAGGATCTGAAAGATAGATGAACTATTAATTCGAGACCTGAAAGATGAAATGTATTGATATAGGACCCCGAATGATGGAAAACTATCAATTTTAGGACCTGGATTGATTGAAAACTGTCAATTTAGGACCTAAGTTATCATTAATTTTAATACTCCATATATTTTTATTTTAAAATTTTTAAATATTATTTAGTTTTATTAGACTAATAAACTTTTGCGAAGAAAAGTTTATCAAAAATTAGACTTTTAAATGTTAGGTGGTAGGTTGATAGTTTTCAATCATTGGAGTTCTATACTGATACATTTCATCTTTCGAATCCCGGATTGATAATTCATCTATCTTTTTTATGCTCCCGGATAGAGGTAAAAGTCTAGAGAGGGGGGGGGGGGGGGTGAATAGACTTTTAAAGCTTTTTCAACTTTAAAACTTTTCCCTTCTAGATGAGTTGATCTATAATCTTTTGGGTGATTTATAGATGCACAGCGGAAGTCTTTAACCTCTTAGATAAATGGTGTATAACAACTTTCTATGATGGATGAAGTTTGGACTTTGTAAGGTGAGCAGTTGGCTTGGCAGTTGGCTAGAAAGCAGGGAACTGCTGAGGCAACTGCTAGAGAAATGCTCAGTGTATGATGAAAGTGCACTCAGAATCTTTCTTAGAGTGGGAAGATCTTTCTGATGATATGACAAGGTAGATTGATAATCAATCTTAATTTGAGCAGTGGTCTCAGCAGTTGGGTGGTAATCATGGAACTGCTGAGAAACCTGTTTAACTAAAAGTGAAGGTATGGGAAGATTGATTATATGGTGTTGCTCAGGATGATGTTGGCTTTCTGAAGATGTGCATTAGTTCAAGTAAGTGGGAGTTTTACTGGAACAGTGGTCTCAGCAGTTGGGCGATATTGAGGGAACTGCTGAGGCAACTGCTGGGTTACCACTTTGAACTACAGTGATTAGTTTGAACAGACTTCTTGGAGATAGAGTTGTGAAGATCTGGTAAAGAGGAGATGTTCAAAGGAAACACTTTTGCGTGAACAGTGGGCTTAGCAGTTGGGTAGTCCCCAGAGGACTGCTGAGGCAACTTCTATGCCTTAAGTAGGTTTTCCTGAAGTCTAATGGAACAGACCTTATAGTTGTGATATTGTGAAGCTCTTGTATCTCAAAGAAAGTTAGTTATTAAGCAGTAGGATAAGCAGTATGATCAATTAAGACTACTGCTTAGGATTCTGCTGACAAACTACAATCTTTTATGAGAAGTGTTCAGTATGTGCTTTGTTGACTGAAAATGAATCAACACACAGTATATCCTGGTTCAGAGGTGGTGTAATCCTCCTATATCCAGTCCCACCCTCTTTCAGATGGAATTCACTAATGTATTAAGCCCAATACACTTAGTGCCAATCTAGCCTTGACAACTCTGGCCTAGATTGAAGGTGTTTCACGAGGAGTACAACACCACTCCAAGCTACTCAATCCTTTAGGTTTTTCTCAATTGATTCAGTGGGGATCAAAAGGTACTCCTGACCTATCTAACAACACTCAGGCCGGGAACAACTGTCCTCCTGAAGTGTTTACAACAATTTCTGATCTTGTTACAAGAAAGTTCTAACCTCCAACTAGGAACTAAACTTCTAGGATTTTGGCAATGAACGCTTGATACTAAGAAGTTTAGTGAAGCAAGAGACTAAGCAGAGAGAATAACACTTTTCTTTTGCTAGATATTTCTTGAATGCTCAATAGATTATTTCTCTACTTAGGATGCTCAAGCTTGGTTAGAAACTTTCGTTTCAACCTCTATTTATAGGCTTTTTGGCTGATCAATCTTATTCGTTGGTTAGGATAATTTGATCTCTTCCGTTGAATTTCTGGCAAGGACGAATTGTACTTTCGTCTTTTTGTGCGGCCGAAGAGTTTGTCTTGAATTATTTAGCCACGGAGAGCATCTTTTCCAAATGTGCGTCCCATGCTGTAGACCCCTGTACCTGTTTAAGCATTGAAGGCAGGTCTAATATTGTCTTCAATTAATTTTGATCACTGAGTCAAGCTTGTCTTCAATGCTCCGGACCCCGGTACAAATTTAGCATTCAATGCTAGTCAAGCTTGTCTTCAATCATATATATGATTTTCGAACTTCTTTCCTTTTAAAAATGTGACACACAATTAATTTTTGAGTCAAAGTAATGTATACCGGTAGGATCTAAATATCCTATTAAGGTAAATAAAAATTACCTTATTGCATTTTTACTTTTCCGGTAATATTTCTTTAGTCTCAAAAATTGTACATTTACATTTGTCACTTAAATTTGAATGCTATAAAATGAGACACAATGTACACTGCAAAGTATAGTGGCATCATCAAAATCTATCAAAATGTGGTACTAACACTTTTAAGTCCTGAATTGATAAAGTTCCTATTATTCTATTGACCATTCTAGCTATCTGAAGGTTCATTTTAGGGAAAATCGCACTTTTAGTCTCTGAAATAGTCACCATATTGAATCGTTAGACTCATATTTATGAGATTGTAAATGTCACCTCTCAATTGTCCAATTGATGTAAATGTGGTCCTTTGAAGGGTGAAATTTATTTCTCACCCACATTGTACATTTCACTGCTCAAAGGATCACATTTACAGTAATTTGGACAATTGAGGTGTGACAACTTACAAACTGAAGAACACGGGTCTAACATTTCACTATGATCTATTTCAGGGACTAAAAGTATGATTACACGGATCCCTTCATTTTATTTCTAATGACAAACACAACTGGTTTTCAGGAGGTTCAATAGGTTATACGGACGTGATCTCCAGATTTGGCTCCAATTTTTTTAAAATTTATTAGTATTATATAGAAGTGTTATACATAGTATATTAATTTGTAGTATTAATCAGTAAAATATACTCCCTCCGTTCTTTATAACTTTGCCAACTTTCCTTTTTTGGATATCCCACTAACTTTGTCACTTTCCCTTTTAAGTAAAGAATTTGTAGTTTTAGTTAATTCTCTCTCCTCTGCACAAACTTCAACCACACAGTTTTTACTTTATTAATCCATGTACCGGTCAAACTTGGCAAAATTATTAGGGAAGGAGGGAGTAGTTAGTAAGGAAGATAAATACAATAATATCATTTTTTTCATTCGGTCCTTTTACTCAAATTACTTGAGTGGTGATTTGTTTTGCTTTAAATCAAGTGTTAAGTGAAATTTAGATGGGCACAGAGCAAGATATATGGTTTTTCTCTTATTTGGGCACCTAGCACTATTTGAGGATCAACTTCAATGAACGACAAGTTGAAGTGGGAAAATGTGAATAAAAAAAGGATTATATTAAAAATAGAGAACTCAATTCAAAGATGAGTTCTTATCGGTGCCTACTCACATACACAAAAAATAAACCGACATTCGGAAAGAAAAGGTCGTCAGGGTTAAGGCATGTGTATGTAACTTCCATAGAACAAGTTGATCTTTGGTGTGAACGTACCATCATTTGCCCAATTTCCCACCACTTTTTTCTTGGATTTTCTAGTCCATTGCAAAGCAAAAATAATAGCAAATGATTATGTTGCACTATTTATGTGGATTTTTAGTGTAAACCATCAAATCCAAATATAAGTTTTCTGTAGCTAAAAGTTTATATTGGAAATTCAGAATACCAAATTAAACAATAGCTCGGTTGGTTAGAGCACGTAAACTGAAGGTTTTGAGATCACCTATCAACCAAAGCACCAAATGATGAATTGTGAGAGTTTCCAAACATATAATCGGTATAATATTACAGATAAAAACTAGAGAAAATGAGGGAGAATGTGTATAATATTGATTGTGTGTTAGGAATTCATTCAGGTTCACAAGAAATTCCAAGAGGAGTATATATGGAGAAGGAGCGGGTTCCCACTAATATGAGTCTAATAGGCCTAACTACATAAAAGGCTAATTCAATAGATACAAATGATATGTTAACTATATAATAATATAAATGATGATCGATAAGCATGTATGAGCTGCTGACCGGACTCGATAGTCATAAGACCAGGGGGTCTGTGCTGAGTCTATATACTACGAACTTGCGAAAATAACACTACTACCATCATCCCCAAAATAAACGGGATATACAACAATAATATCCATATTTAATTCCAAAATAGTTTAGGATCCTCTCAAATTAATCAGATGATATCAAAATAAAAATTACCGAGTATAAATAATAGTAGTAATGGAGTATTGATTATTGAGAAAATAACTTCTAATAATATTAAAAGGCACATATTTTTCTAATATATGACTATATATACATTTTCCTAAAATATGCAAGTTACCATTTACTTTCATGCATTCCAATATTTCTTCCTAATTTTTAGTCAGTCTCATGGCTCATATAAACTCACATGGCCATCTCCATTATAAATTAAGTCATATAATTGAAAAGCACATGTACAATCTCATATTAGGAAAATACATGTAATAGTACGAGGGTATTTTTCATTAATTGTTTCTTCTAAGAAATGGTACATGAATTAAATGAAAAAATAAATGAAATCCTATTGCATTACGTCACATATATGATATATGACATTTTAATTGTTGCAGGGAAAAAAATTAACAAGCATGTTGTACATACCCTTGTACACACCTTATACACACCATGTTTGTGAAGCTTTTTTTGTCTGTGAATCCGGTTCACAGACAATATTTGGTTTGTGCAAAATATTGTCTGTGAATCGATGTTCACAGACAAAAAAAAGCTTTCCCACACATATGTATGTAGAAAAGTGTGTATAAGAATGTATACAAACATCATTTTGAAAAACTAAATAATGGTTGGGTAAATTACTAATGTTAAAGTTTGAGTCTTTTGAGGCGATCACGTTCTAATTATAACAACTACTGTTGTATTGACGGCAGCTTACGCTTCAACCCTCCTCCTTTTTAAATATCCTTTTTTCAGTAAGATTATCTGGAAATATCTTCTCAAAACCAGCAACAAAAAGGAAACAAAACCCAGCCAAAACGTACCAGAGCAAAGCTGATCAGGATCTGATTCAAAAGCTGACGGATCGGACTCTCTTAAATCCCAAAAGTTTATTCGATTCAAAGGTTGTTATCATCCCTTCGTAATTTTGCTCTTCTGTTTTTGATCCTTTCTGTTCTGGGTGTAAAAATGTTTCTTTGTCTATAAAGGTGGCGAACCAGAGAGATTCCGACAAGTATGCCAGGTTTCCGGCCACCGCGAGCGGGAAAGAAGAGGAAGAAGAGCAACAAAGTCAAGAAACTGCCGCCGCCGAAGAAGACCCATCACCGCCATACCTGAGTTCCTTTGAGGAAATGATTCGCCGAGAGATGCAGCATGAAACCGCGGACTACCTGTTATCGGCGGCGCCACCACCGCCTATGTTCTCCGTGTACGGCCAGTCGGGAGAGATGTCGACGGTGGTGACGGCGCTGACGGATGTGATTTCGAGTCCGAGACAGGGGAATCAGTGGAGTTATGGGCGGCAGGACACTTCCGGCGTCTATTCGAGCTGCTCACCTTCGCCGTCGAGCGCCGCCGCCGGACAGAAGAGGAGACGTGAGGATCAAGAAAATGCAATTCAAGTTCCAGAACATGCTCATCAAAGGGTTCATTCAGGGTTTGAAAATTTTGGATACCCTCCAGAATCATCTTACCCTGTTCATTGTGGTTTGTAATTAACTATTCTTTTCTAGATTAATTCTCTTTAATTAGCTCAAAAAATCTCTTCTTTTTGCCTACTCGGTCACCTTTGTGATTAATTAATTTCGAAGTATTTCAGAACTTACTCTAGAGTTTAGGAAAAGAAATTTTTGATCAATTAATCAATAGTTAGTAACATATTAATTATTGGTTTTGATTTTAATTTCTCCCAGGAGAAGCTACCGGCATTTTGACCCAGTCTGTGGCGGTTACCGGTGCCATCACCGCCGCTACAGCTGCAAAGGGAGCAACTTCAGCTGCTGATCAAGAAACAGGGGAAAGGAGACCAAGATACAGAGGAGTCCGGCAGAGGCCATGGGGAAAATGGGCGGCGGAAATAAGGGACCCACAAAAAGCCGCCAGGGTTTGGTTGGGGACGTTTGAGACGGCGGAGGCCGCCGCCAGAGCATACGACGAAGCCGCCCTGAGGTTTAGAGGGAACAGGGCCAAGCTCAACTTCCCTGAAAATGCCCGGTTAATGCGGCCACCGCAGCAGCCATCTCCCGCCATTCCCTCCGCCTCCCCCGCCCAATTTCCCGCCATTAATTTAGTCCAAGGTCAGCAGCACATTCAAGGCATTGCCGGCGACTACTGGGCGTACTCGCAGCTTCTTCAGAACACCGCCGGCGATCTTCGAGGTCACTCGCCGGCGAGCTTGATCGAGCAAATGTACTACGCTTCTTCAATGGCGGCTCTGCATTCTCAGGCATTGCCCTCTTCATCTTCCTCCGCCACTTCTTCTCCTCAACGGCCAATGTACTTCTCCGGCGGTCAACAATTAGCTGAGTCCGGCTCATCCCAGCCATCGTCGACTCAGAATCCGGCGACAAGTTCCGACAATTTACAGCCACCATCCTTCTGGACTAGTTCTGCTCAATACCCCCCATCCTCTAGTTGATTTGAGATTTCTGCATAGGACTCCTCTTTTCCCTTTAATTTGATGCACAAAAACAATACTCTTCAGTTTTTAGGGAGAGAATTACAGGAAAAATGATGATCCAAAACCAATTAGTTTGGTAACAGTAAAAATTCATAAATAGTTAAAACATAATTCCTACAGATATAGTATCTTCATGCATTGAAATTTATCTAGTTTTGTTTTGTATACATTTTATTTATTTGCACATTATTTAGGGAGATTTTATGAAATTTTTCGCACCTATAATTGAGGTTAGCTGATTTCTTTTATTTGATATATTATGGTGTCAATGCTAGGTTGCAAGTTAATCGAGGTTAGCTCGATTCAAAGATAATTCATTAATTCATACTCGATTCTACTCAAATCCAAAATGAAGTCAAGTCATTTTACACCTAAACTTGATTTACTTCCCTCAATTAAGTTCCCTGTTTGACTTCACACATGTTAAGAAAATAAATTTGACTTTACTATGGATTGCACTGTTTTGCGCTGTTCAAACACTATTTGGACACTGTTTGACATTGTTTGACATTGTTTTGCATTGTTTGACATTGTTTTGATGTAGATAATTTGCCAAATAAGCTAAGGAAAGTAAAGAAGTGTGAACTTAATTTAGAGACTATCCAAAAAGAAAAGTGGTAACCTATTTGCGGGACGGATGGAGTAATTGAAAAGCTCGCAATCTACTGGAATATGAGTTAATATTGATTTTTTTTTAATTCATACATATGAGCATTACATTATACTCCCTCCGTTTCAAATGGGATTACAAAGTCAACATTTTTTTGTCAACCAATAATAAAAGTCAATGCTCCGTGTCGATAATTAATTTAATTTTTAATAATTAAAATTTATGTATTCAAAAATTACATTAAACTCTAAATAAAAATATAATAAAAAATTGACATCCTAATTAAACGAATGAAATGAAATTGTTTGATAAAAAAAAGTCAAATTTACAAATCAATTCGGGATGAAGGCAGTAATTTTTTTACTAAACTTGTTATAGAAATAACATGTTATCTAATTATATACCTTTGACCTAACACATAAAAATGTTTTGATAATATTTTATAAGTGTTATTCGAGTTTTAAACATTTTTAGATAGTGTTCAAACAGAACTAATCAAGATTAGTCGCACACAATCCGTTTTAAGTTTATATAAAGTATAAACGATCCTAATTTCTAAGCAACAATTGGGGAGGTCAAACATCTTGTGGTTAGATGACAACACTGTAACACACTCAAGGAGAAAATCACTGGTTCGAAACACATCCTACTCAGAGATATATATTGACATTTGACAGAACAGATTCTATGAGAAAAGGTGAAAGTACAGCAAAAAAAAAGAAACAATTGCGAAGAAGTTTAAAACATTGATGTATCTTCGAAAAACTATTGAAGAATACACCCATGTGCTTAAACATGATTAAAAAAACTGTCTAAAATGTATCTACTTTTAGAATATGAATTTATGAAAAGCTTAAATACGACCTCAAAGAGAAACTTATAAACTTTATACATTTGTGGTAGTAAATTTTATACTTTTGTGATAGTATTATAACAGAATATTTTCATGTCTTTTGAATTTCATTGTATAAGCATTTTAGCATCATTGACGAGAAGGTAAAAATACTACGTAGTAATTAAAAGAGGACAAAGAAACTATTTTCTACGCGATTTATACAACTATACCATGTTGATTTGAAACCGAACTAAACGTTTTTATATCAAGTACAACTGATCTATGTCGAACTCGAACTCGTCTTATTAGCCCCTGATTTGCCATATTATTAAGAATATAAAATTAATTAATAAAAATAGTTTATTCTTATTTAGATGTGGTAAAAGTGTTATGATTTTGCAAATCTTTTTAGATATGAAAAATAAACCACAAATAAAATATTGGAAAAAAATTAGTGGTAATCATGTTGATTAGTGGGCTACACAGGCCTACTCAAATTTGACAAGACGATCTTTATCATCTATTTTCAGGTAAACATGTCGAGTCACGGACCGGCCAACTTTATTTTTATAATATAGTTGTAATCGGTGTTCAATATTTTTTATAACAGGAGCACATTAGCCCGGCCAAACTGTGATTGTTACGTATGAATGAATGGGTGTGATTCAGATTTTGGCATTTTTGTGTTTTTGAAGTTTTTTTTAAGATTCTATAGAAAGTCTCGATAACTAAAGTTAGCCGGTTTTTGAAGTTATTTAAGTTGAATAAATGTTGATGAGTTTGATGAAAAATTGTTTGACGATATATGAAATAGAAAATGTGAAGAAAAAAATAGAAAACGTGAAAATTTGTTTTAAGTAACATAGCTTTGTAGGCTGAGGAGGAAGTAGGCATGGACCGGCTCAAAGCTAGGTCCGCTACTGTTTGAAAATTGGGATCGAATCGAGTTTGTTTAGAGCAGTTTCGAGCATGGGATCGAGTTACAGTTTGGGGGGGGACCAGGCGATTCCGGTCCAAATTCAATCCCAACCTATATTTTTTAGCCTTCCGTCCGGCCAAAAAAAATAAAAAAATAACATAAGCGTGTTCAAGATCAAACCAGCCGTGTACCCAAAATTGGTCCAGGCCCGTAAAAAGCGGATCAGACCCGAGACCATGAAAATTTGTTTTGGACCAGGCAATCTCGGCCCGAAACAACCCAGGCCCATCCCTAAGCGGAACTGCGGAAGTGCCCGGGTGAGTGGCTTCACTTGGGTTTTTGGGAAGACGCACACTTTCTTTCACATTGAAGATTTTACGGCAATTAACAAGCGCATAAGAATCATGAGACGATGACCGGGGCAGAAGGAAGAGGAAGGAGGATAGGGAAGGACTGGTTGAGAAGAATTATTTAAGTTTAGTAGCAAGATGGATGAAGAGAATGTGTCTGATGCTAGAGGTAAATTAATGAAATGGGAGATCCAAAATATGTTTGTGGCACACACGACTAAAAATTTAGTCATAAATGCTAGGGCACCCCATTTTGTGTACCATTCGTTCACATGTCTCTCTATGTAAACAGAGTTTTATGTATACAGACAACTTTGTAGTTTCGAACATAGTTGTCTATATAAACAGACAAACAGTGTGCGTGAATGGGGAACAGTGCACCTAGCATTTCTCAAATTTAGTACATTGAAGTGGTAATTATCTTGACGCAGTCACACAGACTCGACATTAGTGGAAGGTCAATGAGGATCAAGGGATTGTGACATCTAGTGATGTGGTATCAAGCTAGCTTAATTTTAGATCTAATATTATTTTGGAGAGTTTAGAATTGATTTTGCTTCTTCTTTTTCAAAGCAAAATCAGAATCAAAATCAGTTTTCAAAAATTATTCTCTCAACTTCTAAACAAACTACTTCTAGGAGTAAATTAGAGTATCAAAAGTACTTCTGCATTTTCACTCAAACACTCCAACTTTTGTGTCTGCAATGAATAGAAGCAATTTTAAGAATCAGATCCAAACACTCCATTTATTTTGGTTAGGTTTTTCATTTTTGGTTTGAGACTTCTTGGATGAGTTTATATTTGTCGTAAAAGTTTCCTGGCCAGAAATAATGAGACTATCAGAGCCTAACTAATATTCATAGCATGATTAACGATATGATTTTCTCTTTATAGGACAACCGCAACAGTAACAATGGCCATATAACTTTGTTACACAGCACATCTTGACTCAAAAAAGACCTTAAATAAATAGCAAGTGATGATATATTTCTTCCCCAGTCCTGTGTCATTACTCAATATTATCATATGGTTCTACAAAACTTTGTAAAGTCAGTGTTGAAAAGCTATCCACTTCCTACTTGAGTGCTTATATAAACATGATATCCTCCTTTGACAATTGCATCTTGCCATTGTCCCGTCTCGGGTTAATGGGTCTCTGGTCTGGTTGCCCCTTCTGTAAACAAATAAATATCCAATTTGATATGAAGTAGCATAAGCATTTTAAATTTAATATAAATCACTTAAACATTTTAAATGCTTATTGAACTTTTTTGGAATGAGCATTTGGTAACACCCAATTCTACCAAACAAGCCAAAAGCTACTAAGGGCCCGTTTGGTGGGGGTATTTGGCTGAAATAAATGAATTTGTTGAATTTCCTTGCAGGAAAAGTGTTGGGTAAAAGCTATTTCAACCAAATAGATATGCCAAAAGTATTTATTGTGGTTATTCTGAATAAGGAGAATAAACCCATTAATGCAACCAAACGAGGCCTTTTCTTCAGCTGATAATCAAAATAATCTAAATCAGGGGCTACCAAACAGATCCATAGGGATGACACTTGCCTTCTTCAAGACAAATGAAAGATATAAATACGCTGCATCCCATTCATCTGGTGAGAGGGTACCTTTATCAAGCCAATGCAGGTTGAAATTTATTAAATGTAAATGTCAAAAGTAAATAAAAGAGGAGAATTAATTAATTATTTGAATTCCTCCAAAAAAAATACTCATTTGAATAGGAATTTCTTATGGAGGCTTACTTTGGTCTTGGTTTCCATCACCCAATGCACCGAGCCTTCGCATGAGCTCGACGAACTCCGGCTTCTTCATATATTCATCAATAAATGCATGCGAATTTTTTGCAAATACTAGCTCCAAATCATACTGCATTTCCAAATTATTCATATGAGTCAATCTTTAATGAAATAATATTAAAAAAGGGAATAGAATGATGATTGATGATACTCTTTCATTTTAACCTCTTCAGCCATTTCCTTGAAAAGGTGGAAAGGTACAATCCATTCAGGGCAATCAACAGCGTCCTGCAAAACAAAACTTCTACCATGTTATCTGTGCTTTGACTTTTTTAACCAGAGGAAGTCACTGATTAATAGTCAAGAAACTTCACTATGCATTAAGACAGGGATTTATTAGTCCATGTTTTCACTTGATACAAACAAAAATGTTGCTTCTATCTGTTGTGGAATAAGGCAGCCATCATCTTCATTGTTCTCCATTTTCTCTTACAATCACAGATTTTGTTTCTATCTTTTTGTATTAAAAAATTGGTTGCCTTGAGCAGTTCAGTGGGAACTAAAAATGAACTATACATAAAAGCTCCATGTTGAGGAAATATTTACATTATAAAAATGAATTAAGCAACAATAAAATAATGAAAAAACAGACACAGGGCATAAAACCCATAATAACAGACCTGCAAGTGGAACTTGTATTTGATGCCAAAGGGATCAGAAGATCCAAATTTCTGTATGCCAAAAGATCAAATGAGGCAGTGGCAACTCTGATTAGTTCTTAAACATGTGAATGAAGCTCATACAAATACCACTTGACATGTTGCAATAGATCCTACCTTTTCTGAGTATTCTTCACTAAACTCTATTGAATACACGCTATTACCAAAACTTAGCCCTTGAGCTGCACAGTTCATGAAATGTAATACCAACTTAGCATTTCTGCTCCATGTAAGAACATAAGATAAAGGGCAGACCGTAAAAACTTAAGACCTTGTCTAAGTTTTTTTATTATAACATTGGCATCTGGCATTGTTCCAATGAAGATGCCTCCAGGTCTAAGTAAAGCTGATACATTCGCCAATGCGCGTCGTGCACGTGCTTCGGTTGACCATGAGTAATGCATGGCAAACTACAAAATAGAAAGCTTTGTAAAGCAATCTAAAATTTCACTGGAGAAAGACACCACTGACGACACACAAAAAAAAAACTTTAAAAAATTAAGAACGCCTACTAACAAAGATTTCAGAAGAGCAACTATGTTGCACGGAAACATGGAAAACACAAGGAAACGTGAAAACCCATCTTTTAAAGAAAAATAAGTGTTTGAAGAGTTTCTAAGGAGTTTCCATAGAATTTCTGAAGCGGCAACGTATTTAGGGGATGTTTGGAATTGATTCTTTCATTTTTAAAAGCAGAAGCACAATTAGAATCAGTTTTTCAGAAGCTGGTCTCCCCCAGCTTCTCAAAAACCGCTTCTAGAGCAATTTGGATCACTTAGAAGTAGTTCTTTATTTCCACTCAAACACTCCAATATCTACTTTTGTTCCTGAAGGAGCAGAAGCAGGTGTATGAAACTAATCCCAACACCCCCTACACCCCCTAGTTACTTCCTGATAGTTTATGTGCTTCATGGAGGATCAACATCGGTTAAATATTACTCCCCGTGTCCCTCAATTATCTACATACTTCCCTTTTTGGTCAATCTCAAAGTTATTGTTGATTTCTAATTTTTTTAATGAAAAAAATGTGTGGTCCACTGTCCACAACATTTCTCTCTCTTTTGAATATATCTCAAGATTCTCAACCACACAATTTTTATTTTCTTTTCACTGTTTGAATGGTCAAATTAGATTATGTTTTAAGGACAGAGAGTAAATAGTTAATAATAAGGATACAATTTAGCAAGTAGAAAATAACTTAATGTTCAAATACTATTAAAAGGATTTATCAGCATATTTAGAGATCTAATTGGTTATAGCTGTTGAACTGAAAACACCAATATGCAATAGATTAACCAACCTGGCAGCTAATAAGGTCAAAAGGCATATCATCTGCTAAAACTCTATCCAACCGAACCTGAAACCAATGAAATAGATAGTGCGAGATTATTTTTTCATTCTTGAGATGATTTCACATCCAACTATCATGGATGCATGTGATGTATAAGAGAGTAAAAATTGGAGTTTGTGTTATTGCACCTCAAAACAATCTCCACAAATAAGTCTAGCTGGAAAAGAGAACTTTTTACGCCGTTGATGATGATCTGCATCACCATTATAGCGTGTACGGCAATCCTCAATCTGCACATAATTGTTAGACGTATTATTAAGAGCAGTGGAAGCATATTTTGACAAAAGAAGAGAATAGATCTTATTTCAAAAGAAGAGAATAAATCTTAATTGAAAGGAAAACTTGGACGGAAATGGAGTGATCTTGAGGAACAAGCACAAGAGCCTGATCGCCTGATCGGTAGAGGAGAATTTTATTGCTATTCCAAAAACACAACTTGAACATGTAATTAAATGGATTACTCCACTTACTGAGCCTTCAGCAATGTCAATGCCGACATAATATGAAATCTTTGCTTTGTCCCACTTAATAAGATCGCCACCCTGATTAAAATTAAAACAAGAAAAATAAGACAACTACCTCAAGATAATAGAGAACCATCGTCTGCAAGAGAATTGCATATAAAAATATCAGATATTTTCAAATGCTTTGTACATAAATACCTTTCCACAAGCAAGATCAAGAACTACATCCCCTCTTTTGGTGTAAAGTTGAATTAAGACGCTTTTGATCTGGTTAAAACGTAATATTCAGAATTATTAAAACTAAAGAATCATGTTAGCTGTTTGAGACATTAACTAACCTCACCAGCTAAAGGAAAGTGATATAAAATGCTTACCCAATTGTTAAGCTTTTTTAAATGGATAATAGGACTTGCTTCTCGCTCTTCGAGGGTCTGGTTGGTCCTTGCACTATAATGATCAGCAACTTTCCTGGCGAATAGTTTTGTACTCTCATCCTCCAAAAACTGAGAGTCGCCTAATCACAATAGAGATATGCATTCAGAACTTTAGACCCACATAAACTCAGATTTTTGAAGATGGAAAGTTGGAGGGTTGCTATAATTTAAGACCAATTTACTAAAGTAGCAAACTTTATGTCAAAGCCATATTTTCCAACTAGGGGATAATAAACGTAGTACAAAATAGACTGATCTTGCATTCTTGATCAATAAGATCCTCTTGAAGCTGAACTTCACCAAATTGAACACAGACAATGTAGGAGGATTCTAAGGGCATGTTTACTAACAGAGATATTTTCCAGTTCTCTATTTCTGTTTTCCGTTCTCCGATTTTCTGTTTTCATTTTCCAGTTTTTCTATCTCCATTTTTCTGTTTTCACTTTTTAGTTTTCCACTTTCAAATCTGAAAATAAGTTCATCAAATTTTTTCACTCGGTTCTGTGACCAACCAAATGACCGAAAGTACGGTCCCAGTTAAGAACCAAACCTAGTACAACCCAAGTAGGGTACCAGGTCCCGCGTATAGGAAAGTCGGGACCGAAACTGGCATGTCCTGGTCGACCTCAACGGTTAGTTTGACGAATTCTTTTCCCATTTCCCTATTGATTGACACCTCAATGGCTTTTTAAAAACTTTTCACTTTAAAAAATGATTTCAAAAAACGAGACTTAACCGCCGGGTCATTGACCGACCCGGACAGGGACCGCCGGGTCATTGGTGAGACTGGCTCAGGACCACCTTGTTGCCGATCAAACTGAACACATATCGGCGAGTCATTGGCCGGACAAGATGGGGCCCGCCGGGTAGTTGACCGACGGGGACCGCTGAGTCGTTGACCAGACCGGGACTGCCCGACCGTCGACCAGATCGAAAAGGTACCGGCGACCGGACCAGACATGGACCGTCGGGTCGTCTCTCGAGCCGAACATGGTCCGCCGGGTCGTGGATCGGGCCGAACAGGTTCCCCGGGTCATGGAATAGACCGGAAAGGGACCGTCGGGTTGTTGACCGGACTACATAGGGAGCCTCGGGCCGTCGACCAGACCAGAAAGGGACCGTCGGGTCAATGATCGGACCACCGGGTCAATGACCGGACCAGATATGGACCGTCGGGTCATTGATCGGACCGGATTGGAACTGACACCGCAACGGGACTGGATCCACCATTAGGCGTAAGTATGCAAATTCATTGCACCATGTTTTCCAAATTTGGAAAATTGGTACAAGTCACTTCTCCGATTCATTAAGGAAATCAGAGACATCTCATTTTTTTGTTTTGGAAAATGATTTGGTAAACACATTTTTCTGTTTTTCTTTCTCCAGTTTTCAACAACTTTTTTGGTAAACACGTTTTTTGTTTTCCGTTTTCCAATTTTCCAGTTTTCGGAAAAACTAGAAAATATTTAGTAAACAGGCCCTAAATGTTTGACCGCTTTGTTCAGATGTCGCCATTTGGGGCGGTTTCTGGTGGAATTTTTTGATGAAATTTTTTGAGCATCTTTTATTAAGTCTAGTTTATTCATACCAAATTTCAGCTAAAAAAATCAATCGAGAAGACAGTCAAATGATTTTCTGAAATATACTACGCTGCCTAACTACGCAATTATCTTAAAAAATTCATTTGACTGCATTTCTGATTGAATGTTTAGGTGAAATTTGGTATGAGTAAACAAATTCCACGGTAAACCGCACCAAATGGCAACGGACGGACAAAATGTCCTGTAAAAGGGCTTATTTGAACTTTTTATGAAAATCCGAGGACTTATTTGATAGTTATAAAGATATACTTTTTACTTCAGAGGGTGCAAATTTTAGATCAAAACCATTTAGCAAGCGAAATACCAGAACTGATCCAAATCATCATAAACGATGAGCTGATACAAGTAGTATTTTCCATAGCTCAAGTTCGAAACTTAATATAGCAATCTCGAGCCTTGAAATTTAATGAAAATCACCTGGTGCGTTGTATTTAAACTTAGACGAAGGTGGTCCAATCGAGCTAGACGATGGCGAACCCGAGAAACTACGCTTCATGCTTCAGAATCTGGGTTAACTTGTACAGTTTGAGCCTTTTCTATTCTTCACGCCTAATCCCTTGACCTCCGAAGGCAGTTATCGTTTCCGGCAACGCATGAATAGCCGCCGCTGCGCCCAAGTTCCGGCTAGAATCCTTATAAAATTGTCAATTTCCCTTTACCTGTCTTCCCGATTTACTTCGTCACTGGCCGATCCTGCTGTCCTGATTCCTGAGCTTTCTCTTTTCGGATTTAGTTCTTCAGACTTTCAGAACGGCGATTTTACTATAATCAAGGTGAACAATATATCCCTAATATACGGAATAAAATAATAAATCAATGATACATAAGAACAATAGAACTCCGTCATAACGGAGGACTACAACATTCTCAGCTGGTGATTCGTAAACCCATACAAAATACAAAAATGATGTTTGTACACAGTCTTATACACACTTTTGTACACACCTATGTCTGTGAAAGCTTTTTTTTTGTCTGTGAACATCGATTCATAGACAATGTTTTGCACAAACAAAATATTGTCTGTGAACCGGATTCACAGACAAAAAAAAGTTTCACAAACATGGTGTGTACAAGGGTGTGTACATCAAGCATGGTTGTTTCAAGGGAAAACCCCCATAGATCGAATGTTTAACTCATTTCTTTTCTAAAAGGCAAAAATATACTCCGTAGTTGATAATGATTGATCCAATCCGCAATATAATATTCTAGTTTTCTTGCTCAATTTGTTGATGTAAAAATTTAACCTTTACCATAGGGGTGGACCCGGGCCGGTTCCGGGCCGGACCTAGGCCCAGGCGGGCTTTTTTTCGGAATGTTGGGCCCGGAAACGGCCCGGGTTGATACCGGGTCCGGACCAAACCGGGCCGGACCCGATTCTATGTAATTTTTTTTGGCTTTCTAATTAACCGCCGACCCCCTCTCTCACCCCCACCCCCAAAACCCCCCCAAAACACCCAGCCCTACCCAAGTAAAACAAAAAAATTGAAAAAACAAAAAAAAAATGAACCGGGCCCGGGCCGAACCGCCCAGACCGGTTCATGAAAATCATGGCCCGGAACCGGCCCGCCAGAACCGCCCAAACCGGGCTAAAGCCCCGAACCGGCCATCCGGGTCCGGTCCGGTCCGGTCCGAACCCGCACAATAGCGGGCCCGATCCGGTCTGGGCCCGCACAGTAGCGGGCCTGATCCGATCCGAGCCCGTACAATAGCGGGCCGGGCCGGTTCCGGGCCAGCTCGGTTGGGTCCATGCCTACTTTACCATGTGTCATTTTTAAACTTTACTTTTGAAATCTTATACTTGTAGACTAGATGGATTATCTCGAAGTACAATTAGGGGTGGACATAAATATCCGTAACCGATTAACCGTACTAAAATACCGTAAAACCGGTGTTTTCTCGGTTAACCGTACCGTGTTTTAGAAAATTTTGCGGTACGGTTAACCAACCGAAAGAGAAAGCGGTACATGGGATGGTTACGGTTTTGAAATATTTCTACCATCGGTTAACCGGTAATCCACCGTTAACATATTATTACTAGTAAACACATGTCACAGTAAACATGTTGCGTGTGTATTGTCTCGTACTGGAAACATTTAGTGTACTGAGTTTTATACTCCGTATGTCGTATAATTAGGAATTTAGGATATACGTATACATTTGTATTATTATTATTGCATTATTACACACCACTGCAATTGCACCCACTTGTCATTCCCATGCAAACCCATTCATGATTTACTCGTATTTTACATCCTTGTTTCTCACATATGTAAGGTACAGAGCATATACACGTGTGCCAAACACTCATGTTGCCTTTATTAGAAACACAATGTGCTTCATAGTTCATATTCAATATAGAAACCAATTTCATACAAGAAACGAATACGCATAGTCTTATAAGCTTAAGGTCATAAATTGAATGAGCAAATGATTTTTCGGTTAACCAATTAATGGTTAACCTATATTACGGTTTAATGTTCTACGGTTAACCGATGTTATGGTACGGTTAATGATATTATAAACATTCTTACCGAAAGCACGGTTAACCAAAGATTGGTTAACCGAAATGCGGTTAACCAACCGTGCCCACTCCTAAGTACAATAGTATAAAAAATGACTATGTTGTGTTATTATTAGTTGACACTTGAAAATTGACATCGGTCTAGAGCTCACATGAGAGAAAGAATGTTTTGTTTTAACTCGACAACAAAATAGACTGCTAAGTGCTAAGTAACTAGTAGAACGTTATTAGTAGAAAATGATGTAAAATGACAATCTACGTTATATGTCTCAAAATTCATCTCAAAACATGTGAGGTTATATGTCTCTCTTTATAAGCTTTCAGAGTTCGAATGGAATTTTAAATCAATAAAAAAATACATAATTTCACAACTAAATTATAGACAATAAAAAAAGACAAGATATCAATAATCAATATGTCCCTTTGGATTTCAACCCAAAAGGGAATGAGGGGAAAATAGAGCAACAAGATCAACAAAAAGCACAAACACCATCATTCTAATAATCTATTAAAAGCATGCACAACTTTTGTTTGCATCTAGAGCTCCTCGGTAAAAAACTATAATTGTGAACTTTTGGGTAGTGATGATTGATGAATGGTGAATTCTACTGCGCCACAAATTTTACCTAGAGTAAGTTTTGGTTCCCTCTCACTGGAACTAAAATATAAATTCTACAAATTGAAAGCCATACACAGCAAAAGCGGGTGGTAGGGGGGGGGGGGGGGGGGGCATCAGTGATAACTGGAAATCATCATTCCCCCAGAAAATCTTATGCACTTTCCAAACTCCCAATTCTTCCCCAACTTGATCGACGCACATTGGCATCAGGTGAACCACGGTGGGACCCATCACTCCCTCGACTACGTATATCTGTTTCTGCAACATCACCAATCTTATGACGCTGTGAAATCTTCAGGAAGTCCACACCACCAATGTCTAGATCATCTTCAACTTTCACACGACGATCCTCCCCACCGCCTGTTTCCTCAAATTCAACTTCCTGACGTCTTTGTGGTGGGACCTCCTCAGTTTCTGCAACAAATGCTCTGAAGTTGTTTTGCGAAGGCTTTACTTTTGTGCAAAATACTTCAAAGAAATTGTTCAAACAGCCACTGTCATACACATTATGTCTTCTGGTACTCCCTCCATACCGGAAATTTTCATAGGTTGTCTGCAATGTGAAAGTGGAACTTGAGCAGGGTCTGGGCTGAGATTTTTAGAACATAGTGATGCATTGTTTGACTACTCGCTCAAGTGATCCTTAGCTATAGACTCTGTTTATATGAATCAAGTTTTTTTAACATGTTTGGCACAGAAAGTATTTATGGAAAACGATTTTACCATGCCTAGCACCGCAAAAATATTTGTATTGAAAAATATTTTCCTTGAATCTTCGGGTCCTGTTTGAAACTCAAAAAATAGTTGAGAAAGCAACTAGGGAGGAAAATAGAGAGGAGATTTGGCAAGAAAACATTGGGAGAAAATAACCAATATGCTCAAACCAGATAAATTTGTTTTAGATATGTTCAAACTCGTTTTATATACTTACTTGTGTTAAATAAACAGCAGAAAAACATAAATATATGTAACATGTTAAAAAAATTATCATATTCCATTTTCCTTTGCATTTTCCACAAAATATTGGTCATATATGACTCCTTTATGGAGACATATAAGTTCAGGAGGCACCATCATCACCACCCATTTACAATTCTTCATAGGTTTATGCGGTGGTGGTTTTGGTGACACATGAGCATATGTAAGTAACTTTAAAATTATTCATAAGAACTAAAACATAAGAAAGACAGTAACTTTACTTGACAGCTTTTTCCTTTCTCTAGAATTTTTGCATCCAAACATACCACAGCTTTTGTTGAAAATGACTTCCCATTTAAACAATTTTGTTTCCTACTTCTGTGGGTCAAACGGTACATAATACACAGAAGTACAGAACAACTTGTTTTTAAAGAAAACAATCCCGCAACATGTTATTACTCCTTGGAGCAGAGGGAGCCTTAGATCCAATGATTAGTGATTATTATAGTAACAAACAGCAAACACATCATAATTAAGCCCAGAATATTGAGGGAGAGAAGAAGATAGTGACCTGATTGGTGCTGATGAGGTACAAGTGAAAACCTGTGAGTCCACCGACAAACCACAAGGCAACAAAACAATAAGCCATTAGAATAACAGAAGCCGGAGATTCTTTCATTGCCTTCCATACTGTGCTTTGGTGATCATCCATCAGAACCTTAATGTAGAAACCACATATGGCAAACACATAGATGCAGAGAAGCATTGCAGACGAAACGAAATAAAAGAAGAAACGGTAGTTGCGCTGCATTTAAATAACAATAAAAATCAATAGGCTGTAGATGGAACTTTCTTTGAACACAAACAGAAATAAATAACTACGGATATGTTGGGAAATTCTTCAAAGCGGCACAAGAAAATAAAAAAAATTATCTTCCTCTCTTAGGATTTGTTTGGTTCGAGGACTCTAGAGGGGAGGGTGATATTCATTTGTAAATAATTTCTACATTTTATTGGTCGGAAATTAAGTAAAGATAAAGAACTATATAGAATTACATGATCTAACTAACCATATAATTATTTCTAGTTTAAAACTAAAACATAGAAATAAATTCGTAGAATTAAAAACTAAAAATCAATCATTCCCTCCAAAATCCCTGAACTAACAAACTCATAGTATCATTTCTTGTGGTTGGGTTGAGGTAAAATAAGAAAGGAAACGAAGGCAATAATTTTTGTATTTATTTGAATTATAGACTTTGGTGGAAATTCAAGAAAATGCTATAAATTTATGATTTTAACCTAATAGCACACACTTACACACCACTTCTAATTTAACAGGTGAGATAATAAGGTAAATTTTATATTGATTAGTGAATATCCCATCCAATTTGGAGACAAAGAGAAGAATGGAAGTTATGGGTTATGTTTTCTTTCTATTTATGAGCTCATTATTTTCCTTTCATCCTTATTTTGTTTCTTCCCAAGCACAGTGAAAAAGTAGCTTCTTACCAATCCTATGCATTGGCCTACCCAAGGGCAGTGGTGGTCAAAGCGCTCAACACAGTTGTTGCAGATGGAGCAATGAGAGCATCGAGGGGGGCGATACAGCATGCAGGTATCACAATATTTTACCTTGACAGTAACTCCGTTAACATTAACATCCTTTATTCTGGGGAATTGAAGGCTTGGTGTTTGCCTCCCGCCAGCCTCTGCCGATGCTGACGTTTCATAACGGAGTTCTTCCTCAGGTGGGTGTGAATTGCGTGGAACAATACCAGGATCTCGAGATGATGTAAACAGTAGTAGAGCCAATACCTACAAAAAGATTAATAATGCTACCCAGTATGAAGCACAGCTTCATTTGTTTCATATCGTACGATTTCAAGACCACCTCATTTCCAGATGCATGATAGCAATAAAAGAAAGATTGTGAAACGCAATACAAAATATTGTTAATATACTTATTGCAGTATTTCCATTACTAATGGTAGGAAATATACAACTATCATGAGTACGGTGAAAGCTTTAACAAGAAGCTGAAAGTAGGAATTATGGATTTCACAAGATACTTGAGTTCCGTTCGGAAACCAAGAAATGCTATAGAAAAAGAAAATGTGGAGGCAAGTTTAGGAAAATTTAGGGCAAAACAAAAAAAAGGTTCAAACTCAATACTTTAATTCAGATACTAGTTCGAATACATTGTATTTATATACATCTGCTACATAAATATATATAAATAATTAAACTTATTATCAAGTTTCATATTTTACATAAATGAAACATTATAAAACATTCCTTCACATCTTTTTACCTTTCCCTACCATTTTTCTGTGTTCCAAACATAGCCTTAGGTATGTGTGTATCAAGGAAACTGCTAGGGAAAAGGAAAAATCCCAAGAAAAGTTATTTTAGTATAAATTTCTTTGCCTTGATAGCGTAAAGAAAAATGAAATCTGATTAATTTTATAGACACATTAATGTATCTAACTTCATAAGTCCTTTATCCCTCTCGGGCCTCTCCCAAAATTTTATCCTTATATAATTGAAATGATTAAATAAGATAAGTTTGAACATTGAACAAATATCTAAAACAAATTTATTGATTTGATTCTACCCTTTATCCCTCTCGGGCCTCTCCCAAAATTTTCATTACTTTCCATCTTCCTCTCGTTTTCCTTTCTATTTTCTCTTTCTCGGGCATTTTCAGAGCTCCAAAAAAACTTTACTCAAACCACTTTCCTAACGGTTTACATCTCAGTTGACTGCCTACAACAGCTCACATGTCAGATTATCAACGCCCACGTTCTTTGATTGACCATTGTACATTTGGATTCAGAGAGCTAGATAGTTCGTATACATGACAATTATCAAAACACAAAATGCATGTTATTAATCCAACAAGACTAAAAGTGCTGCAGCTTACATGAATGGTAAAAGCAATTGGCACCCCTAAAACTGCATACCCAACATTATGTGGAGAAAACTGGTGGCGAAGATGTCTTGCAACAAATACACAGAAAGTAGCAACAGGTATAGTGATTAGCAGAATAGAGACAAGCAACGACCTTGCATCTGGACCAAATATCAATCTTCCACCAAGAAAAAACTTCTGTACAATATATTAGGGAAAGAGCAAGTTAGAAATACTTAACTAGTAATAATGCTTAGTATAAATCGGGGATATTGGAGTTCTCACCCCACTTTTTCATTCAATTTTGAGTTAACACTCCATTTTTTAAACCATACTATATGCAGACCTGTTAGAAAGAATGTTAATAGTTGTTACCGTAGATTGGGATTGAATCCTATAAGATTGTTCCCATGGTAATTTGCACCACATTTTCCCCAAATTGGGGTTTAATTTCAACAGCATATTTAACTCTCCTATCTTAACGAGCAGGGTGCAAATATGGATGATTTTTAAAAATGGTGTGCAAACTCAAACTTGTATGAAAAGATGGGGTGCGAATTGAAACTGTAACCAATCTTTCATCTTTGAAGTAATAGTTGACAATAGTTAATCTGCTCATTAAAAGCCATGAAAACCCTACAGTAAGAATCGCCTAAAATTGCAAATTATTATTCCACATATAACAAAACAAGAATATGTGACCTACTCCGGCTGGATTGGGACCAATGCTAAATTTAGTTAAGTCAAAAAAAAGATACTAGTTCGAAGATCCGTTATAGCAAATACAAATCATAAAAATCAAAGAAGACCCACATATACTGATGCGAAACTAACGATAAACGAATGATGAAGATACAAGTTACACAGAAATTGAAATTAAAAAAAAGGACAGATGTGTAAGCAGTTCTCACATTGCTTCCTTTCCAGACTTCATACACGCGCTTAGCCATGTGAACGTGCACTACTACAGACGTCCTCCTTTCTCTCAAGTCAAACCAGGATGCAGTTTAAGAGCTTGGAGCTTAAGACTACCCATCTCCTTCACAGCTCAACCCGCCGTTGACCCAGACTGCCAGTTGCACAGGCGCAGAGAAAAGCGAATCTCAGTATATGCCGCAGTCGATTGAAGTGATTCGAGGGCAATGACAGTAAACTATAAGATTAGATATGGATTTCTGTGGATTGTGGAATCGTAAAACTCCATTTCCTGTATACAGAAACCAACAATGGAGTGTGCTCTGGGCTTCTCCTGGGGAGAAGAGGGGGTGGGTGTTTTTGTTGGAGCTGTTTGGGAAGGAATGAAATGACTTCGAATTATTTCTTCTTACTTTTCAACTTTACGACAAGAAGAAATTGCTAAAATAAAATTGGTTCTCGTCTTCTCGGCTCGCCTGTTAATGTTGGGCACTTAGGCTACAATGATCGATCCTAACTACATTTAGATCTCGAGTGTGAATTAACTTTAGGCTGATATAACAGGTTAGGGTTTTTGTTCATTATTCTTGCACTTTTATACTAACGGTATATCCCCTCTTAAACAATCGCAATATTTTGAATTTATAATATATATTTTTTGGAAGCAGATGACTTATATTAATAAGAAAGAATATAAACAAGATACAAACAGACAAAGAACTTGTAGTCTACCGTCCGCTCTTGAACCAGACTTAGAATCTGTCACCTCTATCGAAGCAATCAGATTCGTTCATCCTAAATTGGGCTTACTTGAACCAATGACTAGTAAACTAGATTCCACATCACCTGTCCTAAGTTCTATAGCCTTGACAAAACTAAAAATGACAATGATAGAGTATATCTAGATAGAGGTGAGAGCTAGAGAGAGAAATGCAATAATATGCTTCAATAGAATGAATTTGTAACCCTTATAACTACTCCCAAGGGGAGTATTTATAGAGAAAATACGGGCTGGGCTCCCAAGCCTTGGGCTTGGGAGGCCCATTTACAACTGGACCGCTACTGGGCCGAATACAAAGCCACTAATGGACTGTACAAATGAGTAAGTGTGAAATCCGGTTTTGTGAGGTCTTCGTGGCCGACGAGGGCGTGGCCGATGAGGGCACGACCGACGAGGGCGCGGCCGACGAGGGCACCCGGGTTCCTTGGATTCAGGACCATATTCTGAGTTGGTACCTTCCCGGCCGACGGGGGTCCCTTGGCCGACGAGGACACCACTCAGAGTCTTGTGTTTTCTGTTCTTCTAAGTATGTGGGTCCTGGGGCTCAGACCCATATACTCTATCAGGAGTCTCCCACTCTCTAAGCTGAGACGTAGACGAAGTGAAGGAGAGTAGATTCCCGCGCTTTGGTGCTTTTGGCCGATGCGGGCACTCCCAGGCCGTTAGCTGTTGCGGTGTTGGCGATGTCTTCATTTCGGTGATCTTGTTCCGTGCTTTGGCCGTTACCTGCTCCTTGTTGTGGACGGGGGGCCGTTGTTTCCTTGGTGTGTCCGTTTGGGGACGATGAGTGCCCTGCTTCGATGGTGGCCGTTGAAGGCGCGTTTTCCCTCTCTTGGACGTTGATGGTTGAGATTTACATTTGGACCGATGAGGCCGTTGGGGTTGAACCTTGCTTCGAGGACGATGGGCGTCCTTTCCTTTGGGTGGCCGATGAGGGTGCTTGCGCACTCCTTTTGGTCGTCACTGGTTGGCTTTCATGTTCTTGGCCGAAGAGCCCATTATGATTAAATGTTGGCGGAGGACGATGAATGTCCTTGCCTTAGGTGGCCAGTTGGCCGTTGTTGATGATGTTATGTGCCTTTGGCCGACGAGGCGCAGTGTGATACATGGACGACGTGGCCATGCTTTGTGGTTACATTTGTGTTCTTTGCATCTTTCCTTTCTGTTTTGTTGAGGCCGATGTAGTCCCCCAGTCCCCCACTGCTTCAGGCCGAAGAGAGTGAGGGGTGAAGGAGTTGCTTGAGTCCCTGGCCGAAGCGGCCTCTCCGTAGTGCCCCTGAATTCAACCCTTATGGCGATTTTCTGGTCAAGGTAACCCTGTGGGAGAACCCTTATGCGCAGATCGCTTGTAAAGAGTTATCATCAAGGGTCGTTACGAAGAGTCGATGGCTGCAGGTTCTTTGTTCTTTTGGTTCTGTGGCCGTCACGGGCGTTCATGACATTCCTGGCCGTTGTCATCTCCTTATTGCTGGCCTTTGTGAAGCCGGTAAGCGTATAGGCCGTTGTGGGCGCCTTGCTAGCATTTGTGAAGCCGGCAAGCATATAGGCCGTTGTGGGCGCTCGTTGTCCGTGTGATCCGTAGGCTTTTACTCCGCCGATAAGTTGGTTCACGAGCCCGGCCCATTTCTGAAGGTGTGGCACCTCATCGGCTGCTGGGAAGGTGACCGTTGAGGTGGCCACTGATATGGTGCCACGTGTAGTGATCGTTGGAGATTTGTCTATAAATACCCCCCCCCCCCCCCCCCATCTCCGAAGCGGTTCCTTGCTTGCATTCTTGAGATATCGAAGTGCTGCCCGAATTTCTAGAGAGAGAGAGTCTTCAAGGTGTTCTTCGAGTTCTTCATATCTTCAAGGTTAGTTCTTGACTTGTTCTTCAATTCCTTTGCATACTTTGCTTCCCTGAGCCTTGATCTAGTGTTAGTGGACAAAACGCCTTAGATCCAAAGTAATCCCCCTTAGGCTCGTAATAGTTGTTATGATGAAGAGCTTAGACGAAGAATATTATCTGTACGACGACCAGCCCTCCACTAGGTCCCTCGACTATGAGGTGCTTGAGGAGTTCGAGGAAGAGATAGAGCGTTTAAGTCCTTACAAGTCCGGAGAGCCGGTGGACGACGAAGGTGAGGACGAGGAGTCCGCCTCGTCTTCAAAAGGTGAGGACGCAGGTGCGTCCCGAGTGGTGGACGGGGCGTCCACTTCCGCTGTTATTCCGTGCCCGAGACCGGTGTCTGCCGTGAAGGGAGCAGATAAGCCGAAGAGAATAAGGAGGCCGAAGAGTGGGCCGGGCGTCTCCTACCTGGATCTCACAAATATTTTCCTGATCAAGCCGGAGAGCAGCGCGGCTGACTACTTAGTTGCCCAGATGTACGTGGGGCCGTTCGGGAGGGTTAGGGCACCCAGGCCGACGGACCATGTACTCCATCCGCCACCGGGATACTTCGGAGTATACCCAATGAGTTTCGCCAAGGGGTTAAGGTTTCCCCTTCATCCCTTCATCACTGAATATCTGGACATGGTGGGACTCCCTCCGGCCTTGCTGACCCTGAACAGCTACTCGTTGATGGTGGGGTTCTTGCTCCGCTGTGAGGAGTTGGGCTACAGGCCGACGACGGCTCTGTTCATGAATCTTTATCAGATCGGCCGAGGAAGCCACAAAAATTGTGCAGCCTATGCTACCCTCCAACAGCTGCCGAAGAAGAGGAGCTTCACGGACTTGCCTTCGTCCATCCATGGATGGAAGAGCAAGTTCGTTTTTGTATCCCTTGGTGAGAACGGCACTGAGTTTCCTTCTCTCGGCCACACCGGGAGGTTCAACCTGCACGACCCGCCGAGGAGTTCGATCTTGGACGCTCAGGTGGAGGCGTTCTTGGAAGGGGGGCCGAGGAGCGTGAAGGACTACATCACCGAATATAAGATGACCGCCCTCGACTTCTTCAGATACTATGTGTATGGCGACAAGGAGGACGATGTCCAACTTTGGCCGAGGATGACCACTACCTTCGAAGAGGCCGACGGCCCGGATTTGGGCATTCCTGCTGAGGTCGATGGTAATACTTCCTTCGGCTTTCTTCCTTTGTTATTTGTTCTTTTGCCTTGCTAATCTGTTCATTTTCCTTTGTGTAGATTTTGTTATGGATCGCCGTTCAATCATGGCCATAGCCAAGGCCAAGGCGGCCGAGGGGTTGGCTGCAAAGGCGGCCGAGGCGGCCAGACGTGCCACGGCCGAGGGGGCGGGGCTACTGCCGGTGCGGCCCCGAAGCCTGCCCAGTCCAAGAAGAAGAGGCCTCCCACTGACGGCCAGAAGAAATTGACCGAGGCTGGCCTGAATGTCACTAAGAAGACGAAGAGGGCACCGTCTCCTTCCCATGCCGATGAGGTCGGCACTCTGACCGTCCCAAATGTGGACGATAGTGGCCCCGTTGTGGATCTTACCGCCGCTCCAAGCGATGCTGCCCAATCGCTCCCTCTCGTCCAGGAGCCACGGACGAAGAGGGCCGGCAAGGAGATTGCCGCTGCCACCTACCAGAAAATGGTGGAATACCCCGTCGGCGGGGGTGTCTTTGACGATGGCGTCCTCGGCCACGATGTGCTGGCCCAGGCCATGCCGGCCAAAGATCGGGCCTACCTCAAGAGGCTCGAGGACGTCAAGGTGTACGAAGGCGGGATGGACCTCATCGTCCAAGTAAGTTCCCTTTCCTTTTATTTGTCGTTTTTCTCGTCGTCCGGGTGAAATCATTTGCCTGAGTCTTTGTTTGCCTTTGTTGTGCAGGGTGCCTTCATGCTCATGGAGAGCCACAAGAGGCAGCAACGGGAGATTGCTCGTCTGAAGGAGCTTGAACAAAAGGCTGCCTCGGCCGATGAGGCGGTGGCCTGCTTGGATCGGCTCCAGGAGGATGCCAAGGCTCTGCAAAAGAGGGCCGATGAGGCAGCTGCAGCCAGGGACGATGCCCTGGCCAAACTTGAGGAGAGTCAGATGGCGCTTGAGGCTGAACGGCGCAAAAGTGATGAAGCCGTGAAGGCAAAAACTGAGGCCGAGGCTGTCGCTGTGAAGGCCGCTGATGAGGCCGTTCAGCAGTTCCTGGCCGAGGGGTGGAAGGCCGATGAGCGGCTCCCCTGGTGTTATGAAGTGGTGGCCGCCAGGCTTGAAGATTGGGGAATGAACTCCCCCGCCGGCCAAGAGTACTTTGGCAGGGAGATGGCCGTGTACTACAACATGGGCCAAGAGTGGATGAAGAGGCTCCTGTGTCGGCGGCTATCGCGTGCCCTCAAAGCCATGAACTATACCTCCAGGTGGGCAAGGCGGAGCCTGAAGCTTCCCAAGCTGATGAAGGATCCCGAGGAGCAGGCCAAGCTTCCTCTTTCGGAGCGGGAGCCCCCAATCGAAAGTTCCGGCCTTGGCGAGCCGGATTATGACGAGTTTGACTTCCTGGATGACGCCACCAGTTCTGCAGCTGCCGCCGACCAGGAGACTGAGGCCGAGGAGGGAGCCGAAGATGCCGAAGAGCAAACCCAGGCTGGGCATGGAGGCGCCCAAGAGACTTGATCGGCTACTCCCCGTTCCCTATCTTGTAATTAATTATTTTCTATTTTTGCCCATCTGATGTAATGGCCGAAGCGCCCACCAATGTACTTGATTGTTTATGAATGAACGTTTACTGTCCTGCTCGGCTTTGAATGTCTTGTATGTTTATTCCCTTTTGCTATTTCAATGTTGAAATTTGTCTAAGTGTAAAAGTTACCACTTAGGGTCACCCGCGAGTGTTTGCTACGTCCGTGAGGTAGGCCATTCAGTCTGGTGGCCTGGTCGGCCTGTCCGGTGTTTCTTTGCTGTCGTAACACTTGGGATTTATTCAAAAAAATTCTAAGTGTTTTCGATCCACTTAGGTGTTTTCCTTTCCGTCCCTGACTGAGGCGGGCAAGCTGAGGTGTCAGCTGCGTCCTGGTGTTGTCCCATTCTTCTTTTTTGTTAGAATTTTTCTAAGTGTCTAACTTCAAGTGGATGGGTGTTCTCATCGTCCTGGTATTGAATCTCTCCTCAGTGTTGACAAATGATTTGGGAAATTTCCTAAGTGTTGAACCAATGTCGTTGTGGTCGGCCCAATGTTTTTCGTGACCGTCGTGTTCCCTCTTTCCTGATCTGATCAGGAAGGTCGGCCGGGATCCTTGTGTTGTGGCCGATAAGGGCACCTTGAACTTAGTTTTTTGAACTTAGAAATTTTTCTAAGTACACATGCAAGACACAGGTAGGTAACGGCCTGCGAGTATACAGATGCCTGCCTCATCTAGAGTTTCTTCATTCGAACACTTAGAAATTTTTCTAAGTATAAATGCAAGACAATTCCTTCTTTGTGGTACCGTTGTCGGCTAGGAGGTGACCCTACCTTCATCGGCCAAGGTCTGGTTTTGTGGCCGATGAGGCTGCCTTTTGTCTTCCCCAAAAGTTTCTCTAAGTGTCGGAATTCTCTTAAGGAAGCTTTTTCCTCCGGAATTTCTCTAAGTGTTTGCTAAACACTTGGACAAATCTTCCGCTTGGCCAACAGCCTGGGTTTCAGTGCCTGTAACGGCCATCCGGAATGCTGTGGCCGGTAGGGATTGTTGCTTGAATGCTTAATTCTTCCGCGGGTGTGATACTGCCCGCTTCGTTCTGGTCATCCTCAGGATTGATACTGCCCGCTTCGTCCTGGTCATCTTTCAGGATTGTAATTCTTTATTTCATACTAAGTGTTGGTGCTTCAAAGAGCTGTGGCCGATGAAGGTTACCACTCGCGTGTCACCCAACCACTGGTTAGGGTTTTATAGGCGTATGCTTCATCCTTGACGATTCCCTTGTCTGTGATGGACGTGCGGCCATATCGTCCATGTTACCTGTTACTGGTACTACACTTGTGTTCAACTGATATGTACTTAGCCAAGTTTGGCCTGAGTTGTGGGGATTTTATTTTTTCATTGCTCGAGGCCAGCAAGTGCGCACGGTCCTCGACTTCCCTCTTTTTTTTTCGTTTCCGTTCCCTATTTCAGGGGAGAATCCTTCTTTCAGGCTTCGGCCGAAGGGTGTGCTCGTCCTTCGGTCGGTTCGGACTTCGTTTATAACGTCCGTGGTCTCAGGGCGGGTCCCGTCACCTATTTATGACGCGGGCTAAACTTTTGGTCGGTTTCCAACGGCTGTCGTTGCCCGTCCCTGAGTTTTGGGATTTTGTCACCTCGGCCATGATTTCAGGCATGTCGTCCTGCGATCCTGCGCGTGGGCGACGCGGTGAGCTTCCCGTTTCAAGACGTGGGCCGTTTGCGGGCCCCTCGTCCTGGGGACATCGTCGGCCATACCTGAGCGTTTCACTTCTAGGCTTACGGGGCCAGGACGATGTGCTCTCTCAGCTAGGCCTGAGCCCTTCGCTGATACAAAATACAATGGAGTGCCTGAGTTTGTCGCTCGTAGGCTGCAAATGCAAGGTGCCATGTCGGCCGTACCTGAGTCCTTCGCTCTAAGGTGGCCGATGAGGGCACCTGCTAATATTTTTACTTTAAATTCCAAAGAAAAAATCAAGGGCATGATTTTATTCATAAGTGGCTCGAGGCCGAGGGTGGCGTTCAATCAGTAACCCGTTAAGGGGTGAGGGCTTCGCCGTCTGCACCTCCTTCGGATTACTGATAAAACTTCACCAGATGGTGTACATTCCACGTTCGTGGTACATTGGACCCATTCGGGCGTTTAAGCTTGTAGGTGCCGGGTTTGACCACGGCACTGACGATGTAGGGCCCTTCGTACTTCAATGCTAGCTTGCCACCCTCTATCGGTTGGCTTGCTACCCTTCGAAGGAGGACGTAGTCCCCCACTTGAAATTCCCGGGAACGTACCTTGGCGTCATAATATGATTTTACTTGACGCCGGTAGTTCTCTGCTCGGACGTAAGCTTGCTCACGCCTCTCATCGACCAGGTGCAGGTCAATCTTCATGTTTTCTTCGTTGGCGTCAGGCTCGTATTGTTCCACCCGTCGGCTGGGGATGGCAACTTCCGTGGGTGCCTTTGCCTCAAAGCCGTAGCATAGGGCGAAAGGCGTTTCACCTGTCGCCCTCCTCGGCGTGGTTCTGTAGCACCACAGGATGTTGGGGAGCTCGTCGACCCAACTACCTCCTGCGGCCTGGAGTTTCTTCTTCAGCCCCTCCATGATTGTCCTGTTGGCGTTCTCGACCTGCCCGTTGCCCTGAGGGTAGGCAACGGAGGAGAAACGATGCTTCACCCCAAACTCCCGGAGGAGCTCCTGAAAAGGGGCTGCCTTGAATTGGGTGCCGTTGTCTGATATAATCTCCTGAGGGACGCCGAAGCGTGTGATGATGTTCTTGTAAACAAATTTTTGGCATCTGGCCCCCGTGATGCTGGCCAGGGGTTCCGCCTCGACTCACTTGGTGAAGTAGTCGACGACGATGATGATGTAGCGGTTGTTCCCGGCGGCTCTGGGCAGGGGGCCGACTAGGTCAATCCCCCATCTAGAGAATGGAATTGCGGTGCTGACGGGGGCGTAGTTGACGGCTGGCCGACCAGGGGCCTTCTGGAGCGCCTGGCACGTGGTACACTTCCTGGCCAGGTCCGCACAGTCTCGTGCCATCGTCGGCCAGAAGAAGCCCTGGACGACGAGACGTCGGGACATGCTGAAAGGGCCCTGGTGCGAGGAGCAAACGCCACAGTGAACTTCTTCCATGGCCACGTCGGCCTCATCCTGGTGCAGGCATCGGAGGAGAGTGCCATTATAGGATCGTTTGTAGAGTTTGCCATCTTCAATGGTGTAGTTTGGGGCCCTAAGCCTGGCAAGTTTGGCCCTCTCCTCGTCCGGGGGCAGCTCCCCCGTCGTGATGAAGGTGACGATGTCGGAGATCCAGTCCTCTGGTCGCTGCTGGATGTATAAGACGGGGCTGGCATGAATGCTAGACATGCTCAGCTCTTCGATGTTGGCTATCCTGGAGATGTGCTCTGGAGTGTCTGAGCTGAGCTTGGAGAGGGTGTCGGCTTCGACGTTCTCGGCCCTTGGGATCTGAGTGATCTCGTGGGTTTCAAACGCTTTCAGTAACTCCTCTGCTGCCTGTTTGTACTGTCGCATCCGTCCCTCCTTCGCTTCGTACGATCCCTCCACCTGGCCCACTACCAGTTTGGAGTCGCACTTGATTTTGAGGTGCTTGGCCTTGAGGCCGACAGTGAGTCTAAGACCGCTGAGGAGGGCCTCATACTCGGCCTCGTTGTTGGATACCCTGAAGTTGAAGTAGATGGCATAGTAAGCTCTGAATCCTTCAGGGGATATGAGGACGCCGCCGCCACCGCATGATTTGGCGGCCGACGAGCCGTCAGTGAATAGGATCCATGTATCGTCCGGCTCCGGCCCGGGGTTGGCAACGGTCGTCTCCCTTGCTGTGCATTCAGTGACGAAGTCGGCCAAGGCTTGCCCTTTGATAGATGGTCTTGGCTTGATCTCAATTTCAAATTGGCTGAGGAAGATCGCCCATTTCACCATCCTTGAGGAGCTAGTGGGGCTCCTCATGAGTGCGCCGAGAGGCTGTTGGGTTAGCACATGGACGGCGTGGGCTTGGAAGTAGTGCCCCAGCTTCTTCACCTTGTGGACGATGGCCAACACCGTCTTCTCAATGGGGGAGTACCGGAGCTCGGCCTCCCTGAGCGTCTTGCTGATGTAGAAGATGGCCTTCTGCACCCCTTCGTCCTCACGGATGAGCACGGAGCTGATGGCCGACGTGCTCACCTCTAAGTACAAGAAGAGGGTTTCGCCGGCTTTGGGCTTGGAGAGCACGGGTGGGGACGATAGGTACCTCTTCAGCTCCTCAAACGCTACCTGGCACTCCGTCGTCCACTTGAAGCTGTTGGCTTTACACATGATCTGGAAGAAAGGGAGTGCCCTCTCGGCTGACCTGGAGAGGAAACGGTTCAGGGCCGCCAGGCGCCTCGTCAGTCGCTGTACTTCCTTGACGTTGCGGGGCGGCTCAATGTTGATGATAGCCTGTGTCTTCTCCGGGTTTATCTCGATGCCTCTCCGTCTTACCATGTAGCCGAGGAACTTGCCGCCCTGGACGCCGAAGGCGCACTTCTTGGGATTGAGGCGGAGCCTGAACTCCTTCATGATTTCAAAGATTTCCCGGAGGTCGTCGGCGTGGGAGGAGGCCTGCCTGCTCTTGACGATCTTGTCGTCGACGTACGCCTCCATCGTCCGGCCAAGGACCGCTATGAAGATCTTGGCCACCATCCTAGTATAGGTGGCGCCGGAGTTTTTGAGCCCGAAGGCCATGACGAGGTAGCAAAAGATTCCCTCTGGGGTCATGAATGCCGTCTTCTCAGCGTCATCTTCATGCATGGAGATTTGGTGGTACCCTCTGAAAGCGTCAAGGAACGACATCAACTCGCACCCCACCGTCTCGTCCACCAACTGATCAATGTTGGGGAGAGGGAACGGGTCCATGGGGCACGCCTTGTTCAGGTCAGTGTAATCAACACACATCCTGAATGTTGGCGGTTTCGGGGCGAGGACGACGTTGTCCAGCCACGTCGGGTACTTCACCTCTTTAATGTGTTTGATTAAGAGGAGCATGGCGACCTCTCTTTTGACGAAGTCCCGCCTGTCGGCGGATAAGTAGCGCCGCTTCTGCTTGACAGGCGTGGAGGCCGGATCGACGGTCAGCCGGTGAGTAATCACCTGGCGGCTGATGCCTGGCATGTCGTCCGGGCCCCACGCGAAGACAACGGCGTATGATCGCAGGACGAGGAGGATGGCGTCTCGTTGGTCCTGGGAGAGCTGCTTCCCGATTCTGAGGACCCGCTCCGGCCGGGAGGTATTCAGAGGGACTTCCTCGACCCCCTCGGCCGGTTCGGCATGCGGCCTCTCTTTATCCTTGGCAACGGCTGCCGTGATGGTGTCTATCCTCTGTCCTTCCCTTTCGGCCGGCCTTGTTAGCTTGAGGTAGCATGCTCTGGCTATCCTCTGGTTTCCTCTGGCGTAGCCGATGCCGTCATTGGTGGGGAACTTTAGGCACAAGTGCTTCATGGAGATGATGGCCTCCAAGTCCTCCAGCGCTGGCCGTCCCAAGATCAGGTTGTGGGCGCACTGGAGGTTGACCACCATGAACTCCATGTCAATCCTGGCGCGGTGGGGGCCGTCACCGACCTCCACGGGGAGGACTATCGTGCCCTCGGCGTCGATAGAGTCCCCGGTGAAGCCGGATAACGGTGTCTTGATCGGCTTCAGCAGAGCTCTGTCCAGCTTCAGCTGCCGGAAGGTATCCAGGTACATCACGTTGACGGAGCTCCCCGTATCGATGTAAGTGCGGTGGATGATGGAGTCACCGATCTCACACCGGATGACGAGGGCGTCCCTGTGTGATTCCGTCCCCGGAGGCAAATCCTTGTCGGTGAAGATGATCGCCTCCGCTCGCTGCTTCTTCGGCTGGGGGGGAACGTGGGACACCTCCCCAATGTAGAGGGATTGGGCCCATTTCTTTCTCTGGGTGGCGGAGTCCCCCCCAGTGTTCCCTCCCACAATGAGGTGAATGTGATTCTTCTTTGGCGGGGGCTCTTCGAAGTCCTCGTCGTCGCTGAGCCTGCCAATCTCCCGCTTCTTCGCAGAGGGTTCGCCCCCTTGTTTGCCGGTGTTTACCCATGTGTTTTTGCGTGGGCCACCTTTAACAAACTGGGAGAGTTCCCCCTGACGAATAAGACGCTCGATGGCCTTCTTCAGCGTGATGCAATCGTCGGTGTTGTGCGAGGAGTTCTTGTGGAATCGGCAGTATGTGCCGCCCTGCTGGATGGCGAGGACCTCCTCGGCCGGCCGAGGAGCCTGCTCGATGAGACCATGCTTCTCGGCATAGTCGAGGATGATGCCGACCGGGTGAGTGAGGGCAACCCCCGGCCGTTCCAACCTCGGCCGCCAGTGGCGATCTTTCTTACTCTGTCCACCAGAGCCGTGACGGCCCTGGGCACCCTGGCCGGCCGGGGACGGACCCGGGGCCGGCGAAGGATTTGCTTTCTTGGAGGGATGGCCCCCCTCTTTCTTGTGATTGTGGAGCTCGTCGGCGTCGGCGTACAAACCTCCGCGCTGGAGCGCCTTGGCGTACGACCTCGGAGGGTCGGTGATGAGGCTCCTAGCGTACGGGGAGCTGCGGAGGGCTCCCTGGTACAGGGCGAGGAGGGTGCGCTCATCAGCCCCCTCGACTTCTTCGGTCTCCCTCGTCCACCGATCAATGAATGACCGGAGGGACTCATCATGCTGTTGCTTGACGGAGAGGAGGTGGGTGAAATACTTCTTCGCACGCTTCCTCCCGGCAAAGTGGATGAGGAAGCGTTGGGCAAGATCCTGCCATGAGTCGATGCTCCCTTCGGGGAGCGCATTGAACCACTCGTACGCCGGCCCCTCGAGAGTAGAGAGGAACCAACGGCAGAGGTATTCGTCTGACGCGTTCACCATCAGCATGTTGTTCTGATAACGGCTGAAGTGTTCCTGGGGGTCTGATCGGCCGTCGTAGGACTTGATGGCGTTTCCCCTGTATTTCTCCAGGATGGGGGCCGAGAGGACCCTGTTGGTGAAAGGGGTCCTGGTCCTGACCTGGATGATGGGGTCACCTCGCCCCTCGGCCAACTCCCTCTCCAGGGCGCTGACTTTGTTCATAAGCGAGTTGAGGCCGGGGTCGTTGGAGGCGCCGGCCGTAGGGATGTTGGCCGACTGCTTGGCCTCCATCTGAGCCAGCCTCCTTTCCAGCTGGGTGATGACCTCGTCCCGGGGGTCCCTGGCGGCCGCAGCGGCGGCCGGCTGGTTCCTCATGCGCTCGTCGTGAGCCGCATTGATCTGGTGGCGCACGTCGTCCTCGTGCAACTTCCCCTTGCCCTTGTCCGGGCGGGGCTGGTCCGCTGTCCGGGACACAGACCCCAAGCTTTCCCTTGGCGAGGCAGGCCGACGCTCACCAATCCGTCCTGCCATCCTCTCCGAAACCGGACGATGGCGCGTGTCACCTAGCCTGTTGAAGGCAGAGGCTTTTCCACACGCTGGGGTCTACCCAGGCCGAAGAGGGGAAGCAGGGTGGGAGTGGGACGACGCCGTGTCCTGGGCCATCACCCCCTCATTGTTGCCTATCTGGACGGCCAACGGTTGGGGCTGAGGAGGTGGAGTGACGTTCCCCCCGGTCCTTGGCAAGAGTGCGCTGAGGACGGTGGGGTTCTGGGCCAGGCTGGCGATGATGACCGATAGCGCAGCCTGGACCTGTGGATCCACGGATGGAGAGGCCGCGGCCATAGGCTGGGCCGGGGCGTGGTCCGTCTTCTCAGCTCGTTTCTTGTCCAAGCCGACGCTGGCATCAGGGGCTCCGCTGTTGAGTTGGTTGCGGAGGTCCGTCGTGAGGTGGAAGGCCTCCCGGAAGACGTCCCCTCCGCCGACCTGGTCGGCCGTAGCATCCTCCTCATGTTCCCTGGTCTCCTGGTCCTCAGGGATGGCCTTGCTGACGAGGTTGCGGTTTGATTTAGTTCTTCCCATGATCAGTGGTTAGCTGTGCTTGGTAGCGACGAAGGGTGCTAACTTGATTGTTCTAGCTCTCAATGAGAGCACCAAATGATAGAGTATATCTAGAGAGAGGTGAGAGCTAGAGAGAGAAGTGCAATAATATGCTTCAATAGAATGAATTTGTAACCCCTATAACTACTCTCAAGGGGAGTATTTATAGAGAAAATACGGGCTGGGCTCCCAAGCCTTGGGCTTGGGAGGCCCATTTACAACTGGACCGCTATTGGGCCGAATACAAAGCCACTAATGGGCTGTACAAATGAGTAAGTGTGAAATCCGGTTCTGTGAGGTCTTCGTGGCCGACGAGGGCGTGGCCGACGAGGGCGCGGCCGACGAGGGCGCGGCCGACGAGGGCACCCGGGTTCCTTGGATTCAGGACCATATTCTGAGTTGGTACCTTCCCGGCTGACGGGGGTCCCTTGGCCGACGAGGACACCACTCAGAGTCTTGTGCTTTCTGTTCTTCTGAGTATGTGGGTCCTGGGGCTCAGACCCATATACTCCATCAGACAACAAACAAAAACACACGATGTCCAGCACAGAAATCAATAAAAATAAAATCAAGTCTAAAAGTAGTAGAAATTTTGATTCTTCTCATGCACCAAATCTTCACGAGTTTCGGAACTCCAGTCCGCATCCGCCCTGATTTTTGAGCCTTCCAGATTCATAGCATCCTCTCCTGGTTGCTCCAGCTCTTGCTCATGTGCTTCCCATTTCCGACGCCTCTTCTGCTCTCCTGAACCACTGTGTTAACCGTTACCTCCGCGATCTTTGATTCTACTCCAACTTCCTGGTGCTGGAGCCTCATATGGTGCTTCCCCCGATCATTAACGAGTTTTATTTGCAACCTTGTTTGATCTGTTCCTATCCCTTTGTCACCTACAAGCCATTTGTTACCGATAGTTGGACGGGACCTCCCTCCCCCTGCCCGAAGCCGTGGGCCAAAGGATCTCACAGTCTCTGTATCACCTTTTTCATACAGTGATCTGCAGATTTTTTCAGCGTGTCCAATCACCCTGCAGGCAAAAAAAAACTCGGAAGTTTCTCATATTTGAACTCCACCCAATACCCTTCCCCTTTACTCTTTTTCAAGGTCGTACCTACCTTTAAGGGTTTTCTCACATCCAACATAACTCTGATCCTCATGTAAGCTTCACACGTATCATCAAACTGTTTATCATCCCACAATAAAAACTTCCTCAAATAGTTCCCAATTTTGTGAGCATAACCCGGATTTGAAAAACCATAAGGGATATTATAAATCTGAACCCAAAAATCAGCCATATCCAGAGGTATCTTCTGAAGCAAATCACCCTGCTTAATAGCTTTTAACACTAGCATATTCTGGTCAAATAACCAAGGTCCATTATCCAACACTCTATTCATATCAATTTTGTGATAAAAGGTAAATAGATACCTCTTCTCCCCAATCTCCTGAATCAGAACACCTTTTCCCGGATGCCAAAGAGATGCCATCAGATCATGAAAATTTTGAAATTTCACCACTTTGTCGGTGAGAATCGTACCGACTACGGGAAAGGACTCCGCCCTCTTGCTCGCTGCCTCGGGGTCGAGCTCCTCGATTTCCTCGTCGTCCAGCAGTAACTCGTCCTCTGTGCTTCCCAACCCCATCCCGTCGTATTGATCGGTCAATCTCTCCACGCTCTTCTCACCGAACGCCGCCGAGAATTCCCCTATCTCGTCCTGAATCCCCTTTGTTGCCTGAGAGATTGCTCTGCCGCCCCCTTGTGCCCTCGTCTGCGCAGATGCCTGCTCTGGTGCCACGTGAGTTGCCATCCTTACGAAGCCTTTGCCGCACTCCTTCGGCGGAAGAACCCTCAAACCCTACGAAGAGGGAGAGTCCGCTTTTTTGTTGCGTTGATTCTCACTATTTTAATTGAATTTATAATATATATATATATATTCTATTTTAACTACATTTTTAATAACATATTAAAGCTAGCGACTAAAAAAGTGGAAGTAAGGTACTACTTCGCATAGGGTTTTATGTGACCGTTCATCGGCATTTTATGAGCAGTTTTTTTGTTGCAGGACATATTTCTTTAATAATTTTGGGCAACAACGTCCATCGGACAAACTATGGAGAAGTCCGCAATCATCAATAGGGTTCGATTTGAGACCGAGATGAACAAGAAATTGGCTGAGCTTGACGATTTTCAACAGGCTTACAATCGTCTTGTCTTGGAGGAAAAGGGGTGTTGATGGTCCGCCCACCTCCGGAACCCCCACCATGGAATGAACGAGCGGCTAGGGTTTGGATAGTTGTTATTTCTTGTTCTATTTTTATTTCAGTTTAATCTTTATTTTTCTTTTGTTAGACATTTTACCTTGTTATTGGATTATTTGTGTTAGTGGTAGTCTTGGGATGTATAAGACCGTTATTTACCTTGAAGCTTCCATATTTTCAACGAAAATTTCATACATATTTGGGTCTAGTGAAGTGGGTAAGAGTGATGTGATTTTAAGGGTCTCTAAGGACTCCATATCGCATGTTTGGTGGTAAGCGATTTGCGTGGCTTCTTTAGAAGTAGCCATCTCAGTGTGTGATCTAAGTCTTTTAGCGAGTTAGATGGAGTTTTTAGGAGATAGATGGTGGAGTTTTAAGTTGTTGGTTGAATGTAACTGTAAATGATTGTTTTACTTAATATAGTTTGGTGGTTTTCTTTAAAATAATTAACATATTAAAGTTTTGCTTTTTAAAAAAGGTTAAATTAAGTGGCTTCATATATTTAGAAAAGCGAACTCATACCCTGACGTTAGGGTTAGGAATGTGCTGACCAATCATCAAAAATTTCTTACCGGTATTGACGGTTGTGTTTATTTTTCTTCTTCTCGTCAATGATTAGGTGTGATAGTCATTTGTGGGACACATATACCACTTCCATGCTTACGACGGTGGTGCTTCGTGGTTGGATGGATTGCTATCTGATTGCAGCTGTGGTGGTAGAAATGCAAAAGGTATTTAACATATGTTGCATTCTAGATTTCTTCTTAAACCATTGCTATAGGGTAGCTATGGAGGTGGAGTCACATATATATAAAAACGGGAGAGAAGCGGGCAACACAAGGGTGGCTCGTCTAATATAAGATTGATGTCGCCACATGGCTATCAAGATGTAGAAGAGGTGTCAGAGCTTTAGAAGTTTATTATGGCTATTTTTGCGTATTTTAAATTTAAGGGTTCTTCTACGGTGCATTCAAAAATAAAGGATGTATCGGTGGATTAACATTTTGGCCAATCACATTACAGTGGGAAGCCACATTAGCATCCTACTCATAAATAGAGAGCCTTTTCCGGAATTAATGCTAAATAAATAAATAAATACGAAATCAAGGTTGAATTAATAATAATTTTCAAAATACTGTCGGTTAAAACCCTGATTAGAAAAAGCCAATGCGTAAGTGTGGTATGAAATGAGCCCCATAATTTAAAAAGAAAATCTCTCTTTTTTGTAAGGGCTATAACTTTTTTGGTGCTTCAATTTGTATAAAAAATATATCACAATTTATAATTTTTTATGATCTTTCATATGAAACTAATATATAATATATTATTCCTTAAGAAAATGATCATCTCATGGAGTCTAATGTAAAAATAAAATCATATTTTATCTTCAAAAGAAATTTCTTTTCTACTTGACCAAACTTAGGCTAAACATATATATCAAAATTTGTAACTCCGATGTATCATAGGGTCCGGTGAGAAAGAAATTTTAATTGGATATAGAATTTTGAATTTTTATAGTTCGTGTTCAATTGGAAACCATATGATATTTAGATTTTTTTTTAAATTATATATGCAAAATTGGTGTCATATGAAATATCATAAAAGTTATGAATTTTGATATGTATTTTTAGCCTAAGCTTGGTCTAGTAGAAAAGAAAATTCTTTTGAAGAGAATATAATTTTATATTTCAATTAGACTCCATATGGTGATCGGATTTTTTCAAAGAATTATATGATAGTATATTCAATATTGGTGTCAGACCATAAAAAAGAATGAATTTTGATATATTTTTAATACAAATTGAAGCAAAAGTAAAATGGGGCCCATCTGGCATCTCATACCATACTTACGCTTAGGTATGGATTGCATCGTGCGTACATCTACATAAGTCACCACTTCAAGTGACGTCTCCCTAAAAGCAAAGTTTTTTTGTAATAATGGGGCCCATCTAGGAATGGATCGGGCTCGGGACGGGCCCATCCCTAAGCATAAGTATGGTATGAGATGCCAGATGGGCCTAGGGTTGGACTGGGCCAGTTCGGATCGGCTCAGTACCCGGACCGCTACTGTGAGGTACTGGCCCGGACCGGCTGATCGAGCCCGGGACCGAGCCTTGGGGTCTGAACTGGGGTTAGGGGGGGGGGGGGGGGGGGGCTACGGGACGAAGAAAACGGTGACCGGCCCAGGTCTAACGGCCATATTTTTTTTTAAAAAAAATAAAGCTTTAAATGGCTTTGCAGTCATGTGTGGGGTGTCCAAACGACTCTATAGCCGTTGGAGCATGTCTAGGGGGTTAGGGGTGGGGATGGGGGTGGGGGTGAAAAAGTTATTTATACTCCTAATTTCTAAACATTTTTCAACACATATTCTCCCATTTGTCCTACTCTCTAATACTCTTTAACCATCTCCATCTTCATCTTCTTCAATTTTCTCAATCTCTCTTCACCTATTAATATACATCATATTATTCATGTCTATTTAAATTAGTTATACACTTATTATATTTTAATAATGCAACCTTACCTTTTAGTCATGTTTATAAATCTACCGTAAACCAATTTTTAATTGAAGCTATTAATCTCGCCAGTGCTTTTGCTGAATTTTCTGATGCCTCTTACGTTCATCATTTTTGTGATTACATGAAAGAAAAGTTTTTAAAATATTATTCACATATTCCGCATATATATGGTATTGCATTTATTTTTTATCCTCGTTTCAAACTTAATGCTTTTCGAAATGGTTTAGACTACTATCATGCTTCCTTTTTGGTCCATCTCTGATGTATGAAGACAAGTCCATAGATCCTAAAGTAGAATACGATAAGTTTAGTAATTTATTTCATAAATTATATAATGAGTTTCATGCATAATATAGTAACGCGTCCCCTGCCCCGACATGAACATCTTCTTCATCTAAAGGAAAATCATTTTTCAAATCTACATTTGACAATCTTATGAAAAAAAGTAAAACAACTCCCGATGTTGCACAAAGCTCAGTTAACGAGCTTTCTTTATATCTAACATTTCTTGTTGACTATGAAGACGACGATGACTTTGACGTTCTGAAGTGATGGAAGAAAAAAAAGAACGTTCCCGATCTTATCAAATATGACTAAACAAGTTCTAGCAATGTCAATATCAACAGTTAATTTAATGCGGTCAACGTTCTAACGAATTATAGAACGAGATTGATAGCGAAATCTCTTAAGACGCTTATTAGCTTCCACGATTGGTTGAAAGCCGAACGTAGAACTCAAAAACTTAGCATCACCACCACCCGCCACTTTATGGAGTACACAACAACCGACTATTGCGACTGATTATTAGGAAATGCATTTGATGTTTTAAATTTTTCTCAATTCTCAAGTGTAGTTCATATTTCAAATAAATAAATATACTTTAACTTTTTTATATCAAACACTTCTTAAATTAATTGTTAAACAACATTTATAAAAAAAGGCCTAACCCAGCCCAACCCGAGCGGGTAGACCAGACCAGACCGGTCCCGATGGCATTCCAGGCCAGTACCAGCCCTTAGTCCCAAAAACGGAGTACCAGCCAGGCCTGTACCAAGCCTTAATCCCAAAAAACTGATTACCGGCTGGGTGGTCCCAGTCCATCCCAATCAATGTATATGTCCTTTTTTAACATCTTTATTCTTTAGGGATGGACAGGGATGGGGAGGGTCAAGCCCGAGCCTGGGCAGAGCAGGCTTCGAGACTAAGAATTCAGGCACAATACCAGCCCAGGTGTGCTGCAGGACCAGGCCAGGCCTGTGTCATACAAACCATTGAATTTAAAAAAAAAAACAAAATAGTGCATTTTGAGCCTGACAGGGCCCAAAAAATCAGGCCCAAAGCCCACTCCTTATAACTACCGGTCCAGGCCCCAGGCCAGCCGCTAGGCCGGGCTTAAACAGTGCCAAGCTGAGGCAGCCCATCCCTACTCACCATATTCTACTCCGTACTTGTTATCATGTTCCCAACTTCCCATGCACCAAGCTCAACTAGTGACTATTCGTTCTCATAAGCTTGTCTATCACTCAAATTGCATTATACGTAGTACAAACTTCGTATAGAAGATGTGAACTGTGAAGTGATGGTTCACCACAAAATTAGCAATGTAACATGTTCACTGAAAATTTTAATCTAACCCATTCAGAGTTCCAGAAAATAAAATATAAATCAACCAATTGGAGTCAAGGACAGAATGAAAAATATAACTCCGATTAATATGTAATCCAGTAGTATCAGACTCAAACTCAAAGAAAACAAGCGCAAAACAAAGAGGACGGGTGTTTAACATAATCCTGGAGAGTAGGTGTTTTAGCACAACTAAGTAAATCTTTTATTGGTCTCCAGGCAGAGTCTTGATGATGTCTGAATCACCTGTAGCATCATAAACACCACTAGTAAGCATTACCAATATTCAGTGTTTGAGTTACCTTGTCTATGAATAATAATTTACCAGCGAGAGTGATTTACCTGGATCAACAATGCTAAGGCAGGACACACGGAAATACTTTCCACAGGCTGTCCCAAGGTCAACATTGTCTGCAAGAAAAAATTAAAAGGGACAACTCAATATTGATCAGTAAGGGCATCAAGCACATTCACCAACTTTTCCCAAGCACTGTCCAGCCAACAAACTACCCAACTACAACCCTAAAATATTAGCAGCTGGCCACAAATAATGGCAACTTCAATATGAAAAAGTAAGAACACGTTCACAGAGAAAGGGTTTGGGGGATTCAGAGAATGCCAAGATCGTTTTCAAATGAATAAAGGTATTTGAATTTGAGGACATTTAACCAATTAGAAAACATTTCTAACATTTCTGAACCATTTCCAACTTCAATCATAATGCTACTCTCACTTTCAGTGGAATTTGCTCAACTAAAAGCCTGTTGGTATGCCAGGGGTAGCCCTAATTGCTTGTTCTGCTATGCCTGAAATAGTATCTTATACCTCCTTTAACATAGAAGAACGTAATAAAAAGCTATATATTCAGCACAGGAACGGAGTAACCCTTGCCAAGAAGATCCTTAATGGTCAAAATATACCAGATACCATGCACATACACAATCACAAAACATACAATTCGATCTAAAGAGAGATCTTCAATACTGCACCAGAAAGAACAAGTTGGATATTAGGTTGACTTACTTCCATTGTAATGATGAACTCCAACCTTAGCAAGCATAGCATAGTACTCGATCTCAGACTTCCTCAGAGGTGGGCAATTGTTGGATATCAATACAAGCTTACCTGACATTTCGAATCCAATGGGGAACAAATTAAAGGAAAAACACTCAAAAAAGTCCACTGATTGTATTACTTTGAATGGCACATAAGTATTAAACGAGAGCGCACCTTTGGAGTTCCTGAGGGTCTTGAGAACTGTTTTGTACCCAAGTGTAAACTTACCGCTCTTCATGACCAGAGCTAACCTGTTGTTTATGCTCTCATGTGTCTTCTTCTGCTCATTTAATTCCAAAATTCAATACAATTAGTGTTCATATATTCTGTCCACGGCGAAAAGAATATGAATTGAAGCGACACATCTGAATAGAAAGAAAGAGACAGACACAAATTGTTCTTAGTTCTTACCGTCTTCTTCCCAGCGGTCACCATTGTCGATATGCAGAGATGCTAAGGATCTGCCGCTTGAGGTCGGGGTTTGCTGAAGCTGGACTAGGGTTTGTTGGCGAAGAAGATAAAAAGGGCGTGTTGATTAGGGTTTCATATGGTGCCATTCCACGTGTAAGTCACGTGCTAGTTATGAAAAGCTAGATGGGCCGATTTCGGGGTAGATGTGAGAGCCCCAGCCCAAAGTAACTCTTCACATTGAATCGTACTAAGAAGGGCCGATTTTGGGGTAGTGTGTTATCTTTTGGTTTGGACAAGGAAAATGGACCGGAACGCTCGGGCTTTCTATTCTGGTAAATTATGAATTTTTTATCTTTGCTCTGGTCCAGGATACAAAATATAGGTTTAAACCTATTAGTTCCCATTTGTTTTAAAAAATGACATAGAAGGTAAAAAAGTGGCCAGAAAGTCGATAAAGAGGAGTGAAGAAGACTCCAGTTTTCATAGAAATTGGGAAGAATTACCAAAATGAGAAACCCTAATTCCGATCGTCGTTCTTCTGCATGGTACGTTGTCGTCGTTCCTTTGCAAGGAAGAGACTAATTCTGACTACGATGTTAGAAGTGCATAAGGAGTGCCGAGTGTAGTTTTGAATTACTTTGGCTTGGTGGGGAGAAGAGGCACAAAAAAGAGGGAGGGGAAAACCCAAATAGACTTGTATTAGAGGAATCAGAACTGATATGCGTCTTCTTGGGTTGGATGAGAGTGGTTTTGGAGAGAGTAAAGTGGAGGACGCACATACGTGTGGACGACTGATGTCTTTTCTACCTTTCCTCTCTTTTTTTATCGTTTATCTTCTTTATCTTTGTTTATTATTATGTTGTTTTTATATTCTAGCTTTTTTTATGCTTTTTTTATCTTTTATCTTTCTTATATTCTTATATTATTGTTATCTTATATTTATTTATCTTTATTTTATTCGTTTTATCTTACTTTTTTCCCTTCCTTTTCTTGTCCATCTTCTCTGTTTGGCATCGATATCATTGATCGGTTCATGTTAGCCGATCCCAAATTCTTTTGGGATTAATGCTTGGATGTTGTTGGTGTTCGTAACTATTTTCATTATATTTTATCCCGGATTTATTTCGGAGTGTTGGTCTCCCTCTTTTGTGGGGAAGGTTTTCTCCTCGTCGGTGCAAACCTGGTCGGGTGTTTTTTCTACTATTTTTTCTCGTCGAACCATGGGGGCGTTAGCTGGAATTGTCGGGGGTTAGGGAACCTGGCCACAGTACAGGTCCTGGCAGATGCTGTTTCGACTCATCACCCATCCATTGTTTTCTTAATGGAGACACTGGTTGATTCTTCAAAGGTGGAAGTTGTTCGGAAATCATTGGGCTTTCAACACGCTTTTCACTGTGGGTTGTGAAGGTCGGTGTGGGGGTTTAGCATTGTTATGGAAGGATGATGTTGATGTCATAATAGAGAGTCTTTCACGAAATCATACAGACACGTAAGTAGTAGGAGGTTTACACCAAGTATTCTGGAGATTCACTTGTTTTTATGGTTTCCCGGAACGGCATCGACGCAAGAAATCTTGGGATATGCTCAAAAACCTAGCAAGCTATAGCGACCTACCATGGTTGGTGGTAGGGGATTTTAACGGCATTATGTACGCTTATGAAAAAAGAGGGCGATGCCCTCAATTACCACCGTGGATGATGTCAGGCTTTTGAGATGCGGTGTTGGGTAGCGGATTAATAAATATTCCTTTTGATGGTTATCAATTTACCTGGGAGAGAGGACGAGGCATGCTGGCATGGGTGGAGGAGAAATTGGACCGCATTTTGGCTTCAGGTGGTTGGATTAATTTGTTCGGAGATGCGTGGGATACGTCTGTGGTGGGCAACAATAGCGATCACCTGCCCCTTTTCGTGAAGTTCACTAAACGCGAGGCTAACCGAAAGAGGGGGATTTTAAATTTGAAAATCTGTGGTTGAGGGAAAAGGAGTGCCACAACATAGTGGAAAGAGCCTTGGGAAGTAGTGACTATCAACCTTTGCATGACAGGTTTCGTTTTTGCGGGGAGGAGCTAGATAAGCGGGGGAGACTGACCGGGCTAAACTTGCAAGTGTACAAGTGCCGATATAGTAAGAAATTCCGGTAAAATACCAAGTCGAATCCACAGGGAAACGTTGTTTAATTCAAGTCCGAGAGTAGATAACTTTAAATAAAGAAATGAGTAAAGTGATTTTTTTCATCCAACCAAGAGATGTGGATAAAACACTGAGAGGTATGCATCTTGAAATCCCACCAACAACATCTGACTTTATCGATTGATTGAGTATTGTTCATTTCCTATTTTGGCCATGATGTCTTCATAACATTTGTACCTTATTGAGTTACCATTCACATGAAATTCGAATGGAGTGATTTCGAGTTCTCTATAATAAGTTATATTCAAATTATGGACAGAACGTCATCCTTTTGGTCCCAAAAGTCGTTCATCACAATGTTTTATGCTTTAGCTCTCATTTTGAAGGCATTTTCCCAATTTCTCTTCTTTTCTTCAACAAATGCTTATAAATACTTATGTTAAACACAAGTAAATATAACGGCTATCGGAGACACTTACAACATGGATTCCAAAGGCGTATTGAGGGTTGTAATAGGAAAATGGATGAGATGCGAGGGCAGACGGATGCAGCTGGTTTGGCCAATTTTGCCAAAAACAAAGGAGTGTTATTTGCTTTTATTGGAAAAGAAGAATGACTTTTGGAGACAACGGGCTAAGGAGTTTTGGCTACAACAAGGGGATATAAATACGATTTTTTTTCACAAATTTGTCAAACAAAGGCGGAGAAGGAATCAGATGAAGGGACTTCGGTCGGATACAGGGGAATGGATCACCGAGCAAAGGGCTATGCAGGAGATGGTTGCAAATTATTTTGAGAAGCTGTTCACGAAAGGGGAGGCAAGTCCATTGCAGGAAGTGGGCAGTCTTGGCAGCATGATAACAAAAGATCAGAACATAATACTGCTACAGGACGTGACAGCAGAAGAGGTTAAAAGGCAGCTTTCAGCATGCATCCCGATAAAGCTCCAGGACAAGACGGGTTGAACCCAGGTTTTTTCAATATTTTTGGGATGTAGTGGGGTCGGCGGTTGTAGATTTTAGTATTAATATTTTTCAGACAGGTCAGTTGCGTGAAGGCTGCAATGATACTACCATTGTGTTGATTCCGAAGAAGGATAGGCCTCAATCTACGGGGGGCTGGAGACCGATAGCTCTATGCAATGTTGCTTATAAGATTTTTGCTAAGTTACTTGCTAATCGTATGAAGAGATTGCTCGATCCGATTTTTGCAGAAACACAAAGTGCTTTCATCCCAGGTCGATCCATTGTTGATAACATTATTATAGTGTTTGGTTGTTATGCAGCGTTATGAGCAAAGCTTATGATAGGGTGGAATGGAGATTTCTAGAGGCCGTTATGCAGCGTTTGGGATTACATACACGGTGGGTTGATCATGCAGTGTGTTTCTATTGTTCGATACAATGTACAGGTCAATAATGATTTTATAGGTCCTATTATTCCTACTCGAGGAATCAGACATGGAGACCCATTATCGCCCTATTTATGTATTGTAATTGCGGAGGGATTGAGTGCTCTTATTCGGGCTGGTGAAGCAGATCGCCACTTGCAGGGAATTCGTATAGCTAGGGGTGCGTCGACACTAACTCATCTGTTTTTTGCATGACAGTTTTCTTTTTTCCAAAGCCAACGAGGTGGATTGTTTGTTCATAAAGGAAATGCTAGTTCGATGTTCTTTAACATCCGGTCAGTTGGTAAATTATGACAAGTCGAGCGTCCGATTTAGCGCAAATAGGGCTTGGGACGATAAAGATTATTTGTGTAGCCTTCTTGGAGTTCCAGAGGATAGAGGAGGAGGGAAATATCTTGGGTTTCCGTCACTGGTGGGGCGTAACAAAAAGGAAATTTTTGGCTATATTAAGGAGAAAGTTGTTAAAAGAATTCAAAGTTGGAATAGTCATTTTTTGTCCAGAGTGGAGAGGGAGATTTTATTGTAGACAGTCATTCAGCCTATGTCACAATTTGCCATGAATGTGTTTCTTTTACCAGTTGAATTAAGTGAGGAGGTGGAACGGGTTATGAATGTCTTTTGGTGGCGAGGCCATGCTTTCAAAGGAAAAGGTATAGGGTGGTGAAATTGGTTTGACTTATGTGTTCCGAAAAGCTCAGGAGGGATGGGTTTTAGAAAGCTTCGGGAATTTAATATTTCTATGTTGGGAAAATATGTTTGGAGACTTCTTAAGAAACCAAAATTGCTTTTTGTAAGATTCTAAAAGCACGATATTTTCCCAGGGGAGAAGTGCTCGAGGCGGGCATAGGTAACAAGTAACAACCCATCACTTATTTAGAGGAGTATAGTGGCGGCCATTCCTTCAATTCGGGAAGGAATATTACACCGAGTGGGGGATGGTACTTCAATCCGAGTATGGAAGGATAAGTGAGTTCCAAAGGCAGAGGGGGGAAGACCGGCCGGTGAGTTTGTTAATGGATTAGAGGACATCACAGTAAACTCTATTATGACGGTTGATGGCAGCAGCTGAGATTGGGATATACTGAGGGATTTGTTTAATGACGAGGATCGAGAAGCTATTTCCAGCATTCCGCTAAAAGGGGTTAGAGGGGTAGATGAACTGATATGGGTAGATGATAAAAAGGGAAGATACTCGGTCTGAAGTTGTTATAGAATGCTATCAAAAAGAGATTTGGACACCCTGGCTTGGATTCGAGATTGGAAGTTGGAGATACCACCGAACATGAAGACTTTCTTTTGGCAAGTGTGTACGGACCGTCTTCCATCAAAGGAGAGACTGTTGCAGCGTCGAGTACCGATTTGGCCAATCTGTAACACCCGTGGAGTGGAAAGGGAGAGCACCATGCATGTATTTCGAGATTGTCCGTTGGCTAAAGAGGTGCGGCGGTATCAAAGTAAGGCGTTTTACCACATTAGTGACACAACTTTTGAGGAGTGGGCTAGTGCGATTAGCAGCAGGTGTTCAAGCACGGAGTTCAGTCAGTTTGTGGCTATATGTTGGAGCTTATGGAAAGCAAGAAATGAGAAGGCTTGGAGGAATGTAAATTCCAGTTGGAGGGGAGTTGTGGCATGTGGTGAGGCTATGCTATCAGGGTGGCGGGAGGCTCGTTTAAAATTTTAGGAAGGAAAGGAGCATGTCGCTTATGATCGGTGGAAACCGCCGAGTGCGGGTATAATTAAAATAAATGTCGACACGGCGGTACAAATGCACAGTGAGGGGCGGGGGCTAGGGATGGTTGCAAGGGACGAAAGGGGATCATTTGTTGCTGGCAAGAGAATAAGGGAGCGAGGGAGATTTTCGGTGATTACTACGGAAGCTCTTGCGGACCGGGAAGCAATCCATTGGGCAGCTCAAGTTGGGTGGCAACATGTTATTGTGGAATCAGATGCACTTTCGGTTGTTAGCAAGATTATAGCTTCTTATGGTATTTCGTATGAGGATGATATTTATGCAGAGATAAGACATATGATTGCAGGTTTTGCTAGTTTAAATGTCCACTTTGTGAAACAATTAGCGGATCAGGATGCCCATACCATAGCTAGACAAGTCGTTTTGGAGTCTGTTTGTACTTGGGTGGGAATACCACCTGATTGTGTTGCTGATTTGTTGAAGAACGATCTCCATTAATGTAGTTGTTTGTTTTCAAAAAAAAAAAACTATTAATTTCCAAACATAAAATTAATAATTATCAAAAAAATACCAGAGAATATCAACATATACAGAAATTCTGAAATATTGTAATTAAATTAAATTTCGATTATAATATACACCAAAATTTTGTATAATAAAATTTTGGTGTGCCAAAACAATTTAGTGTTTCTATGTACACAGATATCGACATACTTAAATTTACATACCGTTATTATTTCCCAATACTTCAATATAGTTCAATAAGTATCGAAAGCATCGGGTAAATTCATTATCTATCAATATGATAAGTACAATACAACATTAAATTTACATACTGTTATTGAGTCCCAATACTTCAACATAGTTCCATACTCCATAGGTATTGAAAACATTGGGTAAATTCATTATCTATCAATATGATAAGTACAATACAACATTAAATTTACATATCGTTATTGATTCCAACTACTTCAATATAGTTCCGTAGGTATCGAAAACATCGGATAAATTCATTATCTATTAATATGATAAGTACAATACAACATGCCTTTAATATTTATCTCGCCTCTAGAATTCCTGAGTTAAATTGGATATATTTTTTTCTTTTCCACATTTCATTAAGATTTGTTTTACTTTATATCCTACTATATACAAAATTAAGTGTGAAAATGAGCACTTTTCCCACCTATAATTATGGGCCAAAAACGGGTCACCCCGAAACATGAACCGGTTCTATGTGATACGCATTCATTTATTGCATAGTATTGTGCAAACAAATACTACCCATGTCCATTAATTAAAGTCTCGGTTTGACTTTTGAGTCAACTTGTTAAACTTTGACTGCTAATTATTTAAAATTTACAATATTTTATTACAAAAAATCATTCTATGTATTTATTCAAACGTCAATTTATTATAGGTTAGATTATAAAATTATACATTTATAGATAATTACGGTCAAACATCCGCTTAAGAGATCGCAAAATCAAACCGAGACTTTAATTGTGGGACACAGGGAGCATCATGACTTATCAATTCATTACTTCATCACCACACTACTCAAAACAACAGTGACAACAAATTCAAATAGAAATTAAAATAATGGTCTCTCATTAGAGATGTAGACCTTGATCTTTATGGACTTCGATGGTAAGGGTTATTAGGAGACATAAGATGTCAACCCAGTCTATGAGGATACACCCTAAAAATTGTGTTCCATGATGAAGAGGTCAATATTATGTGTATGTCTGCTTTTATGTTATTTGAAAATTATTAATACAATTCATTCACGAAAATGGGTTTTCATATTAGATCTAGTGCAACAAGACTTTAGGTCCTCTTTTCAAAGCGGCCTTCACCCCATATGGAATGGGGATTGCAGCGGCGGAGGCGACGTTCGTGTCATCAACACCGGCGTGGATGGCGAAGGCTAGTTGTGAGGGATTACCTTCAACATCGCTGGTAGGGTTGGTGTCGACCGACGAGAGGTACACGGTGACCACATTAGGAGGCGGCACAGGCGTTGAGCAAACGAGAAGCTGCGTAGGGCTATACAAGGAAGAATACAACTTGACGGTCCGCCCCCCTAAACAAAACTGGCAGAAAGGAGTTTGAAATGTTTATCAGTTTTTTTATGGTCTTATTTTCGCGTTATGTTTGTTTACACTACTCTTTTTTGTTGTTTATGCCTTTAGTTTTAGGTCCACAATAATGATTGGCAATTCTGCTAGATATTATGTTGTTAGAAGAATCTATATGGTTAGTGATTGTTGTGTCATACCCGTTCGGTGGTTAGCGATTTATATTGCTCTTTCAGGTGTAATCGTTTCTAAGTCTAGTCGTATGGTTGGTAATGCTAGTTAATTGGTTACATATAGTTGACAATTTTGGTCTCTTTGAGTTTATTGTAACGATCTGAATACTAAAGATATTAATATAATCGGTTTTTCCTTTAAAAAAACACTATATCAGATAATGTATTATTGGATGTTTCAAATATGCACTCATCAATTTAAATGTTGTGTTTCAATGTTTTATCTTATGTTGAAAAACGGAAAATAGTTCGGTTCGACTTTATTTTAGAGGAATCAAAATGAACTTGGATTGATTTATGATGATTAAAGTTTTATCTTATCTTTATATAATATCTTTATACTTCGTATAATATAAAGTAACAGTGTAGCACAAAAATTGGAGGGAAAAATTCCGCCCAAAATGAAGACCTAATGGTAAATTAATGAGAGACTTAAATATGGTAATGCAATCCACCAAGCATTAATAAAAAAAGAGAAAATGATCAAATAAGGTCAATTACTATTACAGAAACGTCATATAAGGTCATTACTGAATAAAGTGTCATATAAATACATCCACTTATAAAAAACAATCAAATGAGTCCTAACGATCTGTTGACAACCTTCTAATCCCGATTTTAGCTTACATGTCGTTATTAATTCCCTGTATTTAAGCCAATTTTGGCTAAAGATTCCACGTCAGTCTTATAAACTATTTTGAAAAGATAGTCAGACATATGCTAAAATCGGGATTACGAGATTGTCAAAAGATCATTAGGACTCATTCGATTGCTTTTTATAAGTATACGTATATATATGACACTGTATTGATTAAATGGTCTTATGTGACGATTTCATAATAATAGATGGTCTTACAAGCATCATAACTTTTTATTTAATTTTCTCAAATGACACCAATATTTAAGAGGTCCCTGTTTAAGATTGGTGTCATATGAGAAAATTAAATAAAAAGTTATGAATCTTGATATATATTTTGTAACCATGAGAGTACAAATTAAAAAGGTATAGCACTTTAAAACAAAATGAGATTTTATTTTGGTGGAGCCCCTATCTGATTTTCTTCTCTTTGAATTGCGTTGTTACATCTTTGTTTTTTTCCTAAGCCGCCAACTCAAATGACTATTCTCTTAACTGGGTTTGCAACATGGGTATTTTGGGAAATACTTTTAACCTGACCCTAATTTAGTAAATACTTTTTTATTTAGCATTATTTTCAGAAAAACTCTTTGACCAACCCTGAACTCGAAATGAATATAAAAGAACATCCACTCTTATGAGTTTTTTTTTTCATTTATGAAAATTAATTAACTAATTAATTATTGGGTGAAATATAACTTTATTTTATTATAGAATCATATTTTCTTGTATACATCATAGGAGATTTTATAGAAGAATCTAAAAGTCCATTTAGTGACTTCTGTTTTCAGCTTATCAACCTTAGCAGCCAAATTTTCATCAAACACTTAATTTTTGATTTTACACTAGATTATGTTCGTGATAATCAAAATAAGTAAGGTTGTAGTAACTTTTCTGACTGAATTAGCTGAAATTACTGTAAAAGATCATTTGAACTATTTTTCACATATATTTTTCATTACCTTATTAATAAATATATTTTAATTTTTTTTATAGTTAGGTAGATACAACCACTTCAACAAAAACTTCATCAATTTCAGCAGAATCAATGAATTTAGCCTATTTTGGTGTCACCATACATGCTCTAAACAGGAACAACATATCACAGTTTTATTTTTAAGCTATTAAAAATAAGACAATTTAATTTTGATTGCTTAGTATATTGGAATTGTATTTTTTTCTATATTTCATTGCGATAGTCATTATATTTATTATTGGGGCAGGGGTTTTCCTGCCCAATGAAAGTAATAATGGTGTTGCATATGATATTCCATTCATTTTGAAACTTTCTCAATATGACTCTCATTAACTTATTTAATAAGCTTAGGAGTTGTTTGATGACCTATGTTTTCAGCTTATTAGCCTTTTCAGGCGTACTAACTACTAACGGTAAGCGGTAATATTCAATACTTTTGTTTCTATTTGAAATTAGAAGTGACCTCAATTTTCAAATAAAGATGACCAAGAGAGACCGCCGAGGGGCCCGAACGAACTCAAGTTATCAAATAAAGGTCATTGAGAGAGACGATCGAGGGGGCGATATAAAAACTCAGTCATCAAATAAAGATGACCAGGAGATATGACCAAGGGGTCGATAAGAAGTCCCAATAATCAATAATTTCCCTTTTCAAATTGTACGTAACTCCAGAGTGATTCTATTTCTTTCTTTCTTTAACTCTGTTTTTTTATATAGTAACAATGTCATTTTTATGGCACTAACATTTGATATTGACATTTGTGACATTTCTGTTGCATTGTTTTGTAAATTTTGATGGCATTGCTATAGTTTTTAATAATGTCACTTCTAATGCAACCTGACTTGACATAGCTCCCGTCCATGTCATGAATTGACGTGTCATTGATTTTTGAATCATAAAATAGACTTATCTACGATATGGTGAATTAATCTAATAATTTATCATTAGATAAACTCTTATGCTACCATAAATGCCTCACATCTTTGGAGACATTGTCACATTATCACTTCAACAAAAAATGAGGCGTGGTGCCATTCTTCACATTGTCAATGATTTGAAAAGCTTCTCAGCTTTGATGCTCAAAATAGGAAATGAAAATATTGAGAATGTCATATATGAAGATGTCTTCATTTATATACTCGATGATACATTTATTACCACTTCACATGTCCCTATTACTTAAATTGTTACTAGCACGTATCCATCATTTCTGGATAATACGATTGACCTATCATATTTTAAGCAAATGTCTATTTTGACACTAACAAATGGTGTTGTTGAGCTTATCGATAAGTATATGATTTCATTGATATATGAAAAAATGAACACATATTTCAGTAATGATAGTCCATGTTCGATTACTTCAAGGCAATATTGATCAGAATTCGATAAAGTGCATATTTAAAAGTTCTTGAACACCATCATGACATCAAGTAATGCTGAACCATAAATTTGGAATGTAGGTTGAGGTTCTTGTTGTGCTAATGAGAAACGGTGAATAATCTTCAAACTTATGTTTTGGAGGCGAAAGTTATATGTGACAAAAATGTTGGTCAAAACGTTTTAATTTCAAGGTTATCATTCGTCTCATTGGATATCACAATTCTTTTCAATTTCGAGCGCATTGAATTCCAAATCATCATTTCATTTGCCCAATAAGAAAGATAAGCCAATTGCAATCTCTCCATTAAGCAACATATATCTATCAAAATTTGTTCTTACACATAGTCAATTGTACTCAGTCATGCCAAGGAATACCTTAAGGGGCCGATTGTATGTTGTCATATCAGAGTCACCTCAAGGAGTGTGTTCAACATTCTTATATGTGATTAAGAAAGTCGTGTTATCAATATTATTGATAATATGGTCTATAAAAATATTTTCTAAAAGCTATGATTCTTTTTATATTGTGCATGTATATAGCTTCCTTAGCCATTGAATGAGACATTTAAATGATGGACCCATGGTATTTTATTATCAAGTAGTACTTATTCTTACCACTTACCCTTTATTTTAAATTTACTTTCAATTTTTCATACAGTCAACATTTTCTATTTTCCTACAAATTACCATTATATGATCAAAGTTACAGCATATAAACTCTACTATATTTTTTTATTTAAAATAATTGTATATTACGCATCATCATACTAAAAGTTAATTTTAAACAAGTTGTTATTCTTCTCTAGATGTATCCGTGCATCGCACGGGGATTGCGTCTAGTGTTGATTAATAATAGAAAACAAGCGGCAGTTTTATGAGCTACTTTATTTTTGGTAACTGCGGACTGCCATCTATTTTTTTTGATAAAGGGTAATTATATATATCATCCAAAAGAGTTTATGTACAAGTAATGCAAAAAGAGGGGAGCAAAAATGGGGCTATCCCAACAAGGGATATACCATGACCTGTGGGCTATACAATCATTCCCAAATCACTCAAAAAAGGCAATAAGCCGCACCACACATCACGAATCAAAACATAATAAGTTCATGGGGTATGCATCTAAAGTTTAGGAGAAGGCTATGCATTCCGCAAAATTTATAGCGGCCTGCTGTTTATTAATCCGTAGGTTATTTCCGGTTGTAATTGAAATCGTGTCACCATAGATAGTGGTGGAATCAGAGAATAATTTGAGGGGGTGCTCTTATAATTTTTTTACAAAATAATTTTTTATTAGGATAAAAGAAAAATGAGTGAGAAATAACCATTAAATATGTATACAGAGTGCAGTTCCAATAAAAAGTGTTATTTCCGTGAAAAATCGAACGAGTGCACTTTGTACTCAGTCTAGTGCACTAGTAGATACTCCGTATTTGTTTTACGATTTTTCACAATGAGAGAAAAATTTGACTTATTTACTAAATGGTCACCGCGTTTTTTATAAAATGTACTTCATTGTTGTCTGATTTTGAGTCATTAGATCTCAAGCTTTTTTTTTGCCAGAAAACACTTTCCGAATTTATTAAAAATATGAAGTTACAAAACAGAATTAGATCTCAAGCTTAATTCACAAGAAGAACTCTTTATGTATGTATATATAGTGTGTTTCAAATAAAAATGCTACTCCCTCCGATTCGAAAAGAAGTTCCATCTTTCCTTTTCGGGCAGATTCAAAATTAAGTTCCACTTTCGAACATTTCCTTATTTGACAAATTTTCTACATCAAAACAGTGTCTAACAGTGTCAAACAGTGTTCAAACAGTGCCAAAAAGTGCACTCCACAGTAAAGTCAATTTTATTTTCTTAATATGTGTGAAGTCAAATGTGGAACTTGTTTCAGAAACGGAGAGAGTATTATACTAAAGAAAAAGTAAATAGTTATGTATATATAGTGTGTTTCAAATAAAAATGCTATTATACTAAAGAAAAAGTAAATAGTTATGTTAAGTTAAAGTATGTTTAGAATTATTCTTGAAATTAAATGATAATGTCTGTATATTCCATTATTAGAAGGAGGAAGAAATGATTAAAAACTCGTTTTTTGTTTTTGTATTTTGAAATAACTAAAAGTTATGTTATACACGCAATTTTAAGGCCATTGAGCTAAAAAAGAAGAAAGAAAACCGAATACTTGAAGCAAGGAAAAATGAAAAATAATCTTTATTGAAAAAAAGAGTGTAAAATAAAAGATATAAAATTTTAAAAAATGTGATTTAAACAAAGTCATATGCTAGAGTGATTCAAATGAAGAAATAAAAAGTTTCTTCCAACAAAAAAATGAACAAAGAAAAAGTGAAAAATAAGCTGTGTTGAAAAAAAATGTAAAACAAAAGATATAAAAATTTGAAGAGTGTGATTTAAAGTTTAAACAAGGTCATATCCTAGCTAGACTCCTAGAGTGATTCACTTGAACAAAATTGCAATAATAAAGCTTGCATTTGAGGTATAACATCATATTCCGTATGTAAAGTCTAAAGAAATTAAACTAGCAATAATCCTAGTTAGCTTTTTCCTGTTTTAAACGCGTTTTAAACATGTACCGTTTTTTTGAACAAAAAAACACGTTTAAAACGAAAAATAATGTCGGTCCGTTTAAAAAGGAAAAAAAACTCTTACTTCCCGCATAAAACACATTTTTCCCGTATTTTACTAAAAATAGAAATATGAATTATTCAATTGAATGAACACATTAAATGCATAGGAGATCAACAATAGTGTAAAAGCGAAAAAGAAAAGCTCCTCTTTATGAGCTCGTGTTTTTGTATTCTTACAATACATATATTAAGCACTAAAGTTAATTGCATGACGGCTAAAACTAGCATCTCGTATTTTACAAAAAATAAAAACACGAATTGATCAATTAAATGAATGCATTAAACACATAGAAGATCAACAATAGTTGAAAAGCAAAAAAGAAAAGCTCATCTATGTGATCCCATGTTTTTGTATTGTTAAAATACAATTATTAAATACTAAAATTAATTGTATTTTTTCCTCATGTTTTTGTATTTTTTTAATTGTGACCCCATGTTTTTGTATTTTTTGTATTGTGACCCCATGTTTTTGTATTTATTTTCCTAAAAAAAACTAAAATTAATTGCATCACTGTTAATACTAAAATACTAAAATTTTTGTATTGTGATCCCATGTTTTTGAATGTTTTTGTACTCAAATACTACTACATTGGTGATGTTTTTCCAAACAAGCATGTAAAAATTAAAGTTTTTCTAAATCCGACATTTTTAGTACTCACTCCGTCCCTAATAACTTTGCCAAGTTTGATCGACACGGAAAATAATAAAGTAAAAAATGTGTGGTTGAGGTTTGTGCAGAGGAGAGAGAATGAACTAGAATCACAAATTATCTACTTAAAATGGAAAATGACAAAGTTAGTGGGACATCCAAAAAAGGAAAGTTGACAAAGTTATAAGGGACAGAGGGAATATAAACTTTTCCACATAAACAATAATAAGCGCTTGTAGCAGTCACACAACTTTTCTCATATGTATCTGTCATCTTAATGAAAATGAAGAATTCAAATTGAGTGTTATTTGATGAACATATAAGGATAATGATTTTAACTTAGTTTCATTCTGTATTTTTTATGTCTTATTTGTTGACATTAGTTGCAAAATCATGTCTTGAACTTAATTACTTTTTTTATTTTGTCGTGGACTTGTGCAATTACGAATTATTCTTTTATGTAATAATGGGAGTGACTACTTTAAAACGTGTATACTTTTATTTCTTTTTACTATATATGTTGTTTTGTGAAGTATATAATTTAAATATTCAAAATAATACCCCGTATTTTTTATCCGGATTTTTGTAACAGATACCGCATTATACACGTATACGTATTTACACGTTTTTTAAAAGTCAACGTTTTTCCAGTAATGTTACCGAATAAAACATGTATGTATTAAACCTCATTTAATTCACGTACCGTATTTAACTAACTATGGCAATAATAACCTGCTCAAGGGAATTGAACCCGCAACACCTTATGATCATATCACACTTGGTGAACCATCATAATCGTTGTGCATGTTATTCCACCGGGGCTTTGATATATCATACTCCGTATTTCACAACCTGGACGGAGACACACAGAGATATATATGAAGAATTCAATTGTGAGCATCATCTACGAAGCTTCCTCTATTTGCAAGAATGACAAATGAAACTTCCTCAACCACCCTTGAAGCTTCTCCATGTTGAATCCCATTTTCCTTCCATCTTCCTAGTACCTAGTTTTGGTGTTATAAATAGAGAGCTTGGAGAGTCTTTCAATAATCAAGTAAATTAGATCATAGATAATTATAGTACAACCAAGTTTGAGTTGTGAATATCCTTGAGAAATATGTGAAGTGTTTTTTAGAGTTTTTAGCTAGAGCTTGTATGTCTCTTCCTTCTATTCTTGAAAGTAATAGAAGTATTTTTTTCTCATATATGCACGATCCTGTTATTCCCAACAAGTGGTATCAGAGCCTAGTTAAGCTTTTGGTATTTTCCCCAGAATTTTCAGATAAAATTCTATTGTCTGAAAAATCGTGTTTTTCAGTTTTGCTCGGAATTGCTATCAGAATATACCGTTTGATTCGTCACGACCAGAGAAGAAAACTGGTAATTTTAGTAATTTTTCAACCACCGTACGCGCCGTCAAACGCCGGCTGCAAGCTGCCTGCATCATCACGTACTGTACACGCGGTCCAGAGGTTGAAGATGGCTGACGTAATCGTTGATGTCATCAGCCAGTCAGAGTGCATCAGCGACACGTCAGCGCCATGAGTGTAGTCTTTGCCCAGTCACCAACCGCGTCATCAGCCCATTACCATCTTCCACCAGCGCCTAGTCAGCTGCCACATCAACACACAGTCAGCGCCTCAATCACTGCCACGTCATCTGTCATGTCATCTGCCACTTCACCAGTCAGTTTTAAATTTTTTGAAAAATTGCAGTTTGGTCCCTCAATTTTTGGAAAATTATAATTTCCACCTATAATCTTTCGAAAATCGTATTTTGACCCCGAAAGTGTCTATCCACCCTTTTCGGCCATTCCGGACGCAACAGTGCTGCCCGATTTTCAAATTTTTGCTCCAATTTTTCTCAAACAGAAAATCAAAATTATTTAGAAGGTGAAAATGACCTTTGACGAGTCAACTTCATCTTCCGGAGCTATGATTATGCTCACGGCTACCAACTTCACGCTATGGAAACCTCATATGGAAGATTTCCTTAGCTGTAAAGACCTTTTTGATCCAATAGAGATGAAAGGTATTAATCGTGACCCGCCCAAATCAATGGAGTGGAAGAAATTTAATAGAAAAAACTATTGGTCAAATCCGTCAATGAATTGATCATAGTGTCTTCCACCATGTTGCACAAGAAACCGACGCTTACGCCCTTTGGAAGAAGTTAGAAGATATGTACCAGACCAAGACCGCTAGGAATAAGGCCCTAATGATGAGGCGCCTTGTCAATGTAAAGCTCAAAAGTGGAACTTCTGTTGCCAAACATACTAGTCGGTTTCAGAGTCTGGTAAATCAACTATCGTGTGTAGAAATGCCACTTGGAAATGAAAAGCAATCTCTACTACTTCTTAGTTCCCTTCCTGATAGTTGGGAGACACTAGTTGTTACTCTTAGCAACTCAGCCCCAGATGGCAAACTTACCATGTCTGTGGTCAAGGATGCATTGTTCAATGAGGGGGCAAGGAGGAAAGACATGAGCACAGATCAGACTCATGCCCTTGTGACGGAGAATCGAGGAAGATCACAAGGAAAGCAACAAAGAAACAGTAGAGAAAAGTGGCAAAGCAGAGGCACAAGTCAGGGGAGATCATCAGATGGCCAGAAACCTTCTTATACCTGCCACCATTGCAGTATAGAGGGTCACATGAAGAAGAATTGCTACAAATTGCTAGAGGAGCGAGGGAAGAGCAATTCACAAACAAGGGTGGTGAAGCACTCATCACAATCTCAGGTGATGTAGCGTACTGTACTACCAATGATGAAACATGTCTGCACGTCTCAAGAGAGAACATTGAATGGGTGGTAGATACTGCAGCATCTTACCACGTTACTCTCCACATGTATTACTTCACAACTTACAAAGCTGGAGACTTTGGAGCGGTGAAGATGGGTAATTTCAGTTCATCTAGAATAGCTGGAATTGGTGATGTACAAATAAAGACAAGTGGTGGGAGCACAATCACTTTGAAGGATGTCAGACATGTTCCAGACCTTCGGCTCAATCTCTTGTCAGTGGTACATCTTGATGAACAGGGGTATGAAAACCACTTTAGCAGGGGAACATGGAAATTGTCAAAGGGCATTTTGATAATCGCTCGAGGACATGTTTGTGGCACATTGTACAAAACCCATCTGAGGATTTGTACGGATAGCCTCAACATTGCTGAGGAGGCTTCTCAGGATCTGTGGCACCTGAGACTCGGTCACATCGGTGAGAAAGGGTTGATTACCTTGATGAAGAAGAACCTTATCAACATTGACAAGAATGCTACATTGGGTCCTTGCAGTCATTGTCTATTTGGTCAGCAACATAGAGTATCATTTAGTTCTACTTCAACTAAAATATCGAAGTTGTTAAGTTTGGTACACTCTGATGTCTGTGGTCCTTTGGAGGTGGAATCACTCGGTGGAAGGAGATATTTTCTGACTTTTATCGATGATGCTTCTCAGAAAGTGTGGGTGTATTTCCTGATAAAAAAAGATCAGGTGTTCGAGTGCTTCAAGACATTTCACGTCTTAGTGGAACGTGAAACAGGAAAGAAGCTGAAATGTCTCCGATCGGATAATGGAGGCAAGTATACTTCCAAGGCATTCGATGCATATTGTAAAACATATGGCATTCGACATGAGAAGTCAGTACCACGCACCCCTCAGCATAACGGTGTTACTGAAAGAATGAATCGGACTATCATGGAGCGAGCCCGGAGCATGTTGAATATGGCTAAACTTCCAAAGTCATTTTGGGGAGAAGTAGTCAACACTGCATGATATCTTATCAACTGATCACCTTCAGTACCACTCAACTTTGAAGTTCCAGAGAAGCTATGGACAGGTAAGGATCCTACATACTCACATCTTAGAGTATTTGGTTGTTCATCACATGCACATGTATCCAAAGAGCTTAGACAGAAGCTTGATGCAAGAACTATCCCATGCATTTTCGTTGGATATGGAAATGAAGAGTTTGGATACAGGTTATGGGATCCTAAAAAGGAGAAAAAAGTGTTCAGAAGCAGGGACGTTGTGTTCCACGAAGATTTGACAATAGAAGACATTGAAAACCCCACAGTATCTCAGAAGTCAAATGAGGCTGCTCAAGTTTCAAATGAAGCACCTGAACTATTCTTGAGAAACAATGACGAAGTGCATGAAAACAGCTCAGAAGCAGAATAGGATGAGGAGACAGAAGAGAGTGCAGAATAAGGGGAGTCACAACCCACCTTGCCAGGTACAGATGATGGTAGCTCTTCTCAGATGGTTCAAACTGTTCGTAGATCTGAACTATGCCATATACCATCGAAAATGTACACATCATCTGAATATCTTTTGTTAACTGAAGATGGAGAACCGGAGAGTTTTCAAGAAGCTGTGTCTCATAAGGATAAAGAAAAATGGCTAATAGCAATGTAGGATGAGTTAGAATCTCTGCAGAAAAATCAAACTTATGAGATCGTAGAACTTCCTAAAGGGAAGAAGGCACTGAGAAACAAATGGGTGTTCAAGTTGAAGAAGGATGCAAACGGACAAGTGGTGGACCACAAAGCTCGGTTGGTTGTCGAAGGATTCCAGCAGAAGAAAGGAATTGACTTTGATGAGATCTTTGCACCAGTTGTCAAGATGACCTCAATACGAGTTATACTTGGCTTGGCATCAAGTATGAACTTGGAACTTGAACAAATGGATTTGGAGACAGCATTTCTTCACAGATATTTGAAAGAAGAAATCTATATGCAACGGCTAGAAGGTTTTGAGAACTCAAATGATAACTTTGTGTGTAAGTTATCTAAAATTTTGTATAGCTTGAAGCAGGCACCAAGGCAGTGGAATAATAAATTTGACTCATGCATGAAGAGTCAAGGCTACAAGAAGACTACTGCAGATGAGTGTGTATACATCAAGAAACTTCTAGATGGTACCTTCATTGCTCTTCTACTGTATGTAGACAACATGTTGATCGTTGGGAAAGATGCAGTGAAGATAAACCAGCTGAAGAAAGAACTCTCTAAGTCTTTTGATATGAAAGACTTAGGACCAGCTCAACAGATTCTTGGGATGCAGATCACTCGAGACAGGAAGAACCATAAGTTATGGCTATCTCAGGAGAAGTACATTGAACGAGTACTTGAGAGATTCAACATGAATGATGCCAAACCAGTTAGTGTTCCACTTGCGAATCACTTCAAGTTGAGAAAAAGAACATGTCCCACATCTAAGAAAGAGATCAGGGAGATGTCAGCAGTTCCATATTCTTCAGAAGTTGGAAGTTTGATGTATGTCATGGTATGCACAAGGCCAGACATTGCATAGACAGTGGGTACAGTGAGTCGTTTTCTCTCTACCGGGAAGGAGCATTAGGAGGCAGTCAAATGGATTCTCAGGTACTTGAAAGGTACCATGAAGTTATGTCTTTGCTACGGAGGAGCTGATCCAGTCTTGGAAGGCTACACATATGCTGATATGGCCGGAGATATTGATAGTAGAAAATCTACTTCAAGATATATCTACATTTGTGCAAGGGGCTGTTTCTTGGCAATCAAGATTGCAAAAGTGTGTTGCTTTATCTACAACAGAAACAGAATACATTGCTGCCGCTGAAGCTGGTAAGGAAATGTTGTGGCTAAAGCGCTTTCTCCAAGAACTTGGGATCCAGCAGAAAGAGTACAAGGTACATTGTGACAGTCAAAGTGCTCTAGACTTGAGCAAGAACTCTATGTACCATTCTCGTACAAAGCATATTGATGTTCAGTATCACTGGATACGAGAGACGATTGATCAACAACTGTTGAGACTAGTGAAGATCAATATAAAGGAGAATCCATCAGACATGCTGATAAAAGTGGTGACACGAGATAAGTTAGAGTTGTGCAGAGACATAGTCGGGATGCTTGTTTAGAATATGCCTGGAAGGGGAGAATTGAAGAATTCAATTTCCAGGACATATCCAAGTACAAGCAAATTGAAGAATCCAATTGTGAGCAACATCCATGAAGCTTCCTCCATGTGCAAGAATGACAAAGGAAACTTCCTCAACCACCATTGAAGCTTCCCCATGTTTAATCCAATTTTCCTTCCACCTTCCTAGTACCTAGTTTTGGTGCTATAAATAGAGAGCTTGAAGAGTCTTTCTATCATCAAGTAAATTAGATCATAGATCATCATAACACAACCAAGTTTGAGTTGTGAATATCCTTGAGAGATATGTTAGGTGTTTTTGAGAGTTTTTAGTTAGAACTTGTATGTCTCTTCCTTCTATTCTTGAAAGTAATAGAAGTATTTTTCTCTCATATTAGCACGATCGATCGTCCGGACGATGTATCCAGTTATTCCCAACAAAATATTCCTATCCGGAATTCCGGACAGAAGCCGCCGTCCGGACGGCGGCGTTTCAGCCTCTTCCCGGTCTACTTTTTTGATGAAATTTTTATGACATGTTCTTCATCAAGTCTAGTTTACCCACAAAACAAATCAGCTAAAAATTCAATCGGAGAAGTCGTCAAATAATTTTTGGAAGTTAACTGTGTTTTATATGTATATTTTGGCGCAGTTATCTTCCAAAGAACATGTCATCAAAATTTCCTCAAAAAGATCCACCAAGAAGGGCCCAAAAGCTGTCGTCCGGACGGCGGTTCCGGTCAGGAATTCCTGACCAGAAGAGTACTCTCTCTCTCTATATATATATATATATATATATACACATATATATATATATATATATATGTGTGTGTGTGTGTGTGTGTGTAAGGTAGGCCTAAGAGTTACAATCTTTGGGAATCTTTCATTTGAGGTGCTTCTGGGTAGAATTCTTTGATGAAATTTTGTGAGCATGTTCTCTATCAAATGCAAGTTATATCCACCAAATTTCAGAAACAAATTCAATCTGGAAGATATTTAAATAAATTATTGAAAAAAACTGCATGTGTTAGGCCTAAAACATTGTGCAATTTTCAAAATTTTATTTAACTAACTTCTCGGTAGAATTTTAATTTTCATTTTGATGGACATAATGTACACTTCATTGAGAAGATGCTCACCAAATTTCATCAAAAAATTTGACCTGGAAGCAGCTCAAATGAAAGATGCCTAAAATTGTAACTTTTAGGTCTACATTGCATGAACATTTTCCTATATACTATCCTTCGTTCCGTTTTAATCGCAAAATGTTGAATTTTACACTATTCGCATGCTCTACTTTGACTATATTTTACGCTATTATTTTATGAAAATGATTATTTTTTAAAAAATATTGTTCAATTCATCTCATTACAAATATTCAAAATCTGATTTTTAATATTTTTTTAGTAATAGAATTAATAAGATATAATTACGGTCAAAGACGTGCGTTGGCAAATGTGAAATTTTGATCGTTGCAACTAAAAAAGAATGGAGGGAGTACACACACACACACACACACACACACACTACCGCCACCGGAGAACGGGGGAGGTGGCACCGGCTCGCCCCCTAGTTCCGCCATTGACTATAGATTACAGTAAATAATACTCCGTATTAGCTTATTTTTGGTTGTGACTGAAACCCAATCATTATATATTACAGTAGATAATACTCCACCCAGTGACTATCCCTTGCATTTACTCTACAAGCGCTTATAGTGACAATGTTAGTCGGTAACTACCGTCAGTAACCCGCGCAGTGACTATACCGTTCAGTGACTATCATCGACAGGGGCGGATCCATAAATTTCATCTATTGGGGGCACCACAATTTAAGGGCAAGTGATATTTGTCTTTAACAATTACTCCGTACTTCATATAAGCCTAATAGAAAAAATATGTTACATTTTATTACAAGTGCATCATTTCTTGCTTGATTACAGAGTTATTTCTAAACAAACAATAACAACACAAGCAAAATGCTTTCTTCACTTTTACACTATATTCCAACCAATTCTCATACTGATAAGACCAAACAAAATTAATCCGCCGCAATTTTGCCTATAGTTTTCTGAAGAAAATCATAGCCACGAATTGAAGGTGAGATGAATTTGAGAGATCGGGTAGGGTTTCACATTAAGAAGGGATTGAACGTCAATGATAAAAGAGAACATAATTGTAATTAAGACTTCACACGTACATTTGAATAAGGAAGGAGGTGCATTTGAATTAATTAAAGTCACATTTAAGGAAAAAATAAGAGTCATACATTTGGAAATGCAAACACTAATGCTCTATTTGAGTAAAGTGAACTTAAGTAAACCTAGTGCAATATAGTAAACCTAAGTTTTAATAAAAACTAGGTTAACTTAAGTGAACCTAGGTTCATGCATAAAATAGTGTTTGGAAATAAATAAGGTCAATCTAGGTTAATGTAATAATAAATGTTGTTTAGATGGAGGTACTCTAGCTCATTTAAAGTTAAACGAGAACTTAACCTCCAAAACCCTCCACTTCGGAGGTTCTTCAATTTAAGGTTTTTCCAGGTTATCAGAGGTTATGTGAGGTTAACTCATAACCTAGGTTATTGTTGCAAAAACACAAACACACGAGGTTAACTAAAAAGTGAACCTCCAATAACATAAGTTAACCCCCAAACAAACATATCATAAAAGTAATATATTAGGACCATTATTTCAAAGTTTTGTACTCCCTCCGTCCCAATTTGTAATATACTTTACGGATTACGATGTTTGACTGACGATAAAGTAAATTGATCCCTGTCAACACTCAAATTAGTTTTAGAAAATAAAATTTACATATTCAGAAACTACATTAAAACCGCTACAAAACCTGCAAAAAATAATTCAAAGTTCATAAATTTTTGATATATAAAGTAAAAGATTAAGAGTGATTTATGTTGACCAAGTGAACAGTAAATGTATCTTACAATTTGGGACTGAGGGGTAACTTTTTTATTTGCACTTCAATTTTTATAGAAAATATACCAAAATTCATAAATTTTGTAATCTTTCATGTGACATATAATGCACATTTAAAGTTTTTTTAAAAAAATAAGTTTCAAATGCACAAAGTTTTCAGACCAAAAAAATTTCTCAAATAGATTCAAATAATAATATTAAGTTGTCATTGTTCATAGAAGTTTACATCTTTCGATTTTTTTTAAGAAATCGGTCTGATGTAACAAGAAATATTAACTCCAAATATATTTATTTTTACATCGGAATATATGGCTTTTCAAATCATAATAAAAGGAAAATTAACTACAAATGAAGAATTTTTTCAGCGCAACAAAAAATTGGAAAAAAAAATTGATGTATAATAATAAAAGTAAGACCTTAATTAAAAATAGAGAAAAGGGTCAAATAAGGCCTTCTACTATTACGAAATAGTCACATAAGACCATGTACTCAATAAAGTGTCATATAAGTACTTCTACTTGTATAAAGCAATCAAATGAGTCCTAATGGCTTATTTAACACCTCCTAATCCCGATTTTAGCTTACATGCCGATTTTTTTGACTTGTATTTCAATCAATCTTAGTTAAATATTCGACATATGCCGTATAATGTATTCTAAAAAGATAGTCAAAAGTACGTTGAAACTGGTATTAAGAGGTGTTAAATAGGTCATTAGGACTCATTTGATTGCTTTTTAGAAGTAGATGTACTTATATGACACTTTATTGAGTACATGGCCTTATGTGACTATTTCATAATAGTAGAAGGCTTTATTTGACCCTTTTCTCTTAAAAATAACTTTGCTGAGTAAATATATTGACAGTGTTGAATTACTGCAAAACTAAATTGACTCAGTGGATAGGTATAAAGTTGTGGAGAATTTGATTTATTGACAGAGCTAAGTTGCGGTTAGCCTTAAATTATTAGAGTAATAAGTTGATGATGTGTCGGTTTATTTTTGGGATCATGATTAGGCGAGGAAGATTATTTGGAGAGATTATTTGAAAGATTGAATGAATCTAGATTATTTTAAGATTGTTGTGAAACTAGTGTTAATTAGTTAGCGCAGGACCCACAAATATATGATTATTTTGAGATGATAAATGATGTCATTGAGAAGATGTAAGATTACTTTTAAAATGCACATGTCATAAAAAATCTATTTATTTAAATAACATGAATATGGATGCATTAATATTGAACAATTAGTATATCGGTAGCTAAAGTATACGTAGTATTTATTTTGTATTGATCTCAATATATTGGTGATTGATCTCAGTTCATCAAAATTTTAATGCAGTAATATCTAACGTTTTTGCCCATACAGATGGATATTGCATTATTGCATCTTCATTCTAGAAATACTGATAGTTTTCACTTTTCAGTGTTAGTTGGGAAGATGAAACACAACAAAAAATGAAGTAGACGTGACTCTCATTTCGTGATAAAGTTCTCTCAAATCCGGTCAGTAATTTTATTATTTTTGTCACATTAATCAAACTAAATTTTACACTTGGATAGTTATTCTATACGTCGCATACGCCAAGGAACCTCGATCATAGTTGTACACTAGTAATATAGTTCTAAACATATTGCTGCTAATTGTTTCTTAATACATCACAGTAATAACAAGAATGTCAAGTAAGCATAAGTTTAAACCACCAAAACCAAATAGTATGTGGTTCAATGAAGTTCAAAAGTCAAAACTAAAGACCAAAACTTCTAACACTCTATGCCTACTATTAGTCTATAATTATAAGAATAATCACAAATAGGCAATCTACTTTGGATTACATTTTTAAGCCCTTAACCTAAATGGTGATTTTATTGCATACCAGTTACCCGCTTGACTCACCAAATGCAAAACCTACTTGCTCTCCTTTTGTTTGTTGAGCTTTACGGATACTTGTTCATCCGTCAGCGGTAGATAGTATATCCTAGGGATGGCTTTCGTTTTCCTAAACAGCTCATCCAAAGTAGGCATGGGTGGTGTTTCTGTTTTGGGAGCAGCAGTTGAAGGCGGTCCAGCAACCCTCTCTTTCATTGTGGACCGGTGGTCATGAGCAGGTGGCTGTCGGGAGAGCGGATGGGGTCTTTCAACTTGCTCCCAGGGACCACTCGGTTGCCTGGCTGGTGGCAAGGCTGGCTGAGGCAAAGTTTGGAGTGGAGAGGGGACTGCTGGAGTGCTGCTTACTGGAGGAGCAGTTGGGTTGGAAGGGCCAGCCTCAAGATGTGCCTTCACATCCTGTGGGTCCACAAAATCGGCAATCAGGCAGCGACCTCCATATGTGGGCCATTGAAGGCCATAAACTGCCTTTCTGGTCTCCATAGCTTCCTCCACGGAAGAAAACTGTACCGAAAATATTCATCACAATCTTAATAATTTAATGATTACACACTAAAGAGCTCATAAAACAATAAGGGAAAAGTAGTTCATTTTCAGATAGGGTCATGTGTTTCATTCTTTATCAAAGTAGTTCATGTGTCTGAATTCCGTTATCAGAAGAGGATCATGCCGTTAAAAACGTCTGAAAAATACCGTTAAAAGTAACTCCGATTTTCAAAAGTGCCTGAAAAATTAAAAGAAAAATAATGAAAGGTGTGTCTCGTCAAGATGACCTCCAAACCACCTTTGTCTTTGAATTTTTCAGATCTGTTTGAATTATTTTTAAAAAATGATTTCGCTAATATCACGTCTCCGATGGACTTTCAGGTGACAATGGTGGTTGAAAACAAAAAAGAAAGATAGCCTAGCAGTCGTCTTATTGAGGCACACCTTCCGGTATTTTTCTTTTAATTTTTCGGACACTATTGAAAATCGGAATTACTTTTAACGGCGTAACCCTCTTGTGATAACGGAATTCAAACACATGAACCACTTTGATAAAGAATGAAACACATGACCCTATCTGAAAACGGACTCAACCACAAGTACCTTTTCCATACTTTTTCCAAATAATAATTCTCTATAAAAACTCACACAACAATGCTTTCAAAGGTTAAAAAGAAGTATTAACTATTACTTATAACAATAAAAGAAGTGATAAAGCCCCACAACGGAAAATTAAAGAGATAATAATTGGTAATCAGATCATGGGTTGAACTAGCTAGTAAAGAGATTCAATCTTTTTTGGTGGTTTAGCGCAAGTGCTTAATGGTGTTAACTGTTAAGTGACCCTAAATTGTTTTGATTCAATCTTTGAGTATTGTTTGGCCTGAGTGCCTTAGGACCTAAGTTCAGGGATCCCACCCAAACCCTGAATAATAGCAAAAAAAACTTTCCATTTATACTTAAATGTGCAACTTAAAGAAAAAAGTGTTTCCTACCTGGTGTGACGACTATGAGTCAGATCTGTTTAACCTACTGATTTAATCTTCATAGATGTCTAGAATTGCCAAAAAAAATCCATCTAGAGCCTAATACATATGATTACCAAGGCTCTAAAAGTCAGAGCGCTACAGGGGAAAGACTAAATTGTTGGGTCTAGTGAGAACAAAATTAAGAATGAGAATGCTAATGAAATTACCGTGACATAGCAATGGGTCTTGATATTGTCCATCCAGAAGCTGCAAACGTTCCCAGTTTTCCCTAAAAGCTCTTGCACAGCTTTCACTGTGAAAGGCCTCAGAAAGTTATCAATTCTGAGAGAATCGGTAGGCACTCTTGATGACTCTGGAACTGGTATACACACCAAAGAGTAATAACTTATTAAGAAAATGTGTTTAATTGAAACAAAACTCACCAACATAGAAAATAAAGATATGCTCACCAATGCGCTGCACTGGGGAATCAGCCTTGACCAAAGAGCCACTGCCAGTGATATTTGGCTCAGAGATTTGCTTGGGTGTCAGGAGCAAGACACTGGGACTTTTTGGTTCAGATGCCTTTACAGACTCATAGTTCCATTTACGCTGCCTTTTGGTAGGTTCCTTGTTTCCTGCTGCCGCTGCATCTGCCAATTGACACAAATAAAAGCACAGGATGCACCTTTATTAATGTTGAACTGCCTGAGGATTCAGACACAAGATCACGCTAACGGCTAACAACCTCCATCCAAAAAATCATGTTTGACAATGCTTACTTTTTTGTTTTTAAATTTTTTTATTGGTTAAGCTAAAAATAACATATGTGACGTGTCTGGCTCTTTTTTTGAAGTTACATGATGATCAGCTTCTTTTTATCAAACTGACATCTTTTTTTGGAACAAAATGACCTTTTTGGGTGGAGGTCGTAGATGGTAGACTATTTTTTCCCATGTATACAGTATATGGTCAGTGGTCACATTAGGCAACACTTCATAACTTTCACTTTGTTTATGAATGATTATTCATTACCAGAAGCCGCATAAGGCAATTTGCTTTGGATGGTTTTATTATTTATAATTGTTAGACATGCAGCAAGGCAGCCGGTGGAATTTTATAATAAAGTGTATAAAAGAAGAGCTAATAGGGATGCTGCTAATAACTAATAACTAATAACTAATAACTAACGGGTTAGTTAGTTAGTTATTGTCCCTGCGTGGACACTACTATAAATAGAAGGGCTCAGCTAGCTGAAGGTAGTTTTAGACTCTTGGCTAGAACAGGACTGGGAGATTAGGCATCTCGAATTGTCTACAGCTTGTATACTTTGATCTGGTGAATAAAGTGTGTGTACTGTGTGTTGTTTCTTGAGAATTCTGTATTCGATATTGCATGATCTATCATTGGTATCAGAGCATTACGCTCCTGGCGATTACAGAAGTGCGAAGATCCAGAAATTTTGTTCGTTCGAAGTTGGATGGTAAAAACGAGAGGAAAAATGGATCGTCGTTTGGATTCGATGGAACAAAAACAACAGGAGACGCAATCTGCATTGGAAGTTCTCGCAGCTAAGATTGATGCGATGGCGGCACAGCTTCAGAACCGAGGAAGGTCGCGAACACCTCAAACTCATCATACGAGGAATTCGCGCAGTCCGATACACTCCAGAGGTAATTCGGTTAACTCTCCTGTCCATAATGCTCGACGTAACAATGAGTATATGAGAGCACAGATTAGAAAGGTAGATTTACCTTTATTCAATGGCGAAGGAGCCTATAATTGGATCATACGCATGGAGAGATATTTTCGTTTAAATCACATTGCGGAAGAAGAAAAAGTTGAAGCATCTATGATCGCGATGGAGGATAGAGCACTTAATTGGTTCCATTTGTGGGAGAATCAAACTGAGGAAACAAGTTGGGATGCTTTGAAGAAATCTGTCATTCGCAGATTTCAACCAGAACTGATTCAGAATCCGTATGGACCAATGCTAAGTTTGAGACAAACTGGAAATGTGCAAGACTGACTATCGAGAAGAGTTCGAAATGGTGATAGCTCCACAATTGCATATGGATGGGGAATTGCTGCGAGGGGTATTCATGTCAGGTTTGAAGGATGAGATAAAATCTGAGCTGAAGATGTATGCATCCAGGTCTTTAACTGAGATCATGGATAGAGCTGTACTTATTGAACAGAAGATTGAAACACAGTTACAGTTTGGGAAAAAGAAGGAAGAGGACAAACTGCCAGTAAGGGAAAGAGGTTCTGTACCAGTTAAGGGACAGAGTTGGGGAGATAATTCCAGAGTGAAATCTGGTTACAATTGGCCATCTCAGAGTAAAATTGTAGCTGAGAATAAGTATAATAATACTGGAATGGACAAGATTGGTAAGAAGACTATTGATTCTTACCCAACTGGAATTAAAAGAACAGGACCCCTGTTATCTCAAGAGGAATTTCAGGAAAGAAGTAGAAAGGGGCTATGTTTTAAATGTGGTGAAAAGTGGAGTAAAGAACATACTTGTAAATTGAAAATTTTCAAGTTAATGTTGATTGAAGAATCAGTTGAGGAAGAACAGTCAGAACAAATTGAAGTCACCATACCAGAAAATGTCTGTAATGAAGTAATGGAATCTAAGTCTATGCAGTTATCCTTGATGAGCAAAGAAGGGATTCCTACCCTGAGGGCTTTCAAAGTGCAGGGATTCTGATGGGAGAATCAAGAGATCAACATGTGAATGTGTTGATTGACAGTGGGGCTACCCACAACTTTATTTCACAGCAGTTGGTTGAGCAATGGAAACTGCCTTTTCAGACTGTTTCTGATTACAAAGTGCAGATTGGCAATGGGGATCATATATCCAATAATAAGAAGTGTCCTCAGTTGAGATTGAACCTACAAGGAGCTGAGATAATACAGGATTTTTATATCCTAAATTTAGGGGGCACTGATTTGGTATTGGGTATGGATTGGTTGACAAGTTTGGGAGATGTGGAGATAAACTTTCAGAAACAGAAAATTAAATGGAAGCAGTGGGAGCAGGAGGTGTGCATTCAAGGAGATCCCAAGCTGAATTCAATGGAAGTGTCATTGAAAACATTTTCACAAATATTATGTGATAATGGAGATGGTTACTTCTTATATTGTGAAGGGAAGAACATAGAAATGGAGCAAGAAGGAGGAATGGAAACCATTTGGAAGCAGATTTTGGAAGAATTTCCAGAAATTACAAAACCTAGAGAGGGTTTACCTCCCAGAAGAAACTGTGATCACTCTATAACTATTCAGGAAGGAGCTAAGATACCTAATATCAGACCTTACAGGTACCCACAGTACCAGAAGACTGAAATAGAGAAGATTGTGAAAGAGATGCTTGATTCTGGGATCATCCAGAATAGCAACAGTCCTTGCAGCAGTCCCATACTTGATCTATCAATAAAGCCAAGAAGAAGGATGGTGGCTGGAGGTTCTGTGGAGATTACAGAGCCCTTAACAAAATCACAGTTCCTGACAAATATCCAATTCCAGTAATTGAAGAACTACTTGATCTATCAATAAACCAAATGGATGGTGGATTATTACTACACAAAGAGTTCACTCGGTAAGTTGAAATAGCTGGACCAGCTGGTCATTTGGCAATCCGATAAATTAAAACACAAATGAATGAGCTGCCCTCCCATTTTTTATTGACTTCTTAGTTATGTTTAGTACCTGGAAATCTATTGGGGCATGTGTCAATTGATATCAATACTATCACATTTAAACCCCTATTTTTCCTTAATAGACAACTATTTGCGAACGGGAAAGGGGCACCTCCCAACTCTTATTGTGCTAAAATATCACAGAAATAAATGCTGATCAGGTATTGAGAGCTCAAACGTAAGGGAAGGCAATAGGGCATACACACCTTGAAATTTTCTCTTGTCAAGTAAGTCTAGTATGTTTTTCTGATCTCTAAGAGAAGCTTGACATGCATCAGAAGAAATGTCAAGCATTGTAGCATTAATACTACCTTCAACCTCAACTTTAGATTCCTTAGTAAGGGGTTCTTCTGTCTTTTTACCCAACACTTCAAAGGAGATGTGCTCAGACTCAATGTTCTTTGGGTCAGCTATGTCCTCATCCATGGAATCATCTGCAGAAGACTGGTCGAGATTTATTTTTTCAAGATTATCTCCTTCCACAATATCAGCAGATTCACCTTCCGCTTCAGTAAACCATTGGCATCCACATCAGTATCTTTCGTCGCTGGGCATTATTATGTATGTAGTACATTAAAAGGGTAAGGCGTGAAGATAAAAACCAAACCTTGAAAATTAGCTTTCTTGACAGAAGCAGCAACATCAATTTCTTCTTCCCCCAATGAATCCTTCTCTTTACATGGAAAATTATCTTCAGTTATAGTTCCACCTTTTGAAAGCCCTTCCAGTTTCTCAGTAATATTTGTAGCCTTATCATCCACAGTGTGTTCTATCATGGAAACATCTAATTAGGATCGGAGGGATTATTAGGATAGCAAACAGAATAAGAGAAGGAAGAAGGAAACATGAGGATAGCCACCATACTTTGAGAATCGGTTTCCATGGTAGAAGCATCAACATCAATTTTCTCTTCTTCAATTTTTTCTTCTTCACATAATTCCTTCTCTTTAGATGAAGACAAAGCTTCACTTGGATTTTTATCTTTTGACAGCTCTTCTTCCAGCAGTTTGATACTGTTTGGAGCCTTGCAATCCATCTTAAGCTCTACAGTGGAAACATTTACTAAGGATTTGTACAACACAAGGATACCAAATGGAGTAAGAGAAGGAAGAAGAAAGCATGAGGATAGCCCAACATACCTTGAGAATCAGTTTCAATGGTAGACACACCTACATCAATTTTTTCTTGTTCAGATGACTCCTCCTTACATGAAAACTTATCTTCATCTAGCTTTCCATCATTTGACAGACCTTGCAATAGCTGAGTACTATTTGAATCTGTCTCCTTCATGTTGTGTTCTATGATGGAAACATCTAGTACAGATTGGAGAACACATTAGAATACAATACATTAGTAGAGATGTAGAGGCATACACTCGAGGAGGGAGAAAATGTTAAATTGAGTAAAACCTGCCCAAAAAAAGCCTCAGAGGGTAAGGTCACCTGATGTGGGATGCTCAATGCATCCTTCTAGACTGCACACCTTAAGAGTGAGCATGCCCAATTCGACCCAAACGGGCTACCCCAAACCATCATCTAGCCTAGCAGCCCACATGCCAAAAGGCCCAAAACCACCCAAGACTTTGATATCATGTTAAATTTGACCTATGTCTTCAAACGAATCCTCAAGCCAAAACTGGGCAAGGCTGATCCCATACTTATCTACTAGACACATACTCACTAGACAACAACAACATGGGCTATTCAATACACCCCCTCACCCCAAACCGGATTAGACAACTAACACGGTGAATAAATGGGCCTGAACCAACTTCCAAAATGGCTGTCCCAAATCATCAGGTGGATAGGTACACCTCCACGGGTGAGGTTTACATCCAGATTGTATATAATAGACTCAAACTAAGTAGATAATTTGGATTGGATAGTCCAAAAAATGGTAATAACAATCATACCTTGAAGATGGGCTTCCTTGGTAGCACCAACACCAAAGTTTTCTTCTTCATATGCTTCCTTCTTTTCCAGCAGCTCAGTACTATTTGAAGCCTTATTATGTTCTATAATGAGAACATCTACTACTAAAGATTGGTCTGCATTTTCATTTTTCATGCTAAAGTTCACATTTGAGGACTTTTGGTCATCAGTTCCTCTAACAAGACCATGACTCACACTTGGCATTTTATCATCCATTGGATGAGCTACGCCAACGCCTGAGAGGTCTTTGTTGGACGATGGAAGAACCATTTCTGACCTATCAATTTTTTGTTCTAAAATGACATTATCAGGACTCAAATCATAGTTATGTTCATTTGTTATGTAAACCGGCAAAGCATCAGTAGGAATTGAGTCAGATTTTAATTGAGACCCTAAATTAGTGATGACCTCATGTACCTGGGTGGTGCTTGAGTGGGACAAATCAGGTTCGGCAGTATATATTTTTGTTTCCTCATCATTATTTTGGGAAGACTTGATGACCTCATCCTCCCCAACTTTGCCTAATGGCACCGACTCAGTCAAAACCATCCCATCAGCGATTCCCTCATTAGCATCAGCTGAAGGTATGGTTACCAAAGGAGCATCTGAATCTATAGTTTCCCCAGCTGTTGGAAAATTAATAGAATTTCCAGTTTGAGCATCACCTATAACAGATTCTACTTGAGACCCTATATTAGAGATGACATCATGTACTTGGGTGGTGCTTGAATGAGACAAATCAGGCCCAGAAGATACTTTTTTTGTTTCCACATCATCATTATGGGAAGATTCGGTTACGTCATCCTCCCCTGTTTTTCTTTGAGGGACCGACTCAGTTGAAGCTATCCCATCATGGATTCCCTCGTTTGCATTAACTGAAGGTATGGTTTCTAAAGGAGTACCTGAACCTTTACTTTCACCTCTCATTGGAGAACTAACAGACTTTCCACTTGGATCATTGTATTTCCCTTTTGCAGATTCTGTTTCTTTAGGGAAAACCATAGTCTCATCCTTTGGCACATTATCTTCTGCTTCATTAACTTTTCTATTACACTCAGAAGACATACTTTTTGTCTCACTTTCACTTTCAGAACCCTCGTCATCTTTTTCCATCTCAAGGGCTTCTCTTTCCTTCTGAATTGCTTCATCCAATCTATTCACCAAGTCATCCTTCAATCCCTTCACTGCTAAATTACGCTTCTTAAGCTCATCCCTCAACTCTGTTACCTTCCACTTGTTAATGGGACGGTTATCAAGAACAGGATATTGTTTCGGCATTTTCCCAAAGTAAACAAAATAAATACACCCCTGCAACATTATTACACAATTAACAATAACCTGTGAATAGAATTACCAAAAAAAGATTGAAACTTCATATCGGTCAGTTTAGTTTCAGTGAGTACATGCTCTCAAATTTACAAACAATGAAAAGTAGATCGGTCAGAAAGTCAATCATGACTTAGTGCATCACAAATTCACAATCACTGAATTGTCTGACTATCAAGATATAGTAATGTAGTTCTCTTTGCCAATTTCCCTGCCAAAACTAACTGAAAAAGAACCACTCCTAACTATATCATTATGGATATGGATACGGGCAACTGGGGGTTTCACTGAAGTATCTAGAGATTTATTCTATACTATGATGATGAGCAATGCTTCTTGTACACGTTTTGTGTCCATGCCCTGTACATTTTAGACAACATGTACACACACATTTTTGGCCTTTTGTACAAAAACGTGTACAAATGGCACTTTCCTTGTTTTTATTGCTTCCTTGTTTACAATAAAAAGAACCATGAGAAGTGGGACATGTGCAGAGCATTTGAAACTAACTATTGCAATAGTGAATTAATGATAGCTATTTTGTGGTTCCTAATAAAAAAATCAAGCTTCTTGAAAGTTTCCGGCTCAAAGAATGGATGGTGGAAACAGCTCAAGGTGTCTCTATAAAATTGAACTAAAAAAGATTACTCTTTTCGTACCAGCGAACCAGAACGTCAGCATTAAATTAACTTTTGCCGAAGCAACTAAAAACTCACAAAAGATGCAGATTTATTAACGTAATACATATTATTTAAAATAAAACAAATTATATGAGGCCGACACTCCTAAGATTTCAAGAAAAAATGGGAAAAACGTATCTTTGAATTTCAAAATGCATACAAACTAATGGGTCTCTGTAAATAAAAATTTCCAAAATTGACGCGAATGTAATAAAGCAACTCCTTATCTGAAACGTGAAAACAAGATCTGCAGAGTGGCGTTTCATAGAGATAAAAGAAGATATCTCGTGTTTCAGATTTCCAATTTAGACCATCTTAAAAAAATCATTAATGATTGAAGCATCTACTAATTGTTTCCATGTCAGGATAGTTGAAACAAGATAGCATTTTTCGTTAGATAATATTTGATAGGTTGGAAGTTGAAGGAGGTAAGACTGTCGACTGAACATGGAGCGTAAAAGGGGAGAAATACCTGGATGTATGTATGTGGAAGAACGGTGAATTGGCGAATAGTACAGAGTTGAAGGGAAAGCTTGTGAAATCTTGCGATTCTTACCCTTTTAGGCGCGTGGTAATAATTGTAGGAAGAAATACAATTTGAGCCCGAGTCCATACACAGAATGTGAAGTTGGGGCCAAAATTTAATAGGCCCAATATACTAGTCCAGAAAATTTAGAGCTGATTCTTAAAATTATTTATGCTCCTTTAGAGAGCAGATACGGAAGTTGAAGTGTTTGGCCAAAAGTGTAGAAATACTTTTATTGCTCTAATTTACTCCTAGAATCAGTTTTTTTAGAAGTTTGGGTAGACCAGCTTCTGAAAACTGATTTTGATTATACTTCTACTTTAAAAAAGAAGCAGAAACAGAAGCAGAATCAGTTCTAAACGTCCCCTTAGTTATAGAACAATTGCTTCACTATTTTTTACATTTTTTTACTCCAGGGGGTCTGAGGGAGGGGGGTGGGGCCTGGAGTAATCAGGGTTGGAACTCATTTCATTGAACTTCAAACCCTTATGTGTCTAGCGGGTTTCGAACTCGAGAGCTCTCACTATTTTTTACTATCTTTTGATGTAACGATGACCGAAATAAATAGAGGACTTTGGTCATGTTTAGACACATCATCAACAACAAACCCTCTAAATCAATCTTTTTCTCTATCATTCTTCTGATTAACTATGGAGTCTTGTTTATTAGTAAGTTTTTGATTGAACTGAATTTCTGATCTTGTCTGATCTGATCTGATTTTTTTATGTCTGAATTTGTTTGGTTTGACAAATGTTTGGCGTCTTGATTTGTAACTATTGATAACTGGTTTCGTCATTTATGTTTAAGTCTGATCCGGTTTGGTCTATTTATATTTGTTCTGCTCTGATCTGATCTGGGCTAGTTTTGAACCAAAAACAGTCTAAACAAAAACATCATTAGATTCAACCCATAATCATCACTTATGTGTGAGTATGCCTACACCTTCCATAATCATTTATCCCATTTTTGATCAAAATGCTTTTGTAAGTTTTATAATATGTCTAGATATGGACTTGATAATTAAATAAATAAATAAATAAATAAATAAATAATGAAAAGTTGATTAGTCGTAGTAGTAAATTATTTAATTCATTCTAATTAATTAATCTTCTTATACATTTTCTCTAATTAATTCTCCCGCTAAAGTCATCTATTATCAAGATCGTTGGTTTGACTTCATTTACAACGATATATTTCCTTCAATAAATAAACCTTCTCAAATTTTACATTGGTGTCAATATTCAATATGTTGTATGACTGGCATCTTCCAGTTTTTTCCGTCTACAACCTATCAACTGAGTGCCTCTTTTATCGTCGCCTTCACTGTCTCCATCCCATTCTTCATGGTATTCGTCCAACTACATAAATGAACCATTTCTCCCCTTCATCTCCTTTCTATGTTAATCCCATTTAGGGTATTTTTATTTACTAAATCAATTTGTCTTGGTATTCGCGGTTAGATTCACATTCCTACATAGATATGAAAACAATAAGCTCTCTCGAAGATTCCTTCTCATCATAATATCATTAATCTGCCCCATTCTCATTAAATAAGCAGCCCCTCCTCAAACGCATTGACACGTCTCCAATTTCTAGGGTTTAGAATTGAGGGAATTATGATGGTACCGGGGTTGCATAGCTATAAGGTTTAGGACTGTGAAACTTTTATGGCAGTGGTGTACTGGTAAAGAATTGAGGGATATATGTATAAAGGATTGGCGATCAAGTGAAACTAGGGAATCCTAGCACCAACAAGCAGTGATTGACATGGAAAGAAGAGTTGCTTTTACTATCCAACTCACCTCTTACCTTTTCGTAAGGGGGAGACCAACATCTTTTACGATCCTAATGCAATATGCCATTACAACTACAGAACTACTCTTCAAAGTGGACTATGGCCAGATTCCATGGTGACTGCTATTTGGGAATGACGGGGTTTTAACACCTGTGAGACAAGTCACATCAGCATGCATCCACGTGGCAAGACATCAATTCTTGTCATTTTTCGGTCCCTGTTTTTTAAATTTCTTACAAATCAGCTCTAAATATGTGCCACACATAAATACATTCAACGTTTGAAGCTATAAGAAATACAAATACATTCTAGGATACCATCATTTTGAACCTCAATAGTTAAGTTTCAAATACAAGTACATTATTAACAACAAATTTTAGTAAAGAAAGCAAAAATATTTAGCCTTATCTCTGTGAATTAGCATTTTCAGCGTAAATAGAGTACTTTTAGCGTAAATACAGTGTATTTTAGTAATTAGGCAATCATCCCTTGATATTTTGACACCAGCGCCTGAAGACAAGTTTTAGAACTCGGTAAGATCTTTCCAACGAGATATTAAACGCTTTCAACGGAACAAAATAGAGCAAGATATGATCGCATCAAATTCTACACGAGTTCGGAGTGAAATCAGAAACATTTGTGAACATAATACACTCTAAACGGAAGATTAATGCATTGTAAATGAAGTTGGAAGTTGGAACAATAACTTTAGAGCTCCAAATTATCTTTCCAACGAGATATAATACACTCTAAACGGAAGAACACACAGCAAGATATGAGTGTCACAAATATTTAGCCTTATCTCTATGATTTAGCATTTTCAGCGTAAATAGAGCACTTTTAGCGTAAATACAGTGTATTTTAGTAATTAGGCAATCATCCCTTGATATTTTGAAACCAACGCCTGAAGACAAGTTTTAGAACTCGGTAAGATCTTTCCAACGAGATATTCAACGCTTTCAACGGAAATAAATAGAGCAAGATATGATCACATCAAATTCTACACGAGTTCGGAGTGAAATCAGAAACATTTGTGAATTTATGGTTAATCTGTAACTTTTAATTAATGCGTTGTAAATGAATTTGGAACAATATGTTTAGAGCTCCAAATTATCTTTCCGACGAGATATAATAAGCTCAAAACGGAAGAACACACAGCAACATATGAGTGTCACAAATACTTAGCCTTATCTCTATTATTTAGCGTTTTCAGCGTAAACAAAGCACTTTTAGCGTAAATACAGTGTATTTTAGTAATTAGACAATCATCCTTTGATATTTTGAAATCAGCGCCTGAAGACAAGTTTTAGAACTCGGTAAGATCTTTCCAACGAGATATTAAACGTTTCAACGGAACAAAATAGAGCAAGATATGATCGCATCAAATTCTACACGAGTTCGGAGTGAAATCAGAAACATTTGTGAAGTTATGGTTAATCTGTAACTTTTAATTAATGCATTGTAAATGAAGTTGGAACGATAGCTTTAGAGCTCCAAATTATCTTTCCAACGAGATATAATATGCTCAAAATGGAAGAACACACAGCAAGATATGAGTGACACAAATACTTAGCCTTATCTGTGCACCGTGGGCTTCTTCATGCTTGGTCCACTACGTTTGGGCTTTGTGTGCTCACCAAGCTTGATGGGTCTGCGTAGGAGAAGTGGGAGTCTATGGGTCGGGGGTCCCTGGGCCATATACTCAATCAGTACCCATCATGTAATATTTTGTAAATGAAATCTTAATATGAGTTTTAGAACTCCATATGATCTTTCCAATGCGATAAAAAAGTCTTAAAATGGACCAAAATACACACAGATATGATCAAATAAAACACCACACTTGTTTGGTGTCAACTCAGCATTGTTTTTTAATTTACCTCCGTGGTATTCTAGATGTGGTATCACGTTTTGTGGGTTTGGGAGGTTCTTTAGAGTTTGGAAGTAGGAGTATGATGACCTAAGTAGTTAATTGTTACTCTGTAGCAACTGGATCAAAGGCCGAGTAGCGAGTAGGATCGGGTACTCGGGGTACTCGGTGATTACTCGGCCTTGTATGAATTAATTTTAAAAAATACAAATGACTGAAATTATAGTAATGTATTATTCATTTAATTCCTAGGTATGAATAAAATAATAATAATCATAATGAAGAAGAAACGAGAAAGAAGATAAAAGAGAATAACGTACCAAGAGATGATGAACCACTACTGGAATGAGTGGATGTGTAATAATTTTAAGGTTAATTTCCATTTTTAGAATACCCATTCATTATTTATAAATTCCATAATATTCCTCTTTAATTAAAACTTTTCATATTTAACCAAAAAATATTTCATGACTGGCCGAGTAACTCGCCGAGTCAGAAATTCTCCGAGTCAAAAAACGTGATGGGTACTCAGCGAGTGACTCGGAAAAACTGGATGGGTTCAGTCAGATTGTTAAACGAAATGGCCACTGTTAGGAACCAGAGTCGAAGAGATGAAAATTGACTTAGAATTGATACGATAGTACTGAACGGAAAACGGAAAGATACAATAGAGACATATCGAGTCATCTCAACACTCCCAAGGCCTAATTCCAGATCCAAATTCTGCCTACCCTCTTATTCTACTTGACATGCACTTGTCGTGAGATGCACTCAAAATAAATACAATACAACGAATATACGTAGTATAACGAAGTAAGGTTCGTATCCACAGGGGAAGGAATACTTTTCTTTTATATAATTTGTAACAAAGAGGGGTTTTGATTGTTGTAGAATTTGAAGTAAATTTAAACACTAAGATGAACGACTTATGTGGTTTAATTAATAGAGACGAGGACTTGGTTTTGCTTTTATTCACTTAATAAAATGTTCGTCGATCCCGATTATATCTTTAACTATCTTCCTCTCGAATACTCAATCGAGGAGTATATCCAGTTCATCGAGGGTAGTTATTAATAACGAGATGCGTTCATTAATAAAACTTACTATCGAGTCAACATAGAACAAGCGCCGTATATTAATTCGATAGTAGCAATAAGCTTAAGATGAAAACGATTGAGATTGATAACCTCAACACAAGCGGTTTATTGGTTTAATCAATATAATTAATTCCCCTTGGTGTATTAACAATGAGATGCATGCATTAATAATCCAAGTTTACTACCGTTGAATGAATTGAATTAATAACAAGCGTATTAATCGATTGATTCTAGTAATAATTAATAGATGAAACAAAACTAGTCAATCCTTTAAGTAATGTTCAAAATATTAACATGAAATATGAGTAGGAATTAATTAATACTCAAGGAAGAATATTAAAGAATATGAATCCTACTATAGTTAATATCAAGATGTTAACTAAGTGTCATCTTAGTAACACTTCCCGATATTAACATAGAGGAAGAAATAACTATTACTATAGCCAATGTCAAGATGTTAACTAATTGTCATCTTAGTAACACTCCCCAAATTTGATATAGAAATAGTATTTTAAAGGAAGAATTAATATTCAAGGAAGAAGATTAAAGAAAATAACTCACAACTTACAAATTCATTAAGCTTCAAAGTAGCAAAATCAAGATGGAAGAGTTTAGCTCCTAATTTGGAGACTAAACATGAAGAAAATATAAAGAGAGAACTATTCTAGACTGAGCTTAGAAGTATATAGGAAATTGGATATCTAATTGTGAAGGAAAGGGGGTGTATTTATAGGCTCTTGGGATGCAGCTCGGGTACCCGATCAGGTATATACACGGTACCCGATCGAGTATGTGTAAAATGCCAGATTCGAGGTATACTCGATCGATTATAGGCTATATTTTATAGGTATACCCGATCGGGTGTGCTTTTATACCCGATCGAGTATGTGTAGAAAATGATATTCAGGCTATACTCGACCGGATTTGGGGTTAAACTCAAGGGCATACCCGATCGGGTATGTCGGTCTACCCGATCGGGTATAGACACTCGATCGTGGTCAAAATCTTCCCTGCATGTTCCTTTGTCTTCAGATCCGATCCGACTTGAAGTTTCAACAAGATACCCGATCGAGTATAGATGATACTCGACCGGGTACAGACCAAAAATTCAGGATCCTATTTTCTCTTGAGATTATGCACCTTTCTTCCACTTCTGGGATTCACCAACTGTCCTTTGAGCGATCAAGACCTGTTTGAGCTCAGAATGAACCTAACCTAAACAATTTACAAGAATTGAACAAACTAAACTATTACACCAAAAGTGTGTAATTTCCAAAGTAAAAATCGATCAAAACTAATTAAAAATACAAACATACACATGGAAATTACATGATTATCAACTCCCCCATACTTAGTTTCTTTACTCGTCCTCGAGTAAAGTTAAATGTTCACAAGTGTCAAGTCTTTCACAATTTCAACAATTTTAACAAGATAAAAACACAAAGACCACCAAGGATAAAACATGAGTTTTTAAGCTCAAATTACAAATATCATCTTGGGTTTTATGGTCTTCTAGTGCTCATCTTTTCTTCTTCTTCTTCTTCTTCTTCTTCTTCTTCTTGAATCTTCTTATTCTCCAGAGAGATCAAATGAGTGCCTGCAAAAACAAATATTTCTCTCATATATCTCATTTTGCCTAGGAGCCTTTTCAGGTTTTCATCCTAGCATCTCTTTCTAGTTTCCATTCTCCCCAACTCACTCATTTTTTTATAAGCCCTTTTTGCTTAGATTTCCCATTTTTGTTGGGTTTTCAACCTAACTAGCATTTCTTTTCTTTTATTTATTCTCTTTTTTTTATTTTTTATTTTTTTGTGTGTAAAAGAAATTCATGCGTAGTGAAAGATAAGAAATAAAATTACATACCATGAGGAGTCTCTCCCCCACACTTAGTCCAAGCACTGTCCCTAGTGCCCGCCTTCTCCGCGATAGAAGCTGCCTCCGAAACCGCCCCCAAAGCTGCTATCAAATCCGCCACCGGTGTCGCCATTCCCGTGATCTCCTCCATCATACCTTCCACCTCCGGAGCTAGATCCTCCAAAGTTACCCCAATGAATGGGGTCCTACCACGAGGGTGATGGAGGGGGTTCGCCATAGTGTGAAAGGATCCTTGATGGGCTATGTAAGAGTACATAGGTCCGTAGAACCTACGTTGATCCTCTTCATATCGATGCCTGTTGGCTTCTCGGAGCTCCTCCATCCGTTGAAAACCTGCCCTTTGCTCCTCCTGCACTTGGTTGAGCCGCTCTCCCATAACCATGTAGTTAAGGTTCATTTGGTTGAACCCTGCAAGTAGTTGTTGTTGACCCTCCAAGATTTGTTGGAAATAGTTGGGTGGAGGAGGGTTTTGGTGCTGCTCGGGGATGTCTGTGTCCATGTCCTCATTATCATGGGGTTCGGCATAAGGTGCATCCTCGGGTTGGTATTGGAGTGACTCTTGTTGCGGTTCTTGGAGGTGTGGTGGAAGGGCGTGTGGGAATAGGTAATGGGGCACCTCTACCTCTACTTTGTAGAGTAGTTTGGGAAGGTCTGGGCTAGGCAAGAGGAAATGTTTGATAGGCTTGGGGTGTATGAGCCAGTTGTACATGTTCTTCGGTTGTTCACCACCATAGAGTGTGTGGGAGAAAGTTGTGCATCCCGAATGGCCTAACCATGTCATGTCCATCAAACAATAATCGGGTATAAGAGAGTTATCCATATACCCGAACTTACTTGCCAAGTGCATAACCACCCCACCCAAAACAATTGCCCCCCTCGTTCTGCTTTCTTTTTTTAAATGTGCCCACATGAGATTGCACAGGTTAAAGTCCACATGACGGCGGAATAGAGCCACCGACATCAAGCACACATCCCCATCCTCATGTGGTGATTTTTGGGGTGCCCAAGCAAACAGTTTGCTAAAAACTTCAAGAACAATCGGAGGACGGGGTGTTGGACATGAGTAATATACAACTGGGAGGAGCTAAAGTTCACTTGTCCGGTCATCTTGGTCCACAGTGAATGACCGAAAATGGTGTTGTCGGAGATGGCTTTTTCGTAGGGGACGGGGATGCCAAAATGTTCGGCAAACTCATGTTTCGTTATTGAATAGGTGTGGTTAAACAAACGAAATGTGAGTTTGCCATCTCTAAAATCAACCTCATCATTCTCAAACTTCACCGATCTCATGAATTCATAGACAATTCTTTCATTAGAGTTGTATTTCATTTTGAAAATGCGGTTCATGTCCAACTCACGAAAGAATTGCTTGGTACTACTATAAATGCCTAGTTCACGGAGAGCATCATGGCATAAGAAACGGGAAGATTTTACTTGCCTTGTAATTGTAGTGATGAACCGAGCTCGGTGTTCGTTGTCGGCGAAAATGAGGTCCTCCTACCCCGGGATGGGTTCCATATCCCTTGAGCTCTGCCCTTTGTCCTTTCTTGGTGCCATTTTTGGAGATTTGGAAGCTCAAAATTCGAAAATTGAAATTGGGGGTAGGGTTTTTCGGACCTTTGGAAATTTGGGGGAAAATTGGGTTTATGGGTATGGGTGTGTGGAGGAAGGTGAGGGGAGTATTTTGGTGGAAGAATGGGGTGATTTGATGGAGAAATGAAGGAGATATGGTAGAGAGAAGGATCTAAAATGGAGTTTTGGGAAGGAGGGGTTCGAAAATGGGGTTGGGAAATTGGGGAAGATGAAGTGATTCGGGCTGTTTTGGGGTTAAAACGCAGGTATACCCGATGGAGTATGGTGTGATACCCGATCGGGTACGGAAGACAATTTGTTCAAAACTTCGGTTTTCCAGCCATACTCGACCGAATATCTTGCCATACCCGATCGGGTACTAGAGACAGCTTGTTTGGGCTTTTGAATTTCCAGCAATACCCGATCGGGTGTATAGTCATACCCGATCGAGTATGTTTCTTTTTCACATTTTGAGCCCTGTATTCGATCGAGTGTTGGGAGCAGGTTCTATTTGGTTTCATCCTTCTGAACATACTCGACCGGGTGTGTAGTGATACTCGATCGAGTATTCTTCCTTTTGCAATATTTGGACCCCGTACTTGATCGAGTGTCCGGGGCAGGTTCCTTTTAGCTTTGCCTTTCTATGTATACTCGACCGGGTATGTATTTATACCCGATCGGGTATACATGGATTTTTGAAAAATTTACTCTCATTCGATCGAGTAGTGCTTCGGTTCCCCTTTTTTAGCCATACCCGACCGGGTGTATAGTGGTACTCGATTGGGTATGTCCCCAGATACTTCAAAACCTGCACTTTCCCTTTTTTCAAAACATGTGATTAGTGCCCTCTCTCTCACCCTCTCAAAACAGAAACTGGAAATTTGACAAGGAAATAAAAAAATCACGTACCTTGATTGGGTTGCCTCCCAAGAAGCGCCTTAGTTAACGTTGCGGCACGACGCCATGGTTGTGTTCATTCTTCATAGATTGGATCGAAGAGATCCATGCGTTCAACGCCTTCTTTTTGGAAACCTTCAAGGAACGGTTTGAGTTGATGTCCGTTAACCTTGAAGATTTTGCCGGTGTCGAGGCTCTTTATTTCAACCGCTCCGTGGGGGTAGACTTTGACCACCTCGAATGGTCCTTCCCATCGTGATCTCAGTTCGCCGGGGAAAAGACGAAGGCGTGATAGAAAAAGAAGGACTTTGTCTCCAATTTGTAAGTCCTTTCTTGTTATAATTTTATCATGACATACCTTCGTCTTCTCCTTGTAGATGGCGGCGTTCTCATAGGACTCAAGTCGGAGCTCCTCTAGCTCTTGTAGTTGCAGCTTCCTTTGGATCCCTGCTTGTTCCATGTAGAGATTCAGCGTTTTCACCGCCCAATAGGACTTATGTTTGAGTACAACCGAGAGATGACAGGCCTTCCCGAACACGAGTCTATAAGGTGACATGCCAATTGGGGTCTTGAAAGCGGTCCTATATGCCCATAAGGCGTCATCCATGCGAAGACTCCAATCTTTGTGGTTAGGATTCACCGTCTTTTGGAGTATAGATTTCAGCTCCCTGTTTGAGACTTCGGCTTGGCCGTTCGTTTGTGGATGGTAGGCGGTGGAGAGTTTATGAGTGACGCCGTATTTCTTTAACAAAGCACTCACAGTTTTGTTGTAGAAGTGAGTGCCCTGTCGCTGATTAGAATTCGTAAAACTCCAAACCTTGAGAAGATGCGGGTTTTGAGGAAGTCCATCACTACTTTGGCATCATCGGTCTTGGTGGCTTTTTCTTCCACCCATTTTGACACGTAGTCCACCGCCAAGAGATTATATAAGTTTCTATGCGAGTTCGGAAAAGGTCCCATGAAATCTATTCCCCATACATCAAAGATTTCCACATAGAGCATCGGGACTTGAGGCATCTCATGTTTCCGAGAGATGTTTCCCATGCGTTGGCAGTTGTCACGAGCTTGACAAAAGATATGGGCATCTCGAAATAAACTTGGCCACCAAAAACCGCATTCAAGTACTTTCATTGATGTTCGCTTGTCTCCAAAGTGTCCTCCGCAAGCGTGTGAATGGCAAAATGCAAGGATGGAGGCCATCTCGTTCTCAGGAATGCATCTTCTAATGACTTGATCTTTGCAATGCTTCCAAAGATAAGGTTCATCCCACACATATTGTTTGGCGTCATGTTGGAGTTTCTCTTTTTGAGATTTGGAGAAGCTTGGTGGGAACCTGTTTAGGACAAGGAAATTAACAATGTGAGCATACCAAGGGCGAATTTCCTTTAGATAAAAAAGGGTCTCATCGGGAAATTCCCCTCGGATATCGTCCTTTGCATGATCATTCCCTTCATCAAGAACGAGTCGGCTCAAGTGGTCGGCCACCAAGTTTTCCATGCCCTTCTTGTCTTTGATTTCGACGTCGAACTCGCTTAGAAGGAGTATCCATCGAATTAGCCTTGGCTTGGCCTCCTTTTTCATCATCAAGAACTTAAGAGATGCGTGATCGGTGTAAATGATCACATTGGTTCCAAGTAAGTATGACCTGAATTTTTCAAGTGCATAGACGACGGCCAACATTTCTTTCTTGGTGGTGGCGTAGTTGCGTTGGGCGTCATTGAGGGTGGTGGATGCATAATAGATCACATGAGAGGCCCTTCTAACCTTTTGGCCCAAGACGGCTCCTACCGCATAATCGCTAGCGTCACACATGATCTCAAAAGGAAGAGACCAATCGGGTGCTTGAATGATGGGGGCAGTAACTAGCATCTCCTTCAAAGTGTTGAAGGCCTTCTTGCATTCTTCGGAAAAGATAAACTCCACCTCCTTTTGCAAAAGTATGCACAAAGGAGATGCAATCCTTGAAAAGTCTTTGATGAATCTCCGATAGAAACCTGCATGTCCAAGAAATCACCGTATCTCCCTAACGGTAGTAGGATAAGGGAGTGATTGGATAACTTCAACTTTGGCCTTATCTACCTCTATCCCTTTGGATGAGATCACATGGCCTAAAACAATTCCTTCCTCCACCATAAAGTGGCATTTTTCAGAGTTTAGAACAAGATTTGATTCTAAACAACTTTTCAAAACAAGAGATAGATGGAGTAAGCATGAATCAAATGAGTCTCCATGGATTGTAAAATCATCCATAAAAACTTCCATAAACAGTTCAACATACTCGGAGAATATGCTCATCATGCATCTTTGAAACGTGGCCGGGGCATTGCATAGTCCAAATGGCATGCGTCGGTATGCAAAGGTGCCAAATGGACAAGTGAAGGTGGTCTTCTCTTGATCTTCAGGGGATATAGACACTTGAAAATACCCGGAGTAGCCATCAAGAAAACAATAGAACTTATGCCCGGCAAGTCTCTCAAGCATTTGGTCAATGAAGGGCAAAGGAAAGAAATCCTTTCTAGTTACCGCATTGAGTCGACGGTAATCTATGCATACCCTCCATCCGTTTTGAATTCGGGTGGGTATAAGTTCTCCATCTTTGTTCTCCACCACCGTGACTCCGGTCTTCTTGGGAACAACTTGGGTTGGACTAACCCACTTTGAATCGGAAATGGGGAAGATTATCCCCATTTGAAGTAGCTTGATGACTTCCTTTTTGACCACCTCCATCATCGGTGGGTTTAATCTTCTTTGCGGCTGTCACACCGGCTTAGCTTCATCCTCCATCAAGATGCGGTGCATGCATGTAGATGGACTAATGCCTTTGATGTCGGCTATAGTCCATCCAATTGCTAGTTTGTGCTCCTTGAGCACCGCTATCAACTTGCCTTCTTGATCTCCGGTCAGTTTGTTTGAGATTATGACCGGCAAGGTTTGTTTTTCTCCCAAGAACACATATTTCAAGTGTTTTGGGAGTGACTTCATTTCAACTTCGGGGGCCTGCAAAATAGAAGGCAAAGGCTTCTCTTCGGGGATGGTTAGTGGAAATGCTCTTGACCCCGGTGGCATAAGTGGAAGTTGGAAATGGTTATCCAATTCCACCATCATGGCTTGTGTGTTGGGGGTCAAGGCAAGTTCTAAAGAGTTTACCCCCAAATCGTTCTCAATTATGCTCAACAGTTCATCCTCTCCATTTATTTCAAACGTGTTTTGTACAAGAGGATCAATAACATCAATGGCAAACAAAGAATGATTTTCATTTGGGTATTTCATGGAGTCATAAATGTTGAACTCAACCTTATCTCCATCAAATTCCATTGTTAAAGATCTGCTAAAGTCATCAATCTTTGCTCTAGCGGTTTTTAAAAATGGTCTCCCTAAAAGGATAGGCACCGAATTCTTATCATTCTCCATTTCCAAAACATAAAAGTCGGCGGGAAAGATCAAATTGTCAACCATAACTAGTAAGTCTTCGACAATACCTTTAGGATAAGCATTTGATCTATCCGCAAGTTGAATGACTACTCCGGTTTCATTTAGAGGGTCAAGCTCAAGTGATTTGTATAGAGAGTAAGGAATGACATTAATTGACGCTCCTAAATCTAGCATGGCCTTTGAAAACGTAGTACCTCCCAATTTACAAAGTATAGTGAACATGCCTGGATCATTGTATTTCTTTGGGAGTTTCTTTTGAAAAACCGCCGAAACACGTTCACTAACTTGGACTTTTTGTTTTCCATTGAGTCTATAATGAGAACATCTACTACTAAAGATTGGTCTGCATTTTCATTTTTCATGCTAAAGTTCACATTTGAGGACTTTTGGTCATCAGTTCCTCTAACAAGACCATGACTCACACTTGGCATTTTATCATCCATTGGATGAGCTACGCCAACGCCTGAGAGGTCTTTGTTGGACGATGGAAGAACCATTTCTGACCTATCAATTTTTTGTTCTAAAATGACATTATCAGGACTCAAATCATAGTTATGTTCATTTGTTATGTAAACCGGCAAAGCATCAGTAGGAATTGAGTCAGATTTTAATTGAGACCCTAAATTAGTGATGACCTCATGTACCTGGGTGGTGCTTGAGTGGGACAAATCAGGTTCGGCAGTATATATTTTTGTTTCCTCATCATTATTTTGGGAAGACTTGATGACCTCATCCTCCCCAACTTTGCCTAATGGCACCGACTCAGTCAAAACCATCCCATCAGCGATTCCCTCATTAGCATCAGCTGAAGGTATGGTTACCAAAGGAGCATCTGAATCTATAGTTTCCCCAGCTGTTGGAAAATTAATAGAATTTCCAGTTTGAGCATCACCTATAACAGATTCTACTTGAGACCCTATATTAGAGATGACATCATGTACTTGGGTGGTGCTTGAATGAGACAAATCAGGCCCAGAAGATACTTTTTTTGTTTCCACATCATCATTATGGGAAGATTCGGTTACGTCATCCTCCCCTGTTTTTCTTTGAGGGACCGACTCAGTTGAAGCTATCCCATCATGGATTCCCTCGTTTGCATTAACTGAAGGTATGGTTTCTAAAGGAGTACCTGAACCTTTACTTTCACCTCTCATTGGAGAACTAACAGACTTTCCACTTGGATCATTGTATTTCCCTTTTGCAGATTCTGTTTCTTTAGGGAAAACCATAGTCTCATCCTTTGGCACATTATCTTCTGCTTCATTAACTTTTCTATTACACTCAGAAGACATACTTTTTGTCTCACTTTCACTTTCAGAACCCTCGTCATCTTTTTCCATCTCAAGGGCTTCTCTTTCCTTCTGAATTGCTTCATCCAATCTATTCACCAAGTCATCCTTCAATCCCTTCACTGCTAAATTACGCTTCTTAAGCTCATCCCTCAACTCTGTTACCTTCCACTTGTTAATGGGACGGTTATCAAGAACAGGATATTGTTTCGGCATTTTCCCAAAGTAAACAAAATAAATACACCCCTGCAACATTATTACACAATTAACAATAACCTGTGAATAGAATTACCAAAAAAAGATTGAAACTTCATATCGGTCAGTTTAGTTTCAGTGAGTACATGCTCTCAAATTTACAAACAATGAAAAGTAGATCGGTCAGAAAGTCAATCATGACTTAGTGCATCACAAATTCACAATCACTGAATTGTCTGACTATCAAGATATAGTAATGTAGTTCTCTTTGCCAATTTCCCTGCCAAAACTAACTGAAAAAGAACCACTCCTAACTATATCATTATGGATATGGATACGGGCAACTGGGGGTTTCACTGAAGTATCTAGAGATTTATTCTATACTATGATGATGAGCAATGCTTCTTGTACACGTTTTGTGTCCATGCCCTGTACATTTTAGACAACATGTACACACACATTTTTGGCCTTTTGTACAAAAACGTGTACAAATGGCACTTTCCTTGTTTTTATTGCTTCCTTGTTTACAATAAAAAGAACCATGAGAAGTGGGACATGTGCAGAGCATTTGAAACTAACTATTGCAATAGTGAATTAATGATAGCTATTTTGTGGTTCCTAATAAAAAAATCAAGCTTCTTGAAAGTTTCCGGCTCAAAGAATGGATGGTGGAAACAGCTCAAGGTGTCTCTATAAAATTGAACTAAAAAAGATTACTCTTTTCGTACCAGCGAACCAGAACGTCAGCATTAAATTAACTTTTGCCGAAGCAACTAAAAACTCACAAAAGATGCAGATTTATTAACGTAATACATATTATTTAAAATAAAACAAATTATATGAGGCCGACACTCCTAAGATTTCAAGAAAAAATGGGAAAAACGTATCTTTGAATTTCAAAATGCATACAAACTAATGGGTCTCTGTAAATAAAAATTTCCAAAATTGACGCGAATGTAATAAAGCAACTCCTTATCTGAAACGTGAAAACAAGATCTGCAGAGTGGCGTTTCATAGAGATAAAAGAAGATATCTCGTGTTTCAGATTTCCAATTTAGACCATCTTAAAAAAATCATTAATGATTGAAGCATCTACTAATTGTTTCCATGTCAGGATAGTTGAAACAAGATAGCATTTTTCGTTAGATAATATTTGATAGGTTGGAAGTTGAAGGAGGTAAGACTGTCGACTGAACATGGAGCGTAAAAGGGGAGAAATACCTGGATGTATGTATGTGGAAGAACGGTGAATTGGCGAATAGTACAGAGTTGAAGGGAAAGCTTGTGAAATCTTGCGATTCTTACCCTTTTAGGCGCGTGGTAATAATTGTAGGAAGAAATACAATTTGAGCCCGAGTCCATACACAGAATGTGAAGTTGGGGCCAAAATTTAATAGGCCCAATATACTAGTCCAGAAAATTTAGAGCTGATTCTTAAAATTATTTATGCTCCTTTAGAGAGCAGATACGGAAGTTGAAGTGTTTGGCCAAAAGTGTAGAAATACTTTTATTGCTCTAATTTACTCCTAGAATCAGTTTTTTTAGAAGTTTGGGTAGACCAGCTTCTGAAAACTGATTTTGATTATACTTCTACTTTAAAAAAGAAGCAGAAACAGAAGCAGAATCAGTTCTAAACGTCCCCTTAGTTATAGAACAATTGCTTCACTATTTTTTACATTTTTTTACTCCAGGGGGTCTGAGGGAGGGGGGTGGGGCCTGGAGTAATCAGGGTTGGAACTCATTTCATTGAACTTCAAACCCTTATGTGTCTAGCGGGTTTCGAACTCGAGAGCTCTCACTATTTTTTACTATCTTTTGATGTAACGATGACCGAAATAAATAGAGGACTTTGGTCATGTTTAGACACATCATCAACAACAAACCCTCTAAATCAATCTTTTTCTCTATCATTCTTCTGATTAACTATGGAGTCTTGTTTATTAGTAAGTTTTTGATTGAACTGAATTTCTGATCTTGTCTGATCTGATCTGATTTTTTTATGTCTGAATTTGTTTGGTTTGACAAATGTTTGGCGTCTTGATTTGTAACTATTGATAACTGGTTTCGTCATTTATGTTTAAGTCTGATCCGGTTTGGTCTATTTATATTTGTTCTGCTCTGATCTGATCTGGGCTAGTTTTGAACCAAAAACAGTCTAAACAAAAACATCATTAGATTCAACCCATAATCATCACTTATGTGTGAGTATGCCTACACCTTCCATAATCATTTATCCCATTTTTGATCAAAATGCTTTTGTAAGTTTTATAATATGTCTAGATATGGACTTGATAATTAAATAAATAAATAAATAAATAAATAAATAATGAAAAGTTGATTAGTCGTAGTAGTAAATTATTTAATTCATTCTAATTAATTAATCTTCTTATACATTTTCTCTAATTAATTCTCCCGCTAAAGTCATCTATTATCAAGATCGTTGGTTTGACTTCATTTACAACGATATATTTCCTTCAATAAATAAACCTTCTCAAATTTTACATTGGTGTCAATATTCAATATGTTGTATGACTGGCATCTTCCAGTTTTTTCCGTCTACAACCTATCAACTGAGTGCCTCTTTTATCGTCGCCTTCACTGTCTCCATCCCATTCTTCATGGTATTCGTCCAACTACATAAATGAACCATTTCTCCCCTTCATCTCCTTTCTATGTTAATCCCATTTAGGGTATTTTTATTTACTAAATCAATTTGTCTTGGTATTCGCGGTTAGATTCACATTCCTACATAGATATGAAAACAATAAGCTCTCTCGAAGATTCCTTCTCATCATAATATCATTAATCTGCCCCATTCTCATTAAATAAGCAGCCCCTCCTCAAACGCATTGACACGTCTCCAATTTCTAGGGTTTAGAATTGAGGGAATTATGATGGTACCGGGGTTGCATAGCTATAAGGTTTAGGACTGTGAAACTTTTATGGCAGTGGTGTACTGGTAAAGAATTGAGGGATATATGTATAAAGGATTGGCGATCAAGTGAAACTAGGGAATCCTAGCACCAACAAGCAGTGATTGACATGGAAAGAAGAGTTGCTTTTACTATCCAACTCACCTCTTACCTTTTCGTAAGGGGGAGACCAACATCTTTTACGATCCTAATGCAATATGCCATTACAACTACAGAACTACTCTTCAAAGTGGACTATGGCCAGATTCCATGGTGACTGCTATTTGGGAATGACGGGGTTTTAACACCTGTGAGACAAGTCACATCAGCATGCATCCACGTGGCAAGACATCAATTCTTGTCATTTTTCGGTCCCTGTTTTTTAAATTTCTTACAAATCAGCTCTAAATATGTGCCACACATAAATACATTCAACGTTTGAAGCTATAAGAAATACAAATACATTCTAGGATACCATCATTTTGAACCTCAATAGTTAAGTTTCAAATACAAGTACATTATTAACAACAAATTTTAGTAAAGAAAGCAAAAATATTTAGCCTTATCTCTGTGAATTAGCATTTTCAGCGTAAATAGAGTACTTTTAGCGTAAATACAGTGTATTTTAGTAATTAGGCAATCATCCCTTGATATTTTGACACCAGCGCCTGAAGACAAGTTTTAGAACTCGGTAAGATCTTTCCAACGAGATATTAAACGCTTTCAACGGAACAAAATAGAGCAAGATATGATCGCATCAAATTCTACACGAGTTCGGAGTGAAATCAGAAACATTTGTGAACATAATACACTCTAAACGGAAGATTAATGCATTGTAAATGAAGTTGGAAGTTGGAACAATAACTTTAGAGCTCCAAATTATCTTTCCAACGAGATATAATACACTCTAAACGGAAGAACACACAGCAAGATATGAGTGTCACAAATATTTAGCCTTATCTCTATGATTTAGCATTTTCAGCGTAAATAGAGCACTTTTAGCGTAAATACAGTGTATTTTAGTAATTAGGCAATCATCCCTTGATATTTTGAAACCAACGCCTGAAGACAAGTTTTAGAACTCGGTAAGATCTTTCCAACGAGATATTCAACGCTTTCAACGGAAATAAATAGAGCAAGATATGATCACATCAAATTCTACACGAGTTCGGAGTGAAATCAGAAACATTTGTGAATTTATGGTTAATCTGTAACTTTTAATTAATGCGTTGTAAATGAATTTGGAACAATATGTTTAGAGCTCCAAATTATCTTTCCGACGAGATATAATAAGCTCAAAACGGAAGAACACACAGCAACATATGAGTGTCACAAATACTTAGCCTTATCTCTATTATTTAGCGTTTTCAGCGTAAACAAAGCACTTTTAGCGTAAATACAGTGTATTTTAGTAATTAGACAATCATCCTTTGATATTTTGAAATCAGCGCCTGAAGACAAGTTTTAGAACTCGGTAAGATCTTTCCAACGAGATATTAAACGTTTCAACGGAACAAAATAGAGCAAGATATGATCGCATCAAATTCTACACGAGTTCGGAGTGAAATCAGAAACATTTGTGAAGTTATGGTTAATCTGTAACTTTTAATTAATGCATTGTAAATGAAGTTGGAACGATAGCTTTAGAGCTCCAAATTATCTTTCCAACGAGATATAATATGCTCAAAATGGAAGAACACACAGCAAGATATGAGTGACACAAATACTTAGCCTTATCTGTGCACCGTGGGCTTCTTCATGCTTGGTCCACTACGTTTGGGCTTTGTGTGCTCACCAAGCTTGATGGGTCTGCGTAGGAGAAGTGGGAGTCTATGGGTCGGGGGTCCCTGGGCCATATACTCAATCAGTACCCATCATGTAATATTTTGTAAATGAAATCTTAATATGAGTTTTAGAACTCCATATGATCTTTCCAATGCGATAAAAAAGTCTTAAAATGGACCAAAATACACACAGATATGATCAAATAAAACACCACACTTGTTTGGTGTCAACTCAGCATTGTTTTTTAATTTACCTCCGTGGTATTCTAGATGTGGTATCACGTTTTGTGGGTTTGGGAGGTTCTTTAGAGTTTGGAAGTAGGAGTATGATGACCTAAGTAGTTAATTGTTACTCTGTAGCAACTGGATCAAAGGCCGAGTAGCGAGTAGGATCGGGTACTCGGGGTACTCGGTGATTACTCGGCCTTGTATGAATTAATTTTAAAAAATACAAATGACTGAAATTATAGTAATGTATTATTCATTTAATTCCTAGGTATGAATAAAATAATAATAATCATAATGAAGAAGAAACGAGAAAGAAGATAAAAGAGAATAACGTACCAAGAGATGATGAACCACTACTGGAATGAGTGGATGTGTAATAATTTTAAGGTTAATTTCCATTTTTAGAATACCCATTCATTATTTATAAATTCCATAATATTCCTCTTTAATTAAAACTTTTCATATTTAACCAAAAAATATTTCATGACTGGCCGAGTAACTCGCCGAGTCAGAAATTCTCCGAGTCAAAAAACGTGATGGGTACTCAGCGAGTGACTCGGAAAAACTGGATGGGTTCAGTCAGATTGTTAAACGAAATGGCCACTGTTAGGAACCAGAGTCGAAGAGATGAAAATTGACTTAGAATTGATACGATAGTACTGAACGGAAAACGGAAAGATACAATAGAGACATATCGAGTCATCTCAACACTCCCAAGGCCTAATTCCAGATCCAAATTCTGCCTACCCTCTTATTCTACTTGACATGCACTTGTCGTGAGATGCACTCAAAATAAATACAATACAACGAATATACGTAGTATAACGAAGTAAGGTTCGTATCCACAGGGGAAGGAATACTTTTCTTTTATATAATTTGTAACAAAGAGGGGTTTTGATTGTTGTAGAATTTGAAGTAAATTTAAACACTAAGATGAACGACTTATGTGGTTTAATTAATAGAGACGAGGACTTGGTTTTGCTTTTATTCACTTAATAAAATGTTCGTCGATCCCGATTATATCTTTAACTATCTTCCTCTCGAATACTCAATCGAGGAGTATATCCAGTTCATCGAGGGTAGTTATTAATAACGAGATGCGTTCATTAATAAAACTTACTATCGAGTCAACATAGAACAAGCGCCGTATATTAATTCGATAGTAGCAATAAGCTTAAGATGAAAACGATTGAGATTGATAACCTCAACACAAGCGGTTTATTGGTTTAATCAATATAATTAATTCCCCTTGGTGTATTAACAATGAGATGCATGCATTAATAATCCAAGTTTACTACCGTTGAATGAATTGAATTAATAACAAGCGTATTAATCGATTGATTCTAGTAATAATTAATAGATGAAACAAAACTAGTCAATCCTTTAAGTAATGTTCAAAATATTAACATGAAATATGAGTAGGAATTAATTAATACTCAAGGAAGAATATTAAAGAATATGAATCCTACTATAGTTAATATCAAGATGTTAACTAAGTGTCATCTTAGTAACACTTCCCGATATTAACATAGAGGAAGAAATAACTATTACTATAGCCAATGTCAAGATGTTAACTAATTGTCATCTTAGTAACACTCCCCAAATTTGATATAGAAATAGTATTTTAAAGGAAGAATTAATATTCAAGGAAGAAGATTAAAGAAAATAACTCACAACTTACAAATTCATTAAGCTTCAAAGTAGCAAAATCAAGATGGAAGAGTTTAGCTCCTAATTTGGAGACTAAACATGAAGAAAATATAAAGAGAGAACTATTCTAGACTGAGCTTAGAAGTATATAGGAAATTGGATATCTAATTGTGAAGGAAAGGGGGTGTATTTATAGGCTCTTGGGATGCAGCTCGGGTACCCGATCAGGTATATACACGGTACCCGATCGAGTATGTGTAAAATGCCAGATTCGAGGTATACTCGATCGATTATAGGCTATATTTTATAGGTATACCCGATCGGGTGTGCTTTTATACCCGATCGAGTATGTGTAGAAAATGATATTCAGGCTATACTCGACCGGATTTGGGGTTAAACTCAAGGGCATACCCGATCGGGTATGTCGGTCTACCCGATCGGGTATAGACACTCGATCGTGGTCAAAATCTTCCCTGCATGTTCCTTTGTCTTCAGATCCGATCCGACTTGAAGTTTCAACAAGATACCCGATCGAGTATAGATGATACTCGACCGGGTACAGACCAAAAATTCAGGATCCTATTTTCTCTTGAGATTATGCACCTTTCTTCCACTTCTGGGATTCACCAACTGTCCTTTGAGCGATCAAGACCTGTTTGAGCTCAGAATGAACCTAACCTAAACAATTTACAAGAATTGAACAAACTAAACTATTACACCAAAAGTGTGTAATTTCCAAAGTAAAAATCGATCAAAACTAATTAAAAATACAAACATACACATGGAAATTACATGATTATCAACTCCCCCATACTTAGTTTCTTTACTCGTCCTCGAGTAAAGTTAAATGTTCACAAGTGTCAAGTCTTTCACAATTTCAACAATTTTAACAAGATAAAAACACAAAGACCACCAAGGATAAAACATGAGTTTTTAAGCTCAAATTACAAATATCATCTTGGGTTTTATGGTCTTCTAGTGCTCATCTTTTCTTCTTCTTCTTCTTCTTCTTCTTCTTCTTGAATCTTCTTATTCTCCAGAGAGATCAAATGAGTGCCTGCAAAAACAAATATTTCTCTCATATATCTCATTTTGCCTAGGAGCCTTTTCAGGTTTTCATCCTAGCATCTCTTTCTAGTTTCCATTCTCCCCAACTCACTCATTTTTTTATAAGCCCTTTTTGCTTAGATTTCCCATTTTTGTTGGGTTTTCAACCTAACTAGCATTTCTTTTCTTTTATTTATTCTCTTTTTTTTATTTTTTATTTTTTTGTGTGTAAAAGAAATTCATGCGTAGTGAAAGGTAAGAAATAAAATTACATACCATGAGGAGTCTCTCCCCCACACTTAGTCCAAGCACTGTCCCTAGTGCCCGCCTTCTCCGCGATAGAAGCTGCCTCCGAAACCGCCCCCAAAGCTGCTATCAAATCCGCCACCGGTGTCGCCATTCCCGTGATCTCCTCCATCATACCTTCCACCTCCGGAGCTAGATCCTCCAAAGTTACCCCAATGAATGGGGTCCTACCACGAGGGTGATGGAGGGGGTTCGCCATAGTGTGAAAGGATCCTTGATGGGCTATGTAAGAGTACATAGGTCCGTAGAACCTACGTTGATCCTCTTCATATCGATGCCTGTTGGCTTCTCGGAGCTCCTCCATCCGTTGAAAACCTGCCCTTTGCTCCTCCTGCACTTGGTTGAGCCGCTCTCCCATAACCATGTAGTTAAGGTTCATTTGGTTGAACCCTGCAAGTAGTTGTTGTTGACCCTCCAAGATTTGTTGGAAATAGTTGGGTGGAGGAGGGTTTTGGTGCTGCTCGGGGATGTCTGTGTCCATGTCCTCATTATCATGGGGTTCGGCATAAGGTGCATCCTCGGGTTGGTATTGGAGTGACTCTTGTTGCGGTTCTTGGAGGTGTGGTGGAAGGGCGTGTGGGAATAGGTAATGGGGCACCTCTACCTCTACTTTGTAGAGTAGTTTGGGAAGGTCTGGGCTAGGCAAGAGGAAATGTTTGATAGGCTTGGGGTGTATGAGCCAGTTGTACATGTTCTTCGGTTGTTCACCACCATAGAGTGTGTGGGAGAAAGTTGTGCATCCCGAATGGCCTAACCATGTCATGTCCATCAAACAATAATCGGGTATAAGAGAGTTATCCATATACCCGAACTTACTTGCCAAGTGCATAACCACCCCACCCAAAACAATTGCCCCCCTCGTTCTGCTTTCTTTTTTTAAATGTGCCCACATGAGATTGCACAGGTTAAAGTCCACATGACGGCGGAATAGAGCCACCGACATCAAGCACACATCCCCATCCTCATGTGGTGATTTTTGGGGTGCCCAAGCAAACAGTTTGCTAAAAACTTCAAGAACAATCGGAGGACGGGGTGTTGGACATGAGTAATATACAACTGGGAGGAGCTAAAGTTCACTTGTCCGGTCATCTTGGTCCACAGTGAATGACCGAAAATGGTGTTGTCGGAGATGGCTTTTTCGTAGGGGACGGGGATGCCAAAATGTTCGGCAAACTCATGTTTCGTTATTGAATAGGTGTGGTTAAACAAACGAAATGTGAGTTTGCCATCTCTAAAATCAACCTCATCATTCTCAAACTTCACCGATCTCATGAATTCATAGACAATTCTTTCATTAGAGTTGTATTTCATTTTGAAAATGCGGTTCATGTCCAACTCACGAAAGAATTGCTTGGTACTACTATAAATGCCTAGTTCACGGAGAGCATCATGGCATAAGAAACGGGAAGATTTTACTTGCCTTGTAATTGTAGTGATGAACCGAGCTCGGTGTTCGTTGTCGGCGAAAATGAGGTCCTCCTACCCCGGGATGGGTTCCATATCCCTTGAGCTCTGCCCTTTGTCCTTTCTTGGTGCCATTTTTGGAGATTTGGAAGCTCAAAATTCGAAAATTGAAATTGGGGGTAGGGTTTTTCGGACCTTTGGAAATTTGGGGGGAAATTGGGTTTATGGGTATGGGTGTGTGGAGGAAGGTGAGGGGAGTATTTTGGTGGAAGAATGGGGTGATTTGATGGAGAAATGAAGGAGATATGGTAGAGAGAAGGATCTAAAATGGAGTTTTGGGAAGGAGGGGTTCGAAAATGGGGTTGGGAAATTGGGGAAGATGAAGTGATTCGGGCTGTTTTGGGGTTAAAACGCAGGTATACCCGATGGAGTATGGTGTGATACCCGATCGGGTACGGAAGACAATTTGTTCAAAACTTCGGTTTTCCAGCCATACTCGACCGAATATCTTGCCATACCCGATCGGGTACTAGAGACAGCTTGTTTGGGCTTTTGAATTTCCAGCAATACCCGATCGGGTGTATAGTCATACCCGATCGAGTATGTTTCTTTTTCACATTTTGAGCCCTGTATTCGATCGAGTGTTGGGAGCAGGTTCTATTTGGTTTCATCCTTCTGAACATACTCGACCGGGTGTGTAGTGATACTCGATCGAGTATTCTTCCTTTTGCAATATTTGGACCCCGTACTTGATCGAGTGTCCGGGGCAGGTTCCTTTTAGCTTTGCCTTTCTATGTATACTCGACCGGGTATGTATTTATACCCGATCGGGTATACATGGATTTTTGAAAAATTTACTCTCATTCGATCGAGTAGTGCTTCGGTTCCCCTTTTTTAGCCATACCCGACCGGGTGTATAGTGGTACTCGATTGGGTATGTCCCCAGATACTTCAAAACCTGCACTTTCCCTTTTTTCAAAACATGTGATTAGTGCCCTCTCTCTCACCCTCTCAAAACAGAAACTGGAAATTTGACAAGGAAATAAAAAAATCACGTACCTTGATTGGGTTGCCTCCCAAGAAGCGCCTTAGTTAACGTTGCGGCACGACGCCATGGTTGTGTTCATTCTTCATAGATTGGATCGAAGAGATCCATGCGTTCAACGCCTTCTTTTTGGAAACCTTCAAGGAACGGTTTGAGTTGATGTCCGTTAACCTTGAAGATTTTGCCGGTGTCGAGGCTCTTTATTTCAACCGCTCCGTGGGGGTAGACTTTGACCACCTCGAATGGTCCTTCCCATCGTGATCTCAGTTCGCCGGGGAAAAGACGAAGGCGTGATAGAAAAAGAAGGACTTTGTCTCCAATTTGTAAGTCCTTTCTTGTTATAATTTTATCATGACATACCTTCGTCTTCTCCTTGTAGATGGCGGCGTTCTCATAGGACTCAAGTCGGAGCTCCTCTAGCTCTTGTAGTTGCAGCTTCCTTTGGATCCCTGCTTGTTCCATGTAGAGATTCAGCGTTTTCACCGCCCAATAGGACTTATGTTTGAGTACAACCGAGAGATGACAGGCCTTCCCGAACACGAGTCTATAAGGTGACATGCCAATTGGGGTCTTGAAAGCGGTCCTATATGCCCATAAGGCGTCATCCATGCGAAGACTCCAATCTTTGTGGTTAGGATTCACCGTCTTTTGGAGTATAGATTTCAGCTCCCTGTTTGAGACTTCGGCTTGGCCGTTCGTTTGTGGATGGTAGGCGGTGGAGAGTTTATGAGTGACGCCGTATTTCTTTAACAAAGCACTCACAGTTTTGTTGTAGAAGTGAGTGCCCTGTCGCTGATTAGAATTCGTAAAACTCCAAACCTTGAGAAGATGCGGGTTTTGAGGAAGTCCATCACTACTTTGGCATCATCGGTCTTGGTGGCTTTTTCTTCCACCCATTTTGACACGTAGTCCACCGCCAAGAGATTATATAAGTTTCTATGCGAGTTCGGAAAAGGTCCCATGAAATCTATTCCCCATACATCAAAGATTTCCACATAGAGCATCGGGACTTGAGGCATCTCATGTTTCCGAGAGATGTTTCCCATGCGTTGGCAGTTGTCACGAGCTTGACAAAAGATATGGGCATCTCGAAATAAACTTGGCCACCAAAAACCGCATTCAAGTACTTTCATTGATGTTCGCTTGTCTCCAAAGTGTCCTCCGCAAGCGTGTGAATGGCAAAATGCAAGGATGGAGGCCATCTCGTTCTCAGGAATGCATCTTCTAATGACTTGATCTTTGCAATGCTTCCAAAGATAAGGTTCATCCCACACATATTGTTTGGCGTCATGTTGGAGTTTCTCTTTTTGAGATTTGGAGAAGCTTGGTGGGAACCTGTTTAGGACAAGGAAATTAACAATGTGAGCATACCAAGGGCGAATTTCCTTTAGATAAAAAAGGGTCTCATCGGGAAATTCCCCTCGGATATCGTCCTTTGCATGATCATTCCCTTCATCAAGAACGAGTCGGCTCAAGTGGTCGGCCACCAAGTTTTCCATGCCCTTCTTGTCTTTGATTTCGACGTCGAACTCGCTTAGAAGGAGTATCCATCGAATTAGCCTTGGCTTGGCCTCCTTTTTCATCATCAAGAACTTAAGAGATGCGTGATCGGTGTAAATGATCACATTGGTTCCAAGTAAGTATGACCTGAATTTTTCAAGTGCATAGACGACGGCCAACATTTCTTTCTTGGTGGTGGCGTAGTTGCGTTGGGCGTCATTGAGGGTGGTGGATGCATAATAGATCACATGAGAGGCCCTTCTAACCTTTTGGCCCAAGACGGCTCCTACCGCATAATCGCTAGCGTCACACATGATCTCAAAAGGAAGAGACCAATCGGGTGCTTGAATGATGGGGGCAGTAACTAGCATCTCCTTCAAAGTGTTGAAGGCCTTCTTGCATTCTTCGGAAAAGATAAACTCCACCTCCTTTTGCAAAAGTATGCACAAAGGAGATGCAATCCTTGAAAAGTCTTTGATGAATCTCCGATAGAAACCTGCATGTCCAAGAAATCACCGTATCTCCCTAACGGTAGTAGGATAAGGGAGTGATTGGATAACTTCAACTTTGGCCTTATCTACCTCTATCCCTTTGGATGAGATCACATGGCCTAAAACAATTCCTTCCTCCACCATAAAGTGGCATTTTTCAGAGTTTAGAACAAGATTTGATTCTAAACAACTTTTCAAAACAAGAGATAGATGGAGTAAGCATGAATCAAATGAGTCTCCATGGATTGTAAAATCATCCATAAAAACTTCCATAAACAGTTCAACATACTCGGAGAATATGCTCATCATGCATCTTTGAAACGTGGCCGGGGCATTGCATAGTCCAAATGGCATGCGTCGGTATGCAAAGGTGCCAAATGGACAAGTGAAGGTGGTCTTCTCTTGATCTTCAGGGGATATAGACACTTGAAAATACCCGGAGTAGCCATCAAGAAAACAATAGAACTTATGCCCGGCAAGTCTCTCAAGCATTTGGTCAATGAAGGGCAAAGGAAAGAAATCCTTTCTAGTTACCGCATTGAGTCGACGGTAATCTATGCATACCCTCCATCCGTTTTGAATTCGGGTGGGTATAAGTTCTCCATCTTTGTTCTCCACCACCGTGACTCCGGTCTTCTTGGGAACAACTTGGGTTGGACTAACCCACTTTGAATCGGAAATGGGGAAGATTATCCCCATTTGAAGTAGCTTGATGACTTCCTTTTTGACCACCTCCATCATCGGTGGGTTTAATCTTCTTTGCGGCTGTCACACCGGCTTAGCTTCATCCTCCATCAAGATGCGGTGCATGCATGTAGATGGACTAATGCCTTTGATGTCGGCTATAGTCCATCCAATTGCTAGTTTGTGCTCCTTGAGCACCGCTATCAACTTGCCTTCTTGATCTCCGGTCAGTTTGTTTGAGATTATGACCGGCAAGGTTTGTTTTTCTCCCAAGAACACATATTTCAAGTGTTTTGGGAGTGACTTCATTTCCACTTCGGGGGCCTGCAAAATAGAAGGCAAAGGCTTCTCTTCGGGGATGGTTAGTGGAAATGCTCTTGACCCCGGTGGCATAAGTGGAAGTTGGAAATGGTTATCCAATTCCACCATCATGGCTTGTGTGTTGGGGGTCAAGGCAAGTTCTAAAGAGTTTACCCCCAAATCGTTCTCAATTATGCTCAACAGTTCATCCTCTCCATTTATTTCAAACGTGTTTTGTACAAGAGGATCAATAACATCAATGGCAAACAAAGAATGATTTTCATTTGGGTATTTCATGGAGTCATAAATGTTGAACTCAACCTTATCTCCATCAAATTCCATTGTTAAAGATCTGTTAAAGTCATCAATCTTTGCTCTAGCGGTTTTTAAAAATGGTCTCCCTAAAAGGATAGGCACCGAATTCTTATCATTCTCCATTTCCAAAACATAAAAGTCGGCGGGAAAGATCAAATTGTCAACCATAACTAGTAAGTCTTCGACAATACCTTTAGGATAAGCATTTGATCTATCCGCAAGTTGAATGACTACTCCGGTTTCATTTAGAGGGTCAAGCTCAAGTGATTTGTATAGAGAGTAAGGAATGACATTAATTGACGCTCCTAAATCTAGCATGGCCTTTGAAAACGTAGTACCTCCCAATTTACAAAGTATAGTGAACATGCCTGGATCATTGTATTTCTTTGGGAGTTTCTTTTGAAAAACCGCCGAAACACGTTCACTAACTTGGACTTTTTGTTTTCCATTGAGTCTATGTTTCCTTTTTATTGTACATAGCTCTTTAAAAAAATTTGCAAATCTGGGGACACTCTTTATCAAATTAAGGAGAGGAATATTTACCTCACATTTGGAGAATGTCTCATAGATGTCCTTGTCTTTTTCCACCCTTCGTATTTCCCGTAGAGCCTCAGGGAACAGTGCTTCAACCTCATGGATGATTGAAGTTGGAGCTGGAATTTGGGTTTCTTCCTCCTCCGATTGAGCTTTCTCCACAACCTCCTGTTCATCTTCCTCGCCAATGTGGTTTCTTGCTTTTTCTTTGGCAATAACCAGCTCTTTGTCACTCCTTAATGTCACCGCATGGGCTTGTTGCCTAGTATTCGGCTCTGTTTGGGATGGAAGTTTTGCCGAATCCTTGGCCTCGAGTCTCTACTCACCGCACTTGAGATTTGGCTCATTTGGTTATCAAGGTTTTGTATGCTAGATTTTGTCTCATGTTGGAATTGAACCATGTTTTGTTGCATGGTTGAGACATTTGAGGTGAGGGCTCGGATCATGTCCTCAGTGGACATATTTTGGCCTTGTGGTTTGGGGTATGGTTGTTTATTTTGAGGAAAGGATTGATTTTGTGGAGTGTTGTTTTGTTGTGGGTTTCCTTGAGGATTCCCATATCTAAGATTTGGGTGATCTCTCCACCCGGGATTGTAAGTATTGTCATAAGAATCATACCTCTTTTGGTTTTGGAACCCCAAAGCGTTGACTTGCTCGAGGTTATCTTCTTGAAGTGATGGGCAAGAGTCGGTAGGATGCCCCTGTTACGTGCATATGCCACAGACCTTGACCTCTTGGATTTTAGGATTTAAGAGGAAATCCTTAACCAAGGAGGTCAAGCCGGCCATTTGACTTTCCAATGATGATGTAGATTTTGCTGCGGCAACTTTCCGGGTTGAGGACCGCCTGGTGTAATGCCCAGAATTCTCGGCCAACTCCGAGATGAGGTTTCTCGCTTGAGAGAGAGTTTTGTTCACGATGCCCCCTCCACACGCCGCATTCACCATGCGTCTATCATGTTCCGTAAGACCATCATAGAAGTGGAGGATGAGGTCTTGCTCTGTATACCCATGATATGGGCAGCTAGCGCAAAGCTTTTTGAAGCGCTCCCAATATTCATAAAGTGATTCATCATCACCTTGTTCGATGTTGCTGATTTGCTTCTTTAAAGATGATGAAATGGAAACGGGATAATACCTTTCCAAGAAGCATTTTTTCATGGTTGCCCATGTGTCTATACTTCCCGAGGGAAGATAGAAAAGCCAATCATTTGCGGTATCCTTAAGTGAGAATGGAAAAGCCCGCAATTTGATTTGCTCTTCGGTAACTCCATCAGGACACATGTTTGTGCATACGATGTGGAACTCCGAGAGGTGTTTATTTGTATCCTCCCCTTTTAAGCCATGGAAGGAAGGAAGTAGATGAATCAGCCCAGATTTAAGCTCAAATGTATTACCTTCGTTGAGTGTAGGGAAGGTAATACACGGTGGTTGTTGATTCAAGTTTGGAGCTGTGAGCTCCCTCAGTGTTCTTGTTTCAAGAGCCATGTGAAAGGACTCTTCGGATTCGCTAGAACTCGAGCTAGCGGTGGATGAATCTCTGGTAGATGATTCCTCCGAGTCAGTGTTTGAAAATTCATTTTCAACCGCTCGAAAGTTTGTTCTATTTCGGGGTTTGATTGGTAGGTGATTTCGTTCAGTGAACGATATTTAACCATATACTTCAAAGCTCAGAAATAGAAAAACAAGAACTCTTTATATTTTATTTATATACTTTTTATACTTCTTTTTTTACTTTTCTTGAAATGAAATAAAAGAAAAATTATTGCCTTTCCCCGGCAACGACGCCAAATTTGACATGCACTTGTCGTGAGGTGCACTCAAAATAAATACAATACAACGAATATACGTAGTATAACGAAGTAAGGTTCGTATCCATAGGGAAATGAATACTTTACTTTTATATAATTTGTAACAAAGGGGGTTTTTGATTGTTGTAGGATTTGAAGTAAATTTAAACACTAAGATGACTTATGTTGTTTAACTAATAGAGATGAGGACTTGGTTTTGCTTTTATTCACTTAATGAAATGTTCGTCGATCCCATTTATATCTTTAACTATCTTCCTCTCGAATACTCAATCGAGGAGTATATCCAGTTCATCAAGGGTAGTTATTAATAACGAGATGCGTTCATTAATAAAACTTACTATCGAGTCAACATAGAACAAGCGCCGTATATTAATTCGATAGTAGCAATAAGCTTAAGATGAAAACGATTGAGATTGATAACCTCAACACAAGCGGTTTATTGGTTTAATCAATATAATTAATTCCCCTTGGTGTATTAACCATGAGATGCATGCATTAATAATCCAAGTTTACTACCGTTGAATGAATCGAATTAATAACAAGCGTATTAATCGATTGATTCTAGTAATAATTAATATATGAAACAAAACTAGTTAATCCTTTAAGTAATGTTCAAAATATTAACATGAAATATGAGTAGGAATTAATTAATACTCAAGGAAGAATATTAAAGAATATGAATCCTACTATAGTTAATATCAAGATGTTAACTAATTGTCATCTTAGTAACACTTCCCAATATTAACATAGAGGAAGAAATAACTATTACTATAACCAATGTCAAGATGTTAACTAATTGCCATCTTAGTAACACTCCCCATCTTTGATATAGAAATAGTATTTTAAAGGAAGAATTAATATTCAAGGAAGAAGATTAAAGAAAATAACTCACAACTTACAAATTCATTAAGCTTCAAAGTAGCAAAACCAAGATGGAAGAGTTTAGCTCCTCATTTGGAGACTAAACATGAAGAAAATATAAAGAAAGAACTATTCTAGACTACTCTTAGAAGTATATAGGAAATTGGATATCTAATTGTGAAGGAAAGGAGGTGTATTTATAGGCTCTTGGGATGCAGCTCGGGTACCTGATCGGGTATATACACGGTACTCGATCAGGTATGTGTAAAATGCCATATTCGAGGTATACTCGATCGATTATAGGCTATATTCTATAGGTATACCCGATTGGGTGTGCTTTTATACCCGATCGAGTATGTGGGGAAAATGATATTCGGGCTATACTCGACCGGATTTGGGGTTAAACTCAAGGGCATACCCGATCGGGTATGTCGGTCTACCCGATCGGGTATAGACACTCGATCGTGGTCAAAATCTTCCATGCATGTTTCTTTGTATTCGGATCCGATCCGATTTGAAGTTTCAACAAGATACCCGATCGAGTATAGATGATACCCGACCGGGTATAGACCAAAAATTCAGGATCCTATTTTCTCTTGAGATTATGCACCTTTCTTCCACTTTTGGGGTTCACCAACTGTCCTTTGAGCGATCAAGACCTGTTTGAGCTCAGAATGAACCTAATATAAACAATTTACAAGAAATTAACAAACTAAACTATTACACCAAAAGTGTGTAATTTCCAAAGTAAAAATCAATCAAAACTAATTAAAAATACAAACATACACATGAAAATTACATGATTATCACTACTCCACTCCTATTTATAATAAAATTCTCTATGAGCTGGCCCAAGCTACTAGTACCTAGCCCAAAACCCTTATTTATACAATATCACATTCCTTAGTATAATTCTACTACTACTACTATTATTATTATTGGAGGTCCATGTCCCTATCATATCTCCCCCCTTGAACAACCACCATGTCCTCAAGGTGGGTGATAGGAAACAACCTAGATCTTCAAATTCATCTTCATCCTGGCATCTCTTCCTTTCCAGTACCTAACTGATGCTGGAACCATGAGCTTGCTTGCCTGGAGAACACTCTGATTGTTGGGATCTTTGTAAGTGTTTTGTTCCTCATGATCAGATGGTGCTGTTTGATCTTTTCTTTCAACATCATTTTCTGGATGCACTGGTTGCGAATGGATCAAACTGCCAATGCTTGTAGTCATTAAAATAATGTGTCCATCTATGGGTAAGCACAAAGCAAGTTCTTCCTTAGTTTCATATGAGATTCCACCTTCTGATTTTACAGTATTTTGATGAACACCCAAAGATGCCTTAGCAGAAAAGACCATAGATCTTGAGCTAGAGGGACTGTACATTAGAAATAAAACCGAGGGTGAACCAATATCAAGTATAGCAACCTGGCGACTTTCAAACCCCATAACCCATTGGGATCCTGACGCCATGTCCTGCCAGATGCATACTGGGGAACTGACAAACGAAGAGAGAGTTGTGCATTGATACCCAGCACCACTTGGGAAAAGGGAAACTTTAGTGTTGGGTTCAGTGATCAATTGCAATCTTGTTTTCTCTTAGCCAGAGCTGCTTCCAATCATGTAATAGGGAACTTGGCCAGATTCGTTTCCAATAGCAACACTCAAAGAGTTGGTGGAAGAGTCTAGAGATGTTGTAGCTGCACTAGTACTAATGCTCTCCAAGTTCTTCACCTGAGATACGATAGCCAACCCAAGTGACAAAACTGGGTACATGATCTTCACCTCAGATGAGATATTACAACCATCAAACTATTTATAGAATGTGTTGACTTCTTCATGAGGATTGATGTGGATCCAACCGAGAGATCCATTTTCTAAAGGACTCTTCAACATTTCAAATGGTTGTAGAGGAATTGAAGTTTATGGGTGCTCCTGCTCATGAATTGTCTGAGACGTTGCAATTAAGTGGTCTTGCACTAATGCACCAGTCAGAGGACGTGTTAATTGATGTCCAGAAACACTTTTAATTCTCCATGATGGCCAAACTACGTCATTGCCCTCCAAGTGTATCCCAGCTTCTTCAAAATTAACTCCATCATGAAGACAACCCTTCATACCCCAGGCTTAAAACTTGAACCACCAGCGTGAACCGTTGGAACTCTTTGTCTTCTGGAATCATCAACAAATACATTGGACAAGAAAGCTGCATCATTCTTCTCTCCTCCCAATATATCTATTGGTTTGGTATAGTCACTTAAAATCTGGTCTGATCTGTTTAAGTCTGGTCTGATTTGGTATGTTCTTGTTTGATCTAATATGATTTGAGTTTAAGTAAAAACATCCTAAGAGTGTGATTTTCCATTAGCTAATTAAGGGTAGTATCTCAGTGAAATACTTGTTGGGTTTCAGGCAGAAAAACGCAGCGGAATAAACAAAAAAATACTGCCCAAAAGTAAACAACCGGATCTGAGGTTCTTACTATAAACAAAATTATAAGATATAAGAGGGACTTACATAGCAATCTTAAGCAAGGATGTCAGACAGTCCGAGAAAACAATCCCGAGCTCTACCGGTATCCACACGCACGTGACTGGATCGGCCACAGGGAACGTGCTAGCGTTCTCTTTTCTCTCTCTCTCTCTAGGTTTTGAGATGTGAATTTTAACTCTTTAAATTCGTGGGTCTCCTTAGCCCTATTTATAAGAGGAGGAAAGAAGGAGTTTTATAGCTAATAAAACTCTCCTGGAGGCCCTAGTCCAATACCATTCGAAAACCTACTTCGAATTGGGCTAATCAGGATATTTTAATGTTATTAACGAACGTTAATGATCCAAATCACTTAGGTGTGTGACCCTGTAGGTTTATATATCGTTGGCAGTGGGCTAGAAAATTAATTCAAGCCTCACAAATCATAAGCGGCCTCTAGCAAGGCATTATGACTATCCAAAATATATAAATGTCAATTAAATCTGACATAACCTTTTAATGATTAATTTGTGCTAATAATTCTCTTTTGTCAAACGATATCTTAATTGAGACAAGGTTAGGTTGTGTCATCCTTGTTATTCTCAATTAATAGTTCTTGATTACCAAGTAAGATTAATCTTGAACAAATGACACCTCATTTGAGCATGACCATGCTAATTAATCTTACTTGTCAAGAGGTCCAATAGATATCTTTCTCTCACTATACGAGAGTGACAAAAACTATCTTGATAATTCACATACCACTACATGGTTCATAATATGTACAATCACCACCTTTATAATTACCCGTTTAAAGATAACATTTAATGGTGTTAATACATATTAATTCACATGCAAGTAACCATGATTATCTCAAGTATAAGAATATAGCACCTCATCATTATTGAGGACAACACTGATGACATATAACCTAGCAGTGTCCTCAAATTGGGTTTGTCCAATGAACTTGTTCACTAACAAGCATCTATGTTATTAACTTGATATCTCTATACCCATGACTAGTGGAATATAGCCATTAGTTAATCCACATACTGGTCTATTAATTATTAATGTCCCAAATTAATAATATTAGACCAGAGACAATTAGAATATTATGTTTATTTTAAAGTGTAGCATTCCACAATTAAGTCACGTACTTAATTAGCTACTAAACATAATATTCAGGGACTAAATATTAATAAAGAAAATTCACGATAACAATTAACATAAAATGAGTTTGTGACTTTATTAATTAATGAACATTAAATACTCGTTGATAAATCATAAAGTATTATTGTCCTAGGGCATACTTCCAATCATAGTATTCTTATGATGTTTTTACATGTCTGAATGGTTAGTTAAATGATTAATGATTTTTAATTAATTGGTCGTTGGTTTTTGTAATTAAGTAACACTCACAAATTATTAATTAAGCTGCTTAATTAATCAATTTAATGAGGCCCACTAGCTTGTCAATTGTCATGGTCATCGACAGAAAGAAGCTTTACGGCATATGGACATATCATACGGATGGGGGGCAAATTAAAGGTCGCATTATTGCAACATTTTCATTTTTCAATAGAAAATCATTATCGACCATTTATTAAGGGCATCACCAGCTGTTATCCAAATCCCAGTTTAACTTCACCTAAGTCTTGTTTAGGCATTATTAGGCCTTTTTGATTAGTCTCTATGTTTCTTTTTATTTGGTCTTGTCCAAATCCTGATTAACTTCTCTCTAAATCTTTATAGACCCTAAACCTTAATCTGCCATTTAAGAACGGCATAATTGTTTTTAGAACACTGTTAAAGATGAGGCACGAAGTCAAATACTTAACCTTTAGTTGCACCAAAGTTCTGTTCATCTCTTCACGGTATAGTAAAATTGGCAATAATATCTCTAGAGGGCACAACCCTTTGCACAAGCCTAAACAATGTGAAGAAAATCACAAAACATTACTTAAAAATTAACATAAAGTTGGGTGAAATTAACAACACTAATATCACATAAAAAGAAAAAACATTACTTAAAAACGTTTAACGCAAAATAGTGTGAAGCAAAATCATCGATAATTGTTTCATAGTCAAAATTTCCCAATAATAAAAATTACAAATAATAAAGGAATATCAAATTGCATAGTATAGCACACAAATATCAATTTAACGAGACAATAAAAGTGCCATATGTAACAACGCTAAACTATCTAATTAGGAACTCGGATATTATCTATTGATCACGTTGTTTGCAATTGAAATTTCGAAACAATTGGGATGAGATTTGAAAGAGGCAAAGACTAGACAATAATATAAATTTGTAATTTTATAATTACAATGAATAACAAGTCTTAAAGGCTAAAAAGATGTGAAGACGGAAGAGGCAAGTCTTTTATTATTTCAGCAACAATCACATTGCTTTGAAGATCAACTACAACTATCATACTTAAAATTAATGTATATCCCTTACTTAAAATTAATGTACCCCTTTTCATATTTTTCTCCACTATAGACTTTTTACTTGTGTTCTAAAACTTTTAAATTGTCAACAAAAATAAAACAAAATGCCTAAACTTAAAATAAAAGTCTAGAAAAAAGTAGGCCTATTTCTTTATTCTATATTTTCAGGGCCTTGGCCGGCTCTGAGTCATCTCTACTAGAAAAAAGGATGACACCCCATCCTTGAGGGTCCTCCAACTCCGATCGGACGGTACGTTGGGAGGATGTAAATTAGACTATAATCCCAATCTGACAGATAGAGAGTGAGGTTCTGTCTCCGGTATTTACAGAGACTCTATACATATTTTAGCATAGTAACCTCTCATCACAGTTGTCGGGATTCGAATCCGGGACCTAACTCTCGTGGCACTCCCTTGCTAAATGCTATCAATTGGCTACGCCCACCGGTTGAGTCCATCTGTACTAGTTCGTATTATGCATTAGGTTGAAGAAGTTAATATATATTTTTTAATTTTTGTATATTATTTATTTTGATCGTACATGCATGCATGTTTATTTATATACACTCAAGTTACAGGATAGCTATCAGCCTAACCACCTTCGTGTTAATCGAGTGCTAACTAACTCTTCATGTACATGAGAGTTAATCTATGTACTTATTAATATTAATAGGTCCGTACATGCATTATAAATAAACAAATTAAATGAAAGTTAATACTTCCTTAATTAAATTACTCTTAACAATTAAAATTTACATATTCAGAAACTAGAAAATACACCGGGAGTTCTATAAAGTTGCAAAATTTACCAAAATAGAATATATACAAATATTGATACGCTAATAAATAGATAAATTAAAGTAAAACTGTGTTGTTGATCAAGAAAATATGACTTTGCAAATCGTTTTGAGACGGATAGAATTAGTAGTGCCGTTCAGAATAATTTGTAAAATTACTCATTTAAAATGTCTTAGTCAATACTTAAGTACAATTTAGTTGTGTTTTCATATTTAACATATCAATTTAGTTGTCAATTAACTTAGTTTATCAAGAAAGAGTTTTTTAAACACCTAATTAAAGTAGCAATCATGAAACAACATTTACAAGTGTCACGACTCAGGACCTTAATAATCGTGCAAACATGCATCTACAACTTACACGTAAAGTCGTAAAGATCTTTGGAAATTTAGCCTTCTACACATTATTTCAATCCAATAATTGAGCCAAACTCGACCAGGAATTTATGAATGTCTTCGTCTTCTTTTTAGCATTTTACGGAGAAAATTTTAGCACAAACGACTCTTTTAATTTTCATCAAACCTTCAAACCTTACAAGCAATTAATGCCCCTTCAAATTAATATGTTGATTCATCTTTTATTATTAGTCAAATTGCTACATGTATATGTGTATATAAGACTTGAACTGAAATGCTAACTTACACTTTCAATTGAGGGTGTGTTTGATAATTTGCGCACCATTAAATTAAATGATATAAAATCGTGTATGTATAACGATTGCGCATAAAATGTTAAGATTCAAATTTCACCCTAAAAAGTCAACCTAGCAGAAGAAGGGGTCAATATATTAATATAATTAATACGGAGTAATTTATTGATTCATCTTTTATGAGTGTGCGAATACTTTAACCCTTCCCCTCACGACCAATAGAAGATATTTTATCTGGATCATATTATCATTCATTTTTCCTGTCATAATTGTTGTCATTTTTTCATAACTGTCATCACTTTTCGTAGGGACCAACCATGTTTATGTATTAGTTTCACTCTGAAATTGTCCGTTAAAATTAGGGGTTTCATTTTAAAAATAAAGATAATAGGAGAAATATCTGATCTTAATATATATAATACGTAGTAGTTTACTACGAGTACTTAATTTGATATATCAGTGTGGGAATTAATTACAAATTTAGAGTGTCAAATCACACAGTCATTAAAATGTTTAATAAAAACACGCAAATTATTTACCTCCCAACCCCATGTAGATATTTTTAATGATTCAATGCATGCTAAACATTTTAAGATATGTTTCAAATTTACATAAAATAATCAAAATAAACTGTAATCTATTTAATTATATCACTACCCTTGGTGCTGTTATAGAAATCGAGCCTGGCTCGAACTCAACTCGACTCGGCTCGATCAAGCTCGGACTCAGCTCGTATATTTGAAAAAATGAGTCAAGCTCGAAGTCATTGGTTTACTCGATAAGGTTAACGAGTCGAGCTGGCTCGACTCGAAAAACCCGGTGAAGCTCGTGATAGGACTCGAGCCGTATAGGACATTAGACCCACTTTAACGAGTTATCGAGCTCGAGTAGCTTGACTCGGGTATATTAACGAGTCGAGCTCGAGCCGGAAATTAGTTTAACGAGCCAAATTCGAGCTAAAATATAGAATCAAATTTTAACGAGCCGAGCTCGAGCCAAGCTAGAAAAACGAGCGAATCGAGTTCGAATTTGTGATACTCGGGCTCGGCTCGGCTCGGCTCGAATAAAAGCACTACCTACCCTTCATTTGCAAAGTACTCGTCTGTAATTAGTTCCCATCTAGGCCATCTAGCTTCTCTTAGTTTGAACTCCTTTCAACTTTTGTACATTTTCTTTAGCACTTCGCTTTATACAAAACATATACGTAGTACACTGATTGCATGTGATCGAGATCTTTGCAAAAAACAAACATAACAATCACATTTTTTTAGTAGGAACAGTATTTATGAATACACCGAGAACTACCTAAAAGAAAAGTAAAAGAAAAAAGAAGGGAAAGAATATGGGCCCAAAATGATGAATATTAAATATATTATTATATATATGTCCCCCAAGATTCAATTCCAAGAGTCATAAAATATATGGCACCGTCATGACTTGCATTTAAAAATTTGCTCACTTTAAGATGATGAAATGGCACGACAACTTTTTTTAATAAAAAAGATCTCATCCGTCACCACCCGCAAAGTCAAGCTCAATATTTAAATAATTTGTATATTATGAAATAATAATACGGAGTATATGGGTTTTTTAAATGACCACCGTCACAATTTTTTTTTATGACCCCTATATTTCATGATGAATAATAATTTTCTTCATTTAGTAAATGATGCTCTTTACTTTTGACAAAATAGATTTCATCATAGCAATAAAAAATATACGAAGTATATGCTTGGTAGTAGTCATATTTGAAAGCATGGTTATGTTTTATAGAGGAATGTTTGGATCAAATAAAAAAGAGTCTTCACGTGAAAAATGAGAATGAATCTGAACCGTTCAAATTTTCAATCTGATGCACATATATAGTCCTTATCTAATGCATTGTGCAATAATAAACCTTATCTGATGCATTGTCCAAATTTTAAAGTGCATCAGATAGGGTTTGATTTAATGCACAATGCATTAGATAAGGACTATTGTGCATCAGATTAAAACTTTGGACGGCTCAAATTGATTCTCATTTGACACGTGTGTGTACATATATACACACACATACACACACACACACACACAAATATATACTACCTCCATCTCAAAAATCTTTTTCATTTCAAAAAATTTGAATCATGTTTTTGATTAGTATAATAATATTGAAGTTATAAATTTTATACTTTGATAAAAGTACTTTTAACAAAGAACATTTTCATATAATTTTCATATTATAAATAATTTCCAATAGAAAGATATAATTGGTCAAAGTTTTGAAAATGGTAAAGTTTTTTGGGACGGATGTAGTATATGTTACCCGTCTAAAACGTTTATCATATTGACTTTTGTTGGTGAACCATAACAAAGTTTCAAAAATGATTTTCATTACTTCGTATATATTATATTTGAATATAATTTATAATTTTTATACTTTTATGAAAATATTTTTAATGAGAAACATTTTTTACATAATTTTCTTATTCAATTTAATTCCATACTTGGTATTCCCTTCATATTTTAAAATTTGTTACAGTTTCAAATTCGTGATGTATTTAAAAGTTTGTTATTGTAAGTTTTTTCTTTAAAAATACTCAATTACTCTTTTTTTTATCTTCTATTTCTCACTTATCTCTCTTCTCTCCTATTTTTTTTACTCTATTCATTACTCTTGCTATTCCTTACCCTTTAAATATTGTGTCACAGCCTAATATAGTGATCTCTTAAATAGAGGGAGAGTATTAAAAATATCATTGATTAACTTTTTAAAAGTATTGTTTTAAAAGGTATTTTTTCCTACTTTTGATTCACCAATCCTGGTTTGCGTCAGACCGGCATGGCCAACCCTAACTACACGACTGTCCATCTCGTTTTTAGAATTGAAGGATTATATGTTGTGACATTAATTAATCCAATTGATTGCCACTTCTCACAACCTCACCTAACGATGCATTTTATTTTATTTATTTTATTTTATTTTATTTTATTTTATTTTATTTGTATTACTATGACATGATTCATGAAAAGCTGCATTCCCAATCTGTTCAGAAATTAGGAGAAAACTGTTTACGAAAGATGATGTTTTGGGACTATCCAATTAATGACACCCAAGAAGGCAAACACATATAGGGTGGTCATAGCTCATTGCCAAAGAAGACCTCTAAATAGTCCTTAACATAATTCAAACACATCACTATTAGGTTCATGTACACTTCATCTAATTAATTACCAATTCTATATTATTATCAGATCCAAAGTTCAACTATTTATAGTCATTTCTCAATAAACATATATGTACAGTAGTATCTTCGTTTCTTAATAGTTATAGCACTTTGATTATAATTTTATTTCATCCTCATACTCTATTTTTGATGATGTATATTTTATTTATTAATGTACAACAATTATATTATTAAAATATTACTACTAATTTATATTCATTTAAAATATCAAAATATGATCTTTTTGTATTGTTACTTATATTTAATTAAATAACACATATACCAATAATTAGTGTTGTGCATTAACAAACATGAAATTCAAACTGTGCAGTTTGGTTATTAGCAGGAAATACCAATAAACTTAATTAATACACTAAATGATCGAGTAACACATAAACATATCAAAGTTCAACCAACATTAACCAAAACTAATATGGTTTCATTTGAATCTGATAGGTACAATTGAAACCATTTAAATCAAATCTAAATGTGATTGAAAAATAAAAACAACCCAATCAAGATGCTTAACGAGAGAAATGTGAATGCTTTACTTTTGTGGACGCGTCTAAAATAAAGTATTGTTCAAACATTCGACTCACTTTAAATTGAGTCCGTTTTTCAATGTTAATTAACAATGATGTCACATTTAGAGTCATTAAACGTCAAAAACAATGCACCATATATACATTTATTTTTTCTGATTTCTTACATAACACCTCTTTCCAACACATATATATATATATACATCCGACCATTTGCAAGTCTATCATTTTGCAAAACACCAGTTAATATATATATAATCAGTAGTTCTTTTCGATCTTGAAATCTTAGCTTATTACGGTTTTGTATCTTAACATTGTTTACAAAAACTCACGATCGATCTCCATTCCCCGGCCAATATAATCAATCTTGTGTTAAATTTAATTTCTCTAATTAAGTTTAATGCAATTAGCTAGTGAGTTAATTGCATTGGAAGAAAAGAATTGAAGCTAAGCTAAGATGGGAATTATAACAACTCTTGAGTACCTGTCTGAGAAGATCATCGGTAGAATTGGAACCAAGAAAAGCAAGAAGAGGAAGAAGAGGAGGCAGTTGAGCACAGTGTCAATCAAGATCAGAATGGATTGTGAAGGTTGTGTGCGTAAAGTCAGGAATGCCCTCTCTCAAGTCAAAGGTACGTACGTAATATCTATGCATACACACTTTTTTTTTTACTTCAAGGGCATCGGGGGCTGGGAGAGTTTGGAGTAATCTAGGCTGAAACTCACTCCATTGAGTTTCGAACTCGAGACCTCTCGTAAGAAAGAGTGAGTCGGCGACCAGCTGGGCTGGACCGCTTCCTCATATCTATGCATACACACTAGTTACGTAAAACATGATTCTGGTTCAACAAGTATATATATGATATATCGAATTTAATTGGTAAAACCGATCTCTTTTAATTAATTATTACAATAATTACATAATTATATCGACACTCAACGTTGGAAATGGATATCCCAGTTAAGTTGTTTCAAAATTATTATTGGAATAAAACTTAATTACAAAAATTAAATATGACTAATAGTTAGTTACTATATATATAGCTAGTGTGGTCTTAGTGTGACTTAAATATACAAAGATTGAAATTAAGTTACTAGAATTAAGTTATTAATATAATCACTACATTTAGGAGGTCATATTTTTTTATAAATAATGTTTATTTAATCATACATATGTAAGTATTTCTAAAAAAACATGTATTGTTTAGGGTTAAAGATGAAAACTTAGACAGTTACAATAGGAAAAAATACATTACATTTTGACCTTTATTTAAAACACTTCGTATAATACAATTATAAAATTAGAATATACCCATCCATTCACTTAATTATATAGAAATTGCTCTAAATATGAGTAAAAACGCTTTGAAATTCCAAAATAGGAGTATCATGTTTTTTATTCCTTGAATAGGAGTAATCTGTAAATTTGGAAAAAATGTCATGTTTAAAAGCCTAGTAATGTGAAATTTGGCAGAAATTTACTTCTATTCAGGGAATAAAAAACATGATAGCCCTATTTTGAAATTTCAAAACTTTTTTACTCCTATTTAGAGAATTTACTCATAAATATATATATATATATATATATATATATATATATATATATATATATATATATATGAATATGATTTTCTTTTAGATTTTCTCCTTTAATTTTTTCAAATATAGACAAGATTGTCAATATTTTAAAAAGTCCAAATGGCAACAAAGAAAACCAACATCACGAGTTGGGGCCAATCACATATAGTTACTTGACCCCACTGCTAGTTACAAGAAACGTAGCACTATCTCACGAGCTACTACATTTGTTATTTAAAACGCTCTTTAAAACAATACTACGTATAATTTTCTCATTTTGACTTTTTACGATCTTCTAAATTTAACTTTGATTCTAAATATCTACATATCTATATTTATAAAATTCATAATAAATTAACATTCAAATAATATGTTTTACAATGAGGTATATGAAATAAATTTTTAATCATAACATAATGTGAGTTTTGAATAATTAATGGTCAAAATTTATAAAGTTTGATCCAAAAGATTTAAATTGGGAGGTAGTATACAGGAAATCTATATCAAAGAAGAAAAGTCAATGAAAATGCTCGCAAGATTATTAATAAGAGTGTTTGGCCAAATTTGAAAAGGGGCTTCGCTAAACATGCCACATCATTGATAAAATAAAGGGGAAATCGCAGTTTTGATCCCTCAATTAGTTACCATATTGAAATATCAAACCCGTGTTTCCGAGATTGCAAATATCACCCCTTAACGGACATATATGTTGTAAATGTCATACCCGCCGTTTATAATCCATCTCCCATTATGGACTACCAATAAATTCAACGGGGATGGCATTTACAACACATACATCAATTCGAGGGTGACATTTACTATATCAGAAATACAGGTCTGACATTTCAATATGATGATTAATTGAAAGACAAAACTTCTCATTTTCCCTAAAATAAAATATAGACTCGGATCTAAATTGAATCTATATACCAAGTACTATCTCTACTCTTTATTAATGAAACAATGGCAAAAACATCACTTATGAACTTTAGTTGGACAAATATATGACTGGATTTCAAATTGACAAAAAAGAGAGTTAAAATATCCCTCCGTCTCTCTCCCAAGCGCAGGCTTTGTAACATGCGCGATTTTCTTCTCGGCCCATTCACGCAACTCTCAGCCTTTTCCCAATCGGCCAGATCGGCGCCTCTCCCAGCTCGGACGAAATCATCATCCTTTTCTCCCATATCGCCATCTTCCTCTCCCAGACCGGCGCCTCCACCCCCACGACGCCATCAGTGTTACTGCATCGCAGATCTGTCTTCTCCGGCGTCTCTCTTCTTCCCCTTTCTTCATCTCCGGTGAAGCTTAATCGTCTCGCTTGCGGATCTTGTGCGGCGCGGCTGTGTTACAGGTTGGAATGGGGCTAGGGTTACGGGTTGGAATGGGGCTAGTGTTGGGCGGCGGTGTGATTGGAGATGGCGGTAACAAGTGGGGCGGCGTCGGACTGGGGATAGGACGGTGATGGGACTGTGAGAGGGTGAGGGGGGCTGCAGTGTGACAGAGGCAGAGGAGAGGGTGTGGTTGCAGGGGAGAGCCGAAGAGGGGCATGTCACCGTGGCGACATCACTGTGGCGGCGTCACTATGTCGGCGTCACTGTGGTGGAGTCACTATGGTGGCATCACTGTGACGGTGGCGACGTAATTGGCGTGAAATTTTGACGGTGACCGCTTTCAATGACACGAATAAATGAACACAGTGACATAATTTTTTTCCAGTGACATTATGTTTTATAGTTCCAAGTATATGACCTATTTAATCATTTTTTTGTCAATATTTAAAAGTACTCACATTTTTTGGAAATTCAGTTCAAATTAGTAATATTTAGGGATTAACCCCTTTATTAATTGCAAAAATTTGTCTTTCATACTTGTCAACACATAACTTTAAAAAACAGACGAAATATTACATTATTGGTAAAATAAAATAGATTCTTAAACAAAATACGGAGTATTAAATTATTGCTAAAATAGACTCTCAACCAACATATTACGGAGTACGTACATTATATTATTGCCGAGTATAGACTCCAAACCAACATATTATATTGTACTCCCTCCGTCGCTGAAAATACTTCTAATTTTTCCTTTTCGTTCGTCCCAAATAGAATTTCTCTTTTCATTTTTGGCAAATAATTTATGGTTCACAGCAATTTTTACATATTTCTTTCTCCTCTGCACAACTCTCCACCACACAAAACTCACTTTCTTAATCGTGTGCTATTTGTACTACGGAAGTAAATTATGGGACGGAGGGAGTACCTAATAATGTTGTGAAGTACTTCGATCTCTATCGACGAAGGTATTGATTTGCGATCATATCTCATAAAATCATTTGTTTCATCGATCTAATATTAGTACAGTTCACATTATGTTATGATTAAAAAAATTGTTTCATATACCTCATGGTAAAACGTATTATTTGAATGTTAATTTATTATGAATTTTATAAATATAGATATGTAGATTTTTAGAGTCAAAGTTCAACTTAGAAGACCGTGAAAAGTCAAAATGGGAAGATCTTTGTGTTACAGAGGTAGTAATCGATAAATTTACCTTCATTAAGAACTTTTTCAACGGAATATGCCATATTTGATAGAGAATTCCATACAACAACTTTTCGAGTGCATTTTTGCCGTAAATTATACACTCCGATAAAAAGTTGTTAATGTAAACAAACTTATTAATTACTATGTATGAGACATCGTCAACGAGGGTGTCCCCAATTCGGATTCTGGGGGATTTTAACGGAGTTTATAATTCCGTCAGAATTTAGATGTCCCTGATTTGGATTTCTGTGGAATCCATGAAAAATAAGTGTTCTCAAACATTCCGTGGATTTATGTTGTTACTTATTTGCACGGATTTTAATGGAATTCGGTGGATTTCTATATACAAAAATAATCCACCACAATCTTATAGATTCCCCTCGAATTTCAAAATCCATTAAGATCCATCAAAAGTCATAATCGGGGACACCCCCCGACAAGTAGGTAATGTTGTAGGATTAACGAGCACATATATGACGGATTCTACAAGATTTGTGGTAGAAGCTTTTGTATATAGAAATCCATCAAAATCCATTAAAATCCATCCAAATAAGTAGCAATAGAAATCCATTGAATGTTTGAGGCCACCTTTATTTTCATGAATTCCACATAAATCCAAAATGGGGACACCCCTACCCTAACACATTATATGAATATGGAATTTAGGACTTGTTATATAGTGTGGTTGTGGATGAATGCAGGAGCACAGAATGTGGAAGTGGATATGAAACAACAAAAGGCCACAGTGAGAGGGTTTGTAGATGCAGGAAGAGTGATGAAAGCCGCAAAATCAACTGGGAAGAAGTGTGAGATTTGGCCATATGTGCCCTATGGTTTAGTGGCACACCCTTACATGCCAGGGGTTTATGACAAGAAAGCCCCCCCAAATTATGTGAGGGAACCCATTAACCCATCCATTGCTTATTTGGATCCCATGGAACAACAATTCACTCTCATGTTCAGTGATGAAAATCCTAATGCTTGTTCTATCATGTAGTTTTTTTTATTAATCTTTCACTCTTGAAGTCTTTAAGAGTTTGTATGTAGCCCTCTCCTCCCTCCTCCTTGAGCTACTACGCATTCAGTTAAAACTAATGGTATAGAATAGTAAAACTTCTGTCACATACAAAGTAAACCAACAAAACATTATACAATTAAGAGGCTGGTTGATAAGACTCACATTACCCAAATTATTATATGACACTTTTGATATCCAATTTTGAATTTTTTTTCATTTCAGTTGTTTCATTTTGAAACAGAGAAGACACTTAATATATAGTTCTTTGATTTTTTTTTTCATATTTAGTCTCTCGATTTCTAAAAAAGTGATATTTTTAATCTTTGACTATGATTTTGTACAATAAGTGGAGAATTTAGAATGTCATTGTCATATTAGTTCAGGAATCAAAGCATCACTTTTAATAATAGATTAATAGTTAGAGAAATAAATGTGGAAAAACTTTGAGTTGAGAAACAAATGCATGTCTTTCAAAATATTCAAAGGACAAAGTGAAGCAAGTCAAATTTGAGTACCAAAAGCGTCACTAACATAATATTCTGAAGATTAAAAATGGAAAAACTAATATGTTTAAATTGGTAAAGTTTTGAATGAATGAACATTTATTTATTAATGAAATAAAGAAAAAGTCAGACAAAATAAAAGTTATTTAGTCAATTCAACCATAAAAAAAATCTAAGCCTTACTTATTTAGATTATTAAACAATTACGCATGTAAAATAGAAAAACTTAATTTGTAATAAAAATTGACTTATATAGGTAACCATTTCATTATTTTCATATGTATATAATGACTATTAAGAAATTAATTAAAGAAAAATTAGTTGGGGATATTTGAATTTTCACTCCCACATTTGAGTTTGATTAAAAAATCAGCTCTTTCATAAATGATCATTTCCAATAGACCAACAATATGTATAGTACACAATTGTCTTTACTTATGAGAGTGTGGTCCAAATTACCCTTTTAATAATCTGGCCTTCTGCACAAATGTCTTTACTTCCTTTGTTTCAGACTTTCAGTTGTCAGGTAAGGCTGGTAAGTAAGTACCTTGAATTTTTGTACTAAAACAAAGTGAAAGTGTGAAACTCATTGCAAGACTGTTATACATCAATTGTTGTTGAGATTGCTGATGTTGAAAGCTTCTCCTCTTACTTTCCTACCACAGCTTGATAACTTTAGTGATGCGACTTTGATTGACTTATTCTTTAAACTTGATACGAAGTCACTTTTATTGTTTGATATTTTTTTATTGTATGATATATTATTTTATACTTCAACTCAATTTTAGTTTAATCAAGTTAATGAATATAATGTTTATTGTTGTATTTACCTCAGTTCTAACTAATAAACTCATTGTCACACTTAAACATTGTGAGAAAATATATGATTTATGAAGCACGTTGGCGTGATGAATGACCAGAAATATCCAAATATTTAAATGAATGAATCCTAATCATTGATCACACCAATGTGCTCTATAGTAATCACATTGACATGCTTCTTATATTTTCTCTAAATACCACACCAATTAAGGAGGTGGAACCCCAAAGGTTAACACCATGGAACTACTAGGCAAACAACATCCATGTAGCTTCATGTGAAGATTACGATAATGGCTCATTTTTCGAGAAGAAATAACATCTAGCTTTCTGATCATCCCCGTGACTCCATGAGCACCACCACAGCTGTGCTTTCTGAATTCTGACCATGCACATTGACACGAAGTCCATAATACATATTCAGGATCTATGGGTTTTCGCCTCCTGGTTTGGCGTAGTCATGATTCACCCAAAAAACGTATAATATTGATAAATGTCCCGATTTGTAATGGCTTACTTTGTTGAACTAATAGATTCGATCATTCCAACCAATAATCCTTAGTTCCTTACCATACAGGCCCTAAAAGTATGTATATGGTAAGGCAGTTCAGCACATTTAAGGAATACCAAAACACTTTATTAAGCTTTAACAAGAATTTTGGACTTGAATGATGTGAAGAAACAGGCATAGAACCATCATCAATCAATCATCGTTGTATTACAACATAAAAGAATGTAATTTAACTACAGTAATGACTCGGACACTATGTATGAAATGTCCCTCCCCTATTCTTTCTATGAAATACACTCCCACACGCCAAAGTAGAGATTCAATGATAAGTCTAACTGTATGTGTATCTGAGAAGCTTTAGAGTGCATTATAACATGTAGCTCTCTCAGAAGCTGCTTTATCATTTGAGGACCTTTTGTAGTTCAACTATCAACTGCTCTCTAGTTGATGGCTCCATCTGCACAGTTAAATCCCAACGTAAGTCACATTTGCAAAATCTAAATGAGCTGAAATGAATGTATAACAACAGTAGTAATAATAAAATATTTAACTAGGTACACAAGTTGGGGATTCATTTGGTAATACTTTCAGATTAATTTTTTCTCATATCTTTTGTTTTCAAAATTGTCAATATAAATGAACATGATGGCTAAGTCTCTTTTTATGATTTTTTCATAAAATCCTACTTTTAACCAATAATGACAAAACATAAAGCAATGAATACATGGATTCACGTTACCAAAAAAATCATATTTTTTTAAAAAATGAAAGCAAAGAACAACACTACTATGCCAGCTCCTTTCTGATTTTCACAATTGCAAAAATGCAAACAGAGAATACCAATAATAATAAGAATAATAATAATAATAATGATGATTACCTTTTGAAGAAGTGCAGCAATGCCTTGAGGTATAGCACGCGCATCTAATGCCGAATTGCCAATCTTAGACAAGTGAGCCATGACCTTTTGCGCCCGCAATTCCTGCAACTTGTCTTCATAGTTACTAGTGTCTCGTTTCCAGGAATAGAAGGCTTCATCGTCTGCCCAAGCATCTCCTTTTCTCTGTGTGGTGATTACCTTACCATCCAAAAACCAATTCTTCACCATCTCAATAGCAGATTGATCAGAAACCAGATCCCCACCTGCGTCCTTCACTGTCTTGACCAATGACTCTTCCTCGATTCTTCGAAGCAATCTTTTATAGAAGAAAAAACGAGAACCCTCCCAATCCACAACCTCTCTGATCACCCCTTTTGCAGCCATCCTCAATGACGTGTCATGCAATTCTGCAAACTTGGTAGCAATCTGAGTGTATATTGGCAGAAGAAGCTTCTCACGTGATCTTATCTGCTGCTGTACTTTTGCAGCAGCATCGCCTGTTGTTGCTTCTGAAAGCTTCCGCCTCAAATCAATGAGTTGCTGGTCAAGCCTACCCATGCACTCCACCAGTTCTCTTGTTCTAAACTTGATCTCGATCATACCTTGTGGCTCAAGAACATTTCCGTTAGCAGTTGTTTCTGCGTACATCTCAATGTGATCAGAATTGATCTTACTATCCACAACCACCCATGCCCCACCTCGGAGCTCTCCCATCATGGGGATGTACACAAAAACGGGTTGCTTGTACGTCCTGAGATTCTCCACAATGGTTGAGCCGGCTTGAAGGATGCCCTCGAATAGATCCCGCTGTCCCCCAGAAAATCCCCTCCAGTTGGCCAGGATGAAAAGCGGGAGCTCTTCTCTGTTGAAATCCATCAACGCTTGGGCAGTTTTGGTTGCCGAGTCGGGAAACCAAACTTGACCAGCCTGGGGAACGACCCGTTCATGGGAGTCAGGCTGACCCGGATCCGCCGGGATGACTTGCATCATTGTTTGTGTTTCAACAGCGACTATACCCACCGGTATCCCTCCCAGCTTTGCACGACCTGTCACGACCGTTCTCGCCCACCCTTCCAAGGTCTCCACGAAGCTATCTTTGTCAAACATCCCTCCCATCCATCTCCCACTTGCAGCATCCTTGACCCCACATATGGCAGCCCGCGGGTCACATGTTGTCTCAGGGAAATACTTGACGGGTCTCTCAGGAGGATCTGTGATTATAGAAACAGGGAGTGGGCCCCCTGAATACGGCGGGACAAAGCTCAACCATTTCATGATCGCAGAAACGCCTTCCAGATCATCAGAAACTGTGAGATGAACCACTCCATTGGTTGCCATGATTTTAGGGCCACCGAGTTGCATGTGCGAGCTGTAAACTTCCCGGCCCAAGAGTTTGTTCAGTGCAGAGAAGCCCGTGAGTATTATGGGTTGGTCAAGCCGTTGTATACAACGCATACCGAGCCGGGCAAGATAGGCCCCAATGCCGACGGTTCGACCCGTTACATATGTTAGAGTGAAGGTTTCATGGTAAGCCCGTGAATATGCACTGGCTATGGCCCCACTCCCACTTAAGTTTTCAACGCCCAACCCATCCTCTTTTCCTATAATTGTATCTATCACCCATCGGGTTTCTCCGCTAGGCATTTTCAGTTCATGTGATATGACTGATGAGCCTAAGCATGCATGATCCTCAGGAGTCAAGTACAAATAATGGATGCCACGTTCAGGGTTAGATTCATCAGACCATCCAACTTTAAAGCAAGACTTCACTTCCTCAGCTGCACCTATCCTAGCTCCAGCATTGGCTGCAAGATAGATAAGGGGCAGTTTCTGAGCGCAAGCTAGATCAGTCACGGCTAGGAAAAATGCATCTTCCCTTGGACCAAAAGATCCATTTTTGAAGGTGACATCGTTTGCAACTATGATGACTTTCCTTCCATAAGGGAACTCAGGTGTGGACATATCAAAGATCCAGGCCACCATACCAACATCATTGAGCCCTGGCTTGCGTTCAACTGGAATAAGAGGAGTACCCCAAGAACCTTTTGGGTCTGCAAAAGTCAGCTCGGTGACTTTGACTAGTGGATTTCCATTAGGCTTATTAATTCCTTGAGATTGAGTAGCCGCCCAAGACTTCTGCAATGCTACTTCAAAAGCCTGTGAAGGATGATGATTTCATATTAGTAATTGTTTGAAATACAATCATACAATAATATGAATAATTAAAAATATATGACTAAAATAAAAGTAATAAACAAAATGTGATTTTTAACATTTAGTGGGTATTACCATAGTGATGTTCAATTTTAAGACCTGAACCGAAAAAACGATCTTTAAGGTTCTTTCACCTATTCTTTTTGTTAATCAGAAGAATAACTATTTTTTCAGCAAAGTGGACAAACTGCTTCTGGAACTATCGCGAAATAGGTTCGTAGATAAAGGGTTAAAAAACAAACGGGTTTTCACAATCATAGAACTCAGATGACACACATAATAAAACAGAGTCATCCATATTTGTGTCCATGAGTTATCTTTTAATGATAAAAAATCATAATACTAATAAGATAATTAACCAATTTCCATCATTTGCAATGGAGCCAAAAACTCACAATTTTTTGGTTTGAGAATATGATGGAATAAAGAAAAATGGCACACTAAACTGTCTGCGCTTCTTTGTTATGCAGGAGCAATCAGTCTATGCAATTTTGACGCGATTTTCACTACGGGTCATCCAAACACAGCCTCCATGTACTTTAGTACAGGGGTAAGGCTGCGTACATCCGACCCCCCCCCCCCTACCTCACCGTAGGTGCGAGCCTTTGAGGTACTGGGGTAATGGTGATGATGAGTAATAAGATGATTAACCCCGTGAAATCCAACTACCAGCTGAAGCTTTTAGTCTACTAGACTAGACATGTCACTTTCTTAATATGGCATCAAAAGGTCTTGGGTTTGAGATTAAACGGCTCACAATACTTTAAAAAATGTTACAGGTGGTATTTGGTCGATCAAATGATTCAAATCATAATAATAATAAGGAATTTTATCAATTCAGGGCCCGAAAGATAGATTAGGTATCAATTCAGGACCCGAAAGATGAAACATATCAGTATAGGACCCGAAAGATGGAAAACTATCAATTTAGGACCTAACGTTTCATAGGTTTTGATTTATTTAATTTTTTATTAATTCCATTACTAATTTTTGATAAACTTTTCTTCACAAAAGTTTATTAGTTTAATAAAATGAAATAATATTTAAAATTTTTAAATAAAAAAAATATGACAACTTAGGTCCTAGATTAATAGTTTTCAATCATTCAGGTCCTAAATTGATAGTTTTTCATCATTCGGGTAATGATAATAATAATAGTAATGATAGTAATGATAGTAGTAATGTTTCTTTCAAAACAATAATGTGTATAAATAAATATGAACTCAAACTATTAGCTTAAAATTAACGCATGTTTTGAGTTGAGATTGATCACATCCTTAAAATTAACGCATGTTTTAGATGCAGGTTTGTCGGGATTTACCAAGGGGAAATCGTAGCAGTAGGTTGTGCTGCTTTTACGGGCCACAAGTCGTTTCTGATCAAGAATTCCCAGAGGCTGATAATATGCAGTAACCGGCACACCATGCAAAGGACCCATCTCCCTTGTTGAGTGATAGACTACTCTGTGTTTGTTTGAATCTTCGATCTCACGGTATATCTGAGTGTAATAGATATTATAAATATGAAAGAGCTTTATATCATAATAATAAATAAATAAGGTATTTTCTTAAATCTTACTAAGTAAAATCAGACCAGTTCAGATCAGACCAAACTAGACACATTCCATACTTCCAAATTTGCTTTAACTAGATTTGAATCAGAGCAGTTCAAACCAGTCCAGACTAGACTCAAACAGACCAGACCAGCAAATTTCAGTCCAAAAGAAAACCTCCTCAGAGGACAACAATGTCACGAAGTAGTTGCCAACACTATGGGTGAGTGCCTCAGTAAGTGGTCATGGCCAGTTGACCATGGGTGCAACTTTTTTACTCTAAATATAATACTTCGTAATAATTTTTTGTTGAATGGGTATTCAATCAATGATATTAATGAAATTTCCAATAATAAATCACTTACATTGACAATGCAAGTGTGGCCAGTCACGTTCACGACCACAACTCTCCAAGCACCATTGGCTTCTCCAGCTGATGATATCCAAAGCTTCACTTCCCACTCAAACACACCTAACCGGTGCATTTTTACCCCAACAGAAGCATTGATTTCATTTGCCATTTCATTTAAAATCTGGTCTACAACAGCTTCTTCATTACCTTCATACACATCTGGTCTCCTGGAAATACATGCACGACAATGTTTTAAAAAAGAACATATAAAAGAAATTAAAGATATTAACTATTTAACAAGTGCCTTCTTACTTGTTGTATGGCAAAAGATCTTCAATTTGCTGCTCCCTTAGAATATATAGGTACATATTCACATGGTCAGATTTGACCTTTGAATTGTGGACATTTAGCTCAAGCTCTTCAAGTGCAGATGTTAAAGACCTCAAAATGCTCCTTGAAGTATAAGATATTGCCAACGGGGCGTGATTTTGTTCACGTCTTATCCCATGATACACAGTTAAACACTCGTCAGATATGGGTTGTCGGACAAGCGTCCTGAGAAACAACCTCTGGATTGGGCGAGGCTTATCTATAACCGTGTACAAGTGCCACTGACGATCCCTAGACTGTGCATACTTGATATTATCATAGCCCTTAAGCTTATCCTGTGCAGGAAATGAAAATTTTATTAATATTATCTATAATCAGTGAATCACAAAGAAGATGAAGAGAAAAGATGGTGTAGGTAAAAAACTAACCAATTCAAGGTAAATTGAAAGAGGAGGCTCGAGGTGACGTAAAAGAGGTTCCTCCTGGTAGTAGTGCTTCTCTTCAGTCCAATGGAAAGAGTGCCTCATAGGGCCCCGCCCCTCGTCCCTTTGTATGATACAGCTTATTACCCCTACCCCAGCATTTCTAAGGCTGGAGCTTATATCTCTCTCTTTCAATATTTTTGCTAACTTGTCAACTCTTTCTTGGGCCTGATCCTCATCACCACTACAGTGAATATGAATAATAAAAATAGAATGATTAGATGTTTGTTTGGTAGGATTGTGTTCTGATCAGATCTTCTTCAAAATACTAACTTATTTAACTGTGTAGGCTGAACTGGCCATAAAGAAAACAACAAAGTAATACAAGAGTTACTTTTTTGAATGAAATGAAATAAAATGACACTTTAACCCTTATTTTTCATATAGTAATATTATTTTACTTACACAACAATAATATGTGTTGGATAAGCCAGCTGAATAAGCCAAACTTGACCCTTTGAGCCTCATGAAAATCAAAATGGAATATATCTTACAGAAGAAAAAAGAAAAAAAGACACTAGAGGGCTACTATGATGTACCTAAAAGTACAAAAGCTTTATGGTTCCTAGGAACTTGCATAATGTATGGCTGTCTTAAGATAGAATTAGTAATTTAGGATAAGAACAAGATAGCCAACATGCATCAAAATGGCAATAAACATGCATCATGGTACATGAAATACCTGTCCTGGAGTGTACTCATTTGGTTGTTGATGCCTGCTAAAGCAATATGCATCATATTACCATGATGACCAGCCTGCTGAAGTGATCCATCTGAACCTGTAGTCTGGATGGTGTTCATTGTCTCCTTCAGAGCAGCTGTTAGCACTTTTGGCAATATCTGGAGAGATTTGATGATAACCATGGCTCCCCATTTTCTCTCACTATGCTTCTCCACCGTAGGTTTAATTGTCATTTCACCTTCAACTCCACTTTCCCTCTCCATGTGCTCTTCCAAGAACTCCCATGAAGCAATCAATCCACCAGATCTGTCCCACTGCATCCTAACGCTCCCCTTGACTAGATAGGGCTGAAAAAACAAGAATGAATGATAATTAAATAAAAATCAACTGAATTGAAAGTCTCGTTAAAGAATATGGATTAGCAATATGTACCTGGTAGAGTCTGCGAACATATGTCTCCACGACCCTTCTCTGGAGGGTATGATCACTGTGATCAAACAGACCTACAAGTGCATCTTCAACAGCCAAAGGGGCACTAACTAGAGCTTCCATTCTTTCATTTATGGCACTTTTCCTCTTGGGAGTGTCCATTGTTTCACCTTCTTCTGTGAACATTTCTAACTCGGAAAGACTTCTTGCAATGCTAGAACGCAGTTCACTCAGTTTCGTTTGCTCCAGAAGCTGACTTGCTTTTAGAGCCAACTGTACAACACAGCCAAATTGGTTCACTTCAGTTTCTACTTATCATTCTAAAGGTTCACTTGTATCAAAAAGATATTTAAAATAAATCATTTTAAATACGCAGTATTATTTATTTGTGTAAAAGTTATTCTCTCACAATTCCTATCCCTCAAACTTTCCTCTATATTTCTTTCCTATCTTCTTTCCCTAGTAAGATCCAGGACCCTAACGGGGCTCAGAGGAAAACAATTTCTGGTGCCAATAAGAAGCTTTTCATGACCAACACATGAAAATCAGAAGACATTTCGATTTTTCTTGTAAAGAACAGAACCTAAACATTAAAGTGAAGCAACCTTAAAGGACAAACTCACAAACATCTTATTACATGCTCTTTAGATACTACTGGGGAATATAAAATGATCATACAGTTGATCAACCACAAGCACAAGCAGAGACATGGTAGGATTTGATTAGGGAGCAAAGGAAGCAAATGAAATTAAGGCATACATTAGTATCAACCTCAGAATGAAATTAAGGCAAATGAAAAAGGCTTCTAACCTCAGAATACATTATATGATTGAGTGAAGAGAAGCGAATTAGCTGGTCACGGTATGCTGCGGGACTAGGATACACCAGTTGCTCCATTAGACTTAGTACCAGTTTGTTTTTACGATTTACACCCTGCAAAATCAATGGCATTGATTGCATACTTAGTTCTCAACATAGGTAAAAATAAAATACAAATAATAAGCACATAAAAAGGGTGCAATACCTGATGGGAAAGTACAATATCCACAACCCTCAGGAGGTCTTTCTTATATTCAAGCCGGAGACGTTCAATAACATCAGCTTGGATGTTGTCACTGAACAATTCTTCAACAGAAAGGTATTCTTGAAAAAGGGACTGAACAATAACACGAGCGTGACTCTCTCTTCCTCCTTCATAAGATTTTGCAAGACTCATTAGTGGTTCAACTAGTCTTTCTTGAGCTCCTTTTTCTTTTTCCAGGCAAGAATTCAGGTGTTCCTGGAGAAAAAAACTAAAGCCTTTGAGAAACAATAAAAACAAGTCATTGTGAACGGGTAATGAGAAACCCAGATTAAATTAACCTCAAGAATGCTCCGCAAAATTTTAGCTGGGAAGTCAATGTTTTGAAAGCTTGAAATCCCTTCATACTCCTTGTATTTTGCTTCCAGCTGTCAAAAGGAATTGCATATACCGATGCTTAAAAGATCAATTTTGAAACACGGTTTCAAAAAACAAGTTTTAAAATTATCAGCATGGCATTGAATACCTTTGATCTGAGGTCCTTGGGAAGCCGTGTTGCCAGAACAGCCATACACTCTTGCCACTGAAAAAAGGGAAGCTCAGGACTGTCCAAGCAACTTAGCAAGCTCTGCACTACCTGGAGACCAAGATTTATATCACACACACATACTTTTTAAATGAAAGTCTCTTTATACCTTTAAAAGCTAAATTTGATCAAAGATCAATTTTGTCAAATAAGTCAGGTGCTCTTACTTTGACTAGTTTTGAAGAGAAACTTTAAGAGCCTTTTTTATTTCCTGGAAAATACTAGAAAATAAAACACAGAAGAAAATCTGAGGGCAAAAAAAGAGGATAAAGCTCAATTATTTTACTTTAGATGTTGGTTTTTACCCAATAATTTATCTGCCCATTATAACTAGAAGACTGAGATATATAAAAAGTAAAAAGCTAAACAAAAAGTCATATTTCATTGGGAAAATGGAAACTAATAATCCAACCTTTTAGCAGTCGTCTTACAATAGTCTCACCTTTTGATTATTCTCATGAATAATCCAATCTTTGCACCCCATCTTCATTCATTGGTCCCAGACCGATTTATGACTTGTTATTCCAAGTTATTTTCTTATCTTTGTAAAACATTATACCATAATTCCCACCTTATGATCACATAATGTTTTGCAAAGATAAGAAGAAAATAACTTGAAATAACAGGTCATAAATCGCCAGGGACCATTGAATGAAGATGGGGTGCAAAGGTTGGATTATTCATGAATAATCAAAAGGTGGGACTATTGTAAGAATACCGCTAAAAGGTTGGTTATGAGTTTCCATTTTCCCTATTTCATTTTCCAAGTTAAATATTAAGCATTAGATAACAACTTTCTTCAACACTTTTTTCTCCTTCCAGTGGCATTTTTCGGGATCGAAATACACTCTAAAAGTAGTTAGGGACTTCAGCAATTTTAATCAATCACTCCCACAGCCCCTTGCAACTTTGCAAAGTTAGACCGGCACGGAGAATAATAAAGTAAAAACTGTGTGGTTGAGGTTTGTGTAGAGGAGGAGAAGTAGCACGAACAAAAAAAAAATGATTAAAAGGGAAAGTGGCAGTGTTTTTGGGACAACCAAAAAAGGAAAGATGACAAAGTTATAAAGGACAGAGGAAGTAATTAATTAAACCGTGCAATCAGAACAACAACAACCACATACTTCATCCACTGCATGCTCATATCCAGCCAAAATCATCCGAGCTGCATTCATACTTGCAGCACACCTCTGATGAACTTTACCAGAAATTGCAGTTGGGGGTCCCAGGATGGGAAAACTCCCATTAAATGGTTCTGCTTTTCTTACAGCAGAAGGATCATCTAGATCAAGCGTTGCTATAAGCTCAGAGGCCTATAAATAAGAAAATCATTAGTTTCAGATTTGCACCCAATATGAGGGGACATCACAAATAGTGCTTAGTAGGTTTGACCTGCATTGCTTGACCTTCTGACATCCTGAAATGGATCACCCCTGAAGCAGGGGAAAGCAGAGGCATGCACATCTTCATAACCTCCACCTCTGCATATGGTGTATTGGCATCTATATGACTACCATCCATAGCCAAATACCTAAGAAGTTTGCATGGAGTCTCTGCTATGAGCTTGGATGGATCATGATCATTCTGGACAGAAATACAATTAGTTATCAGACTTCAGCAAATACAAGCGGTGGAGTTCATACTACTAAGAATGCACGTATTGGTTTTCAAAATATTACTCTGTAATTATAGTTTGCAATAGCTTATCAATTTTGTTAAAATTGTATTTCGATTACATAGATTTTAGGTATACATATATATGTCTTGAGAAAAAACGTATGTGCCAATATAAATGAGACTAATACAAAAACCTGTTAATAAGTTATAAGTAATAGGTAAATTTACATACATTTCAATAAAACAAAGTCACATGTGCAATACCATGTGGCTAATAGCAACCCATGTGGAATTGAAAAGTAAAATGTATGAAAAACTCAACAGAATGAACTAAATGACATGAACTGCAAAGTTTGGAGACTGAAATAATACAGTTTTGATCGCCAAAACGATGAGGACAAAAGTTTGAATATAAAAAAGTATTTGAAGTGGGATAATAAAACTCCAGAGCACCTGAAGTAAGCATGTCCTGCCATCAATGAGAATACGGGTCCCGGCTGCCTCCTCCTCTGCGTAAATAATGTGACTGTTTCCATTCAACTGTGGAAACTCAACATAAGCATCTATAACTCTCATAACTCAAAAGAGTACTCAAATGTAACTCCAAATGACAGAGAACTTGAATGGAAGATGTAGAAAAAGAATGATTTGCTTGCCTGCATCAACAAGCCTCCATCACGTAGAGTATGTATTTCTGATTCAATCTCTGATTCGTTCAACCTTAACCTATAGCTTCCAGGTCCTCCCCTTACCATGTTAATCTAAGAAAGCACAGATTGAACAGATATAAAACATTAGAGAGATAGTTAACTGGCTAGGATGGACAATAAGATGTTGTATTAGATAAGAGATAGAATACATACTGTATACTTTATCCCTTCAATGTTTAGTGAAACTTGAGAGTTCACGAGTGAGATATGCTGCAGGGAGATTATTGTTGATCAATAATAGAAAAAGCGCAAAACAAAGGCTCATTTTCTTCTCAGTACCCGTTTGGTAGGCATCTTCAGGCTGTCAGCCTTATCACACAAAGTTTTATCCAAAACTCACTCTACTTTTGGCTGAAATTATTGAAAATGGTAGCACTTCATTCTTCAGATTTAGATATTAGGGAGTACTCTCTATAGTTTATTTTTAAAATATCTTTTTAATAAATATTTCAAATAATACTCACTCAACTCAATCAAATTTGTCACAATTTTAGCAAACTCAGCCACCTCAACCATTACAGGCATTACCAAAAGTGCTCTAGGTCTAGAGTTTACTATGGTACCTTAGGTGGAATTTGTCCTTTTTCGAGATAACCAACATATTCTGAAACTGTGGCAGCACTGCTTGCAGAAGCTTTCTGCACTTTGAGAAACGAGGGAAAATGAAGGTTTTGGGTATAAAATATTGCAAGCTAAGTGTATTTGGTTGTAAGTTAAATATTTGAGAAGTGAAAAGTTTCTCACATATAGTGCTCCTCCAACCACAGAAAGATACCAAGGCGGTCTTTCTGCTCTGACCCTCATAGCAATTCTACTGTCCAACCAGCCTGTGTGTATCTTGTTATCCCTATAATCTGAAGCCTGCAAAGTTTAGATAAATTCAATGAATGATACGACATTTTAAATTGATAAATGCATTTAAATGGAGCACTTACATGTAGTAGATCAATAGTGTAATCCACATTTGTGTGGATCTCTCCTCTTATCTGAATTTCCTTTAGGCCAAGTACCATGTTGGCAATGGCAACGGCTCTCGACTCCCCAAAAGCGAAAACATGCCCTGATGTAACCGGAATCCACAACCAGTTAGAAAGCACAAACAAGACACTTTATCAATTATTCAATTATTGCTACAGGCTCATATCAAGCATAAAAGACCCATTTGGTAAAGTGAATTTAGCTGCAATTGTGGTTATTACAAAATTTTTATATATTTAAAACTTGTTTCATTGATAGAATAAAGAAAGAATATCAAAAGAGCAAAAATGATCATTTTCAACAACTTCAGCAAAGAAAACTACTAGTATTTGGTAAAAAGTCTAACTGATCAGACCAGTATTTGAAAAAGTGGCTACAAAACAACCAAAAAGTCATGTAATCCAGCTAAAATGTAAATGATTTGCAGCGTGTTTCATTATAATGGAGTATGCCGAGAGCCCGAGATTATTTAGATTTCAAAAGGATTAGTAGAACATACCAAACTGAGAATCTGAGAATTCATGAATACCCCCACCAGACTGCATTCATTGACAATTGCTTAATCCATACCAACACTTCGATATAAAATATAAGGTGTGAATATTTCACAATAAGTATCAAGGAATAAACTATTACCTTAACAGAAAAGTATGCCCATACATTTGGTTTGCTTTTGAAACTCAGTTCCTGTATAAAGTCATTCAAATAGAGCATAAGGGCCATGTTTTTTATGATAAAATAATTCCGATCAACCAAAGTGATAAAATATCAAAAGCATATCAACCTGCACTTTGCCACTAGTAGGCTTAAAACCATCATCGGGATCCTCACTTGTTACACGGACAGCAACACAGTGACCTTTTGGCCTTATAGACTCTGCTTTGTCAAAATCAAATGGAGAGGCAACAAGTGACGTTCTCCTCCATGCATCATATCCACCACCGTGTTCTATTCCATAGAACCTCCTTATTTCTAACATAATGTAGAGACAACTTACATCAATAACGAAGAAGAAGAAGAAGAAATCATATTTTTGAGAACTTTCAGATGATCTTGCATGAAACCTGGAATCTGCCAGAGAGGAATGCCCATTCCAACACAAACTTGGGCTGCTGGAAGGTTGATTTCAGCTATCCATTCTGTTACAGGGTGTTCCACCTAAATCACCATAATAATAAAACAAATTTATACAAAACATCTAATGTCTCTGATTGACATTGAGTTAACATAAAGTTAATTCCACATACCTGCAGCCGTGGGTTGAGCTCCAAAAAATAATACTCTCCGGTCTCCATGCTATAGAGATATTCGACAGTGGCAGCTCCAACATAATTAACACTTTTTGCTAATCTTCTAGCAGCCTGCTCAAGCTTTTTCACAGTCTCTATCGGAGCAACGGTTATTGGCCCCTCCTCAATAATCTAATATACATGAAAAGACATACATATATATTAATAATCATATATATACATATATATATATTAATAATGATATATAAACATATATATATATATTAATAATGATATATATACATATTTATTAATGATAATTTTTAAGTTTTGCTGCTGATTTTATTCTCTTAAACCTCGGATTGTCCACCGAAAAAACTATAAAAATTAAGTTCAGTTTGAAAACTTTATTGGGACGAAAGTCAATTTTGAACAAAAAAACTAAAGTACATTATAATTATTGCATTTTTTCAAAACAAAAATGTCCCAATCAAGCTAGGTATATTACATTTAACAAACAAATTTCAAATATTGCTAGAACTGATGATTTCAAAGGGTTGTTCCTTCCTCAAGTTAAAAAAGTTGTACCTTGGTGAAATAAGACTCTATTTTGGGATGCAGGTAGTACCCGATTACAAAAGAAAATCAGAATAACTGCAAGAAGAAGATAAGACAAACCTTTTGGTGTCGCCTTTGAACACTACAATCACGGCTATGCAAAGCAGCAACATTACCATGCTGATCACAGAGCAACTGCACTTCTAGATGTCGACTCTGTTCATTCGAAAAAGGGGCACATTAGTTCTTTTACTTGGATTTATAACAAAACACTAATAAGGGAGAGGTATATGGAAGTTGGTGGGCTAACCTGGGAAGCAACCTTCATTATGAATATGGGGGAACCAGGAACTTCACCCTGAACTTGCTTGAACAAAGCTCTAACTTCATCATCATTATGAACCTATCATTTCAAGTACCAACAAGAATTTGAAATTTCCATTGTATGTAACCTATAACCTAGGGGTCTGTTTGGAACATGGAAAATTCTAGTTAACGAAAATAGGGCAAAATAAAATTAAATATATTTCTATTCTAAAAAGATTTAATAATTTAAATATATGTTTAAAAGAAAAGTTTGAATCAAACTTGACTTTCCTTACGTTTTTCGGAGTACAAACCAGCATTCAGAAACTACTTTCCCAGGCATTCCGTTTTCCTATACCTACCATTTTCCAGGTTCCAAACATGGCCTAAATCAAATCATATGCTGAAACAGGAGATATCTCAAACCTTTCTTATGCCTTTACCACCGCCGCCCCAAGATGCTTTGATCATCGCAGGATAACCAACAACTTGGCAACTGGCAATTGCTTCTTCAGTTGTATATACGCACGCCTTTGTGTATATTTCATCAGGGATAGAGACCAAACAGCTTTCTTGTGGAATTTTGATCTGCAACATTAAGTTTTACTGTATGAGATAATTAAAAGAATATGGTTTATCCAAGACCTCATAAAATGTTGGCAAAGAAACTTTACATGGGAGCCACTCCATGGAAGGGTGGGTACATCTGCTGCTTGAGCAATCAATGAAGAACCAATTTTATCACCGAGTGCCGCCATTGACGTGCCAGGTGGCCCAAGAAATACAATTCCCCTTGCATCCAATGCCTCCGGTAATTCAGGGTTTTCTGATGCATGTCCCCACCCAGGCCAAACAGCATCAACATGTGTTATTTCTGCCATCTGCAAAACCACTCAAAAAAAACAAATTATTAGAAATAAGATTACCAGAAAAGACAGCTTTCAGTTTTTTGTTGGTAGTCTTCAAAAATAGCATTATAAATAAGAATGAGGACGTTATAGTTCACTATGCAACCTATATCATAAAGAGTAGTTTTTTTGTTCATTATACATCCAAAAACTGAAAAGGTGGATGCTAATTATAGCTTGTAATGCCGTCCACTAAATAATACGATGTAATGAACTAACAAAAATGGAAACAGTAAGCTATTAAAAAAATATTGAAAAAGACATTCACAGACCTCAAGAATGAGCTGCACATTAGCATAGTTATTATTGTTTGTTCCCCCAGGAACCTCCACAAATTGATCAGCTATACGAATATGCTCAGCATTTATTCTCATATCCTCTGGTGTGGCCATTCCTACTAACAATATTGCCTTCTCTGAACCAAATGTCTCATAAGCCCATGTCCTAACACTACGAATAAACTTCACTGCCGCCATCCCATTGTTGGCAACTAATATACTATGGATTGGCCGCTTCCCTCCAAGTGCATGACAGAACTCATCTACTTCGGGTTTCATGTTTGGAGATCTCAATGGCAATGTTCCATTGACATACCCATTATTGTTCTTGGCACCAAGCAAACTTGGCCTCCTCTGAGCCTCTGACATGTTGAACTGCCTGAGCCCCAAACCAAAAAAAAAAAACAGTCAGTGATTGAATGAAATAGTAAATACATGTGGGTTGCAAAAAAAAAAAAAAAACTCCAACTTCTTGATCTGGCAAGAATTTTCGTATGCAAACAGATCACATAAAACAGACAAGAATTTGCACCACTCTTATTGCAAGATTCCAAAGTTAACAAAAAGCGAAACTATGAAGTTTCTGAAAAATTATATACTTGACCAAAATAGAAAAAATAAAACGAGTAGTGATCTGGAAAAAAACACTTAGTTGTTAGCCAACCTAACTACCAGTCTACCATAAAAACACATATATGCTAGATTTGCAATTTTTTCCTTAAAAGAGTTAGATAAATGAAGTCAAACAATGACTCATTTTATACATACGAAGTGAGTCAATCTGATATCCCAAATCAGTGCACTTGTTCCGTTTGGATGGGAAACAGAAGCATCAAACATACCATACCCCAAGAAACTGATTTGCAGAGTTCATCATCAATATCAAACTAAAACGAAAAATAAAAAAGATACCCAGATTGAAAAACGCGATAAGTGGACGGGAAATGGAATGCAAAGAACCGAAATTGGCATTAAAGTAAAAAGCGTGGAAAGGTATAGCAGTAAGTCACCTAAGAAGCCAAAAAAGCTCCAAGCTTTATAAAAAGTTCACTTGCAAATCATTCCGAAATCCGATCCGAGATTGGAGGAGGAATAGATAAGAACCAGAATATGAAAGTCAACAACTCAAGTCTTTCCCAGTTTCTTCCTCGGATATGTCTGGTAGCAAGAATTTAGTTGGGGTTTGGTTGGGGAATTGAAGTACGGTGACTGGTGGGAGTCATAAATATAGAGAGGGCGGCATTTTAAATCATTAAAATTGTGGTAAGTATGACCACGTGGTACCTGCTTGCACTTTTTTCTTTCTTTTTCGATGCATATCATTCGAACAATAGATTTCAGCTACCCGCTGACTCGTCTCCATTCTTCCCATGGATGGAGATTGGAGAGGACAGAAAGAAGGGGTGGGGCAGTAACGTGAAATTTGATAGTGGGGGCTTGAAATGTGTACGAGAGATGAGGATTGAGGAAAAAGCCAATCACTTGAACAGTACTTCGTTAAAGGACAAAGAAAGGTGCGTAATTTGATTCAAAGGGGAGGAAAAAGGAAGAGATTTTAATTAAATATTTTTCCAATAGGGGTGAGCAAACCCAGACCCTACCGATTGACCCGATTGAATATATCTGATTTTTTTGTTGGGTCGGAAAACCTGACTCGAAATACCTAAATCCGATTCGATTTTTGCAACCCGAGACTTAAGCGGGTAGCGGATAGGGTTACCAATTATGCTACCCGGTCCGCTCGAAAAATCGAACTAGCATAGTATATATACTACTTTAAATTATTATACATGTTCAAATATCTCAATTATTATATGTCAATTACCATATGCATGTTCAAATATTCCAATTATCGTATTAGTACAACTATAACTTTGAATGTTGTATTGTTATGACTTTGAATGATATTTTGACCAATTATCATTTTATTTATCACAATATCAATTATGTCAATCACCGTATATTATTATTTTACATGTTAAAATATGTCGATTATCGTATTTATACAACTATTACTTAGAAAGATATATTAGTATAACTTTGAATGATATTTTTACTAATTACCATTTTATTTATCACAATTCCAACAATAATAAATTAAAATCCGAATGGACCCGAAACCCGAATCAACCTGACCGCAACCCGAATTTCTTCAACCCGAAAAAAATCGATAAATTTTTTGATAGAGTAGGGTTTGAAATTATCAATCTGATACCCGAACGGGTTTATCATTTTTGAACCTGACCTGCCCGAATCCGACCCGTGCTTTGCCCTACTTAAAACTTTGTCATTTTGAATTTTTTGGTCAAAGCATTCAATTTGACCAATTAAATATTTTTATAATATAAAAATGATATTAAAATATTCTTTATTAAAGATATTTTTATAAAAATATAAAACTTATAACTACTAAAATATTATGCTAATCAAAATTATAATCCAAACTTTATTGTCATTGACTTCAAAAGACAAAAATGACAAAGTTTTAAGGAAAGAAAGTAATAACATTAAAAAGGGGAAGGGGTTGAAAGGTTTAATGCAAACTTATACCGTATGATTTTTCTATGAGTTATCATTGCATATATAGATTTTTTTCTCTCGCAAAGTTTCCTAAACTATTATAATATCACTGTTAATGTCAACATCCTTGAATGGAGTGGACTTTGAACATGTGACTTCTCTTTAAGAGTGTCACAGACTCACAGTGATACCATCAGACTATAAGTTACATTGACTTATTTGAAATATAGGTATCTAATGCTTCTATAAACATATCTAGTAAATAAAATTTATTTAATTTATATCTGGTTTTCTAATTTAAACTTCACTAGTTTTATACTTCACAGTAGTACTTTCTTATTTTACTTTTATCATTTTTTTTTAATTTTTGTATAGTGATACTTCATTTGAACTAATTTAAGGTTCTGTTCATTTTTCTTATAGTCAACTTAGATTTGTTTGAATCTCTAAATTTATAAAATAATAATTTTTCATTTTTTAATTTCGTTTTACACAAAGAATTATAAAACGGGACTGAAAAAAGTACTAATTTTTCATGCACATTTGAGTACTGGAGTAAGAAATAACAGCAACCTCTTCCGCTTTTCTAAATTGAGTGTCAAACACAAATGTATGTATTCCGAAAGGGAGGGAGTTAAATTATGTATGTTTCCAAACAATTTAGTAATTTTTTGTACATAAAGATAAATATCTATATCTAAATTAGTTAGACAATAAATAAAGGGTAGAGTAGTGTATTTGATTTGGATGCAAAGTAAGAGGCGATGGAGAAAATTATATACTCCGTATTTAGTTTCAGTAATATTTTGGTGTGCCTCTTTTTGTCCTATAACATAATCACAAATAGATTTAATTTGATCATGTAGCTTATAAGTTTGTCCACATAAAGACCTTTTCTAATGGAAACTCAAAAAATACACCTTCTATGGAAAAAGTTGATGCTAATGACGCATTTTCTAGTACTGCCTACTATGTATGCTTTGGGTATTTCCAAGTAAAAGAGTCTTTAATATGAATAAATTTATTAAATTGAGAACAATATTTATAAGAGAATAAAAGTGATTTGCAAAAAAGAGAGAGAATAAAAATGCATAGTTACAATAGAACAGTAAAACTTCCCAAGGGATATGTGATGCAAGCACACCTCAAAAGAAAAAGAATAACATATTTGGAAGTGGCTACTTTAGTGTTCAAAGAAAACTTGATCATTTTTCCTTCCAAATAATCTCAATTTAAGGTGTTGAAAGATTTTTTTATGGAAAGAGCAGAAGCAGCTCTCAAACACACTGTTAAGTATTTATCACTTTAAACCACTTTAAAGCAAACAAGTCGTCCCTGTTGGGTAAGTTTTAGCGGGAAAACAACTTTTATTTCACCCATTTGAATTTACAATTCCATACTAAACACTTCAGTTTTTCACTTTAATTTGTTTTCTGCCAATCAACTAACATTAACGATTCTTTTAGATATGTTTAATATTCGGATGGATGTTTATGTATGAAAAAGAAATATAACCAATAAAACAACTACGTTTTTATTGCAAGTTGACTTTAGATTAATGGATGGATATTGTCTGATGTGTCACAATACAACAGTTGGTCCATTCATTTTCAAATGAAAGAGTAGTTTCCATTATATTTTCATTCTCCCATTGTAACAAAATCAAAGATAAGACCCTTTGATAACCCTTTTCACAGTAAGAGCTTATTAATTAGCTAACATTTTTATCAAAAATGTAACTTTGCATAATACTTTTAGCTATTTTAGCTATTTTTATCAGATGACTTTAGATGACTATTTTAGCTATTTTTCATATTTTTTTCACTGTATTAATAATATATATTTTGAAAATGATTTTTCACAATTCACCAATTCAGTTAGAATTTCAATAGATTCAATCAACTCAGTCAATTTAAGCGTTACCAAACGGACTTTCAATTAGTCAATCAAAGGTGGAATTAGCTGTAAAGGTGTGTTTGGTTTATGAAGATGGAGAAGAGGTGGGGAGGGTTAAATGAAAGGGGCAATCTGAGAATGTACGACCTGGTCCTCCTATTTCTTTTGACCAAATTAATTAACCGGATAATAGCATATATATATATATATATATTCCCTTCCCTCACCCCCAGGCCCCAACCCCCAGTATTATATTCCCCAAATCAAACATACAGATGAACCCTAAAAGTTAATTAAAGCTTATGGTGAAAAATAAAAAATCGCATATATAGCCAAATTTGTCTCGATCAAATTCCAATGGTAAACGTGGGAGGGAGTTTTATTATGCATACTAAAGGAATTCTCTAAACATTGTTTTTATTGAATTGAAAGTTGATATATATTTCCTATCTATACATTGTTTTTGAAGCTTCTTCAAAAATCTTTGTTAATGTAATAATAAAAAGTTTATATTTTGTGAATACATTACCCTTGCAAATAATAAAGAGGCTATATTTTGTGAATGCATTACCCTTCCAAATCATTTTTAATGTAATAATAAAAAGGTTATATCATGGATTAGTAGTACATAATAATAAAGAAGTATGGCTGGTTTTGTAAGTTTTGTGTTTCTTTGTGAAATCTTTGTTAAGCACTCCATTTGTCTATGATGGGGAAGTTGTCTATTAGTACGTAAAATATGACTACGTAAGTTTCTACATTGTGTTCAAAGGGTATATAACTATATACGTAGTATTACTCAGTCATCTTTACATCAAGCTAATGACCAGTGTTTAGCATAATGACCAGATCAGCGCGTTAAAATCAGGGTTTGCTAAATTACTTCTTAACTCAACGTTTAAACTAGTGTTTAGAAAACCCTAAAAACATCATTGATATGGTTTTAACTAAATCTAGCTCATCAACTACTTTAAATCCACTTATATTATCGTGTATACCACTACAACAAAAACATGAGATTGACATGGATTTTGGTAGAGATTTAGTAGAGATTTTGGCATATCCGTGCCAAAAATACTTTGTCAGGAGCCATTTGGCACGAAAAATCGATAAATCCGTACCAAATGCTGTGTCAATCACGTAATTTTTTTGTAGTGTACATTTGTAAATAGATCATACTCATGTACAAATGATTATATATCGTGCATATTACATAGACGTAAAAATTTATAATGCAAATAAGGTAAGGTATCAAATAAATCAAGCGCAAAAATCATAAAAAGCATTTATATATAATCATTAGTGTGTTTACACACACATATATATACCTGGTCTGAGATAATGATAGGTCATCGAGGGGGTGAGTGCTACCATCAGCAAAGTGACGTGGCTGCCGGAGAGCGGGCGACGAATGCGAAAACGGTCTCATCGCATCGTCTGCGCCACCTTTCAGGTGACAAACCGCCGTAGCGGGGCGGTACTTATTGGGAGGCTCCGTCACCGACAAGGCGGACTTTAACATCGTCCGATTCCCGGACGATGGGAATTCTCCGGCGGCGTGCTGTTCATCCGAGGAGTGGTGATTTTGGGCCGAAAGCGAAATCTGGGGTTTCTTGGAGTATTTTTCTCGGCTGGGCCGCCGAGAAGGGGCGGGGCGTATAATGCAAGGAACCTCTTTTGTGGTCACTGGATTTGGCAGGGGCGCCATGGCCGGCGGCGGTGACGGTGCAGAAAGAAGACAATTAAAAAGGGTTTTTCATTTATGTCTGTAGAAAAATAATAAATTTAATTAATTTATATAATGATGATTTGTGCTGTTAAGGAATGGCCATTATATTCTCCCTGCGGCGCATCAGTTCCTGAGCGCGCCTAGATTTCTCCAAAGCGGACCCTTTCATAAATTCTACTTCGTCTCAAATTCCGAGTGCTTCATAACCTAGACTTTTTGTCAGCACGTTTTTTAAATAAAAAAAAGGATGACACCCATCCCTGAGGGGCCCTCAACCCCGACCAGACAGTACGTTGGGAGGATGTAAGTTGGACTATAATCTCAATCTGACAGATAGAGAGTGGGGCTCTGTCCCCGGTACTTGCAGAGGCCCTATGCATTTTTTAGCATAGTAACCCCTCATCGAAGTTGCCGGGATTCGAACCCGGGACCTAACCCTTGTGGCACTCCCTTCCTACCAGTTGAGCTACGCCCACCGGTGCACGTTTTTAAATTGCTCCACATTATGATGTATGTGAACCATACAATTTTATTACTCCCTATTAATTACTACTCCATATTTTTATGAGATATTTTTTTAGTCGGCCCTTAATTATGATTTAGTTTTATTATTTTTTAGTATTTGTTTATATATTACTCCGTATTATCAATTACTCCCTTTGTCTCAATTTACTTAGTCATCTTTGATTTTTCCAATAAAATATAATAAACTTTGACCAATTATTTAAACTAATATATTTATGCAAAATTTAATAATTTTATACTTTTATGATAGTATTTATAACAAAGAACATTTTCATATCATTTTCATATTATTAATATTCTCTATATAAACATATAATCGATCAAAGTTAGACTTCATTGACTTGAAAAATCAAGATTGACTAAGTAAAATGGGACAGAGGGAATACTAATTTAGGAAATTTGTAATTTTTGTCCCGTAACTTTTGACCATTTTCATTATTAGTCCCGTAACTTTAGTCATTTGCAAATCTGGTCATGTAACTAATTAATACGGAGTATTTGCTATTTAAGGACTTTCTCCTGAAAAGTACACTTTCTGGCGATAGTATACTGGAAAAGATGTCGCCGATATCAGATATTTCTGCCGGAAAGTGTACTTTCTGGTTGAAAAGTCCTTAATTTGCAAAGATTTATTAGTTACAGGACCAAATTTGCAAGTGATTAAAGTTACTGGACCAATAATGATAACAGCCAAAAGTTACGGGACTAATATTGTAAATCACTCATTACTATTTTTAATTTAAATACTGGGTATTATTTTTTACTATTATTACTCTGCATTATTATAGTTATTGTTATTTTATTATTATTTGTACTACAAAAAATAAAAAGAAATGATGGAAAAAAAAGAAAAAGAAAAGGGAAAACACAAAAAAAGAGAATTCATAATTAAACAATAAAAAATGTCAGTTGAACATGCACAACAAATTGTTAACCGGGAAACCGTATGGTAACCTACAAAATAGTTAATTTGATGAAGCCGTATGGTAACCTACAAAATAGTTAATTTGATTGTTTTCTAATACTTTAAGGACTTGATTGATCCATTTTAAAGTACGAGACTTGATAAAATTTCTGTCAAAAGTATAAGAATCTATTTGACAGTTTTCTCGATAAATAAATATAACTATAAATAATAGGCCATATAAATACATCTCTACAATATTATAAATGTGAATAATGTTAGGGGTTAAATGGGGATAAAAAAAAATGTTGGTGTCTCTTTGTGCATCATCCAACTGTACTTGATACTTATTTTGTTGTACATCTTGGACTTCCTTCCAGCTTCCGTTACTAACGGCGACGTCGTTAGACCTCGCAACAGATTCCCGACCTGTTTTATTTTTGCTTTAATTACTATGTAAACGTATTTCATTTATTTCCTGTCGTAGAAAGCCGCTACCCCCTTCACCTCTTCTTATGCGTTTCACCGGTTCGACATTTCTGAGGTCCGTAGTAATGGCTTCTCGCCATCAGTTTAGCGACTCAAAGGTCCTATTGTCGCTTATTAATACTCTGTGGCAACTGTTCAGCAGTTTTTCCACTTCTTCCTTCTTGTGTTCTTGTAAGTTTTCCTCTATTCAAACAATTTACACTATATCGTTGATTTACTCTTACTGCTCTCAGCATCTATGTTTCAGTTGGGTTGTTTATTTACATGTGCATCCGTGTGATTAGTTTCGTGTCCATGGAAATTTTCTTTGTGCTTTGGTATATTCATTTTTTCGGCCTCCCAATTCTCACTGTGTTTCTCCTTTACGGGCTCCCAATACTGTTTGTGACTATAGTTTGGGTAGCTTGGGTTGATAGATTCATCTTCCCTTTTTGTAATTTCCACTATATATTTTTGCCCTCTAAGTGTTTGTTTGAATGTCCACATGCAATCAAGTAATTTGTTAATCTCCAACCCCTATTTAGTTAAGTAACAGATTTTCAAAGAGTCTTCCTGAAATAATGTCAGAATGAAGCATATGACTTAGTTTTTATATTTTCACACAATTGGTAGTGGAGGCCTAAGCTGGATCAACACTATAATTCTGTTTAAGCTGCAAAAGATGGATTTCACTTTATTCTTTATCTTTTTAAGTTTGCATTCATGCCTTTTTAGCTTACTGGAGTTGGGTCTATGTTTGTTTGAGATAATGTGTAAATTTTCTCCTTTTCACATTTCATTTGTTATAGGGCAAGAGCTTTTGCATGTGGTGCAAATGTTGACAGAACTATTACAATATATAAACTATTATTTGAAATCTGCACTTTCAAAAATCTGCACTTAGCTTTTCAAAAATCTGCACTTAGCTTTTTAAAATTCTGCACTTAGCTTTTCAAAATTATGCACTTAGCTTTTAAAAATTCTGCACTTAGCTCTTCAAAAATCTGCACTTGGCTTTTCAAAATTCTGCACTTAGTCTTTCAAAAATCTGCACTTAGCCTTTCAAAAATCTGCACTTTTATTTGAAGTAGAAGACAAATACCAGGCTGATCATAATATTACAATATACAAATTGTTATTTGAACTCTGCACTTTCAGAATTCTGCACTTTAGGCTTTCAAAAAACTGCACCCAACCTCTTAAAACCCATGTTGCTTCTCTAAGTGATAGTATGTTTGTATTCTAAGAATTGCCTAGCTGTGAAACATGTGTCTCTTTGTGACAGAACTGCCATTGTTTATAAGTAAATAAAGCAGAAAAACAGTAAGTTAGATTTCAGTTTCTCTATTAAAAGATTAAATTCTCTGAACCATTAAATTAATATGCCTTGCCACGACTTTATGAAAGCTTTGGGTACAAACAGATTTTAACATATTTTAACTCTAACATATGCCTTCTGGCTATAAACAGATTTTATGCTTGCATATTTTGGCCTAAGCTGGATCAACACTATAATTCTGTTTAAGCTGCAAAAGATGGATTTCACTTTATTCTTTATCTTTTTAAGTTTGCATTCATGCCTTTTTAGCTTACTGGAGTTGGGTCTATGTTTGTTTGAGATAATGTGTAAATTTTCTACTTTTCACATTTCATTTGTTATAGGGCAAGAGCTTTTGCATGTGGTGCAAATGTTGACAGAACTATTACAATATATAAACTATTATTTGAAATCTGCACTTTCAAAAAACTGCACTTAGCTTTTCAAAAATCTGCACTTAGCTTTTTAAAATTCTGCACTTAACTTTTCAAAATAATGCACTTAGCTTTTAAAAATTCTGCACTTATCTCTTCAAAAATCTGCACTTGGCTTTTCAAAATTCTACACTTAGTCTTTCAAAAATCTGCACTGAGCCTTTCAAAAATCTGCACTTTTATTTGAAGTAGAAGATAAATACGAGGCTGATCATAGTATTACAATATACAAATTGTTATTTGAACTCTGCACTTTCAGAATTCTGCACTTTAGGCTTTCAAAAACTGCACCCAACCTCTTAAAACCAATGTTGCTCTTCTAAGTGATAGTATGTTTGTATTCTAAGAATTCCCTAGCTGTGAAACATGTGTCTCTTTGTGACAGAACTGCCATTTTTATAAGTAAATAAAGCAGAAAAACAGTAAGTTAGATTTCAGTTTCTCTATTAAGAGATTAAATTCTCTGAACCATTAAGTTAATATGCCTTGCCACGACTTTATGAAAGCTTTGGGTACAAACAGATTTTAACATATTTTAACTCTAACATATGCCTTCCGGCTACAAACAGATTTTATGCTTGCATATTTTGGCCTAGCTTTTGGCTCTTTTTTAAATAACAGATACAAACATGTTAACAGACCTTTTTTGTAGGTTGTCTGCTTAACAGTTGAATTTGAACACCATAAGGGCGGAGTTCTCCTTGAGGTATTTTTCTCTCTCCTCGACTTGGTTATAAGATCTGGTTTTTCAAATTCAGTCATCATAGCTTTCCTTTCTTGACTTACAACCAGTTAACAACGTACCAAGGGAAAAAATTATAAGCCAGAATTGCAGTAGTATTAAGTGCATTGTCTTAATTATTTACTATAAAAGTGATTGTTTTTTTCAACAATAGGCCTACAAATTGAAGCCAAAACAGTTTAATCTCAGTGAATCAGTGCCTATACTCAAGACCCTCTACTATGAATGTGTACTTACCTTATTAAACAACAACAAATCCACTGGAGGATATATGCACTACAATACAGAAACCTGTGACTACATGGTTTATTTTTTTAATGACATTATGGACAATTGATTTGGTAACATACAAATAGTTTCTTGTAAGTCCAGATATTCTGGACAATCACTTTGGTAATCTACAAATAGCTTCCTGTAGGTTTGGATATTCTAGATAGAACTGTGAAACATGTGTCTCTTTGTGACAGAACTGTGAAACATGTTTATGGTGAAGCATATCAAACATATGTTTAACACTCTTCCCTATAGAACTAACACATTCATCCATATTAGCAATGTAACCTTTACCAAACAAGCTCTATATATTCATCCTTCCTTGGAGAAATTAAGAATTTGCAAGAGAAGCATTTCACTATTCATATTCTTTTTATTCAGAATATTTTAATAAATTAATGAGTTCGTAAGAATTTTAAAATAAAGCATAGTTGCAGCATGGTTAAAACCCATGTTGCTCTTCTAAGTGATAGTATGTTTGTATTCTAAGAATTCCCTAGCTGTGAAACATGTGTCGCTTTGTGACAGAACTGCCATTTTTTATAAGTAAATAAAGCAGAAAAACAGTAAGTTAGATTTCAGTTTCTCTATTAAGAGATTAAATTCTCTGAACCATTAAGTTAATATGCCTTGCCACGACTATATGAAAGCTTTGGGTACAAACAGATTTTAACATGTTTTAACTCTACCATGCGCGTTCGTGTAAATGCCCAATGCTAATACAAGCATATTAATTAATTAACAAATTAATGGACGAAAATACTAGCATTATGAGATTAGAAATGTAATTTTATTACACCTTGGATCCATAAACCGAAGAAAAATCAAATATGGATTCACTCAAGTCGGTCGAGGTGTTTCCCTTTATTGTTTCGTGACAGATTTATCTGATTCGAATGCCCCCCCCCCCCCCAACCAATATAATTTCTGGATCTGCCACTGTTTCCTGCGGTGATGCAAGGAATTCTATTGAAATGTGCCATTAAAATAAAAGTTAAATAAAATTATATATAATATGTATTCATCACTTCATATTTTTCATATTTTTCATAAGATTTATAAGTCTTTAACATAAGAGGACAACTTCTACACAAAGACTAATAGTAAAGGAAAATAAAGATGCCCAAAAAATGGTTTAATGAGTCGTCACCAGTTGCAACGCAAATGTTGGCAGATAACAAAGAGTTAGGGAATGGTTGTAGGGTAAATTCTGTTTAAGCTGCAAAAGATGGATTTCACTTTCTTCTTTATCTTTTTAAGTTTGCATTCATGCCTTTTTAGCTTACTGGAGTTGGGTCTATGTTTGTTTGAGATCATGTGTAAATTTTCTACTTTTCACATTTCATTTGTTATAGGGCAAGAGCTTTTGCATGTGGTGCAAATGTTGACAGAACTATTACAATATATAAACTATTATTTGAAATCTGCACTTTCAAAAAACTGCACTTAGCTTTTCAAAAATCTGCACTTAGCCTTTTAAAATTCTGCACTTAACTTTTCAAAATAATGCACTTAGCTTTTAAAAATTCTGCACTTATCTCTTCAAAAATCTGCACTTGGCTTTTCAAAATTCTGCACTTAGTCTTTCAAAAATCTGCACTGAGCCTTTCAAAAATGTGCACTTTTATTTGAAGTAGAAGATAAATACCAGGCTGATCATAGTATTACAATATACAAATTGTTATTTGAACTCTGCACTTTCAGAATTCTACACTTTAGGCTTTCAAAAATCTGCACCCAACCTCTTAAAACCCATGTTGCTCTTCTAAGTGGTAGTATGTTTGTATTCTAAGAATTCCCTAGCTGTGAAACATGTGTCTCTTTGTGACAAAACTGCCATTTTTTATAAGTAAATAAAGCAGAAAAACAGTAAGTTAGATTTCAGTTTCTCTATTAAGAGATTAAATTCTCTCAACCATTAAGTTAATATGCCTTGCCACGACTTTATGAAAGCTTTGGGTACAAACAGATTTTAACATATTTTAACTCTAACATATGCCTTCTGGCTACAAATAGATTTTATGCTTGCATATTTTGGCCTAGCTTTTGGCTCTTTTTTAAATAACAGATACAAACATGTTAACAGACATTTTTTATAGGTTGTCTGCTTAACAGTTGAATTTGAACACCATAAGGGGGGAGTTCTCCTTGAGGTATTTTTCTCTCTTCTCGACTTGGTTATAAGATCTGGTTTTTCAAATTCAGTCATCATAGCTTTCCTTTCTTAACTTACAACCAGTTAGCAACGTACCAAGGGAAAAAATTATAAGCCAGAATTGCAGTAGTATTAAGTGAATTGTCTTAATTATTTACTGTAAAAGTGATTGTTTTTTTCAACAATAGGCCTACAAATTGAAGCCAAAACAGTTTAGTCTCAGTGAATCAGTGCCTATACTCAAGACCCTCTACTATGAATGTGTACTTACCTTATTAAACAACAACAAATCCACTGGAGGATATATGCAGTACAATACAAAAACCTGTGACTACATGGTTTATTTTTTAATGATATTATGGACAATTGATTTGGTAACATACAAATAGTTTCTTGTAAGTCCAGATATTATGCACAATCACTTTGGTAATCTACAAATAGCTTCTTGTAGGTTTGGATATTCTGGACAGAACTGTGAAACATGTGTCTCTTTGTGACAGAACTGTGAAACATGTTTATGGTGAAGCATATCAAACATATGTTTAATTGTGAAACTGTCATTTTTAATGAGTAAATAAAGCGGAAAAACAGTAAGTTAGATTTCACTTTCTCTATTAAGAGATTAAATTCTCTGAACCACTAAGTTAATATGCCTTGACCTCTTTCATTTAAGCAATAATAGGGAAAATTTAAAAGAGTCTTACTGAAATAAAGTTAGAATGAAGTATTGCTTGAAGATAAAGAGGTAATCCAAAATTAATTATTTACTTGGGAAATTAAATTTTTAAAAAATACAACTAAGTATTCAATTCATAGTTACAAAAAACTATTAAATTACATATAAACTACCGCCATATTTATTACTATTTATTCTTAAGTGTATAATTTTAAACAACTAACTATTTATGTTTATGGAATGCGCACAAAAAAGGGTGTACGAGTTCAAGCATTGATCTTTGACAATGACATTGGAATATACAACTCCACACTACACAATAACTCTTGCTACACCATATCCAATGCGGTTGTCAAACCTCCACGGCCTAATTACAGTGTTCCCGATGAGAGGTACCAATACATATGGGTGCTAAGTGGTCGCACAGTTGTACAACCACTTCTTGATGTTGCCGCTTTCCTTCCTGAGAATGAAAGAGTCTATAATGCTTTCGCAGAAATTTATGAAACCATGAAAACGGGTGCAGAAATTTGTAAGTAAATCGCCATTATCATAGTTGTAAATAAAATGATTACATTTCAGAAACCAAATTCCATTTGAACCACACATTTTTAAATACATGAAATCTTTACACATCAATCATAACGGCGGTTATCGATAAACTCTCGAGAGAAGTCATTTCCACCACCAAAGGAACTAAACAAGTTAAGGAGATTGTCTTGGTCGATGAAAAGTAAGTTTCAAACCATATACGCCTTCACACGTACATATTAAATATGTTGCACTTTTTTTACTAATAGAGAGTGACTAAGTACCTATCATATATCCAGGTTGAAGCCAATTGCACTAACCCTATGAGGACAATTCGGTGACAATGAGGGCAATGACATTATTGAGCAACTCAATGCAGGTGAATATCCAATTATATATGCTGAAAACATCGGCGCCACACACTTCAAAGGTAATGTAATAATTATATATATTATTATTACACACATGGTGGTATACTTATAAACTCAGCTGCCACCAAACCAAATGCATTTCAGCCTGGCCTCAACTGCTTTGGACTTTTCCTGATTATAACTTGCATAATAATTTGCATTTCAAACACATTTGGCCAACAAGATCATTGTATAATTACCGTCACTACCTGCCTATATTGAGACAATTTGTGCGGATTACACAAATTGATTTTAAATTTAACTGATTCCAAAAAAATATATGTTCGATTATATAACTGCTACGTAGACAAATTACAATAAAGCCAATAAAGTAAAGCATTATATTTTACTTTTTAAAGAAAACCCAGAAATATTGTGTTTTATCAGCGTGTTTTAAATATTGTCATTTTTTTAACACAAATTTACTATGTTTGTAAATATAAGGAATATCATTGACTACGAGGTATCATTCTACCATCACAATTAACCCGAAAAACTCCCGCACAGAACAACTCCACAAGTGGTGAGCCCTTATTCTTGCCTAAATAAATTTTGTATATCTATACTAACCATTTAAAGTGATTTAATATTAACCATTTATTGGCATCCCATTCGCAGGGCCACCGAGAATCACGAAGCTCTACATGCACTGAAGATATGTCACGAGTACAAGAATGCAGCTATTAACCTCGCAAACCCAGAAGCGGAAGAAATAATAAAAATATCTGCTATTCCTCCTCACATAGATCCTGTATACTTAAAAAATAACTACAAGTAACATGGTTAAAGGTAACTATTATATAACTAACATATGTTGCATGAATAATATGTTGTAGGCAAAACCCATTTGGGTACAAGGGAAAATCAACTTGAAACTTGATGGTGAGAGTCTTTGGTACATTGGGTGTAGCCACTGTTTGAAGAAAGTTTACGCCGAATGCGACAACAACTTTAACTGCATGAACTGTGGTGACCAAACTGCAATCGGGACACCAAGGTTACTTCATACTATTGTTTCCCTTTATATCCATACTTTTCTTGCTACATTGGTTCTGACAATTTAGGTAATATTACTAAAAGCATCCCATTTTAAAAAAAAAGAGTCATAAAACAAAAAATTAGTGCTTCTATTCAATATGAATGAATGTGATTCCTCATTCAACTTTCATACTAAATTAAAATTGTTTTCTTGTTACAAATTGGTCATATATGTTAACATAATACCTTTTATTGAATTAATAGGTGCAAGATGAATATAACCATCACAGATGAAACAGCAACGGTTGATGCCTCAGTATTTGGCCAATGTGCAGAAAAATTAGTGCTAATGACCAGCAAGCAAGTAATGGAGGTTGAATTACAAGTAAAAATCTAACTACACACCTCTTAGTAAATTCTTATATTCATCCCCAAATTGTCCATATATTACATATGCCAAAATAAACACTTTGATAATTATTATGTCAACATTTGAAGGGGAAACGAGCATCATTTCAGGATGCCAATAAACATCTAGACAAATAAGAATACATTATACAACTGCGCTCACAAACATCTACTTATCAAGACAAGTTCACAGACTCATACACTGTCATATCACTGCATGATGCATCTCACTTTGTGATTACTAGCAACATTGTTCCGCCAACCCCGCCCTCAAAAAAGGTGAAGCTGCAACTTTCTGGAACAAGCAACTCACCAGTTGATCAGAAGCGCAAAAAGCATGTCTGATTGCTCTTTAAACCTTTATGTTTCCTTCTGCCGTGAAAACTCTATGTTTCACATTTACATTTGACTTCTCCTATTACTTTTCTCAGAATAATTACCACAAATAATTGTTGAGAACTTATTACATATATTACAATGCATCTACTATTCTCTTCAGCTTCGCTTCAATATTTCTTCTCCCATTATCTAACTACAAAATTCCTTAAACTTACAACACAATAAACATTAGCAACATTATTACCTTGATAAAAAAAGCATTATTACTTATCATATTTACTACTACCTTCGCCCCAAAAAACTTTGCCTTTTCCAAAAATTTTAACCATAATTTTGATTAGTATAATATTATAAGAGTTATAAATTTTATACTCTTATGAAATTACTTTTAACAAAGAACATTTTCATATAATTTTTATATTTTAAATAATTTCTAATAAAAAGATATAATTGATCAATGTTTTGAAAATGGCAAAGCTTGTTGGGACGGATGTAGTATTTAACTATCTTTGGTATCGATTTTACAATTTATGTTTCACTTGTGAATACGTGATAGAATACTGAGTAAAACTCTTGGGCATTTTGTCCAACGCGCATGACGCGTTCAATAACTAGTATAAACATAAACATATACACATATAAATAAGTCGGGTATTGAGCTAAAAATACTTCAAAGTTGAACTGAGCCTAACCTATTTAAACAAACAGGTTTTATTATATTTAAAAATATATTAATTGATACTTCAATATAAAACGGCTATAGAATAATAAAAATAGTAATGATAACAAATTGAATAAAAATGATTTTTAATATATATTATTTTAATGTTATATTCATACATTTTTCATATTGTCTTGATAATAGAAATAATTAAAAATATATTATTCTACACTCAAATCACTCAAATTTTTGCTCTTTTAGACTAATAAAAAAAGTAAGTAGATAAATATAGTAAAAATACTAACATTATTACTATTAAATACTCCATATTTACAAAAATATTAGTTGTGGTTTTTCTAAAAAATAATTTAGAAAACCGTTTTTTTCCGTTTCGGTTCCAATTTTGAACTGGTTAAACCGATTTCGTTCCTATAAAAACATGTGATACATCTGGTCCATTTTCCGGATTTTATTTTTTTTATAATATAAGTTTTGATCCGGTTCGATTCGGCCCAGTTTTGAACCGATACACACCCCACCCTCGTGCTCTGCTATTGCGCGTGATGGCGGGTGAAGTGGGGATGAAATCTCTTGTCATGACCGGGATGTCCCAAATGTGAATTTTCAGTTTTTTCAGAAGTAGTTTTTGTTGGATTTCTTCATGATTGAGATGGATTTCTATATTTTTAGGAGGAATCTAACTTGAATGTGTTCAAATTTCTCAACGAGAGCACCATTTGATGGATAATAGTTACCCATATTGTATAATTTAGGAGAGATGAACAAGAAAATGGAGAAGTAGATGAATGTATTGTATTAAATGAATAGTTTGACTAGGGCTTACAATGCTTCCCATAAGGAGTACACGTATATATAGAAGAGATGGCAGGTCGGGCCGCTAATATGGGCCTCATAAGTCCAACTACGTAAAATGTTAATCTAGTACATACAATGAATGTGTAATTGTATCTCTACAAAATTATATCTCTAGAAAATTATAAGCATGAATAAGGGTATAGGCATCTTGGGTATGAAAAATTTGTTGGTGGAACGGATGGTTATATGAGCTTGTACCATCTGCTTTATTTTTTTATATTCTTCTTTGTCTAATCCCCTTTTATCCAGACGAAGTTCTACCCATCGTTCACTTCTGGTGAACCCCTGCTTTTGCTGGCATGCCAGAAATCATGGAATGGAAGCAGAGTCAAATGGTTAATCAAAGCATCGGCTACTTCCACTTGTGGCTTTATTCGAGCTCCTTTACATCAACATATCAAGGAACCCCCTCATCCACCACAACTAGGTGGAGACTAGAAGGGTAGGAAACCCCAACGAGAAACCTTTCGCGAAGCACTCTCTCAGATGATTCCACTTCGATGGTTAGCGGAATTCATCAATGCATACATCATCTTACAACACTAGACGAGTGACCCCTAACGAGTGAGACTGTCCGATTTGACTAACACCTGAAAAAAGGTTAGGTTTCTTCCAATTCTCAATTGATTGGCTCTATTGTTTAGTTGTTATTTGTGTTGCTCTATTGCTCAAGTATTTTCTTAAACGTTTAAAATCAGTTTGGAGTATTACAAAATACAAATGGCTACAAAATATTATGAAAGCACACAACGTGTTTGTGAAATTGTCTAGGTGAGAGTCTCTCTCTTTTCTAATTATTCATTACATGCTTATCCATTTCAAATGAGTTAATACCTTCAACAGTACTTTGTCAAATTTCAGCACCAAAAACATTCCGTCATAGTGAAAATTTCATGATATGTATGGGTTTGGGCAGACAAAAACAAGGTTTAGTAACGAATAAATAGATACATGCAATATTTGGTATATGAGAGCAATGTACTATACATTTTTATCTCTATAATTGGAAATGTGTTTCGTAAAACATATATAACTAAACTATTAAGAATGTACAAAGTGCTATAAATGGAATAATTTTAGCCTAAAATTGTATTTCATCCCTTTGTTGTCACCTACTTAGAAATTACCAGTGACATGGTTATTTAAAATTTGCATTCAAATTGACAATAATGTGTTAATTTTAACTTATGTCAACAGAATCAACCTATTCGAATATTCTTATAACATCTCAATATCTCCTATGTCCTAACATTTGTCATTACCTTAGCCTATTTTAAATAGTCTGATACTCTCTATATCAAATCACTAAATGATTCAGTTACAAACAATCTATATGTTTCTTAAACTGGAAATTATCTGTGACTTGTTTTAAAGAACACATGAGGTGTAAAGCATGAAATTTAACAAAATCTTGTTTGCAAAATTTAGTAGTTTAATGTTAATTTTGGTTGCTCTATTGTAAAAAGACTACATGGGTTGCTGGTATTTTTACATCTGTTTTTTTAGAAATGGTGTGTTTTCTACTTCATTTATTTGAGCTCCGTATGCACTCGAGGACTTTGTTGCATTAGAATCATGTATTGCCATTTTAAACAGGTTACCACTGCTCTTCCTTCAATATGCATGTTTTGATTTATGCACACATACATATAGGAGATTCTATTGTGCAAAATACTCTCTCAAGCATCGTGGAGCAATGTGTTATTCAACTTCATTGGTTCAAAATGTACAAGGAATGCCTTCTTTTTCACACAATCTTTTCTTTATTTAAGCCTTAAGTTGATTCAAAAGAGGGGAGGGGAGGAAAGTGAAGGTGCTCCAAAATGAAGGAAAAGGAGCCCAATGATTCATCCAATACACTCAAAAATTGTAATGGATCATTTCATAGTTTTAGGATTTTCTTCTTTTGTAATTCTCATTAGCCCTAAGTTGATTCAAGTTTTTGCCCATAGCCCCATATTTCTTTTCTTTACCCGTGATTAATTAATCACTTGTTGCAGCCTCATAACTGGTTTTGTAGTTTTAAGTTTTTTTTACTTGTAACATGACTTTATTCTCTGTGAATGACTACTTCAAAAATGAATGTACTCTTTTTTCCTAATTCAAACTTCTTTCATTTTTGTTCTTTTTATGTGGAGTTTGATTTGCATAGCAAGCTAGCCGTGCAAGTGTGTTCCATATATGTAGTATATGATATTGGGCATTTACACAATCGTGCAACGCGCGTATAAAAAACTAGTAGTAATATAAATGTTGTATGCTGGATGTACTTGAGGCGCTGTCCAGATCAAGGGGTGGGGTCCATATACTCCATCACCTACTTTTCGGCGTGAGCCTACATTTTCAAAAGTCTAGCCTGACTTGAGAATTGGTCTCTTAAGAAAAAATTAAAGTCTAAAAATATTTTAAAAAACTGACAAATCTTAACTTAGATGCAAAATTTACACCCAAATAATCACCAAAAAATATAATAACGTGTTAGTTTTGCTTTTATATACTTTAGATCTTGAATTTTTTTGAATTTCAATGACCTTAATAACCTATTAACTCACTTTATATATTTAAAATAGTAATGTAATATATAAAAACGCACTCCATAAAAACACTTTATACCCAATTTGTTATAGTTAAGTATACTAATGAATCAATAGATCCTTGTACATTTAATGAAAATTCAATTGAGTCCTCGTATAAATCAATAAAGTCATTGGGGTATTAAAAATAGTCAAATTAACTATTACCCAGGATACCAGCCAGTAACCAATCACCCGCTTAACTGGAAGTCCTATGTGGAAGTCTGATTAACCGTTTTTTACTACGGAGTATTTTCTTTTTTTAGTTTTCTTTTTCTCTTTAGAGAAATTTATCATGGATATTACTAAAAGATGATGTAATTCCCATTATATGACTAGTTTAATATTTATACTAATCTATGACCTCATGACCTCCATTCACGTGGGTGGTTATTTTCCCAACAGTCCCCTTCTATTCAACTGTGTGTCCATGTTTTGCTTTATATGTTTGGTCATACCGATCATATAAAAACACACATGACATATTTTGGAAAATCTCACATATTTTAGTATTATTGAGGTATTTTCCAAGCTCCTGCAACTCTTTCTTTTGTTACGAGCCTCTTCTCCATTTTCCGCACACTATCTGTGAGTCGTTCCCAACTCCCCATTTCACCTCTACAACAACAACCTAGTTTCACCGGACGAGAGCTCAAGATCGCCATCACCGCCGATGCCGCCACTCTCCGACAACCTCAATTGGAAAATTTTGCAATCTCTCCTCTCCCCCCATCTTTCTTATGCACTTTCAGCTTTCCAAATCCCCCATTCACCAAATCGATTTCGTCATCCGAAACCCACCCTGAAAACAAGAGGAACTTTCTCATGCTGAATCTATGCCGCTTCGCCACCGAAAACCAGCATTCTTCATAGGACCCATCGATGACAGAGACCCACAACTGACTTGTGCCCGACCCGATGAACCGAAATCTCTTGTCGGTGATCGTCTCACTACCTCCATACGTACCGTCGCCCTGACCTCCATAACCACCACCTCCGCCGCCCTAGCTCCATTCCATCATGAATTGGACTGGCACTTCTTTGAAACTCGTATCCATTAGTGGAGGAATCAAGGGAGATAATTATACAGAGACCATTCCATAGTCACCGCCTCCCAGCGCATCTACGTTTGGCATAGACCTGCATCAAGGAAAGGAAAAGGGAACATCGAGAACAGAGAAAGAAAGGATGGGAGAAAAATAGAGTTTTTTTGGTATTAATGTTAATTAATTAAATAATTAAATAATTACGGAATTAATGCTGGGTTAAAACTATTTACCAATATACTGCTGGGATTAACTCTGGTCGGGGAAAGTCGTCAAGCCGTTTGGTGACTTATAAGTCGTCATCCGATTTGGCGACTTATAAGTGGCCAAACTGTTTTGTAACTTTCCCTGACCCAAATACGTTAACACCCAAATGTTCTGTTTTAGACCGGCGTCGAACAGGGCCCAACCGGGGCCGGTCGGGGGCGCCTCAGTGGCGAAAAATTGTGTTTTTCATCCTAAATCGATCCCGATTATCGCAATTCACCGTTTGACGACTTACAGAACACATACAAAACACAATTTGGTAAAAATGATACAAAGCGAGAAACACAATTTGGTAAAAATGATACAAAATGATAAAAACTATTAATAACACAATATCCATTAGTTTGCAGGTGAAAGTACGTTAAAAAGTAGTGTTTCTACAAAATTTGGTGTACATTATTTCATCCAATAATAGAGAAACTACAATTTTTGATGGTCTTCTTTATTGTTTTGGTCATGGTCTTGGTCATCAATCAGCCATAGACCCGCTGATGATAACGACGATATCAGAAATATCCGTTGATGATAACGATGCCACCTCCGATTGTTCTACCTCTAGCTGAATATGACACATATCAGAAATTTAAGTCGGCTAAAGTGCCTTTATCTGCACCTGGTACGTCTACCGCTTGTGTTTCAAACACCACAAACTAATGGATCATTGATTCAGGTGTTTCAGACCATATTTCTGGTAATCCCCAACTTTTGTCCCATATTACCAAGCACCAACACCTTCCTTTAATTACTACGGCTAATGGCCATCAAACTTCGGCCACAAGTATTGGGCAAGCACTCCCACTTTTCATCCTTACCCTTACATTTAGTCTTATATGTTCCTAATAGCCCCTTTAACCTTGACTCTGTTAGTAAAATTACGCGTGCTCTTGATTGTTCTATAACCTTTTTTGCTGATTCTGTAATTGTGCAGGACCATCGTACGAGGAAGACGATTGACATCGAGCATGAATCTCAAGGCTTGTATCATCTTCCTCCTGTTGATCCAATCGCTTGTGTCTCCATTGAACCTGCATTAACGTTACATAACCGTTTGGGTCATCCTAGCCTCTCAAAGTTTCGACGTATGGTTCCAGGTTTCTCAAGTCTTTCGTCTTTAGATTGTGAGTCATGTCACCTTGGAAAGCAACCTCGTAAATCCTTTCCAAGGCGTGTTAATAAACAGGTTGCGTCCCCTTTTGATTTAGTTCATACAGATGTATGGGGTCCGTATTGAGTCACTTCTACTTTAGAATTTCATTACTTTTTTATTTTTGTAGATGACTTTTCCCGTTAGACATGATTGTTTTTAATGAGAGAACGTTTTGAATTATTCCATATTTTTCAAACTTTTTGTGCCGAAATCCACACTCAGTTTGGCCATTCTATCAAAATTTTACACAGTGATAATGCTAAAGATTTTTTGCGGCACCCTTTAATCACTTCATGATATCACGGGGTATGCTTCACCAGTCTTCTTGTGTACACACGCCTCACCAAAATGGGGTAGTTGAACGCGAGAACATACACTTAGTTGATACTGCCCGTACTATGTTATTACATTCACATACACCACCTCAGTATTGGGCAGGTGTTGTACTCACTGCGTGTTATTCATAATGAAATTCCTTATTCTGTCTTGTTTCCTACTCGTGAGTTATTTCCATTACCACCTCATGTGTTTGGGTGTGTGTGTTTTGTCCATGATTTTACACCTGGATTATCTAAAATGTCAGCTAGTTCAATAAAATGCATTTTTCTTGGATATTCACGAGTCCAAAAGGATGATCGTTGCTATTCTCCATTACTTAAGAAGCATTTTATTTCGGTTGATGTCACTTTTATTGAGTCCTCCTTTTATTATCAATTATCTGCGATTGATACTTCATCATGTTTGGACTTCATCTCATATCTCCGGGCCATCCATCCAAAAATTGTTATTTCCCCTCCATCTGATGTGGCTCCTGTGGTAGACCCATCCCTATCAAGGTACGCGTTCTATTTTGAATCCACATCCCATATATAACCTTTTGAGTTACCACCCCCTCTCTACCCCTTACTTTGCTTTCATTTCACACTTGTCTCGTATACCCATCCCTAAAACAACACATGAGGCATTGACACATCCGAAATGGCGTCAAGCCATGTTGACTGAGATGGAGGCTCTTCATTCTAGTGGGACATGGGAAGTAGTTTCCCATCCCCCTAGCAAATCAGTGGTTGGGTTTCGGTGGATCTACACCGTTAAAGTTGGTCCTCATGGGCAAGTTGATCGTTTTAAAGCACACCTTGTGGCAAAAGGGTATACTCAAATTTATGGTTTGGATTACACTGACACTTTTTCTTCTGTAGTGAAGATTGCATCGATTCGTTTGATTTTATTCATGGCAGCAATGAGCCACTGGCCATTATTCCAATTGGATATTAAAAATGCATTTCTTCATGGTAATCTGGACGAGGAGGTTTATATGGAGCAACCACCTGATTTTATTGCTCGGGGGGGGGGGGGGGGGGTCTAGTTTGGTATGCAGATTACGTCATGCTTTATATGGCTTGAAGCAATCAGCACGTGCATGGTTTGGGAGGTTTAGTGCTCTTATCTGTGATTTTGGCATGATTCGCATTGATGTCGACCATTCTATATTTTATAGACATTCTGCAGGCAACATATGTATTTATCTTGTTGTATATGTTGATGACATTGTCATTACATGTAGCGATGAACAAGGAATTGCACTCCTAAAGCATTATCTCTTTATCAAATTCCAAACAAAAGACTTGGGAAAGTTGAAATACTTTCTTGGCATTGAGGTCGCACAGTCTCAAAATGGAATTGCCATTTCACAAAGAAAATATGCATTGAATATTCTTGAGGAAACAGGTATGCTAGAGTGCAGGCCATTGGATACACCTATGGATCCAAATTTCAAACTCTTGTCAGAACAGAGAGACCTTTTGCCCAAATAGGGAAAAATATAGAAGACTCATTGGCAAATTGAATTATCTTACCATCACGAGGCCAAATATTTCATTTGCGGTAAGTGTCCTTAGTCAGTTTCTTGATAAGTCATGTAATGGACATTGGGATGCAGCTATTCGAGTTTTGAGATACATCAAGAAAACACCTGGGCAAGGATTGTTGTTCGAAGACCGAGACCACCATGATATTGTGGGATACTGTGATGCAAACTGGGCCAGATGTCCGATGGATAGACGTTCCACTTCGAGATATTGCATCTTGATTAGTGGAAACTTAATCTCATGGAAAAGTAAGAAACATGATGTGGTTGCCAGATCTAGTGCTGAAGCAGAATATCGTGCAATGGCCCTTGCGACATGTGAAATCTTATGGTTGAAGCATGTTCTCCGATGGTTAAAATATGGAAACACAAAACCAGTCCAACTCATGCGTGACAAGTGACAACCAAGCTGCAATGCTCATTGCATCAAATCCGGTATATCATGAGAGGACTAAACATATTGAAGTTGATTGCCATTTTATCTGAGAGAAGATCGCGAGCGGACATGTCATCACAAATTATGTCAACACAACCAAACAACTTGCAGATATTCTAACGAAGTCTCTTAGGGTCCTAGAGTGGGATATTTTTGTAACAAGCTTGGTACATATGATTTATATGCTCCAGCTTGAGGGGGGGGGGGGGGGGGTGTGGAAACCCTGGTAGAGTTGGGCTTAGCCCATTTTGTATATCTTTGTATATGGAACCCTAGTGCTCTAAATATAGTTATAAATATAGCTTCTTGTATAGCATTTGATATCAAGTATATGAAATATAACAATACTTATTCACAATATGCTAATACTTTGTTAACTACTTTTCCTATATCACAACAAAACCTTGAATTGAGTGATTACAGCTACTGCTTTTGAAACTGAAATTCAATGTTAGGTAGACTAATCCCAAGTTGCATTCTACAATATTTAGAATAGAAACTTACTATCATTTGGAAGATCTAAAGCCCGGAATTCCTGGGAGACCAATTTCATATTAGGTAGACTAATGTAGGAGGTTCAACTACTGGGAGGTTTTTTCAATTCAATATGAGGTTGACTAATTCTGGATTATATTTTGCTATCATTGTGTATTTTAGAACTTAAATTTGAACACAATTAGGATAATATTTGATCATTTGGTTATGTTTATACCTCCAAAGTGTCCCCTCATAACCTGCATGGCTAGGCCCATAAATCTCATGCTTGCAGCGAAACTAAATATTACAGGTATTAATATTTTGAGCACTCCTGACGAACAGTTATGTATTGCATTATTGGTCCACCTATATAGTAAACCAAATTTTATACCAAGGTTATTGATATTTATAAACACGAGGATGTTTTGTATCTAAATCAAACTTGAGTGATAAAATATTTTTTGCATTTTTATTATTAATGCCACATCATAAACATGTGAATTTTTGTATTACTTGTTTTAGAAAGTACCTAAAGGATACTGGTCAGGTATGTTAAATATATTTGTCTTTAGATGATGGTTACAGTTCAACATTGAAAAAATGCAATGCCTTAGATGTCAAGAATTAGCAAACCTGAATTGGTTTTAGTTTGCATTCTCCTATATGTTAACTATTAATAGTTTTGTGTGATTTTTAGCAATTAACTATAACACTGTAATATTTTTTTAATTTAGAAAAGAAACGTTGTTGTTGTTGTTGTTGTACGTTAGTTAGGCATGGACCCAGGGTAGTCTGTTCCTGATTCTAGGCTGAGACCGCCCCTGTCCCTGCCATTAAATTTGAAGCGCGGTCCCAAACTGTATAAATCTGGTTCTGTGCCGGTTCCGGGTACCCAGGCGGTCTGGTCCCAGTCCCGCCATTTTTTTAACTTTTTGTTATAAATCCACTATTTTTTAATCGGTCGGGACCAACCGGCTTGGTCCCCAAATCTTTGAACCGGGACGGGTACCCTATACACCTTATCGAGTACTGGTCTTCGTCTAGAACCGGAAAAACAAACCCAGTCGGGGTCCCACACAGTGCCAGATCAGGTTCTAGACCGGGCCGGCCTGCCGGACCAAGTCCATGCCTAGCATTAGTTACAAAGTATTAGATCAGTTCTTTTTGTTTATCCTTTTTCTTAAATGTTCACTCTAATAGTTTTGTGTACGTTTTAGCAATGATCTATGATAGCATGATATTACCTACAAAAGAAAGGTTGTTATATGTTAATTATTACATCATTCGATAAGTTCTTTTTGTTTCTGCCGAGAGTGTAAATAGACTTTTACAGTGGTTTTCCCAAATACGGATTTTCAACTAGTGTACTATTTGGGTTTTGTCTAGATATAAAAGAAAGATTACCTAAAGAATTAATGAAATGACTTCTTTTTTATTCCAACATAGTAATCCCTTTCTATACGGTTTCTTGTAATCTCATTACTCTGATGTGATCTGATAACATAATTAACATACTTGTAACCATAATATGCTTGTAATGTTTGTAAAATATATTAGGGCATATGTGTCCGAGCTATGGTGTTTGACCGAAATATAGGAATGTACGACATGACATTAGAACTCCATTCATGGTACAAACACTCCCTCATCAAAACAATTTTTGCGTCCCACATGACAACTACAACTTTACACAGACTCAGGCCAGTAGAACTACTATTGAGCATGCCTAAGATACTTAGATGCTCTCCATGTTCAAAGATATTTTCGTTGCTCTCTGTACTTGTCCTGTTTTGGATTAATGTAAAATCACTTTACTCACTTGTGCCAACGTAGCTAAGCACATAGGTTGTGTGTGCAGTCCCGATGTAATTATGTCAAGCTCTGAATCTTTTACTTTTGAAATTTGTTGCAAGCAATGAGATCATATTGTTATGTGATAGTCGTTTATGCATTTCATAGTATGGGCATGAAAATGCTTGAGCTACTTTTGATGCATACTTTTTGCCAAGGAAATCCTATTGGTGTACAAATTCACTTGAACAAAAACTTTGTACTCCTGTACTCTGTATCTTTTAGCAAACGAACAATAAAAATTAAATGCCTCCATAACATAAAGAATTGGGCAACTATACCAATAGCGCAACGTGCTTCACAAAACTAGTAAGTAGATAAATATAGTATCAGTTCATTGAAAATCATCTTTTCATTTCTTTTGTCATCTTGTTGTTCTTTTCATTTTCTTCTCTCAGTCAATCATCATTCTTTACATGTATCAGTTCATTGAAAGTCATTTTCTTATTCCAGTCTATATTTCCAGTAATCCATGTGACCATTTATACTTTGTAGTTCTCTTCATCCATGTCTACCTTGTAGTCCTCTTTTCTTCTTATCAACTCTATATACTTCCAATGTATGATATTGTTACGGACCAATATTATGGTCGTACATATGAACGCAGAAAGCAGTGTGGGGCAGAGAAGATTAATGACCAACGTGGCTAAGAGAAAAGAAATAAGAAGGCAGTTAGAGTCATATTAGTATTAGTATTTAATTAGTCCTACTTTAATTAGTATTCCTTTATTTAAGTTGTATTAGAATTGCAACTTAGTTTCCTATTTGTTTTAGGAAACCCTTTATCTATTTAAAGGGATCCCAGCTACTTTAATAAACAGCTTTTTGGTTAATTAATCTTGATATCTCTTGACTAGGTCGAAGATCGATAATTATCTATTAAGCCACTATTTTCAGTTCATCTATTCCTCGTCAATTAAAAATAGCTCCCGGAACATCATCCCTTACCTGTGGTCAATCCCGTTCACGTCCTTGGACGAGGTCTCTAACTCACGCCCTTAACAACTTGGCATCAGATTCTGGGACGATGGGGACCGAGACTCCTACTGCGGATTCACTAAAAACCATGATTGAGAGTATCGATCACCGGCAACTGGCGGTGGAACACACCTTGGCAGATCTGCAGACCGCTATGGCGCAACTGGCCACCCTTCCGGCCGCCATGGAGACACTCGCTTCAACGGTGCAGAAATTAACAGATGATTCCTCATCCAGCTCCTCCCAGTTCGACCGCAGGAGAGAGGCAGACCATTCGCGCCGTGATACTGAAGATTCTTTAGTTCCCAGGTTCTCGAAAATTGAATTTCCACAGTACGATGGGAAAAGCGATCCCCTCTCCTGGTTAAAACGCTGTGAGAGTTTTTTTATTCAGCAACGCACACCTGCTCCAGCTAGGGTGGGTTTGGCGACTTTCCACATGATCGGGACCGCACAACTATGGGCTAACCAGTTGGATACTGGAACTTCCATTATCTCTTGGACTGAATTCTACGGTCGCTGTACTAAACGTTTTGGGCCGCCGAGTAGCACAAATCCGGAAGGCGATCTAGCCAAACTACGCCAGACCGGCGATCTCGAGAATTATATTGAAACATTCCAACAGATGTTGGCTCGAACTGTGGGAATTTCTGCCCGTATGCAGGTAAAAATATTCACCGCTGGGCTGCGCGAGGTTGTACGCATGGAGGTTGAATACCAGGATCCTATTGACTTGGATTCTGCTATGATGTTGTCCAGGGCTGTTGAGCGCAAGTACAGTATAGGCCATTCTTCGCCTGCACTTCCAATACGTCCCCAATCAGTTGCCCGTTCAGAATCAGTACTTGCTCCTGCAGATTTGAATTTAGCACGGCGCACCTCCAATCCACACTTCAAAAAGATTTCTCGAGCAGAAGCTGCTGTTCGCCGGGAAAAGGGCCTTTGTTATAACTGTGACGATCCTTGGGTTCGTGGCCATCAATGCAAAAAATTATTTTTTATTGACATTATAGAAGATGACCAGTCCGAAGAGCAGTTTGAACCAGCCCTCTCTCTTCATGCTATGACTGGAATCGGCTCCACTTCTACAATGCAATTAGCCGCCACCCTTAATAATATGCCCATCACTGTTCTGGTGGACTCAGGCAGTACCCATAATTTTCTCCATCAAAGACTAGTTCCTGCCAGTAACCATTCCTTGCACCAGAAATCTTATTTGCATGTTCTAGTAGCTAATGGAGATCGGGTACCTATTTTGGGCACTTGTCCTCGGCTTGACTTCTTAGTGGACGGACACACATTTACAGCCGACTTTTATGTGCTTCCACTGGCCGGGTTTGACATGATCTTGGGCGTTCAGTGGCTTCGCAATCTTGGCACCATTGAATGGGATTTTTCACGCCTTTTCATGCGATTCAGATGGCAAAACACTTCTGTGGAATGGCATGGCCATGCTGGCGCACCTCCACTTCAGGCCCACATGATTACCACATCATCTTCCAAGTTAGAAAGTCTCCTGGACCAGTTTGAAGACATCTTCCGCTTGCCATCTGGTCTGCCGCCTACACGAGCTTGTGATCACAAAATCACATTATTTCCAGGAACTAGTCCGGTGGTCGTTCGACCATACCGTTACCCCTATTTCCAGAAAGACGAGATTGAGCGGCAGTGTTCTGAGATGCTCCAGCAAGGTATCATCCGCCCAAGCAGATCTCCCTTTTCATCACCTGTCCTTCTAGTTAAAAAAGCTGAGGGCACATGGAGGTTTTGTGTTGACTATAGAGAACTCAATGCCCGCACCGTTAAGGACAAATTTCCGATTCCTGTCATCGATGAGTTGTTGGACGAACTTCATGGATCCAAATTTTTCACAAAACTTGACTTGCGCTCAGGATATCATCAGATTCGCATGGCAGAAGAAGATATCGAAAAGACAGCTTTTCGAACTCATCACGGCCACTTTGAATTCTTAGTCATGCCATTTGGGCTCACCAATGCACCATCCACGTTTCAAAGCTTAATGAATGCCATCTTTGCACCATACCTTCGTAAGTTTGTCCTCGTCTTCTTCGATGACATACTCATTTATAGCAAATCTTGGGTAGAACATGTTTATCATGTCCACCTTGTCCTGGAAACCTTGCGCACCCATGGCCTTGCTTTAAAAAAATCCAAATGCAGTTTTGGCGCACCGCAGGTACAATATCTCGGCCATATTATTCATAGCCAAGGCGTTGAGGCTGATCCAGCCAAAATCCAGGCCATCACGGGGTGGCCAACACCCCGATCAGTTACAGCTTTACGCGGTTTTTTGGGCCTGGCAGGTTATTACCGCAAATTTATTCACCATTATGGTGAGATTGCTGGTCCACTCACACAATTGCTGAAGAAGAGTGCCTTTTCCTGGACAAATGCAGCCGAAGAAGCATTCCACGAGCTCAAACTGCGCCTTTCATCAGCCCCAGTTCTCCAATTACCTAATTTCGACAAAGAATTTATTGTTGAATGTGATGCATCAGGATCTGGTTTTGGGGCAGTCTTACAACAGGAAAGCCATCCCATCGCATATTTTAGTCGCAAGATTGCTGCACGTCATGTTAAGCTCGCAGCTTATGAACGGGAACTGATAGGGTTAGCCAAAGCAGTCACACATTGGCGACCCTATTTATGGGGATCTGAATTTCTTATTCGAACTGATCATTCCAGCTTGAAACATTTACTGGATCAACGACTAACTACGTTCCCGCAGCAACATTGGCTCAGTAAATTGATGGGCTTTAACTTCCGAGTAGAATACAAACCGGGACGCTTCAACACTGTCGCGGATGCCTTGTCTCGACAACATGAAGAGGTTATGAACCTCGCAGCACTCACAGTTCCTTTCAATACTCTCCTCAGTGAAGTCCGGTCTGAACAAGCGGTTTCCCCGATTATGAATAATATCCGTCAGGAAATCCAGGAGGGAAAGCGCGGGCCAGATTGGGAAATACGAGATGGCTTAATTTATTACCGCTTCAAACTCTATCTGTTAGATACATTTGAAGTGGTTCAGACTTTGCTCTCGGTATTTCATAACATGGCTCATGAAGGTGTTGAAAAAACTCTTCAACGACTACGACGGGAGTTTTATTGGACCGGCATGAAAACTACGGTGGCCAACTTTGTTCGGAACTGTCAGACATGTCAGAAGCACAAGTGGTTAACATTGCAACCAGCTGGCTTATTGCAACCTCTTCCCATTCCACATCACATTTGGGCAGATATATCAATGGATTTTGTTGAAGGCTTACCCAAGGTTCGAAACAAATCTGTCATCCTGGTTGTCATTGACAGACTCTCTAAAGCTGCCCATTTTATTCCTTTAGCTCACCCATATACAGCAGTTTCCGTAGCCGGCATATTCTTTTCTGAAATATTTCGTCTTCATGGGCTACCGGAATCCATTGTCTCTGATCGTGACAAAATCTTTTTGAGCACTTTCTGGCGCGAGTTATTCCGCCTATCTGGTACCAAACTCGTTTACTCCTCAGCTTACCACCCGCAAACCGATGGTCAAACGGAAGTCGTTAACCGAACTGTCGGGTTGTTTTTACGTTGTATCACGAGCGATTATCCCAAGGAATGGGTTCGTTGGCTTCCTTGGATTGAGTATTGTTACAATACGTCCTACCATTCATCTCTGGGCGACACACCATTTCGCATGGTTTATGGCAGGGAACCACCCCGTATGCTCTCCTATATGCCTGGAACAGCCAAGGTGGATGGGGTGGATCGAGAGCTCATGGATCGTGACGATCTTCTCAAACGTGCTCGTGACAGATTAGCTCATGCACAACAGCGGATGAAAAGTCAGTTTGACAAAGGCCACCGTGAGCTCTCGTTTGAACCAGGTGCTTGGGTCTGGCTCCGTTTGCAACCATATCGCCAGCTAACAGTGGGCAGGGGAAATTCCAAACTGTTGCAAAAATATTTTGGTCCATTTCAGGTTCTTGAGCGCATTGGCCAAACTGCTTACAAGCTCCAATTGCCAGCAACTACTCGTATTCATAATGTTTTCCATGTCTCCCTTCTCAAGCTACACCAAGGACCTCCTCCAGAAGCAATGGGCAGTCTTCCTCCCGAACCTTACACTCTGGGAACCACAACTCCCCAGGCAATTCTTCACAGCCGCTTCTTGAATGGCAGCTGGGAGCTTTTAGTTCAGTGGCAGGGGCAGCAAGTAGATGAGGCCACATGGGAACCACTAGATTCCTTCCAAAAGAGATATCCTGCTTTCAAGCTTGAGGACAAGCTCCTTGTCCAAGGGGGGAGTAATGTTACGGACCAATATTATGGTCGTACATATGAACGCAGAAAGCAGTGTGGGGCAGAGAAGATTAATGACCAACGTGGCTAAGAGAAAAGAAATAAGAAGGCAGTTAGAGTCATATTAGTATTAGTATTTAATTAGTCCTACTTTAATTAGTATTCCTTTATTTAAGTTGTATTAGAATTGCAACTTGGTTTCCTATTTGTTTTAGGAAACCCTTTATCTATTTAAGGGGATCCCAGCTACTTTAATAAACAGCTTTTTGGTTAATTAATCTTGAGATCTCTTGACTAGGTCGGAGATCGATAATTATCTATTAAGACACTATTTTCAGTTCATCTATTCCTCGTCAATTAAAAATAGCTCTCGGAACATCATCCCTTACCTGTGGTCAATCCCGTTCACGTCCTTGGACGAGGTCTCTAACTCACGCCCTTAACAGATATACTTCCAATTTTGACCGTTACCAAACTTTAGCATGCAAGCTGTGTGAGAATGAAAGCCTAATAGAATCTGAAATATGCATGCTACATATGTACATATGTACATCCAATAGGGATGTGAATTGCACCTCCTAAAAAGTGGACACATCATCCGTGTAAACGGCTTGTGAAGCTAACGTGGATGCATAGAGGGTTGAAATCATTTATCATCTCCAATGGTCCTCATTTTTAATACACACGTTACGTTACAAACTCACGACTAGCTAGGCGGAATATAATACGCACTATACCAATATATACATATGCACACGCCGGAATAGAACGGTGAAATGGGTAGAAGTGCAATTGAAGAAAAAACATATGCAAAGGCAGCTTGGAACATAGCAATCACCCTTGGCCAGGGAGAAGAATTAATTCTTTAATCTGAAAAATAAAACTTTCCAATCCCTTCTGAGTTCTTAAAAAATCTAAAAATTTACATACAGAATGCTTGCTTGGGCTATGTGCTCTTTTTCTAGATACCAGAAACCATCTTGGCAAAAGTCTCCGGCCGGAAGGTTTTGGAAGTTGGGAGAGTGAGGATAGATAGATCCGAGAAAGAAGATCACCGGATAAAATAAAGGGGTTGCCCACCGCTGCCGCTGCCGCCTAGAGGAGGAGTGCTGCCGAATCACAAGGAGTTGCGACTTGTGGGATGGTGGTTGTCACGTTGGCTCGATTGCAGCCAGAAATGAGTTGCCGGATGGGAACAAGATAAATTTTCTATTTTCAATGGTATTTGATTTCAATTGCAGAAGTATAGTGACACGTTTAATTTTTTGGAAAAATTGATTGTAATAATACCAACTATTGGCGGTCTGCTTATAATAATTCCAACTATCGATTATCTCAGAATAATCTCAACTTTAGTGACCTTCCGCCAATAATGGTCCATGACCAGATATGACCTGCTATAACAAGTGAATTTTAAATAGAAATAAAGCGTAAAAATTAAAAGTTGAATTATATATAGGGATTAATTACTAGTTATATCTCTTCTCATCAACTTTAGAAACTATAGGAATTTATTTATAGCCGGTCCTGTTAGACCATTATTGGCGGAATGTCACTAAAGTTGGGATTATTCTGAGATAATCGACAGTTGAGATTATTATAAGCGGACCGCCAATAATTGGGATTATTACGATCAATTTTTCCTAATTTTTGTTAAAAGTTTTGATTTAAAAAATGAATTAAAATCATAATTTGCTGAGTCATCCTTCTAGGAGGCCTTCTGAAAATAGACACCCGTGTTGACGGTGTGCCTTCCAGCTCATCAACACATTTGATATCGACATTCACGTTGGAGAATAAATTTTTACTTCCTCCTCAATTTTGTTAACGTGGCAGTGCATATTTTAGAATTCAAAGCCCCGTTAAAGATGCTCTTATAGGTTGTGTTGTACACATGTATATTGGAATGCTAAAAACAGCCTACAAACAAGGTAAAACCATAGCTGAATTAGAATTACTCTTGAATACTAAGTACTGATATTTATCTTAATCCTAGCTAGCTTACTAACAAACTTTCGTGTCATATTAAATTCACGTTCGTGCTTTTGCAATAAAGCTTTCATTTGTTCTCATCCAGATGGCTCCTAGCAAGAAATTGAAGAGTTCGTTTAGTGATTGATTCAATGAAAAATATAAGGGTGTGTTGTAAAAAGTTTCAGATTAATGAATTTATTATGATTTTTCAAGATGACTGAAGAGCATTTACTACGTATAATACAATTTGAAAGTAGGTTGAATCGAATAGAGATTAGAGACTTAGAGAAACATTTCAGTTGAAACTCAAACTAATGATGATTGATGACTTCAGCGCGTATGTATGGCTGAATGGACAACCGTCTTCAGTTGGAATCCCAACTAGTGATGGATGACATTCAACACTGGATATAACCAAATTTGAAATATTATAATGCACTGGATGCAGGCTACTTCAAACCCTTGTAGTTGTAATCTACTTTTGGAAGATGCATGTGAACATTCTTTTGTTTAGGAATAAATATTGACATATTTCAAGCTTATGCATATATTTTCATTTTCCAGTAATTCTAAGTAAAATTGCTTTGCTTAACATTTATGGAAATTGTCCTAAATAGGAGTAAATGAGGTTTGTAATTCCAAAATAGGACTACTATATTTTTCTTCTCGAAATAGGAGTTGTTACTGTCATGTATGAAAAATATTGTCATGATTGAAAATACTGTCATTTATTATAATAAATATTGGCATGTTAAATTCAACTATTTGGCAATCACGCTACAAGATGACCCCGAAAGCTATAGCTAACAGAATTAAAGCAAAAGGTCTGCAGAAGCTGCGATGGTATTGCCAGATGTGTGAGAAGCAATGCCGAGACGAGAACGGATTCAAGTGCCACTGTTTGAGTGAGTCTCATCAGCGCCAGATGGAGGTGTTTGGGCAAAACCCTAACCGGATGGTCAGTGGCTACTCAGAAGAGTTTGAGAGCTCGTTCCTTGAACACATGAAGAGAAGCCACCGGTTTAGCCGTGTAGCTGCCACAGTTGTGTACAATGAGTACATTGCCGACCGACATCATATTCACGTGAATTCCACCGAGTGGGCAACTTTGACTGAGTTTGTTAAGTATTTAGGCAGGACTGGGAAATGTAAAGTTGAGGAGACTCCAAAGGGGTGGTTTTTTACTTATTATCATCAGGACAAGACTGAAAAAGGTAGGGAAGCAAAGTTGGTTGGAGGAAAGGGTATATGGTATTTTCAGGGCAAGAATGAAAGTTGTATATATATGGTATTTATCGTCATTTTCATGCTTTAAATCTATACCTTGCAAAAACTTTCTAACTTAAAAGTTTTTACTTAAATCGCCTCTCTTTATTTTCATACTTTGTAAAATCTTTTCTAGAGTGAAAAGTTCTTGTACAAAAACGAAATTCTCATGTACAACTATGTAGAAGGAGTTCAAAATTTTCTAGGAAATAAATAAATTATACGTAGTATTAAATAAATACGGAGTATTAGTCATTTAGTGTTTAATCTACTTTAACAACTTTTATAAAGGTAGACGATTGATGTCTTGTCTACCTTTCCTCTTTTGTTTCTTTTATCGTTTATCTTCCTTGTCTTTTTATATTCTTATGTTATTTTTATCTTCTAGCTTTTTTATGCTCTTTTATTTATTTTTCTTTTATCTTGGTTATATTCTTGTATTATTGTTATCTTATATTTATGTATCTTTATTTTATTCATTTTATCTTACTTTTTTTCCTTTTCTTGTCCGCATTCTCTTTTTGGCATCGATATCATAGATCGATTCATGTTAGCTGACCCCAAATTCTTTTGGGATTAAGGCTTGAATGTTGTTGTTGTAACAACTTTTATAAAAATATTAATATATTAGCTACTTAATTCACGGTAAATTGGAGTATCATTTTATATTAGTTTTGAGATTTTGTAAGACATTTTTTAATTATAGATTAGTGTACATAATTAAAATTTTTAGATTTTATTTATGTTCTTACTAATTCATGAAGAATAAATAGAATTGAAGAATCAACAAAAATTAAAGTTTAATACTAATATATAAAAAGCATTGATAGTGATAAAAATGTGTAATTTTGAAGAAAAACATAAAAACATAATTTTTGAAAAAGATAAAGTTCGAGTCTTTTTTTGAAAAATTAAAGAATATAATAGATTTGTGAATTTGATGATAGTTTGGGATATAATAAGTTAATAATCCTAAAAAGTATGATCCACTTCATAAATTGTGTAGGCTTAGTGCGCATTTGGTGACCCCGTTTTTTGGCTTATATTAGCTTATTAGCAATTCTTTTCACAAAATACGTAACTTTTCATTTCACATGCTGAATTGTGTAATGATAAAAATAAGTAAGGTTGATGTTATTTTTCTGGCTTAATTTGTTGAAGTTACTATAAAAAATCATTACAGTTATTTTTATTTCTTTCTTTCTTTATTTCATTAATAAAATACATTGTAAATATAATTGTGTCAACATTCAGCTGATTCAGCCGCTTTAGTTAGAACTTCATCAATTTCAGCTAGACATGTAAATAAACAAACCCACAAAGACTTGCTCTACCCTGATACATTTGGGACAAATTAAACCTGCAATGTCTTGCAAATGGAGCGGGTCCATCCCGCCCCGCCCACACAATAGGACGAGTCTGTCTCGTCCTGTCCACACAATGAGGCAGGTCCACGTATTAGTATTGACATGTGTCTTCTCGCTCCGTTCTGACCCGCTCCGTGCAATATATAAGTATGCATATATTTTTTTTAAATTATACCACAAATATACAAATACATACATATGTGTGTATAACACTCCATAAATTATAATTCCTTGATCTTATAATACATTAATATTTATATTTGATAAACGGGTAAATGACTAATTGTCAATGTCTTTTTTTATATTTAGCATTTTATATTTTGAATTGTAAATATAAATTAATTAACTATTCAAGTCTACATACTTTTTTCTTAATTTTGACATTTCCAGCATATTGTGACTTTGATTTAATATACTACGGAGTAATTTTTATAGTTTTTTTTTGTTTTTTGTTTTTTTAACTCCAGGGGGCGTCTGAGGGCTGGAGTACTCAGGGCTGAAACTCACTCCATTGAGTTTCAAACCCTTATGTGCATAGCGGATTTCGAACTCGAGACCTCTCATTAGCCATGTTAACCTCACAACCAGCTGGGACGGAATGTTTGGTTTAGTTATTTAGAGATAATTGACCATTGTCGTGTCTAATTTCAGTAGAATTAGTTGATTCAATCAAGTTCAAGATTATCAAATAGACTTTTAATGTGTAAGAGTTTTATACTATCGTATGAGGAATACTTTACCAAATAGACTTTTAATATGCAAGTCTAATTTATATGAGGAGAGTTTCCTACATCACAAGATTCACAACCCTTAGTTTACAAAAGGAGTATGAAGGGAAGATGAGGGAGGTCTTGCTCTCAATGATTCTTCCTACCTTCACGGAGTTGCTCAGCGACTGAGAAGGGAGACAAATGGTAATGAAGGTAGCAGATTCGTGTGGTGGGAGGAATAGCCTGAAAGGTGATGTAAGTCCTGCTGGATTCGTCCTTTGGAGCCAGTACTGACGAGGCTGACTGTGATCAGATCCGGATTTAACTGTCTAGGGGCTTTGGAGGGTAGTTCATAGACTGCAGGATTATGGGGGCCTAAGCCCCGACACCTGGATTATCAAAAAAACAAACAAAAGGAGTATGAAGTTGGCTATTAGACATTTAGACTTCCCGCAACCCACCAAGTGAATAGTCAAATATGTAGTTTTCAACCCCAATTTTGCTATAATCCAAGTAGGCAATTTATATCATACACCCGGGTGTACATCTACACCCAATTATTTTGTAATTAGTAGCAAGTTTGAGGGTCATTAATAGGCTAATGCTCCACTTTTCCTTTTTTTCCGCCGATGCTCCACTCTTCATGCGCCATCCCGAAGCCTACGCTTTTTGTTCGTTCATTGGCCAAAAACTGTAAGACAGTGCCATTCCACTATTTCAATGAGTTGGCTATTATAAGGTTTCTCTTTTAATTTCCTTCATTCGCAGGTGGTTGTTCTCTTTCTTTTTTTTCTTTTTTTATTCTCCTTTTTTTGATTTTTTTGCTCTCCTTTTTTAGCAACCTTCTACTTTAATGTTATATTCAATTGTTTTGAAAATGAAAATGTATAATATAAAATATTATTAAATGTTTCAGTTTATTTTTTAGATTCATATAGGAGCACAAATCATGATACTCAATTGGACGTTTTCAATACTCAATAGAGAAAGTTTGATACTTAATAAAAATGTCTTAAAGTTCAACTAAAAAACTTATGATCTTCATATCAATACTCATTTTGTAAGTTACGTTTATTAAATTTGTACTCATATTATGCTCATTTTTAAAATGTCATATTCATGCAAATTTTAAAAGTTGCATATGACATTAGATTCACATTGTTAGGTTCCTAGTACTCAAACGAATTAGTCTGATGCTCATTGAAAGTGTTTTAATGCTCATAATAGGTGTGATGCACATTAGAAGTTCATTAATGCTCATTTAACAGAAACTGTGATTTTCATCTCAATAAAGGAGGTTTGATGGTCAATGAAAATGTCTTTATGTCAAACTAACAAACCTTACGATTTTCATATCAATGAACATTTTGTGAGTTACGTATGCTCATCTGGTACTGATTTTATGCTCATTTTCTAAGTATCATATCAATGCATTTTTTAAAGTACTATTTTACATTGGTTTCACATATTGAAATTCATAGGAGTTAATTATAAATATAATTTAATAAGTTTATATAAAAGAAAAAAGAATAAAAAGAAAGTGAATTAAAAGTTATGAAGCACAGATCATGATTCTAAACATTAGATTCCTAATACTCAACATAATAGGTCTGATGCTCATTAAAAGTTCATTAGTGCTCATTCACCAGAAATCGTGATTTTCATCTCAATAACAGAAGTTTGATGCTCAATTAAAATGTTGTGATGTTCAACTAACAAACCTTACGCTTTTTCATATCAATGTGCACTTTACAAGTTATGTATGCTGATTTCGTAATGATGTTATGCTCATTTTTAAATTATCATATCAATTCATATTTCAAAAGGATGATATTACATTAGACTCACATATTGAAATTAATAGGAGTGGATTATAGATATAATTTAATAAGTGTTTATAAATGAAAAAATAAGAAATTTTCCATCATTTTCAATGGAGCCAAAGACTCACTATTTTTTGGCTTGGGAATATGATGAAATAAAGCAAAATGACTCACTAAATTGTCTGCGCTTCTTTGTTATGAAGTAACGGTCAGCCTATGCAATTTTCGATGCGATTTTCACTACGGGTCATTCGGAAACAGTCTCTCTGTACTTAGTACATGGTAAGACTGCGTACATCCGACCCCCTTACCCCACCGTAGGTGGGAGCCTTTGCGGCACTGGGGTAATGATGATAATGAAATGAAAAAATAAGAAAAAGAAAAAGAATTAGAAGATATGAAGTACAGATCGTGATACTCATTGTTCGTCTCCTAATACTCAATAAAATAGGTCAGATGCTCACTAAAAGTACATTATTGCTCATTTAGCGGAAACCGTGATTTTTCGCCTAAATTACAAAAATGTCACCGATTTTTTTTTATCTGTATCAGTTATTGGGTTGTCTTCTTTAATTGGGTTGAGTGTACGTACACCCAAATGTATCATATAAGCACTCATCCAAGTATTAGGAGATGCTATAGTGGGTATATATGGCACCCACTACCACCCGGAAATTGAATTCCTCATTGACGGAGAGAGGCGAAGCTGCGCAAGCAGCGTATGGTGTCCAAGAAACATGGGGCCCAACAAATAAAAATCCCCGAATTTCTTATTCTGTTATAAATTTTTTTGTACTCTGATTTTAAAAAAAAATATCAAAATTCATAATTTTTTATGATCTTTCATATGATATCAATATAACATATGTAAAGTTTCAAAAAAATACTCCGTATAAAATTTCATCTATTGGAGATTTTTTAGGTTTATTTTTTTGTTAAATTGATCTAAATGCTAAAATTAATATTTTATATCTTTCAGTTACTTGTTTTTCAAAACTAGATTTAAATTAGCGACAAAAAAATTAAACTCCATATTTATTTATTTTACATCGGAATGTATGACTTTTAAAACCATATACTTATACTTATTCGCAAAAAGTACTACAAAAAATAATAAAAAGGAGTGATTTAATTAAGAAAAAGCTTTACTGAATGTATATATTGACGGTGATGGATTGCAAGAAAAAAAAATCAATTGACTGAGTAAATAAATACAAACTGGTGGAGAATTAGATTTATTGATGAAATAGGTTGCGGTTAGCCTTAGAGCTAATCTTAATGTGAATATGGTAGGTAATGTGTTCTAAATACTCATATGCACAGTGACATAGATCTAATTCCCCACCAATTTATAATTTGAATAAACTATCCTGTTTTACTTATTTATTGATTTGATTCTCAATCAAATATTTTCCTCATTCTACTAAATTTTTACGTTTTTTACGTTTTTTACTTTTTTACGTTTTACTAAATTTCTTTCATATCATATTATACTAAGAAAGTAAGAATATTGACAAATTATACCATGAGATCGGTATACCATGCATAGAGCATGGTATACTGATCCCAAATACGATACCCTTTTTTCATAACAAACGGAACATGTAGCGCACACTCTGAACTCTCTAGCCTCGTTTCTTTTTTTTTTTCTTTTGCATTGTTTACTTTTAATTTTCTTTATCAAAAGCCTTCACCGCTCTTTGTGATATCTAGTCGCACACTCCACTCCTCGTTCCACCATCGTCTTTTTTTCTATGTTTAGTTTAATTTTTTCATTATCAAAAGCAATCATGTTTTCAATTTCTTTTTTCGAATTTAGGAACAATGATGTACGCATTACAATTTTGTGATCAAATTTTAATCTTTTCAAAATAAATTAATTACGTTTTCTTTCTATCTTAGTCCTTTTTCATACACTTTCTTTTCTTTTTTGCTTCAACTTAAATTACAACCAAAAATTAAATTATTTTTTCTTAAAAATAAATAACTTTATATTGTATACACTTGTGTGATTTATATTTGCACATGTGTGAGTTGTGTTTATAAACAATTTCTGGAATTACAATTGATAGTATATGGAGTTACATCTCTTTATGAGTGCGTGACTTTCATTTTTTTTACTCCAGGGGGCGTCTGGGGGAGAGGGTCGGGCTGGGGGGGCCTGGAGTAATCTAGTCTGAAACTCACTCCATTGAGTTTCAAACCCGAGACATCCCGTAAGGGAGAGTGAGTCGGTGATCAGCTGGGCTGGACCGCTTCCTTGAGCGAGTTTCATCTTCTTGAGCATGAGTTATATCTTTTTATGCGCGAGTTATATTTGGACATGCCTTAACAAGTTACATTTTGCATACACCTTAGTTAGATTTTCAATCAACGCGAGTTACATTTTTTCATAACACGAGTCACATCACAAAATAAACTTCATCTATTAAAACAAAAAAATCAATTTTTGCAAACAAAAATGATATTTTTTTTGCAAAAAAAAAGTTTTATTGGCAAAAAAAAGATTTTTTGACCAAAAATATTTTTTTTTCTTTAAAACATTTGTATGGCCTTAATACTAAAAACAAAATATATTAACTATTTACATAAATTAATTTGAGAAATTAAACATCTTGTTTTCATTGTTTACATTTGCTAGTATATGAATTTACATCTTCTTATGCGTGACTTACATCTTTTTATGATTGAGTTACATCTTCCTAAATTAATATTAAGTTACATTTTTCATACACCTAAGTTAGATTTTCTATCAATGCGAGTTACATTTTGCATAACACGAGTTATTATAACATAAAGCCCTACTAGAGAAACAAAAGATTCATTTTTTTTTTGCAAAAAAACAAATTATTTGTTTTGCAAAAAATTAATGATTTATTTGGCAAAACAAGTGATTTTCTTAAAAACATTTTTATTGCCTTAATATTAAAAATAGAACATATCCACTATTTAAGGAAGCCCCTGCTATTGAAACAACAAAAATTCTCTTTTCGCCAAATGTAGTATGATATTTTTGGCAAAAAATGTTTTTCTTGGCAAAAAAGAATGATTTTAAGGAAAAAACACTATTTATGGCATTAATATAAAAAACCGGGCTTGGGCCTGAAAACCGGGCCTCCGGTACAAAGTCATCATTGCCAACCGACGAGTTGCCCAATCGGTGACACTCGCCCACGGGCGGCCAACGAGCACGCACCACGTGGAAGCCCCCCCCCCCCCCCCCCCAACGGCTATATTTTTGACGTTAGGTATTCCAACGACTATATTTACAACGGCTATATTCTGGGAGCTCCCGGCCATATTCAGCAGAACACTCCTTCATCAACCAAGAAACTAGCCCCCGTGCTTTTTACTCCACTCCACTTCATCAAGAGGAGCCTCCGGGTATACACTTACCCAGAGATGCTCCCGGTTTATGCCCATCATAGTACATAACAAAGGCCTTCGGGCTTGCTCCTTCAGAAGCCCACGGCTTCATAACGAGCACACCCCTCGGGAACCATCGGCCCTCAAACACATTGAGGACCACGAGCCCCCGGGGGAGCACACCTTCATCAAAAGGTGCCCCCCCCCACTCACCAACAGGCAAGGGACCCCTCGACAACACAGGAAATATCACCCACCTTCATCACCCCCTCATTCTCATAATTTGGGGGCTCCCCCTCGGCATCTCTCAGGATAACAACAGGGACCCTCTGGGGAATCAGCACGCGTGCCTTCAGACAGAGACAGCCTTCGGCACAAAAATGGCCACTCATTCAGGCCAGGGTTGTACCTTTTCGACTCATCATTGGGGGAATTCGGTGCACTCTTTTTCTCTCATTGGAATTTTTTCCCACAGGGTTTTTTCCAATGAGGTTTTTAACGAGGCATCCCCCCAAAATGAAACGAAAAGCGTCACCCCTCGGCTTCATATTGCAGGCAGGCACTACTCTACTCCTTTTCACCACTTTGCAAGTGCCTCAAGGAGTGGGGGACTGGAGGACCCCTTCGGGAAAATCTCTGAAAATACAAAAAATGTCACAAAAACTCCCACAAACAACGAGCATGATCCCTCAAGTCCCGGAATGTGGGTAACTGAGGGACTGCCCTCGGCTGAAACATGCACACAACAAACTACTCACAAACTCCACAAACTACAACGGAACAACACCAAAAGGTCAAACACAGATTACTCCTTTTCCCTCAAATACCTTTCGGCAAAAGGAGTGAGGGACTCCTGATGGAGTATATGGCCCAGGAACCCCCGACCCATAGACTCCTACTATTCTAATGGAGGCCCAATAGGCCCAGGAAGCATACCAGGCCCAAAACACATCGCCCCAAGTACTGAGCAACCCACGCAGCACACTGGGAGGGCCTTCGGCCCCCCGGCCGAAGGCTCCAAATTCTCACAGGACGGCCAGCTCAAGCACACAAAGTTACTGGGAGAAAACAGTGAAAATCAGTAGCCCTCGGCACTAAGGGGATCCCCGGTACTCAGAGCCCTCGGCTAATCACCTGCAGCCGAGGGCACCTTTCCCGACATAATATCCGCTCCACATGCGCCTGGATCACCGTACCAAGTACGACGTCACATCCAACAGTCGCATTAAATGCGGCCACATGCGATTGCCAGCGCCAACCAGTTGAGGTGACCCCTCGGCCAATGGATGCTTGACACGTGTCCCCATCTGACATTTATTGCTACTATAAATAGCACCCCATTTCCCCATTTGTAACCAAGAAGCAAATACGCTTAATACATCTCTAATATACTCTCTCTCTCTCTACTTACTTGCTCTGACTTCTCTCTAGTTATTCTCCGTAATAACCCCTCGGATAAGCTACCCCCCGGGTACACTATCCATCATTCACTATTTACATAAAGTAATTGAACAAATAGATTCCTTGTTTTCAATAAAATCAATGTTTTATTTTTTGTAATCCGTATTAGACAATTTACATTTCTACTTGTCTGCAGTTACATTTCTTATCAGCGTGAGTTACATTTTTTATCAGCGTGAGTTACATTTCTTTACACGCGAGTTACATCATTCTAATACCGGGGAATGAAAACAAAGTTACAGTTCACCCGCGTGAACATTAAAACACAATTTTGCTTGTGGGAGCAGCGTGCTCAAGGTGGGCTGCTCCCACGGTATACGAATTGAAGAATATTGTTTACTACAATTCTACAAATATAGGAGTCCGCTTGGTAATAACCAAATCGATTGTATTGATTGATTCTGCTAAAATTTATGAATTGCTAACTGAAGTGGCTGGGTTGACCGATTCTGCTAATTTATGAAAATTTATATTTAAAATACATTTTATTAATATAAAGAAAAAAGTATATGGAGTATGAAATAAAATGATCATCTAGAGTAACTTCAGCCAATACAGTCAGAAAAGTAACTTCAACCTTACTTTTTCTTATTATTACACAATTCAATGCGCGAAATCAAACGATCTGTGTTGGTGAAAAAGTTGGTTGATAAGTCCGATAAGTATGATATGCCGAAACATAAGGGCGCCAAAAGGGCTCCAATAAGAGTAAATTTTTATTATCGTTAGATTATACTGACACATATTAGCATCATCGGATACTCGTATTAATTAGTTGTATTAATTCATAGTTAACGGTATTTTTCAAGTAAAACAATAATTATTTGGGTTAATTATCAAAATAGGATTAAAAGTCACTCACTTTGCATAAATAGGACCAAAAACTAAATTATATTTTCATAGGACTAATTATGTGTGTCTTGGACAAATATACCCTTCTAGCTATAGAAATGTTTTAATTCATAATAAAATAATAAAAAATAATAAAAATTCGTAAAAAATACTAAAAAACTAATAAAAATATTTCGATAATAATAATTAATTAATTTATTTATTTTCAAAAAATAAAAAAAAATTAAAAAAAAAATAAAAAACTCAAAAAAATAAAATAAAATTCACCGCCGCCTCTGCCGCCTCTGCACCACCACCTCCAGTCACCGAGGAAAAAAATGTCAAGTTCATTACGAATGTCATACTTATGGCAGAAAACAATGAAAATGTTGGCATTCTCAAAGAGAAATATGCCATGTTTTTGGCATTTTCAGAAAAAATGGCAGTTTTTAGGAAAAATGGCATTTTTCATCGCTCGGAGATGGTGGTGCAGGGAAGTAGTACAGGCGGTGGGAAAGGCATCCATATATTTTTTAATTTTTTTTATGGAGTTTTACTATTTTTTATTAATTTTTTTAAAAAATAAAAAAAAAATTATTTTTTTAATTTTTTATTTTATAAATTTTTTATAAATTTTTTAATTATTTTTCTACGAATTTTTGAATTTTTTTCGAATTTATTATGAATTAAACATTTAATTAACTCATATTTAAAGGAAGGGTAAGAATGGAAGGAAAAAATAGGTATGTTTCCAATAGGACTAATTTGATCCTATTTTGAAAAGAAAAACATACTAAGTCCTATTTTGAGTTTTTGACATAGTTTTAGTCCTATTTGAAGTAATTTCTATAATTATTTCATTTAGGAAGGGAATATAGAATGAAAAATGATGTTTATATCCAAAAACACAAATTTAGCATATGACCGAAGGCTTGATGAACAAACAAAACATGGCTATCAAGTGGACATTAAACGTCTAAATCTTACAAAAAGAGAAATTATCTGATCAGATAACCGTGGTTGTGGGTTAACCTTGTCCATATATATACGACCGTGTATATATTATTCTGATGACTTGTCGACCATGGCAGCCTAGCTATCATCATCATGCTGTGAGGCTGCTTCGTCCCCACCAGGGATGGATTTAAGGGGGGCGCGGGGGGCGACCGCCCCCCTTGGACTTTCAAATTTTTCTATAATACATTTAATATTTTCATAAAATTTTTATACTTTAATTAGATATATATGTGTTCGCCCCCCTTAACTTTTAGTTTTCAAAATTAATATATAGCCTTACATTATGTAATACTTAATTGGAGATTTAAAAGATGAAACATCTAAAATAATTTACATAACTTGAGCAAATAAACAATAGAACAACTCATTGTTCAAGACTTAGGATACCTATTATATAAAAATTCATAGTTTTGAAATGTTTAATTATCTTTAATTTATTAGATAATTATTACTCGATTTGTAAGATATCAAACAATATTATATACAAGACACACTAGTTAAACAGTTTTTCGATCATGTGAAATGAATCTAAAATTACACAATTCGTTTACTTCTTACTCTTTAAAAATAATTTATTACATAGATAATACATTTTGACTTATTTTACCACAACAACAACAACATCCAAGCCTTAATCCCAAAAGAATTTGGGGTCGGCTAACATGAATCGGTCTATGATATCGATGCGAAACAGAGAAAATAGACAAGAAAGGGAAGAAAAAGAAGTAAGATAAAATGAATAAAATAAAGATAAATAAATATAAGATAACAATAACACAAGAATATAAGAATGATAAAAGATAAAAAATAAATAATAGAGCATAAAAAAGCTAGAAGATAAAAATAACATAAGAATATAAAAAGATAAAGAAGATAAACGTCAAAAGAAAAAAGAAAGGAAAGATAGAAAAGACATCAATCTAAGAATCAGTGATATAATATTATTCTAAAAATAATAATCTCATACTACGTACATATTATACTTTTGTAATATTAGCAAAACTTGCAATTCAAAATTTGCAATTCAATAATATTATTCTAAAAATAATAATCTCATACTACGTACATCATATCCTCATGACTCACGAACGTCCTTCTTGGTAAACAAAATTTGTAATTCAAAAATCAATTCCTTTTACCGATAAGATTCATGTTGTTAAACATGACATGCGTTATTTAAAAAGCATTGGTGGTTGTGCACCTTTTAAACTCTTTACCTTCAAATAATTTGATAAAATGTTATATATCCTTTGTTATTTTCAAATAACTTTTCTTTGATTTGCTATTTCTTACCTTTAATGTATCAATACTTTTTTTCTAAAGCACTTACAATTATAAAATCAAAGTTATTTGTTCATTGTCTAAACTTAGAATGAAATATACTCCCTCTGTCCCGTAAACAACTTCAAACTTCGTTTTCACACATATTAAGGAAATAAATATATTGGGAGATAAATTTTACTCTATGGACACTGTTTCGACACTGTTTGGCACTGTTTGGTACTGTTTGGCACTGTTTGAATGTAGAGAATTTGCCAAATAAGGAACTGGGAAGAAGTGTGAAGTTAATTTCGGAACTGCCCGAAAAGGAAAGTGAGAAGTTGTTTTCGGGACAGAAGGAGTATTTAAATATCATCATGTATGTACTTATGAATTATTTTTTAATAAAAATTAGCCGCAAAGCCTTTCTAAACTAGCAGGAAAAAATTCGCCCCAATACACTAGCGAAAAAAAATCGCCCGACTAAACTAGCGAAAAAAAATTCACCCACTGCACTAATGAAAAAAATTCGCCCCCTTGACTCGAAATTCTGGATCCGTCCCTGGTCCCCACATTCAATTTAATGTGCTGGCTGTTCATCCTCTACCAATGTTGTCATTACACCACAAAACAATTCATATGGTAAAGTAAAACTACAAAAGACCTAAACCTCAACTATGTTTTTGATAATTCAGGTGTTGGATTTGATCACAATCTCCTTTATTGATACAGGTTCTAAAGGACGGGTTCAGGAGGACTTACATCACTTAACCTATTCAGGTTGATACATCTTTCTCGACTAACGAGTAACTTTGTGAATGTAGCAAGAATCATAAGGAGCAAAACCTTATCGATCTCTTATAGGTGGGAATTGAATTATCAGATATGTCACTAAGGAGATACTCGGAGTGGATGGTCACCCATTGAACTACACTCACCTTCCCTCGATACACCACACATTCAAAATATATGGTATAATGTAGTACAAGTGTGTTTAGCAACGAACCAAATGAGCCACATACCATGTTCATATTTATCTGGATTAAGTAATGAATCCAAGAATTGAGTTAAGGGACGACACAAACAAGCCAAGTCGCCTCACGTCCGATATTGGGGGAGTTTGGAAAATGACATTTCAGTTAAAAGTGGAGGTTTGAGCACTTTTAGCGTTTCCAATCAATGAAAACGATGTTTGGTAAATAGTTGTTCGGCCCTAGCGTTTTTGAACGAAATCGCTGAAATGGAAACGCTGCAAATAGGAGAGTTTTGGGTAAGCGTTTTGAATTCTACTATTTTTTATGGTCAAACAGCTAAATTACCAAACATTTTATGGCAACCCGCTAACTTATTCTGCTAGTCAAACTGGCTAACCGAATCCACTGTTGACAACCCGCTAACGTAACCCGCTATCTGTTAGGAAATTGATGTAACGTACCTCGAAAGTACAATAACGAAAATTTAAAATTTTCCCAAACAGATCTTCCCTAATTATGACAAAACAACGAATATATAACAATAATAACAGATCTGAGTTAGAACTTACATATCTTCCAGCCTAGCGATGATAATCCTTGACCTTAGGTATTCACGTGATTTCTCCTTTTCTAAAGAACGGATAGATCTCCCTAAGAGAAAGGCTAGGAAATCTATTCGCAGAGAAATAAACTGGTAATACTGAATCTGAAAACTGGTCTACGAATAATGAAGGAGGGGGGTGTATTTATACTAATTCTAAACTACTTTCCCAATCACAATAAAGGTCTTTCTCATTAATTCATTAATAAGTTCTAGTATAACTTGGACCAATACCATTTAATAATTAAATAAAGATATACTTCATAATAATAATAAAACCTACGTACATGCTAGAGAGGAATGAGGAATCCGCCACCTCATTCTCTCTATGTACATTTGTTGTTATTATTATTATTATTTTATTTGTATTTTCTTGATCTCATTTTAATTCTAAATTTCACTCAAGAAAATACCAACTTTATTTAATCATAAATACATTTTAATTAAGTATAATAAATCTAGTTTATCAAACTTAATTAATTCTATCAAATAGAACTCTCCTTCAACGTCACGAATTAAATATGTTTAATCTAATTAATATTTAATCCATTTTCATTATTACTAATTAGATATTATTTAATCTAATCAATAATATTTAATTCCTTCTAACAGTTCAATCGGAAGGTATAATCACTTGTTGTGTGACCCATAGGGCCTTATATATTAAGCATTAATCAAATTAAGGTCTTAGTAGAATCCCTAGATGATTTACCAGACAAACTTAATATATAAGGACGTTTGTGAGGACTATTCAAACTCCCTGTAATATAGAGCTCATAGTGACACAGTCCTTTCATTCAACGAACATTCAACTAAGTCTAGAACATGATATTGTGTCTATTCCACTAAATACTTAGTCTCTGTCTCTCAATCTTTCTAGATGATCCATAACGATCATATTCAATATCCAAAATGAATATATCTTTGCATTGGCCAATGACTTTATGATCCATCTAGATATGAGAAGTAGAATGTTCTCTCTTAATCTATTATGAGGAATGAATCCTTTCTTGGCTCAACTACTACTCCATGTGCTTCGTGATGCACCCAACACATGCCGTATCTACCCCGATTGGAGTGCAAGCGTTGGTCATGATCAAAGTACATCACTCAGCACATGTAGTACGTATTAAACTCAAGTCGGAGGACTATTACACTACTCTATATGCCGATAATCCCATAGACACATGAATAGAACTTATCAAATGGTTTTTCGGCGGGTATGCCAATATTATCTAAAATATCTATGTGACCATCATGAATTACAGGAACTCATAGTTGTGAGATCAACTATACTTTCTAAAAGTATGATGCAGTCCACATACCAATCTTATCGCATATTATCAATATCTCATTCTTGATGATCATTGATTGGGGCTATTTTAGGACTTTATGTTATATCATATAAGCTCCCACTTACTTATCGACAACATAAGTCCAAGGGAACACAATTATGAATAAGATATTGACAATCGAAATACTTAATCATCAATGTGTAATACCGTATATATCAAATATATAAAACTGAATGTGATCAAGTACATATATCTCTAAAAAGTGATTGTCGCTAAGACATATATACTAACACTATCCGCTATTGACAACCCACTAACATAACCCGTTATCCGTTGTCCGCTAACTACCAAACACGCACATTTACTTTTCTTTACCCGAATTGAGATTAAAACTCTGTCGACTTTAAGCGATGTATAGGTGCCCACTCTACGGAGGCGTCTTCAGGACTTTGGAGTCCCCAGACAAAAAAATCATATTCAAATCATAAAAAATCATATGAAAAAGAGAACATTCAAATTGCAGATATAACGTGAATGTTCAAAGGAAAAAATTATGAAAGAAAATTTCACTAATTATCTCAACTTATTCTTTCTTTTTGTACTAATATACTCCGTATAATACAAAAATCATAAACAATAAATTAACAAAAACCAAGAATCTATAAATAAAAATGACCAATCAAAGAAAACAAATAATTTAGTAATACCAATACCATCACATTAAGTATTTCATGCCTATATCATACGACTATCATCTAATCCATACAATACCAATTTGTTTTACCAGTATAGCAATATTAACCCAATAATTTTTAAATTATAACTATTTGTCATACATTCAGCATATTAAATATTTAACTTTACACTTTTACTTCTTTAGTAGACATTATTTCACTGTAATCACACAAACACTTGTAGTACTAAAAAGTTAAAATCCTTATTACCTTATTTAGACATCTGCATGTGACACGTCGCTGCTTGCTAGATGCATAGAAGATAATTTTCATATTCTAGTTTCCAATTATTAAGTAATTATACATAATACTAATAGTACTATCACCGTCCCGGTGGACGTTGCCAAATGCAAACTAGGTGAGAAATAAGAATAGTAAAAACCGTGTGGTTGAGATTTGTGCAAAATTGCTTTAATAGGTAAATGACAAAGTTTTTTGGGACAACAAAAAATGAAAAATTGGCAAAGTCCAATGGGACGAAGGGAGTAATAGCTTTGATTTTGGAGGCTCCTTGGCATGTGAGGCCCAAGGCGGTTACCTTGGCTAACTCCCCCAAAGCCTCCTCTGCCACTCTATATCCGGTTCTCAATACCATTTAAACGAATCATCCTTACACCAATGCTCATTTTAGGATAGAATATCGGTTATTTTTGTACCATAAATCATCCAAAATAGAATAATGTCCTTTCACCATTTCTCAATTTTATTTGTATTCCCTTCGTCCCTTAAAACTTCATCAAGTTTGTCCACCACAGAATTACTGTGTGGTTGAGAGTTGTGCAAAGGAGAGAGAACTAACTGGAAACGTAAATTCTTTACTTAAAAAGTTAAGTGCCCAAGTTAATGTAAGAACCAAAAAACAAAAGTTCGCAAAGTTTTAAAGTGACGGACGAAATACTACACCATTACTCTGTTCCAGAGTAAAGTACACATTGGGTTTATTATTCCTGCCTTCAAAACAACTCTATTTAGTATCTGCTTTTATATACTCCCTCCGTTCCGTATTAAAGTTCTCACTTTCCTTTTTGGGATGTCCCTTATTTAAGTTCACACTTCCATTGTAGGAAACAAAATCATGCAAAACAGTGCCAAACAGTGTCCAAACAGTGCCAAACAGTGCATTCCACAGTAAAGTCAAATTTATTTTCTTAATCTTTGTGAAGTCAAACTGGGAACTTTAATAGGGAGCGAAGGGAGTATCTAACTTTTATTATTGAGAAAATATATTAGAGCTTATTACGTTCTTCTTTGTCTTCATCCATCCATCCATCTTTGTCGACTTTTATAATTAATAGACACGTTCTCTATGATCATTGATCGGGGCTATTTTAGGACCTTATGTTTAGGGGAGAGTACGGGTCGGGTTCGGGCGGGTCGGATCTGCGGACATCAAACCCGTTCGGATTTTATAATGTGATTCTTGAACCCAACCCACATAGTTTGGATGTCAGGTTTTTCGGATATTGGAATGTCAGATAATTTTGGATATCGGATCGGGCATCGGTTAATTCGGTTATACTTAAAACACATTGAAATTGCAGTATTATGAATTGTGAAAGTACAAAATTACAAATACAAAAAAAATGTGGTTCATCTTGAACCCAACCCACTGACTTTTTTTACTTGCAGCCGGCCAGTTGCATAATTACAAACTAAATTACTTAGCAAACCAAGCACAAAATAACTAAGTACTTAAATTACAGACCAAGCACAAAATAACTAAGTAATTAGACAACGAAGTACAAAGCTGTGGTTTTCTACAACACATTTGATGATAAGATGCCATCTTCCACAAGCCCTCAAGTCCAACACATTTGATTTTACATTTTAATCCTGCACATATAATAAATCACAATTCAAATATCATCAATTAATAAATGCATAATCACAAATTCACAATTCACAAAGTTATTACATATCGGTTCAGATTGCTTCTTGTCAATTCAAAATAGATAGGGGGCATCCAAAGTAGATAGTGGTAGGTTTCAAGCAATCTCATTATGTAAAGATACATTGGATGCCAAATCCAAATTACCACCAACTACATTTAATACCAATCCTATTTATTTCGGTATATGGTGGAAGCTTTCATCATAACCAAATGTATAAACTTGTAAGATTATAAACTTGTAAAATCATAACCAAATGTATACATCCACCAATACATTTTAAATAACTTTTGCCTTATTTAATCCCATGAATCTTTATCAGAATAAAGAATTGGTTTTTGAATTACAATTTTTGTGTAACAAAGAGGGTGTTTGTGAGTCATAAATATTTTTCTTATTATTACAATAGTATGTATTACATTATTATTTTTAGAATAATATCATAAATATGGTGCATATTATATTTTCATTAATGGTAAAATAAGTTAAAGTTTATTATCTATACAATAATTAGTTTGTAGAACGTAACAAGTAAATGAATTGTGTAATTTAATGTCAACAAAAGTTTATATTTTGGATTCACCTCAGATCTAAAAACTACTCCATTTAACTAGTGCGTCTGGTAGTTAATATCATTTGATATTTTACAAAATCGAGTACTAATTATCTAATAAAGATAAATAAACATTACAAAATTAGGAATTTTTATATAATAAATATCCCAAGTCTTAAACAATGATCAGAGTTGTTCTATTATATTGTTTATTTGCTTAAGTATGTAAATTATTTTAGACGTTTCTTCTTTTAAATCTCCAATTAAGTTTTACATTATGTAAGACTATATATTAATTTTGAAAACTAAAAGTTAAGGGGAGCAAACACATATATATCTAATTAAAGTATGAAATATTTTATAAAAATATTACATATATAAATGAAATTTTTTAAAAGTCCAAGGGGGGAAGTCGCCCCCCACGCTCCCCTAAATCCATCCCTAGTGGTCATATTAAGAACATATTTAATGGGAATATGGATTGTACCACATAAAAAATGGACATGTCACATATATGGACGGCCCTTAAAGCTGATGTGGACTCATACACTATCAAAATAATTTTTAGGCTCCAATGGGGTGGTGGATTTTTAGGCAATTATTGGGGTTTAATTTATGTTTAATGGACTGTTGTTAAATCGAATGATCAAACGCATCATCCATGGTTAATTAATGCACTCAACGTTAGTTAATTAATTAAATTGACGAGTCAGCTTGTCAATGAGGCCTTCTGAAAGTCGAAGGAGCAATACACACTGTGCGCTATATTACAATCCAACTCATCAAGCGGCTTCATATTCACATTGCCGTTGGAGCATGTGATTTAACTTCAATAGCTATTTATCTGATGGCAATGTAATTTTAAGCAATCAATGTTCCTATTAAAGATGCTCTAAAGACCTACACCGAATTGGTTTATTTTTCTATACCTGACCCTACCTCATCCATTCATATGAGGGTTATCATTTAAATTGCATACAAGCGGGTTATTTAGCAGCTAACCCAAGCCAAGCGGGTAGACTAAAAAATAGACTACATTCCCTAAATAGGAGTAAAAAAGTTTTGAAATTCTAAAATAGGAGTATCATATTTTTTTATTTAGAAATTGCTCTAAATAGGAGCGAAAACGTTTTGAAATTCCAAAATAGGAGTATTATGTTTTTTATTCCCTAAATAGGAGTAATCTGCCAAGTTTGGAAAAAATGTCATGTTTTAAAGCCTATTAATGCCAAACTTGGCAGAAAGTTACTCTTATTCAAGGAATAAAAAACTTGTTACTCCTTTTTTGGAATTTCAAAACTTTTTTACTCTTATTTAGGGAATTCTCCCCTTTTTATTCCCTATATATGAGTAAATTTCTACCAAGTTTGACATTACTAGGCTTTTAAACATGACATTTTTTCCCAAACTTAGCAGATTACTCCTATTCAAGGAATAAAAAACATGATACTTCTATTTTGGAATTTCAAAGTGTTTTTACACCTATTTAGGGCAATTTCTATAAAAAATATATAGTAAACCAGCCCAAACCGCCTTATGTACCGCCCTACTTGCGAGCGTATCGTTTGCAGCAACAAGAATACTATTTGTTGAGGATAATCCAACACAAAATAAATGATCTAAAATTTGCCCCAAGTAGGCACCTAAGTGGGCAAAATATACCGTACACCCGGTTGTACGGTCCTCACCGTACAACCAGTTTTTTTTAAAAATTATTATCAACTTCTCCCGATCCATCGTCTTCATCTGTGCTGCCCCGATTCCTTCATCCAGGCCATCGCCGAGTCCGCATCTGAGCTGCGCTCATTGGTTTCACCTTTTCCGTTTTACTTTTTTTGCTTTTCTGTTTCCTTCCTTTTCCGATTTGGTGTTGCTAATCTATTAAACGTTTTTCTCTTTTGTCTTTTCTGTTCTTCTTTTCTTGCTTTTACGTTTTTCCTTCTTTAGTTCTTTCTTTTTCCTAATTTTTTTATTTTAATCTGTATTCAATTATAAAATATTTTAGATATTAATGTTTTGTTTTTCTATATCTCATTTTGTAAGTTACGTATGCTCATTTAATATTTGTTTTATGCTCATTTTAAAATGTCATATCAATACACAAATGAATATTGAGCACATATTGAGCACAATAGAAATGAGTTTTATGTTAAATTCAAATGAGTATACCATCCAAAATAAATGAGCACACAAAAATGCATTTCTAAATTTTTTGATACTCATTTTGTAAGTTATGCATGCTCATTTTGTATTGTTTTATACTCACTTTAAAAGGTTGCACACTTCAAACATATCATACTAAATTAGATTCACATTAGAAATGCGTTTTATGTTCATTTATAATGGTATCATGATCTCACGCAATTTTCTGAGGACAGTTCAATTATATTGTTTTATGTTTTATTTGCTAGGAATAATATAGTTTGCCTTTGATTTTTGCGAAAGTTGTAACGAGATATACAGTTTTGGATTTTTCTAGACTACGTTGGTGTTCTATCTGTCAATACATAAATGCTCATTTTGTAGCTTATGTATGCTCATTTGATAATTGATACTATGAGGAAAGATAATGATACTCAATTGTGTGCTTATAATACTCAATAGAAGAGTTTTAAAGCTCAAAGAAAATGTCTTGATGCTCAACTAAAAAAAATTATGATTTTCATATCAGTGCTCATTTGGTATTAATGGTATGCTCATTTGAAAATGACATATCAATAATGCATATTTTAAAATTATTATACTACATCAAATTCGCATATTGTTTTTAATTGAAATCGATTATAGACATACTTTCAGAAATCTTCTTTAAACAAATAAAAAAATTACATTAGAAGATTTGAAGCAGATTTCATGATACTCATTTTTAGGCTCCTATTACTCAAAAGAATAGGCATGATGCTCACCAAAAATGCATTAATGCTCATTCCAGACAAATCGTGATTTTCATCAAAATTACAAAATTACCCCCGGCTGTAAGGTGCAAGCCGTACAGTCGGCTGTAAGGTGCAAGCCGTACAACCGGCTGTAAAGTGCAAGCCGTACAACCGGCTGTATGGTATAAGAACCCACCTAAGTGCTACATAGTCACCAATCGCTATCCTGTGGCGAAAATTACAATTTTTGGCTTGTTAATGAGACCAACGACTTATCGAGTGATTAGGCCGCCTAGTCGGTACAATCACCCAAGTCGGTGGATGGGTTAATCGGCCCAAAACTTAATAGTTTGACCCAATAGTTTGACGATTTGACTTCTGGTGTACTTGTATGATTGTACACTTTCTTCTCACTTACTTCCTCCGTCCCGAAATAAATGTCATGCTTTCCTTTTCGGTCCGTTCCAAAATAATTGTTTGTTTCCTCTTTTGACAATAATGGGTGGCTCATATCAATTCACCTTTTTTACTCAAATCTCAATCACAACTTTTACCTTTTCAATCACTTTCTTAAAACTTGTGCAAAAGCAAACAAGACAATTAATTCGGGACTAAGGGAGTACTTTTCTAGTGCTACCCTTCATTTCAAGAGGGTCGTGAACATTGCTTTTCTTTCATGTTTCCAACGCGATTCACCTTCACCTCAGAAACCTCTAATGATAGCAGGCTTCAAGCGATATATATTCTCATCCTTCTCTATTAATTTTTTAAATACTCAAATTTTGGATGTGAGTTTTACAACCCAAAAACTTGTTTTTGTATGTTTTACTAATTGATACGATAGTATTAAGCATTTAAGCTTATGTAAAATGTATCGATGGAAATATAAAATCTCTATAAAATGACAATTATTTGAGTGATACTCCGTATTTTGCAAGTCTAGTATATGAGAAAAGTAGTCAGAGGATTACTAAAGTTATGTGTGATCACTACTTATGTGGGTTTTTCCATTGAAGAACAATCGCTTTTACTTGATCATGAAGAATGTATTGTGCATTTGCATTTGCTTGACCAGGAAGATTGTTACAATTAGAAATTATGTTTGCAATACACATAAACGATATTTATTTTCTCAGTCAGATTTTAGTTTTACCAAACAAATTTTTAAATAGTTTGAGTGTTACTACGCCTCTTCTTCTCTCTAGAGAGAAACCCTAGCGACCGTCTTCCCTCTTTGTAGAGTTTGAGATTTTCCGGCACCCCTATCAATATGGGGTTAGAACGTCAAATTATACATATTTTAAGTGTTCTAACACTTGAGATTGCAACTACATCGAAGGAGACAGTGTTGACGGATGAACGAGGTGCAGCTGAGAGGTTGTATCGAGGCTGGATCGTAAAGCCTTGGTCGGACATTCGAATGGTAGTGAAGTTGGTATTCACCCATATTGCAAGAGCTCGTCTTCCTCCGGAACCACCTTCATACCAGGAAGAACTTTGTAGAAAGATTTTATTTTAATATTATTTTCTCTTTATTAACCATTGTTTCTATTTTTGTATGAGTAGATTTGGTTTGAATGTTTTGATTTTTGGAGTTCTTTTGATATGCAGGGTTTCGGTTCTGATCGTTTTAGGCCTAAATTTGTCCGTTACAGGTTTAGCGAGTCATGTTACTTTGTATGAGGTGACTGACTCTAAGTATACTCCTAGGATTCACGATTGGATCTGTAAATTCTGTCTGAAAATTGTCTTATTTGTGTTCTCGATTTTAATATAACGATCGCTTTTTTATGATAAAAAAATACTTCCTCCGGTTCTAAATAAACTTCATTTCACACTTTCCATTTTGGGTAGGTCCAAAATAAACTTCACACTTCTTATCTCTTCCTTATTTGACAAATTATCTACATCAAAACAGTGTCAAATAATGCTAAACGGTGTCATAGCAATGTACTCTACAGTAAAGTTAAATTTATTTTTTTAATTTGTGTGAAGTCAAAGTGTGAAGTTTATTTAGGACCGGGGAGTAATAATTTGAGTGTTATCAAACGACCCGCACGGGTAGCTCAGTTGGTCAAGTGGTGGAAGATTTAGAACAATGAACCAATGTTCGAATCCCCGCAACGACCGGATGGAGGTCACAGAACCTGAAATAAGGCTGGGTCTCTGGTGCGTACGGGTGTATGGACCTACTGCCATTCTGCTGACTGAGTCACCGTGACTAACCTCCCCACCATCCTATCGGATCGGGGTGGAGCTTCTAGGTTGAGAGATTCCACTTTTATTGGAACAATCGAGTGTTATCAAACACACGTTCTAAATACTACGTACTCCGTATAAAATAAAAATTGGAAAATCGAACCATAATTGGTCTGGAATTGTACAGTTCCAGCATTGATTTCCGCAAATTTGGTTCAAAAAAATGCCAACACGGTTCGACTCTTGTACACGGTTCGAAACGGCTGACATATCCAAGTACAGCTACCATCACGACGGTGGTGTGCGGTGCTGGCTGCCATGGCCACCATGAAAGTGATGAAACCGGTACATATGCCATAAAAAGTTGCATTCTTTCATATTCTATACGAGTATTTACCATCACTAAATGTTAAAAAAAAAGTCTGTAAGTAGAAATCCATAAAATCTGGAAACATAGCAATTAAATGCATCAATAATGGAATTAAAAAAAACAAAAATCGAAACCAAAAAGTCATTGAAACGATGAACTCACACTCCCCGTCCATTTCACGGCGAGCCGTGGCCGGCCGGAGCAGATCGCCTAAAAGAATCAACCCTCTGCAGCCTAATCTGCTCTCTAAATTTGGCTATAAACTCATCAGCTTTCTTATCAACATCCCCACTGTTACTATTCTCTCCAACTCCCCCATTCTCATCCTCTTCTGACTCCTCTCTTCCTGAAAACTCTTCTTCTTCATCTTCTTTTTTCACAAAATTTTCTTGGTTTCTTCTTCTTCTTCTTCTTCTTCCGTCCCCCCCTGCCATCTCTCTCCCTGAATATGATCTTCTTCGAGGTTCCTCGCTTTTCTGCTCTGTTGAGCTCAATTTCATGGATGAAGACTTTCCAATGGAACGCGGAAGGGGAGGCGAGTTTGTCTTATTATGCTTTCTTCCTATCTCCTCCCCATCAGGAAGCGTCATCCTCACTGATGGCGGCGGAGATCCGGCGGCCGGAGAGGAAGATCTGTGCTTGTCTGGTGAAGGAGAGGGTGATCTTTTAAATGATTGTGTCCTAACAGATCTTACGGGAGTCGGGTCTTGCTTAATAATTTCTGGGTCCTCCATTGTTCTTCTTCCTGCAGATCTTGATCTCCAATTTGTTTCCTCCATGGGCTCTTCTTCTTCTTCCTCTGCTTCTTCAATTCTTGATGATTTCAAGCTCCTAACAGGCAAAAGAAGGGGCTTTTCACCAATTCTTGAATTTTTATAATGATCAACACTAAAATCATCTCTTTGTTCTTCAGGTGCCACTACTACCCTGGGTTTTTCCATATAGTATTGATTTCTCCAGGACTGATAAATAACATTATTGCTGCTGTCAATTTTTTCATCAAAAAAGACACAAGGGCCCTCGGATTCATCATCATTATCAAATACAGATGAAACCTGAAGCAATCCAGAGACATAGGAATTGGCATTGTCAAAGTTGGTTGTTCTTGTTGTTGACCCATCATTTTCTTTGATTGTTCCATCAGTTTTCCGGCTGAATAGGCCGTAAGAGACAGCAATGCCTACGAGGATGAGCTGGAGGACTTCCCAGATTTTGGTGCTCAGAGTTTGGGTGAGGAACTCTGGAGCTTGTGAAGGAAACAGAAGGAGAAAAACAAGGAAAACTGATACAACCAGAGGTTTCAACATCAAGTGCTTGTAGAAGAAGCAGTACTTACTTGGATTGTTAGTTCTTTGTTTTGGGGGAACATCTGAAGATGAATCTGCCATTGGAGTAAGTGAAGAAGCTTTGGAGGAGGCTTTGAGTGTGAATATTAAATTGGAGTGGATGGGTAAGGTGGAGAAATCGAAGCCTTTGGAAAGAAGGGGAAAAATATTTGGGAAAAAATACGTAGTAATGAGGAAAGTATTTGGGTGGATAGACATACTTTGCCTTTTTCTTTCTGTCCATTGATCTTTATTTTGTTCATTTCTAATTAGGTGTTGGTCCGGACGTTCGGTTGGGTTCACGAACCACCACTTCCGAACTAGGTCGTACTTTTTTTTGGGTAATCTAGGTCGTACTTGAGAGTTGAAATTAATTAATTTTATTGAAATTGATATAGTTCTAGTTTGTGCGGTTGAATTTAATTGATGAATTGAAGTTCTAGTTTACGCGGTTGGATTTATAAAATTTACTGAATTGTGAAAATTATATACTCAAATATAAAAAATATTTTATTAAAAAAATAAAAGGAAAAAATATACTTCCTCTGTCCCAAAATGATAGTCCTGTATTTCCTTTTTTAGATGTCCCAAAATGATGGTCGTATTTCCCTTTTTGGAAAAAAAGATGTGGTCCATATCATTTCACTTTATTATACTTAAATATCAACCACAACTTTGATCTTTTCAATCACTTTATTAAAACTTGTGCCCAAAAGAAATGAGACTATCAGATTGGAACGGAGTGAGTACTACGTATGAAGTATTAAGAATAAGGAAAATGATAATTAGAAATTGCTCTAAATAGGAGTAAAAAATGAAATTTCAAAATAGGAGTATCATGTTTTTTATTCCTTGAATAAGAGTAATCTACCAAGTTTGGAAAAAAATGTCATGTTTAAAAGCCTAGTAATGACAAACTTGGCAACATTTTACTCCTATTTAAGGAATAAAAACATGATATTCCTATTTTGGAATTTTGAAACTTTTTTATTCCTATTTAGAGAATTTACTCAATGATAATCTATGATAATTTTGTCCATAGTGAAAAAGTAATTTCAATACTCCGTATTACTTGCTATAAGTAATACACAATCCAGTTTGAGTATGACAATGCGTTGGGACTGAACGACTAGTGCAAAACTCAAACACACCGCATGAGTTTACTAAGTGGACACTCCCCATCCATCCCATGCAGGCAGTGGCGGATCCAGAAACTCAGAATCACGGGGTCCCTATTGTAATGTAACTAATTATTAAAAAATTAATAAAAAGAAGAAGTAAAATAGTAAAATAGCATAACATATCATAGTTAACATAACGTATACAACAATTTTAAAGAAATGTCTACTATCAACTAGAGCCCGTTTGGTAATACTGAAATCGACTGAATCGGCTGATTCTGCTGAAATTTATGAAGTTGTGACTGAAGTGGTTGTATTGACTGTTTCTGCTGATTATGAAAAATTATATTTAAAATATATTATATTAATAAAATAAAGAAGAAATGATATGAAAAATAGATAAAATGGTCATCTACAACAACTGCAGTCAATACAGCCTGAAAAGTATCTCCAATCTTATTTTTCTTATTATTACATAATTCAGCGCGTAAAATCAAAAGTTACATGTTTGGTTAAAAAGTTGGTTGATAAGCCGAAAACAGAGTCACAAAACGGACACTAAAATTTTATAAAGTTAATGTCGTCTATCAACTAAAAATAATTGGCATGCATATGAGAAATCAAATTTAAAAAGCCTACATTTGATATGAAAAAAATTGGGTATAGATTGAGAAAATTAGATTTAGATTAAAAGTTGGGCTATAGAGGTGCATGATAACAATAGGTGCCCCAAGTTGTTCCATAATTTTATTTTCAAAAAAGTAGACTCCCAAAGGAATCAATCCCTCAACCTCCCGCACATATAGAGCCTCAAGATTGGGTATCCAACCGTTGCTCTAACTCCATATTTGTGTTCTAAACTAGTTTCAATTGTATAAATACACTGATTACTTAATTTTATGTAAAATATATACAAATATATATAGGTATTTTTTGTAGGTCCATGGGGTCTCGGGACCCCGTGGGACCCTTAGTGGGTCTGCCACTGCATGCAGGGTGGATCTACCCCGTCCAATAGGGATGTGTTCGGTTCTTTCGGTTCGGTTTTGATCTAAAACCAAATACGGAACCAAAGTAAAAGTTCGATTCGGTTTCTGTTCGGTTTTACACTCCAAAACTTCAAATCACGGTTTGATTGGTTCGGTTTGTTTCGGTTCGGTTTCGATTTTTTCGGTTTTTTACTAAATATTTGTCATTTAATTTAAAAATGATATAAAAGTTGGAGGGATCAAACATATTACATAAAAATGCAAGCATACTTGAACAAATGAAGAAAATAATAATAAACAAATATGTCTTGAATTATATGAGTATGCGGGAGAGATAAAAGTGTGTATCTATTCTTAATTTACAATGTTTGTGACTAGTTTGAAAAACGTTTATGAATACATACGTCCTGTGTGATTTAGCCGAGATGAATATTTATTTGTTTTATCAATATAAAAAAGTTAAGTTACATAAAAATAAAAGTTAATTACTACTAATAACTAGTAAAAATATATAATCATGCAACAAATTGCAACATACATACATAAAAGACAATAGATCAAAATAGCTACATTATTATGGGCAATGAATGTGTAAATGCATTTATAAACTAAACTAAACATAACATAAACATTATTTCTCTAGCACAAGAAATTCAAAGATTATTGATGATATTAAGATTAATGCTTGCATTTAACAAATAAAATTTTATATTTTATTTATGTTCGATTTGTTCGGTTCGGTTTTGAAGGGTAAAAACTAAAACCGAACCAAACTACTACGGTTCGGTTCGGTTTTTTACATTCAGTTTCGGTTTTTATTGGTTCGGTTTTATTTGGTCGCGGTTCGCTTTAATTTGATTCGGTTTTCGGTTTTCGGTGTTTCTGACCCAGTCCTACCGTCCAGCCTCGCGTTAACCTAATTAGTTCGTGTGCATTGTCTACTTGTGTAAAGTTGCCATTACACGGGTATACATAAAATTTATATCCAAATAATTATAAAAATAATTATAATAAGTCAGAGTCACAAAATAATGAAAAGTGTAAAAATTAAGAAAATGATATGGATTTGAATATGTAGAAATGAACATGTAAATTAAAGCCTAAACATGAAAAGATATTGACAAGATAGTTATATTGAATTGTCTCTAAATAAGTTTCATATTTTCTTTTTAGAAACAAATATGTGATTCATAACATTTCATTTTATTGTACTCAATTTTCAACCATAACTTTTACGTTTTTAACCCCTTTAATGATTAAGTTAGAGGCCGTTTGGCGATATCGTTTTTCGGCTTATCAGGCTTATCAGCCAACTTTCACTAAACACGTAACTTTTATTTTCGCACGCTAAATTATGTAATAAGCAGAAAAAGTAAGGTTGGAGTTACTTTTCTGGCTGTATTGGCTGAAGCTATTGTAGATAACCATTTTAGCTATTTTTACACATAATTTTTTCTTTATTTTATTAATAAAATATATTTTAAAAATATTTTTTCCTTAGATCAGCAGAATCAGCCAATGCAGCCACTCCAGCCAGAACTTCATAAATTTCAGCAGAATCAGCCAAATCAGCCGATTTTCGTGCTACCAAACGGGCTCTTAATTTCTTAACTGAATGAACACGTCATGTTATCAATTAAGTAGAAAGTAAACAACTCTTATTTGGCTTGAAAGAGTAAAGTTGGGGGTTAGGATGGGGCATTCAGAAGGAAACAATTATGTTATCAAAGAGGTTGCTTACTTGCATAGGCTGATGTGGTTGGAATTCTGCTTTTGGGTGAGTACGAAGTTTCTGGTAGGCTTAATTTTAACTACTCCGTAATCCGTATTATATAAAAATATTATACTCAAATTTTGTCCTTGCAAATTTTGGTTGGATGTGCTTTTAATTTAAAAGTAGTCATGTGTGTATTTTAATTTTGATAGTGTATTCTATATTTATCGATTATGAACATAACTGACTAAATAAATGTTCGCATAATTGAGTGTGAAGAAACATATAATGAATGGTATATCGATCTGGAAAATGGCTTTAAAGTTATGTAGGAGGACCAAATCCAATCGAGACTCGCCCCACAATGACTAAAACCTTTATTTACATGTAAATTTATGTTCACGAAAATCACTTTATATAGGATACAAGAACGGAAATTGATATTTGAACTTGCTTTGGGCACACATTTTGTACGCATCATATCAATGTGGCTAAGATAATTCCAGATTTGTATGAACAAATCTATATAGGAAGTTTATAAATTGATCATAGTACAGTGACGGACCCAGAAACTCAGAATCACGGGGTCCCTATTGTAATGTAACTAATTATTAAAAAATTAATAAAAAGAAGAAGTAAAATAGTAAAATAGCATAACATATCATAGTTAACATAACGTATACAACAATTTTAAAGAAATGTCTACTATCAACTAGAGCCCGTTTGGTAATACTGAAATCGGCTGAATCGGCTGATTCTGCTGAAATTTATGAAGTTGTGACTGAAGTGGTTGTATTGACTGTTTCTGCTGATTATGAAAAATTATATTTAAAATATATTATATTAATAAAATAAAGAAGAAATGATATGAAAAATAGATAAAATGGTCATCTACAACAACTGCAGTCAATACAGCCTGAAAAGTATCTCCAATCTTATTTTTCTTATTATTACATAATTCAGCGCGTAAAATCAAAAGTTACATGTTTGGTTAAAAAATTGGTTGATAAGCCGAAAACAGAGTCACAAAACGGACACTAAAATTTTATAAAGTTAATGTCGTCTATCAACTAAAAATAATTGGCATGCATATGAGAAATCAAATTTAAAAAGCCTACATTTGATATGAAAAAAATTGGGTATAGGTTGAGAAAATTAGATTTAGATTAAAAGTTGGGCTATAGAGGTGCATGATAACAATAGGTGCCCCAAGTTGTTCCATAATTTTATTTTCAAAAAAGTAGACTCCCAAAGGAATCAATCCCTCAACCTCCCGCACATATAGAGCCTCAAGATTGGGTATCCAACCGTTGCTCTAACTCCATATTTGTGTTCTAAACTAGTTTCAATTGTATAAATACACTGATTACTTAATTTTATGTAAAATATATACAAATATATATAGGTATTTTTTGTAGGTCCATGGGGTCCCGGGACCCCGTGGGACCCTTAGTGGGTCTGCCACTGTCATAGTATCATACCCACAACTACAAGCACCCGGGGGCTGCATGTGCCGAAGGCTATGTATGAGCCGAAGGCTGCCTGTGCCGAAGGACGTACGTCCCCTATGGGCTTCCATGTGTTGGAGGACGTACGTCCCCTGGGGGCTTCCATGTGCTGGAGGACATATGTCCCCTGTGGGCTTCTACGTGCTGGAGGACGTACGTTCCCTGGGGCCGTACGTTGGTAGGGAGGACTTCATGTGCAGGAGGACGTACGTCCCCTAGGGCCGTACGTAGCTGGGGAGGACCATCATGTGTTAGAGGCCGTACGTAGCTAAAGAGGACCGTCACATGTTAGAGGTCATACGAAGCTGGAGCTCTTAATGTATTAGAGGTTGTACATACCCAGGGCCCTTCATGTGTTACAGGTCGTACGTACCCAAGGCTCTTCATGTGTTTAAAGGTTGTACGTACCCAGGGCCCTTCATGTGCTGGAAGACGTACGTCCCCGAAGCCTTCCATGTGATGGAGGACGTACGTCCGATGGGGGCTTCATGTGCCGAAGGACGTATGTCCCCTAGGGCCTTTATGTTTTGAAGGACGTACGTCCCCCTGGAGCATTCAGGGGCCTTCTTTGATGTGTTTGGGCCGCTTGGGCTTGTTGGGCTTGATTGTAGTAGTGGAAGTATGTGGGTGAGGGGTTCCTGGGCCATATACTCCATCAGGAGTCCGCCACTCCTTTTGCCGAGAGCTTCTCGAGGGAAATAGGAGTAAGTGTTGTGAAGTCGCCGGTGGCTGCCTTGCTGTAGCTGTGAAGTAGTAAAAACTTTGTGTTTTCTTGTTTTGCCGAGGGGAGTCCCCTAGTCCCCCACATTTAGAGACTGAAGGGTTTTGTTGTTGCCTTGAAAAAGCTTTTAACTTTTGTGATTTCACGAGGGGTTTCCCATTCCCCCACTCCTTGAGGCACATGTAATGAGGTAAAAAGGAGTAGGGCAATGAACATGTTCAAGTAGGGGGCCGAGGGTCAACACCTTTTGGTCCACGATGGGGAGATGCCTTGTTAAAAACCTCATTAGGAAAAACCCTGTGGGAAAAAATCCTAATGCGGGAAAAAAAGTACACCGGATGCCCCCAAAATGAAGCAAGAGGGGTGAACCCTTCGGCCTGGGTGTGGAGTTGCAGAGGTGTCCGTCTGCTGAGGGGACACCCATCTGAATATGAGGACGACGACGCTGATGAGAAGGTCCGATTCTGAGGACGAGGTGATGGACGCCCGTCTGATCATGAGGACGAGGCTATGGACGCTCGTTTGGATATGAGGACGAGACGGTGGATGCCTGTGTGAATATGGGGACGAGGCAATGGACGTCCGTCTGGATGTGAGGATGAGGCGATGATGAAACCGACCATCCTATAAAGGCGATGGTCACCATCCAGGAAGGGATGGCGAGCCCAATCGCTAGCTCAAGACGATCGGCGTTGGGGAAGCTGGTCTTTGAGACATAGTGATATGCACTAGTTTATAGTGCATAAATGTATGTTTTTATGTTGATTGGGTGTGGACTTTCCATCGCTTTTAGTTAGTTTGTAAGTACTTGACTTATTTTGTTTGTAATTGCTTTCTCCTTCTTTTCGTAGTTATAGAATAGTGATAGAGTTTGTAGCAAGGAAAAGGGGAGAAAAGCTGAAGACAAAAATACCCAGGAGCACAAAAACCCGACCGGGTCAGACCTTGAACCCGGTCGGGTCAGTTGAAGACCGGATCTAAGAAGAAAAAGTAAGACCCGATCCGGTCCCTTACTCGACCCGGTCGGGTCAGATATGACCTGGAACACCAGAACATGCTGAAGATCACAAAGATTTGGAAAAATATGATTTAGACCAAACCCGGTCGGGTCCCTTACTTGACCCGGTCGGGTCTGACTTGACCCGGGACAATTTAACGTGCTGGAACACAAAAACATGGAAGATTATCTGATTTTGACCGGTACCCGGTCGGGTATGTACCTATACCCGGTCGGGTACCCGGCCAAAGGTGTTGAAAAACACCTATAAATAGCACTCCTTTTCTCCTCTAAAAATTATCCCTTCTTCCATACTCTTTAGCTCAGTTTAGAATAGCATTTCTTTATATTTTTCTAGCTATGTTTAGTCTCCAAATGAGGAGCTAAACTTCCATTCTTGGTGTTGCTCTTGAAGCTTGTTGATTATTAAAGTTGTGAGTTATTTTCTTAACTTCTTTCCTTGAATATTAATTAATAGTTCTTTCCTTAATACCATCTCTATATTAATGTTGGAGAGTGTTGCTAAGATGACAATTAGTTAACATCTCGACATTAGTTAGAATGGTATTTTCTTCCTCTATATTAATGTTGGGGAGTGTTGCTAAGATGACAATTAGTTAACATCTTGATATTAACTATAGTAGGATTCATCTTCTTTATAAATATTCTTCCTTGAATATTAATTAATTCCTACTCTTATTTCATATTAATATTTTGAACATTACTTAAAGGATCAACTAGTTTTGTTTCATATATTAATTATTACTAGAAACGATCAACGAACCGATGGTTAATCGTTGATGGTTTCACAAGTAAGTAACTTCGGTTTATTAATGCACGGTCGTGGTTAATAAACTTAAGAGGGATTAATTTTGTTGGTTAAACCGAAACCGCTTGTGTTGAGGTTATCAATCTCAATTGATTTCATCAAGGAGTTAGAAAGATTAAATGCTACTATTAAATCGGTATAAGGCGTTGTTCTATATTTGATTAATAGTAAGGGTTATTAATGAACGGTCGTTGTTAATAACTACCCTCGATGAAGTGGATATACTCCCCGATTGAGTATTCGAGAGGGAATAAGTTATAGATATAACAATGATCGACTAAAATATATCAACAAGTGGAAAGTAGCAATGCCAAGTCCTTTTTATCTTTGAATTAAATCTCATATAGGTTGTTCATCTTAGTTCTTAATTAAATCAAATCACTCAATCCAAATCCCCCCTTTTTATTTACTAAGTATCATAAAAAGAGAATTATTCCTTTCCTTGTGGATACGAACTCTACTACGCTATACTACGTATAAGTGTTTAGTATTGAATTTATTTTGACGCACCGTGACAAAGTGCTCGTCACATAGGATCACGTCAAGGCTGGGAGGTCGTTCGTGATCTGAGGACGTCAGTGCTGATGAAGCCGACCGTCATATAACGGGCAATGGTCACCATCCAAGAAGGGATGGTGAGCCCAATCGATAGCTCGAGACGCCGGGCACTGAGGAAGCCGGTTTTGAGATACAGAATCGTGTCGAGGCCGAAAGGCCGTTCTTGAGCGGAGGACGACGACCAGTGATGGGCCGATCATCGTATATAGAATCACATCGAGGCCGAGGGGCCGTTCGTGATGTATGGACGTCAGCACTGAAAGGCCGATCCAAACTCTAAGCAGCTGTCCTCATCCATAAAGTGAGAGGATGAGGCCGCTCTTCAGAGTATGATGACCACGTTGAAACTGAGGGGTCTGCCGTGTTAGTACTGAATATCACATTGAGACAGAGGGCCTGCCTTGTCGATCTAAAAGATCACGTTGAGACCGAGGGTCTGCCGAGTTGTGAGGACGCACGACGATGATGAGCCGGTCCTGATGATGAGGCGATGATGAACCCGTTCATCATATAAGCTCAAGACTCTCGACGCTGAAGAAACCGGTATTGAGGCAAATGATCACGTTGAGACCGAGGGGCCATTCGTGATCTGAGGACGTACGACGATGAGGAGTCGGTCCTGCAATATGGTGATGAGTCGATAATTGATATGCGTTTTATTAACGTATTTTATACAACAATTTATACACGCTTTTATACTTAAAAGAATAAAACTCTCACACGTATGTCTCGTTTTGCAAGAAATACTATAATCGACAATTGTATCAATTACGAGGATGAAAAGACACACGAAGAATCCCGACAAGTAAAGGTCAACCAAACGCATCCCGAAAACAAAAGGAAAAAAAGGAAAATACACCAAAGGGGTGAAAGCCGTCCGGCTTTCACCAAAACCGGCCGGTTTTCACCAACCAGCCATCCAGTTGCCGTCCGAAGATGAAGGAAAAGCATCCGGAGCAAAACAAGACGAAAGCCGGCCGGCTTTCATGAAAGGCGTCCGGCTTTGGGCGCCGTGGAATTATTCAGCAAATCGAACCAAAAGCCGCCCGACTTTAGGTCCCTGAAGCGGAGAAGCCTGTTTTAAATGCGCAAAAGCCGCCCGGCTTTTGCAAAAGTCGCCCGCCTTTCGCCTGGAGCTGATTAAAACAAGCAACGGTCATCACAATCATTCGGGCAAAACACCAAATCCCATTAAGGAGCTTGCTTCCTTGTCCGAAAATGGCCGTTGAGAACTCAATATTTAAGAGGATTGAAGCCCTCTCAATAGATTATTCCATATTCTACACACTTTACTTCTACTTTGGCATCCCAAGAGCAATCCCTTGGTCTTGGGAGAAGTTCTACACTTGGGGAAAGCTTTATCCACCATAGCTTTGGAGTTGTGGTATCATTTTCTTATGTATTTCATTGTATTTTATCATTTCAATACTTGTAATTTCATTATGAATTGTTCTAGCTGATTTTCTATAGCCAAGGTTAGGGATGAAACTTTACGCACTCTAGGTGTTTGTTGTATGTTCTCAACCAAATTATTATGATCTTTCCTTTATATTTTAATGTGTATGACTACGGTGTACAACGTATGATTATATCGTTGGGTTTATTTGAGCAATTAACGTTGAGTTATAAACCGTGCACTTAAAGGTTAGACATATTCTAATTGTGGATAGAAATATACCTCAATTGAGTATGGTGGTTTTTATAATGTCCTAATCTTCAATGGGGTTAATTTTAGATGAATGTGAATCGTGACGGGATTCATATGTAGAATTAATCACAATCTCGCTGCCGTAACAGGAGTTAGAATACTTTAGTGACATTCCACTCATAAGAATTGGCGAAAGAACATATATTCATCACTAGGAGTCGTTTAGGAGTAATCCCGAACCCTTGGTTGCTTTTATTATCTCTTAAAAAATCAAAAAGCTTTACTATTTTCTTAATTCTTTTACTAAACCGCTTTCACTTTTGAATCATATAAACAACGTTTCCTTGTGTTCGACCCGGTATTTTTACCGGAATTTATTACTACATTGGCACTTGTACACTTGCAAGTTTCAGCCGATCAAGTTTTTGACGCAGTTGCCGGGGAAACGGTTTTGTTTTATACGATTCAACAAAAATTCCTGAATTTTCTCATTACATTTCACTTGGTATTGTTTTAAATTTTGTTGTGTAGACAAGCTCTTAATGCATGCTATTGAGAAGTCAAGGCTCTACAAACCTTGAACCTATCAATCTTGAAATTGAGAGAGCTTGTAGAAGGAATCGGAAGAAGGAAGCAAAAGCACCAACAATGCTTCCTACACTCAATGAAAGGAAGAGGCCCGTCATTGCAACAACTCCTTCTTGCATCGTGCTTAGCGAGGCGGCACGAGACTATGAGTTGCGGAATAGCTACTTCAACGCTATGCCGCACTTTTATGGACAAGCAGGGGAGAATCCATTAAATTTCATCACTGAATTTTATGGGTTCATTCAAGGTGTTCCAAGGAATGGCCTAAATGAGGGTGATCTTAGGCTCAAATGCTTCCACTACACCTTGAAGGGAGCGGCAAGAGGGTGGTTTCTAGAGCAAGCACCGGCATCCTATACTACTTGGGATGAAATATACAATGTCTTCATCTCCAAGTACTACACCCCAACAATGACGCAAGAGCTACGACAACGAATCTTCAACTTCAAACAACAAGTTGGAGAACTCTTTCAAGACGCATGGAGGCGTTTCAAGTCTTTGTTGAAGGAATGCCCCCATCACCGCATTCCTCTTGACCTCCAAATTGACACTTTTTACAATGGCTTGAACTCATCTTGTCAAGCTATTATGGACAACCGAGCGGAGGGATACATTGGCAACAAAACCGAGACGGAAGCTTTGAGAATTCTTGAGTCCATTGCTTCAAATCCTCAACTTCAAGGAGGAGACATCAAGGTGGCGGGAGTGAATGAAATTTCTATCACTCATGAACTTGATAAGAGGTTTGAAGAATTTCAAATCAAAATTCAGCAAAATCTACAAGCATCAATTCATACGGCTTTGCAAGCCGTTATTGGAGGGGTCAAACAAGTGGCCAATGTGGAGAGCATTCCCAATGTGGAAGGTAACTCCTCTCAACATCTTGAGGATGTTAGTTACATGAATTCCTATGGTAACCGGGCAAATCAAGGAGGAAATAATTTTTCCAACAACAATCAACAACGGTACAACCAAGGAAACAATTGGAAGCCACAAGGGAGTTCTTCAAACCCTCAACCCGGAGCTCCCAAATTTGGGCAATCACAAGAATCTACTATGGAGGAGATGATGAAGCTTCTCATAAAAAATGTGGCTAGCATCAAAACCCAAAATGAAGAAAATCATAGTAGAATGGAGGCATCCATTGGGAATCTCCATAATCAATTCACTAAACTTGACATGCGGTTTGAAGATCAAAATCGGAAGCTAAATCAACGCATGGATACCATTGAGCAATATACCAAGTCCTCTATTCATAACTTGAAAGTTCAAATTGGTCAACTAGCTCAAGAAAGAACTACTAGGGAGCATGGTAGATTTCCTACTACAACGGAAATCAACCCAAGGGAGAATGTTATGGCTATCACTTTACGAAGTGGTAAACAAATGGAGGGGCCAACAATTCAAAAAGAACCCATAGAGAAACAAGGAGATGAAGAGCTAGTGGAGCATGTCTCACCACCACCATCCATGGCGGATTATGTTCCCCCAATTCCTTGCCCCCAAAGGTTGAAGAAGAAAGATGATAGCAAGCAATACAAAAAGTTCTTAGACATCTTCACCAAGTTGAGCATAAATATTCCCTTTATTGAGGCTATTGCGGAAATTCCCTCTTATGCAAAATTTCTAAAGAATATTCTTAGCAACAAGAAGAAGTTGGCGGATTTTGCAACCATAGCACTCACGGAGGAGTGTAGTGCTATTCTCCAAAATAAATTACCTCCAAAGTTGAATGATCCCGGGAGCTTCACCGTTCCTTGTTCTATTGGAAGTCTAGGAGAGGTAAAATCCCTATGTGATCTTGGAGCTAGCATTAATCTTATGCCACATTCTCTATTCAAGAAACTAGGTGTGGGGGAGCTTCAACCCACAACTATAGCTCTACAATTGGGGGATAGAACCATTCGTTATCCTATTGGAGTAATGGAGGATGTTCTTGTGAATGTCGGAAAATTTTATTTTCCGGTGGACTTTCTTGTGCTAGGAATGGAGGAGATGGAAATTCCGGTGATTCTTGGAAGGTCTTTCTTGGCCACGGCGGCTGCCCTTATTGATGTTAAGAATGGTGTTATGAAATTCCATGTTGGAGAGGAAGAGCAAGAATTCCATGTTTGGGATTCCTTGAAGAAGCACCATGATAATTCTACATGTTTTAGTATCAATATTTTTGATACTTTGACACAAGAAGTTTTTGAGAGGGAGATACATGAAGACCCTCTTGAGGCATGCATTTTGCTAGGATGCACCGAAGATGAAGAAATTCCTGCACTTTTTGAGAAAGTAATGTACCTTCAAGCCGGGGGTTTCTACACCAAATTCCGGCCTAAATTTGAAGAGCTTGGTGCTAGGAAGCCTAGCCAAAAATCCTCATGTGAAGTTGCTCCAAAACCTACTCTCAAACCTCTTCCGGCCCATCTCAAATATGCATTTCTTGGAGATGATTCTACTTACCCGGTGGTAATTTCTTCTACACTCGCCTCTTTGCAAGAAGAATTTTTTTTGAGAATTTTAAGGGTTCACAAGTCTTCTATTGCTTGGTCCTTGGCGGACATCAAAGGCATTAGCCCTTCTCTTTGCATGCACCGAATCCTCATGGAGGAAAATCATAAACCCACCATTGAACATCAAAGAAGATTGAATCCCAACATGAAGGAGGTAGTCAAGGAGGAGGTTCTCAAACTCCTTGATTATGGTATTATTTATCCTATTTCGGATAGCAACTTTGTGAGTCCCGTTCAAGTGGTTCCTAAGAAAGGAGGTATTACCGTTGTGGCTAATAGTAAGAATGAATTAATTCCTACTAGAATGGTCACCGGATGGAGGATGTGCATTGATTACCGGAAGTTGAACATCGGCACAAGGAAGGACCATTTTCCTCTTCCATTCATGGATGAAATGCTTGAACGTGTTGCGGGTCATGAATTCTATTGCTTCTTGGATGGATTTTCCGGCTATTTTCAAATAGCTATCTCACTCGAAGACCAAGAGAAGACCACATTGACTTGTCCCTTTGGCACTTTTGCTTATAGAAGAATGCCATTTGGTCTTTGCAATGCTCCGGGGACCTTTCAAAGATGTGTTATGGCCATTTTTTCCAACATGGTAGGGGATTTCATGGAAGTCTTTATGGATGACTTTTCTGTTTTTGGAGATTCTTTTGATGCTTGCCTTCACCATCTTGAGAAGGTTTTGATAAGATGCAAGGAAACACACTTGGCTCTCAATTGGGAGAAGTGTCATTTTATGGTGACCGAAGGAATAGTCTTGGGGCACAAAATTTCCCCTCAAGGCATTCAAGTTGATCAAGCGAAAGTGGAAGTTATTGAGAAATTGCCCCCACCTCACTCGGTGAAGGCCATCCGGAGTTTCTTGGGACATGCCGGTTTCTACCGGCGATTTATCAAGGATTTTTCGAAAATTGCAAAGCCACTTTGTGATTTACTAGCCAAAGATGCTCATTTTGATCTCACTCCACAATGTCTCTAAGCCTTCAACACTCTCAAAAAGGCTCTTACTACGGCTCCTATTATTATCTCACCGGATTGGTCTCTACCCTTTGAACTAATGTGTGATGCTAGTGATCATGCAATTGAGGTTGTCCTTGGACAAAGCAAGGACAAAAAGCTTCATGCGATCTATTATGCCTCTAGACTACTCCATGATGCGGAGTTAAATTATGCCACTACCGAGAAAGAATTCTTAGCCGTTATTTATGCCTTTGATAAATTTTGGTCATACCTCATTGGACAAAAGGTAATCGTCTACACCGATCACTCCGCCATCCGGTATCTTATGAGCAAGAAGGATGCAAAACCAAGATTAATTCGTTGGGTGTTGTTACTCCAAGAATTTGATCTTGAAATTAGAGATAAAAAAGGGAGTGAGAATCTTGTTGCGGATCATCTTTCCCGTCTTGAAGCTAATGCCACAACCAACAAGGAAGTCATTCATGATGATTTCCCTTATGAACAAATCATGGCGATTAATGGAGGGTCATTGCCTTGGTTCACGGATTTCGTGAATTATCTTGCAAAGGAAATTCTTCCTCAAGAGTTCACTTTCCACCAAAGGGAGAAATTCCTAAATGATGTCAAGCACTATTATTGGGATGAACCTTACCTTTTCGAGCATTGTGCCGATGGTATCATCCGGAGGTGTGTTCCAAACGAAGAAATGCTACCTATTCTTGAGCATTGTCATAATCTTCCTTGTGGAGGGCATCATGGCCCCGACCGGACAGCCGTCAAGGTACTTCAATGTGGTTTTTTCTGGCCTACTTTATTCAAAGAGGCTAGAAGCTATGTTCAAGCTTGTGATCGTTGTCAACGAACCGGTAATTTGAGCCGAAAAAATGAAATGCCACAAAACATGATTCTTGTGGTAGATATCTTTGATGTTTAGGGGATTGATTTTATGGGTCCATTTCCAAACTCTCATGGGAAGGAGTACATTCTTGTAGCAGTTGACTACGTCTCAAAGTGGGTGGAAGTCATAGCCTTGCCAAATAATACCGACAAATCGGTGGTAGATTTTGTCAAGAAAACATATTTTCAAGGTTTGGGGTTCCAAGAACTATCATTAGTGACAATGGCACCCATTTTAAAAATGCTCACTTCATCGGCCTCCTAAAGAAATGTGGGTGTCTCTTCAAAAGTGGAGCTACTTACCATCCTCAAACAAATGGTCGAATAGAGGTCTCTAACAGGGAAATCAAGTCTATACTTGAGAAGACGGTCAATGACGTGCACTTTGTCACGGTGCGTCAAAATAAATTCAATACTAAACACTTATACGTAGTATAGTGTAGTAGACTTCGTATCCACAGGGAAAGGAATAATTCTCTTTTTATGATACTTAGTAACTAAAAGGGGGGATTTGGATTGAGTGATTTAATTTTAATTAAGAACTAAGATGAACAACCTATATGTGTTTAATTCAAAGATAAAAAGGACTTGGCATTGCTACTTTCCACTTGTTGATATATTTTAGTCGATCATTGTTATATCTATAACTTATTCCCTCTCGAATACTCAATCGGGGAGTATATCCACTTCATCGAGGGTAGTTATTAACAACGACCGTTCATTAATAACCCTTACTATTAATCAAATATAGAACAACGCCTTATACCGATTTAATAGTAGCATTTAATCTTTCTAACTCCTTGATGAAAACAATTGAGATCGATAACCTCAACACAAGCGGTTTCGGTTTAACCAACAAAATTAATCCCTCTTAAGTTTATTAACCACGACAGTGCATTAATAAACCGAAGTTACTTACTTGTGAAACCATCAACGATTAACCATCGGTTCGTTGATCGTTTCTAGTAATAATTAATATATGAAACAAAACTAGTTGATCCTTTAAGTAATGTTCAAAATATTAATATGAAATAAGAGTAGGAATTAATTAATATTCAAGGAAGAATATTATTAATGAAGATGAATCCTACTATAATTAATATCAAGATGTTAACTAATTGTCATCTTAGCAACACTCCTCAATATTAATATAGAGGAAGAAAATACCATTCTAACTAATGTCGAGATGTTAACTAATTGTCATCTTAGCAACACTCCCCAACACTAATATAGAGATGATATTAAGGAAAGAACTATTAATTAATATTCAAGGAAAGAAGTTAAGAAAATAACTCACAACTTTAATAATCAACAAGCTTCAAGAGCAACACCAAGAATGGATGTTTAGCTCCTCATTTGGAGACTAAACATAGCTAGAAAAATATAAAGAAATGCTATTCTAAACTGAGCTAAAGAGTATGGAAGAAGGGATTGGATATCTTTTTGTGAAGGAAAGGAGGTGTATTTATAGGTTTTTGGGATGAGATTCGGGTACTCGATCGGGTATATACATGGTACCCGATCGAGTAAGTGTGTAACATCCGATCCGAGGCATACTCGACCGGTTTCAGGCTATTTTCTAAGTGTATACCCGATCGAGTATATATGAATACCCGGTCGAGTATGCTTAGAAAGTGATATTCGGGCTATACTCGACCGATCTTCGTTTGCAATTTAAAGGCATACCCGATCGGGTATGTCGGTCTACCCGATCGGGTATAGACATAGAATCGTGGCCAAAATCTTCCCTGCATGTTCCTTTGTCTTCGGATCTGATCCGATTTGAAGTTCCAACCTAATACCCGATCGAGTATAGCTAATACTCGACCGAGTATAGACCAAAATTCAGGATCTTCTTTTGTCTTTGAACTTTTGCACCTTCTCTTCACTTTTTGGGTTCACCAACTGTACTTTGGGTGACCAAAACCTGCTTAAGCTCAGAATATGTCTAATCTAACCTATTTACAAGAATTTAACAATCTAATCTATTACACCAAAAGTGTGTAATTTCCAAAGTAAAAGTCAAGCAAAACTAATTAAAAACATAAACATAGAAATGGAAATTACGAACGTATCAACTCCCCCACACTTAAACCTTTACTCGTCTCGAGTAAGATCAAATGTTTACAAGTGTCAATGTTTGTCCAAAAGTTCCACAGTTCAACAAAAACATAATACAAACACAAAGACCACCAAGGATTACAAAGAAAAATGAGTTTTGAACTCAAATTACAAAAGAGCATCTTGGGTTTAATGGCCTCCTAGTGTTGTCTTCTTTTCTCCTCCTCTCTTCTTCTTTATCTCGAATCTTCATATTCTTCATAAGGATATAATGAGTGCCTGCAAGAACAAACATTTCTCTCATATCTCTCATTTTGCCTAGGAGCCTTTTCAGGTTTTCATCCTAGCACCTCTTTTCATTTTCCATTCTCTCCAACTCACTCATTCTTTTTTATAAGCCTTTTTTGCTTAGATTGCCCATTTTGTTGGGTTTTCAACCTAACTAGCATTTATTTTCTTTTGTTTATTTTTTTCTTTATTATTTTTTTTTGTGTGTAAAAGTTCAAAAGAATTACATGCATAGTGCTAGGTACAAATGAGAATTACATACCATCATGAGTGTCTCCCCCGCACTTGAATCACGCACTGTCCCTAGTGCCCGCCTTCTCCTCCGTAGTAGCTCCCTCCAAAGCCGCTCCCTTGGCCACCATCTCCCATGTAAGTGTCCCCGCCATCTCCGCCGTCGTACCCTCCACCACCGGAGCCAGATCCTCCAAAGTTACCCCAATGAGTGGGGTCATACCATGAGGGTGGTGGAGGAGGGTTCGCCATGGTATGGAAGGATCCCTGTTGTGCCATAAACGAGTACATAGGCCCGTAGAACCTATGTTGGTCTTCCTCATACCGGTGTCTATCGGCCTCCCGGAGCTCCTCCAAACGTGAAAAGCCGGCCCTTTGCTCATCCTCCAATCTTTGAAAACCAGCTCTTTGCTCTTTCTCTAATCGGTTGAGCCGGTTGTCCATTTGGGCTATTCCCGTAAGAAGTTGTTGTTGACCCTCCAGAAGTTGTTGAAAGAAGTCGGGTGGTGGAGGGTTTTGGCTTTGTTCTGGGAAATCATGGCTCATGGTTGGATGGCTATGGAGTTGCTCGTAGGGCTCGTCATCGGGTTGGTTTTGGGGGAGTTCCTGTTCCGGTTCTTGAAGATGTGGTGGGAGGGCGTTTGGGAAGAGGTAATGTTGATCCGGTCTGCCTGTTTTGAAGTGGAGTTGGGGGAGTTCTGGGTTGGGCAAGAGGAAGTATTTGAGGGGTTTGGGGTGGATGTGCCAGTTGTACATATTTTTGGGCCTTTCTTCACCATAAACGGTGTGTGAAAAAGAAGTACAGCCCGAGTGGCCTAGCCAAGATATGTTCATTAAACAGTAGTCGGGTATAGGAGAGTCATCCGTATACCCGAACTTTGTGGCCAAGTGCATAATCATCCCGCCCACTACGATAGCACCCTTTGCCACACTTTCCTTCTTTAGATGAGCCCACATGAGATTACAGAGGTTGAAATCCACGTGGATACGGAATAAGGCAACCGAGATGAGGCATACATCCCCCATCCTTGTATGATGGTTGTTGGGACGTCCAAGCAAGGAGTTGGCAAGAAATTTCAAAAAGAGGCGTAGGACTGGATGTTGGACATGACTAATGTAGAGTTGGGAGGAGCTAAATTTGGTCTCCCCGGTCATCTTGGTCCAAAGGGTGTGGCCGAAGGCGGTATTGTCGGATATAGACTTTTGGTACGGGACCGGAATACCAAAGTGTTCGGCAAACTCAAGTTTCGTGATGGTGTGATTGTGATTAAACAATCGAAACCTGAGTTTATCATCCCTAAAGTCCTCCTCATTGTTCTCAAAGTGCACCGAACTTAGGAATTCATAGATAATTTTTTCATTTGAGTTGTATTGCATTTTGAAAATTTTATCCATATGCAACTCATGAAAAAATTTCTTCATTATTGAGTATACTCCTAATTCCTTTAGAGCATCAAGGCATAAAAAGCGGGAAGGTTTGACTTGCCTTTCAATTGTGGACATGAAGCGTGTGCGTTGTTCATTGTCCACGAAAAGGATGTCCTCGTAGCCCGGGACGGTTGCCCTAGTGCTTGAGCTTTGCCCTTTCTCTTTCCTTGGAGCCATTTGGAATGAATTTGGTCTTTGAGAACCGAAATTGGAAGATGGGGGTAGGGTTTTTCGGACCTCTGAAAGTTGGGGGAGAATGGGATTGATGGGTATGAACGTGTAGAGGAGGATGAGGGGAGTGTTTTGGCGTTGGAATGGGTGGATTTGGTGAAGATTTGGAAGAGATATGGTAGAGAGAAGGTGAAAAAATGGGGTTTGGGCGTTTTTTGTTCGAGATAGGGTTGGGAATTTGGAGAAGATGAAGTGTTTTGGGGCTGATTTGGGGTTATAAGACCCGTATACCCGATCGAGTATGTGCTGGTACTCGGTCGGGTATGGCTGGAAAGTGTGGTTTTTGAGCGGCCTGCCTCCTGTACTCGATCGAGTAGGGTGGGGATACCCGGTCGAGTATGCTTAGAAAATGAACTTTGTGAGCAGCCTGTCTCCTGTACCCGGTCGAGTGTTCCTCCATACTCGATCGGGTATATGCTTTTTTTTTTCCATTTTTGAAGTGGGTACTCGGTCGAGTGTGGGAGTCAGTCCCCTTAAATTTTAGCATTTCTAGCAATACCCGACCGGGTGTAAAAGTGATACCCGATCGGGTATTGCTTATTTTTCAATTTTTGAATGCTCCCTCGATCGAGTAGTGCCCGGTCCCTTTTCTTTTTGCTCATACCCGACCGAGTATAAGGTTATACTCGATCGGGTATGTCCCCAGATGTTCAAAAACCTGCAAAAAAAATTTTTTTTTTCTTTTTTTTTTCTTCCAAAAACCCATGATTAGTGCCCTCCCTCACTGATCTCTCAAATAATTAAACAAAAAAAATGAATTCTAAATAAATAAAAAGAAAAATGAATTATACAAAAAAAAAAAAACTTGGGTTGCCTCCCAAGTAGCGCCTTAGTTAACGTCGGGGCACGACGTTATTCATTTTTTTTTTTGGTTTTGTTTTATGTGGGATCATGAGTATCCCTTGTTTCACTTTTTAAGGCCCTATTTGGTCATTTTTCATTTTTATTTTTCGGCCTTTTCCAGTAAGGCCGGGGTTTCTTTCTCAAAAGACATCTGGTTTTATCCGCTTCTTTGAAAAACAGCGGTTCTTGTGGTTCAACAACATGTAAAGAACACAGAGTTGGATTTTGTATTTGTTTTTTCGTAGAGTCCAAGATGTTGAACTCCACTTTTTGATCATCGAACTCTAAAGTTAGTGAACCACTAGAAACGTCAATTTTCGTTTTTGCGGTCTTCATGAAGGGTCTACCCAAAAGGATGGGTGTTGTTTGGTCATTAGTTCCCATTTCAAGGACATAGAAGTCAACAGGAAAGACCATATTTTCTACTTCTATTAGCACATCTTCTACTACACCCTTCGGGTAAGTACTAGAATGATCTGCCAATTGAATCACTACACCTGTTTGATGTAATGGGCCAAGTTGTAGAGTTTTATAAACAGAATAGGGGATGACATTTATTGATGCCCCTAAATCTAACAAGGCCTTAGGAAATGTGGTGTCTCCTATTTTGCAAGGGATAGTGAACATGCCTGGGTCGTTACATTTTTCGGGGAGTTTCCTCTGAAAAATGGCCGAGACGTGTTCACTAACTCTAACATCTTGTTTCCCTTTCAATTTATCTTTTCTTTTTGTTTTGCATAATTCTTTTAAGAATTTAGCAAAACGGGGGACATTTTTCATGAAGTTAAGAAGCGGAATGTTTACCTCACACTTTGCGAAGGTTTCATAGATGTCGGCGTCTTTTTCTAGCTTCTTTGTCTCTTTCAGCGCCTCAGGGAACGGGATTTTTTGTTCATATGATGAGGGTGGGGGAAGCTTGGTTCCTGTGTTTTCCTCCTCCGGTGGGACTATTTTTTCGGGGTCCACACCCTCAGTCTCTTCATCGTTCTCTTCTGCCTCTTTCAACATTGCACCACTTCTCAACGTTATAGCATTCACATGTTATCTCGGATTTTGCTCCGTTTGAGATGAGAGTTTACCCGATTCTTTTGTTTCAAGTCGGTTCACGGCATTTGCAATTTGACAGACTTGGTTTTCCAAATTCTGAATGCTGGATTTGGTCTCATGCTGAAATTGAACCATGTTTTGTTGCATGGTTGAGACATTTGAGGTGAGAGCTCGGATCATGTCCTCGATGGACATACTTGAGCTTGACGTCTGGCCTTGGTGCTTTGGGAAAGTTGGTGGCAATGACTGATTTTGAGGGTTCCCATACCTCAAATTCGGGTGATCTCTCCACCCAGGATTGTAGGAGTTAGAGTGTGGATCATACCTCTTTTGACCTTGAAATCCCAAAGCATTGACTTGCTCGGAATTCTCCTCTTGTAGTGTTGGGCAGGAATCGGTGGGGTGCCCCTGTGTCGAGCATATGCCGCAGACCTTGACTTCTTGGTGTTTTGGATTTAAAAGGAAATCCTTTACCAAAGAAGTCAAGCCGGCCACTTGACTTTCCAACGAGATGTTGGATTCCGCTGCCATGACCCGTTTTGATGATGACCTCCCATTGTAGTGCCTAGAATTCTCGGCCAACTCCGAGATGAGGTTCCTAGCTTGGGAAGGGGTTTTGTTGACAATTCCCCCTCCAGATGCTGCGTTCACCAGGCGTCTATCTTGCTCCGCAAGACCGTCATAGAAGTAGAGGATGAGGTCTTGCTCTGTATAACCGTGATATGGGCAGCTAGCGCACAACTTTTTGAAACGCTCCCAATACTCATATAATGTCTCATCATCTTTTTGTTCGATGTTGCTTATTTGTTTTTTCAAGGATGATGAGACAGATGCAGGGTAGTACCTTTCGAGGAAGCATTTTTTCATTGACGCCCATGTATCTATACTCCCTGACGGGAGATAGAATAGCCAATCCTTCGCCGTGTCTTTGAGGGAGAATGGAAAATCCCTCAATTTGATTTGTTCCTCGGTGACTCCATTGGGGCACATGCTTGTGCAGACAATATGGAATTCCGAGAGATGTTTGTTGGGGTCCTCCCCCCTTAGGCCATGAAAGGATGGCAGTAGATGTATGAGCCCAGATTTTAGCTCAAATGGATTACCTTCATCGAGTGTAGGGAAGGTAATACATAACGGTTGTTGATTGAGATTTGGAGCAGTGAGCTCCCGTAGTGTTCTTGTCTCAAGAGCCATGGTTATTGACTCTTCGGTCTCGCTAGAATGAGAACTAGCGCTGGATAAATCTCTGATAGATGATTCCTCCGAGTCGGTATTAGAAAATTTACTTTTCAATCGCTCGAAAGTTTGTTCTATTTCTGGGTTTGTTTGATATATGATTTTGTTTATGGAGCGATGTTTAACCATAAACTCCACTAAGCTCAGAAATAGAAGAAATAAGAACTCTTTATATATTTTTTTTTCTTATTTTTTTTTATTTTTATAGGATAAAATAAAAAGAAAAATAATTGCCTTTCCCCGGCAACGACGCCAAATTTGACGTGCACTTTGTCACGGTGCGTCAAAATAAATTCAATACTAAACACTTATACGTAGTATAGTGTAGTAGAGTTCGTATCCACAGGGAAAGGAATAATTCTCTTTTTATGATACTTAGTAACTAAAAGGGGGGATTTGGATTGAGTGATTTAATTTTAATTAAGAACTAATATGAACAACCTATATGTGTTTAATTCAAAGATAAAAAGGACTTGGCATTGCTACTTTCCACTTGTTGATATATTTTAGTCGATCATTGTTATATCTATAACTTATTCCCTCTCGAATACTCAATCGGGGAGTATATCCACTTCATCGAGGGTAGTTATTAACAATGACCGTTCATTAATAACCCTTACTATTAATCAAATATAGAACAACGTCTTATACCGATTTAATAGTAGCATTTAATCTTTCTAACTCCTTGATGAAAACAATTGAGATCGATAACCTCAACACAAGCGGTTTCGGTTTAACCAACAAAATTAATCCCTCTTAAGTTTATTAACCACGACCGTGCATTAATAAACCGAAGTTACTTACTTGTGAAACCATCAACGATTAAACATCGGTTCGTTGATCGTTTCTAGTAATAATTAATATATGAAACAAAACTAGTTGATCCTTTAAGTAATGTTCAAAATATTAATATGAAATAAGAGTAGGAATTAATTAATATTCAAGGAAGAATATTATTAATGAAGATGAATCCTACTATAATTAATATCAAGATGTTAACTAATTGTCATCTTAGCAACACTCCTCAATATTAATATAGAGGAAGAAAATACCATTCTAACTAATGTCGAGATGTTAACTAATTGTCATCTTAGCAACACTCCCCAACACTAATATAGAGATGATATTAAGGAAAGAACTATTAATTAATATTCAAGGAAAGAAGTTAAGAAAATAACTCACAACTTTAATAATCAACAAGCTTCAAGAGCAACACCAAAAATGGAAGTTTAGCTCCTCATTTGGAGACTAAACATAGCTAGAAAAATATAAAGAAATGATATTCTAAACTGAGCTAAAGAGTATGGAAGAAGGGATTGGATATCTTTTTGTGAAGGAAAGGAGGTGTATTTATAGGTTTTTGGGATGGGATTCGGGTACTCGATCGGGTATATACATGGTACCCGATCGAGTATGTGTGTAACATCCGATCCGAGGCATACTCGACCGGTTTCAGGCTATTTTCTAAGTGTATACCGATCGAGTATATATGAATACCCGGTCGAGTATGCTTAGAAAGTGATATTCGGGCTATACTCGACCGATCTTCGTTTGCAATTTAAAGGCATACCCGATCGGGTATGTCGGTCTACCCGATCGGGTATAGACATAGAATCGTGGCCAAAATCTTCCCTGCATGTTCCTTTGTCTTCGGATCTGATCCGATTTGAAGTTCCAACCTAATACCCGATCGAGTATAGCTAATACTCGACCGAGTATAGACCAAAATTCAGGATCTTCTTTTGTCTTTGAACTTTTGCACCTTCTCTTCACTTTTTGGGTTCACCAACTGTACTTTGGGTGACCAAAACCTGCTTAAGCTCAGAATATGTCTAATCTAACCTATTTACAAGAATTTAACAATCTAATCTATTACACCAAAAGTGTGTAATTTCCAAAGTAAAAGTCAAGCAAAACTAATTAAAAACATAAACATAGAAATGGAAATTACGAACGTATCAGTCAACTCTTCTAGGAAGGATTGGTCTTTGAAACTTAATGATGCCTTATGGGCATATCGAACGGCTTTTAAAACGCCTCTTGGTATGTCTCCTTATAGGCTTGTATTTGGGAAACCATGTCATCTTCCCGTGGAGCTTGAATACAAATCACGTTGGGCTATTTCCCAACTCAACTTTGATCCAACACTTGCAAAGGAAAGAAGACTCCTACATCTTGATGAGTTAGATGAACTCCGGAGAGAAGCCTATGAAAACTCCCGCATATACAAGGAGAAAGCAAAAGTGTGGCATGACAAGAACATTTGTCGGAGGGAATTCCATGTTGGGCAGAAAGTACTCCTATTCAACTCAAGACTCCGGTTGTTTCCCGGAAAATTGAAGTCCCGTTGGTCGGGACCGTTCGTCATCACCGAGGTCCGACCATATGGAACAATGATGATCCAACAAGGTACTAATGAACCCTTTGCTGTGAATGGACATCGTTTGAAGCTCTACATGGAACACCACAACACCTCCGCCACCATCTCTTGCAACTTGGAGGATTGATCACGAAGAACGTCCGGCCAACGGCGTTAAAGAAGGCGCTTATTGGGAGGCAACCCAATTTCATATCCTTTTTATTTACATGTTTTACTTTTATTGGTTGTCATACTCCTATTGCTTGTGGACAATGCAACTCAAGTGTAGGGGGAGAGAAAAAGGAAAGAAGTTCGAAGTCTTAAGCAAAAATTTGACAAAAACGGGCGAAATAGGTGAAAACGACGAAAGCCGCCCGGCCTCTACCAAAAGCCGCCCGGCTTACATATCTTTTCCAGGTATTTTTTCTCGCAAGCGAAAGGCGCCCGGCTTTCTCCAAAGCCGCCTGGATTTGGGCGCCGTAGCTTAATTCACATTTATTTAAATCGAAACCCGCCCGTGTTTCGTGTAAGCCGCCCGGCTTACGTGCGCAGGCCTGCTACTGTCACCCGAAAGCCGCCTGGCTTTCGCCAAAGCCGTCCGGCTTTCGGGTTGCGTAATTGTTAAAACCCCTCCTCTTTTAAACAAACACACGCACACCTTGCACACTCCGGCCGACCTTCGAGTTCCAGCAGCCATACACCCGTTTTCTCTCATTTCTTCTCCAATTTCAAGCTCAAATCAGGTAATATCCACTCATTTTCACTTCTTAATCCTTATTTCACAGCTTTTACATCATTTAATCGATAGTTTTGATTGTTCTTCCCAATTTCAAAATTTAGGGTTTATGCAAATTGATAGCTATTAGGCCAAATTCATTGCATGATATCTTGTTATTGTTGCCTGTATTGCTTGTATGAACCATTATAACCTCTTTTCAAGTTATTTTCAAAATTTTGAAATTTTTGCTACTTGATTAAAATTGGGGCTTAGGGTTCGAAATTCTTGTTTAAAATTGGGGATTTTCAATTGAATTATTGTGATTAATTGTTGATGAATGAGATTGTGAGTATGTTGTCCCTTGTTATCCTAAATTGTGATTATAGTCAATTTTTAGGGGAATCCATGTCAAAATTTTTTGAGAAATTGACTATAATCTTTTGAGTTTGTAGGAAAAATGGCTTCAAAGGGCAAATCTGTGAGAAATGAGGCTGGCCCGAGCAACCCCAAGCGGGCTAGGAACAACAAGGCACCCGCGGCCTCCTCCACCATCTTGCCGGCTAGTCGGTTTGTCAACACTCAATGCTACGAGCGTTACCTAGAGTCCTGGGACAACGACTTTGTGATTGAAAAGACAATCTCAGCACCTATTTATCACGAGTTCCAGCTCACCGCGGCCTTCGCCAATATCAATTGGGAACCGGTGCTACATCTCCAAGGCACCTTCTATCCGGAACTCGTAAAGGAGTTCTTCGCAAATGTTGAAGGGAATTACGCCCAAAAGATGATTGAGAGCCGAGTCAAAGAGGTCAAAATTACTATCATCAATGACCTTTTGAGCTCTCAATTTCACATCACCAAGTTCGGCACCCCTTTCGCCCCTTCCCAAGCCGGAACAATGAATAGTGATGGGAACTACAACCCCATGGATGCTATGAAATATTTTGGGTTGCAAGGACTTGATCTAATGACGAAGAACCTCGGCCAACCACACATCCGAACCCGGCTTTTGATGTACCTCTATTCATTCAATGTCATGCCGAGAGCAAGCGGCTACAACAAAATCCGAAGTGCCGACCTCTACTTTGCATATAAGATGCACACCGGGCTTGGTCGTTATGAGGGGATTCCTCTCTCGGGCATCATCAAACAATTATGGAGCGCGGTCTTAAGCAATGATCGGGCTAAACTTGCAAGTGTACAAGTGCCGATATAGTAATAAATTCCGGTAAAATACCGGGTCGAATCCACAAGGAAACGTTGTTTAATTCAAGTCCGAGAGTAGATAACTTTAAATGAAGAATCGAATAAAGTGCAGGGATTTTGATTTGTGTTTTATATTTTTGGTTTTTTCACTTTTTGTTCAACAAGATAATTGTTAACTAACTTTGAGTTCAAGATAAATGATAACAACAACTAAGGCTTCGGGAATCCCTTAAATGCTTAAATAGGGTTGAATATTAGTTCTTTGCCAATAATTATGAATACGATGTCGCTAATATATTCTCAACTCCGGTTAAGGCAGCGAGAGCGTGGTTTTCGTTACGTGTAAGTCCCGTTACGGCTTACATTCATCTACCGAAAACCCCGTTGAATATCAAGACATCACACCCGTATCATATAAGACCGGATATATTTCTATTCTCGGTACTATATATGTTTATCCTTTAGTGTTCATAGTTTAGACTTCAAAGTTAATTGCAAGTATAAACTAAATTTAACATACTTCTATGTTGTACACCATAGTCATAAACAATCAATATATAAAGGATAAATCACAATTTATTGGTTTAGAACTTTTATCAAACACCTAGTGGGCATAGAAGTTCATCCCTAGCCTTAGCTAAGAAATTAGCCTCTAATGCTCATATTAATCACAATACAATAATAAATGTAATGGAACATGAAATTACAAAGGAAATAATACCTAAACACCAATGATTTCGGAGGATGAACTTCCCTCCTCAAGAACTTGAAGAAAATACCAAGAACAAAAATATAAAAGCTAAGAATTAATCTATGGAATGGAATGTGTTTGTATGATGAATTGAGGGCTTTATATAGGCTAAAGAATGACATCTTTTAGTCTATTCGAACCCAACAATCAGGTGTGGAGCAATATTTGATCAAGAAATGAGGAAGATGACCTTTTCCCATAAAAAATCCTCTTGCACGTTGGCCTGTTTTGTGCAGAAATCGCCCCAACCGGCCCCGGTTGTGTCCCGACCGGCGCCGGTTCAAAACAGGCTCTATTATGGTCGCAAAATAACACCTGACCGGCGCCGGTTGTGGATGACCGGCGCCGGTTGCTGCGCCAAAAAGTGTACTCCTTTCTCTTTCCCTTTTATGGATCAAAAAGTGTTGGTTTTTGTATCGGGATTTTGGGGATGTTCCGCTACGAATTTGGACATCATTCCTTCACCAAAGTTGTAGATAATGAAGTCTTCTATCCAATAAAACTTGAATGACGTGATGTTATTCATTCAATCAACAGATATGAATAAAACACTGAGCGGTATGCATCCTGAAATCCCACCAGCAACATCTGAATTTATCGGTTGATTGAGTCTTGTTCCTTTCATATCCTGGCCATGACGTCTTCATAACATTTGTACCTTATTGAGTTAACATTCACATGAAATTCGAATCGAGTGATTTCGAGTTCTATACAATAAGTTATACTCGAATTATGGGCAGAACGTCATCCTCTTGGTCCAAAAAGCTCTTCATCGCAATGGTTTATGTTCTAACTCTCATTCTCAAGATATTTTCCCAATTTCTCTTCTTTTCTTCAACAAATGCTTATAAATACTTATGCTAAACACAAGTAAATATAACTGCTATCAAGCAACAATCAAGATAAGGTCTTCATTTTCCCTATTTTGCTCTCTAAAATTTTTGAACATTTTGGTGTTAGTTTTAGAGGAGAAGAAGAACGGGACATGCACGCCGTGCTTGATGATAGTGTCATGACACACCTTCGCTATTTCCAACCGCCGCACGGAGGACAATGGAGGTGTGTGGCGAAATTTCATAGAGTTGTACCGGAGGAGAATGAAGAAGAGATGATGGAAGGTGGGGAACCCGCGGGAGGCCATGAGGAGCACCATGAAGAGGCAGCTCACGTCCCCCAAGCTGGAGCTCCTTACGACATGGACTACTTGACCGAGCAATTTGGTCAAATCCGCACGGAGCTTGCGCTGCATAGACGGGACTTGAGAGATCAACACCACGCTATCAAAGGAATGGGGAGTCATTTGTGGAGCATGAACTACTATTGTCAAGAGCTGGGGAGACATTTCAACATACCACCACCACCGCCCTACGATCCAAACTTCTTTTTCCCTTCCCGAGAAGAGGGAGATGAGAATGATGAGTAAAGTTGACAAAAAAGGGAAGTGTACTAAACTTAAAACAATTCTTATGTAGTCTTGCTCAAACTCCTGTTTGTTGTTAATTTGACTCTAATGTTGTTTTTGTGCTATGTGTGTATAATCTTGCTTTGATTGTTCTTGTGATCCACATTGAGACATTGTGGAACAAGTGTGGGGGGTGGTCTTTTAACTTCTAAATTTCAGGATTTTTTTCTCCTTAATTTGTTCACTTTTGGTCCATATTTTTTCAAAAATATTTTAGCAAAACCCTTGTCCTCCAAAACTTTTTTCAAAAGAATTTTTCTTAAGGTTTTGACTTAATAATTCTACAAAAAAAAAGTTTTAAATTTTCTTGAGGACAAGCAAAGCTCAAGTGTGGGGGTATTTGATAAGCGTTTTATTAACGTATTTTATACAACAATTTATAAACGCCTTTATACTTAAAAGAATAAAACTCTCACACATATGTCTCGTTTTGCAAGAAATACTATAACCGACAATTGGATCAAATACGAGGATGAAAAGACACACGAAGAATCCCGACAAGTAAAGGTCAACCAAACGCATCCCGAGAACAAAAGGAAAAAAAGGAAAACACACAAAGGGGTGAAAGCCGTCCGGCTTTCACCAAAACCGGTCGGTTTTCACCAACCAGCCATCCAGTTGCCGTCCGAAGATGAAGGAAAAGCATTCGGAGCAAAACAAGACGAAAGCCGCCCGGCTTTGGGCGCCGTGGAATTTATTCAGCAAATTGAACCAAAAGCCGCCCGGCTTTTGACGAAAGCCACCCGGCTTTCGGTCCCTGGAGCGGAGAAGCCTGTTTTAAACGCGCAAAAGCCGCCCGGCTTTTGCGAAAGTCACCCGCCTTTCGCCTGGAGCTGATTAAAACAAGCAACGGTCATCACAATAATTCGGGCAAAACACCAAATCTCATTAAGGAGCTTGCTTCCTTGTCCGAAAATGGCCGTTGAGAACTCAATATTTAAGAGGATTGAAGCCCTCTCGATAGATTATTCCATATTCTACACACTTTACTTCTACTTTGGCATCCCAAGAGCAACCCCTTGGTCTTGGGAGAAGTTCTACACTTGGGGAAAGCTTTATCCACCATAGCTTTGGAGTTGTGGTATCATTTTCTTATGTATTTCATTGTATTTTATCATTTCAATACTTGTAATTTCATTATGAATTGTTCTAGCTGATTTTCTATAGCCAAGGTTAGGGATGAAACTTTACGCACTCTAGGTGTTTGATGTATGTTCTCAACCAAATTATTATGATCTTTCCTTTATATTTTAATGTGTATGACTACGGTGTACAACGTATGATTATATCGTTGGGTTTATTTGAGCAATTAACGTTGAGTTATAAACCGTGCACTTAAAGGTTAGACATATTCTAATTGTGGATAGAAATATACCTCAATTGAGTATGGTGGTTTTTATAATGTCCTAATCTTCAATGGGGTTAATTTTAGATGAATGTGAACCGTGACGGGATTCATATGTAGAATTAATCACAATCTCGCTGCCGTAACAGGAGTTAGAATACTTTAGTGACATTCCACTCATAAGAATTGGCGAAAGAACATATATATTCATCACTGGGAGTCGTTTAGGAGTAATCCCGAACCCTTGGTTGCTTTTATTATCTCTTAAAAAATCAAAAAGCTTTACTCTTTTCTTAATTCTTTTACTAAACCGCTTTCACTTTTGAATCATATAAACAACGTTTCCTTGTGTTCGACCCGGTATTTTTACCGGAATTTATTACTACATTGGCACTTGTACACTTGCAAGTTTCAGCCGATCAATGATGAAGTCGTTCATCGTATAAGTTCAAGACTCTCAGTGCTAAGGAAGCCGGTCTTGAGGTAAACGATCACGTTGAGATCGAGGAGACTGCCATTATCTGAGGACATACGGCGATAAGGAGCCGGTCCTACAATATGATGATGAGGCGATGATGAAGTTGCTCATCGTATAAGCTCAAGACTGTCAGCGCTGAGGAAGCCGGTCTTGAGGTAAAGGATCATGATGAGACCAAGGGGTCTGTCGTGATCTGAGAATGTACGGCGATGAGGAGCCAGTCCTACAATATGATGATGAGGCAATGATGAATTCGTTCGTCGTATAAGCTCAAGAATCTTGGTGCTGAGGAAGCCGGTCTTGAGGTAAAGGATCACGTTGAGACCGAGGGGTCTGCTTTTATCTGAGGACGTACGGCGATGAGTAGCCAGTCCTGCAATATGGTGATGAGGCGATGACGACGTCGATCGTCATGTAAGCTCAAGACTCTCGGCGCTGAGGAAGCTGGTCTTGAGACAAAGGATCACGCTGAGACCGAGGGGTCTGCCGTGATCTGAGGACGTATGGCGATGATGAAGTCGTTCGTCACATGAAGGCGAGGGTTGCCATCCAGGAAGGGATGGAGAGCCCGCTCGCTAGCTCAAGACGCTCGGCGTTGAGAAGGCCGGTCTTGAGATAAATGATCACGTTGAGACCGAGGGGTCTGCCATGATCTGAGCTAGCGGTGCTGGCTGATGTGTCAAGAGCTCTTCAACTATGGACCTGGCCGTTTTCTTTAAAACAAACGAGTAACCACAAACCTCCGGTGTCGGTTTGATGTGACGGGGCTCTGAAAATGTGGACTTTGCCAATTGTGTTGGGGTAACCATCCTACGAACGTCTCTAGAAACAACCCAAGAGAAGAGGTTACAACCGCATAGGGGACGATCGGCCCCATGGTGTCGCCAAGGGTATTAGCTGGTGACGTACGTCTGATACATAGGCAACCGTGAGGGGACGTACATCAGGAGACACTGGCTTATCGATTTGGGAGGTGCCCATTGTATTATCCAGGGACGTACGTCGGATTCAATTCTTCCGCCTTTTGTCCCCATGGGAGGCGTTCGTCTTCAAGGAGATGGCTGCTTCCCAAGGATAACCGTCAGGGGACGTATGTCAGGAGTACCAAACTAGCCAAGGACACGTCAGGGGACATACGTCGGGTACCAAACAAGTAAAGGAGATACAGAGCGGCGACGTACGCTGGATTGAATCCTTACTTTCAGGAGATAGCTGTATTCAAAGGACACCATCATGGGACGTATGTCAAAAGTACCTTTCCAGGAAAGGACACCGTCGGGTGACGTACGCCAGGTGACTTGGGAGGTTCCACGGGCGAAGTACATCGGATTTAGTTCTTCCTTTCGTCCCTATTGGGGACGTTCGTCTTCAGGGTGCCAAACCCGGAAACGAGATAGCTTCAGGAGATATCTACATTCTAAGGACACCGTCCGGGGACGTACTTCAGGAGATACATACCTAGAGTGGCGACGTACGTCGGATCCGATTCTTCTTGCTTTTGTCTGCATGGAGACGTTCGTCTTCAGGGTACCGAACCCGGAAGGGAGACAGGTGCATTCTGAAGTCAACCGTCAGGGGACGTACGTTAGGGAACACATAGGGTGACGTACGTCGGACTCCAAGGAAAGGAGATAGTTGCTTTCCAAGGCAGCCGTCAAGGGACGTACGTCAGAGAACACAGAGGGGGACGTACGTCGGATTCCAACAAAAGGAGATAGCTTCATTCCAAGGACAACGTCAGGGGACGTACATCTTCTTTATCGGCCAAATTTCAATCCAACATGCAAGATGCAGGGGGACATACGTCTTCATTTGAAATATCCCAACATTTTCTGCCAAAGGGTTTTGAAGTGTGGACTTTGTAAAAATTTCCTCATTGATTGCTCGCTGAGTCTACTCCCCCTCACTCCTTTTTTTGGAAGGTGTGGGGAGGCTTCAAGAAACTTGGTTTCTTGGAAAGACTTTGTCTGTTTGGGAGGCAACGGTATGAACCGCTGGCTCCCCCCTCGGTGTTTGTCCTTCCGGGATCCGAGGGGTGTGAGAGTCGTTTCCGCGGCCCGAGACATCGTCTGTTGCTTGCCTCCCCTTGGGGGATGGCGCAGAAAGCATCTCGGTTTTGAAAGTCGTTCCCTCAGCCCGAGACATTGTCTGTTGCCTGCTTCCCCTTGGGGGATAGCACAGGAAGCATTTCGTTTGTGAAAGTCGAATCCTGGGCCCGGGACATCGTCCGTTGCCTGCCATTCCCTTGGGGAATGGCTCGGAAAGCGTTTCAAGGAAGGCTTTTATTTGCGTGTTATACGCAAATGTCCAGGGGCACTTGGTGCTTCCGGAACCGATGGGTGGTGCCTTCGGTGTAAGGGCGTCCTCAAGGGGAACGACTTTGTTCTTAGCATAATGCTGGGGAGGCCGAGAGGCCGTTCGTGATTCTGAGGATGACGACACTGAGAGGTCGTTCGTCGTAAAGGAGACGGTCCCCATACTGGAAGGGATGGAGGACCCTATCGCTAGTTCAAGAAATCCGACGCTGAGGAAGCTGGTCTTGAGATAAAGGATCACGCCGAGGCTGAGGAGCTGTTCGTGATCTGAGGATGATGGCGCTAAGAGGCCGTTCGTCGGAAAAGCGATGATCCCCATCCTGGAAGAGATGGAGAGCCCTATCGCTGGTTTAAGAAGTTCGACGCTGAGGAAGCTGGTCTTGAGATAAAGGATCACGCTGAGGCTGTGGAGCCGTTCGTGATCTGAGGACGATGGCACCAAGAGGTCTTTCGTCGTGAAGGTGACTGTCCCCATCCTGGAAGGGATGGAGAGCCCTATCGCTATAACAAGACTTCGGTGTTGAGGAGCCGGTCTGAAGATAAATAATCACACCGAGACCGAGGGACAGTTGTGATATGAGGACGACAGAAATGAGGGGCCGGTCCGGCAATCCATGCAACGGTCGCCATCCGGTAAAGGAACGGCTAAGACCGGTCTTGAGATATATGATAAGTTGGGGGTTGGAACTTGGTTCTTTAGGGGACTTGGTCCCTTTTGAGGCGATGGTGCAATCCGTTGGTTCCTCCCTTGGGAATTAGCCCTCCGCATTTCGAGGGGTTTGAGATTCATTCCCTCGGCTCGAGAACAAAATGGCCGGGGGTACTTGGTACCCTTCGGTGTGACACATGGTATCGCCATGAATTAGAGCGCTCCCAAGGAAGAAGGCTGAGGGTACTTGGTACCCCTCGGTTGGTGTGCTTAACCGTTGGCCTAGCACTTGGTGCCGTCAGTTTACCGAGGGCAAACCCGAGCTGGTAAATTGCGTCATCTAGGTGACGGATTTTTGGGGGTACTCTTGTGTTCAAATAAAGATCACCAGAGGCTAGGTCGAGGGACCCAAAGCAAGCTTGGATCATTTAATAAAAATGACCGGAGATCGGCCGTGAGGCCAGGAGCTTGGCTCGCACCACGTCGGGGGACTTTGACCCGCCAGTGATGGTGGTGATAACAAAATATAATAATAATAGTTACATCAGTAACATTAAATAATAATAATAAAAATCATACCGGACCTGAGCTGCCAATACCCTTGGGATAAGAGGCGTCCTCATGCAGAGTCGGATGACAGGCTTCCTCGATCCTGGTTCTTTGCCTAAGGATGGAGACGTTCTTCCCCGCCTATCTTCTTGCTTCACGTCGGACCGGGTATGTTCGTACTCTCGGAGATGTTCCTTGGTGCGCTGTTTGCCCGTTAAGATGTCCCATGTAAGGAGGTCATACGTCGTAATTGCCTTGGCGGTTAATGGGCCACTGAGACTATTTGTGTCCAGGTTGTTGGGCGTTTAAGACGGCCGTCTGATAGGTCCCAGGGTCTAATGAGCCGATCCTGTTTGGACAATTCAACCAACACAAGGAAGTCCCCCACTCCTTGGGTTCCAGCCAAAGGTTGGGGACGAGCGTGCCCAAGGTTAGGGACGAGTGTCCCTATTCTGACGAGTGTTTTTTATTTTCTGGGGGGGGGGGGGGGGTTTCTTACTTGATTGTTCGACCTCTCAACGAGAGCACCAAATAACGGATGTTATATCCGGGGGATACCGCTAGGGGTATCTAGAGAGATATCAAAACAAGTAAGAGAGAGAGTGAGTATTTATCCAATGAAGCTGTTATTCTATTATGGGATCTGGGATCCTTTACAATGAAGAAGGGGCTAGCTATTTATAGCAGCCATAGATGCTAAGTACAATAAGTGAGGGTACACGTGGCAAGTAACCATTGGTGGAGAGTCGACTCAGCCAGGGTGGCGCCAACACAGCATGTGGCACCACATTCAATGCGGTGGTTGGATTTGACACCGCATTTAATGCGGCGATTCAGAGCGTGTGGAGAGGAGATCTTGTCGAGGATAGTTCCCTCGGCTACAAGCACCCGGGGGCAGCATGTGCCAAAGGCTATGTATGAGCCAAAGGCTGCCTGTGCCGAAGGACGTACGTCCCCGGGGGGCTTCCATGTGTTGGAGGACGTACGTCCCCTAAGGGCTTCCATGTGCTGGAGGACGTACGTCCCCTGGGGGCTTCCATGTGCTGGAGGACGTACGTCCCCTGGGGTCGTACGTAGCTGGGGATGACTTCATGTGCAGGAGGACGTACGCCCCCAGGGGTTGTACGTAGATGGGGAGGACCGTCATGTGTTAGAGGCCGTACGTAGCTGGAGAGGACTGTCACGTGTTAGAGGTCGTGCGTAGATGGAGCTCTTCATGTATTAGAGGCCGTATGTACCCAGGGCCCTTCATGTGTTAGAGGTCGTACGTACCCAAGGCTTTTCATGTGTTTAAAGGCCGTACGTACCCAGGGCCTTTCATGTGCTGGAAGACGTACGTCCCCGAAGCCTTCCATGTGCTGGAGGATGTACGTCCGATGGGGGCTTCATGTGCCGAAGGATGTACGTCCCCTTGGGCCTTTATGTTCCAAAGGACGTACGTCCCCTGGAGCATTCAGGGTTTGCTGTGTTTGGGCCGCTTGGGCTTGTTGGACTTGATTGTAGTAGTGGAAGTATGTGGACCAGGGGTTCCTGGACCATATACTCCATCAATGTGTTTATATCGTAAAAAAGTCAATAATGTGTGCACAAAAACTCATGTGTATGATACACACTATTTGCCTATGTCATTTAACTGTGGCAAAGCTTCAATCCTGGTGACACAATGAAAAATTAGTGCCTTCAACACTTTATTTTTTTGTTGACAACAGAAAATGCTAAAAACCTTTTGATGTCATTGATTTGGAAAAACTATATCCCTCCACAACACTTGTTCACTTGGACGTTAATGCAAATTGTTGTTACTGATTGCTTGGCCTCTTTTTGGACTTGGGTGATTTTGTGATGAGGATGGTTGTAATCTTGGTAGCTTTCTATTGAATTGTTGTAGAATGGGTAATGCCCTTTTCTTTATTATTGTTGTCTTTTATCAATATAGTTTTATATTTTATATAAAAAAAGATATATAGCGATTGATACCTTACCATAAAAAGGTATTTGACAATACGTCCTCATTACTATCCTTTCACTCTCTCAATCACATGCTTGATATTACCATTTTAAGGTCTCTTCAATTTTTTTTATGAAGTTTCATCGATAAAAAAAGAGTTTATGCTTTCCTTTTTCCTAAATCAAAAGAAGACCCCCTCCCCTGTTAATATTTTGTTTTTGCTTTCTATCTACGCCAACTCTCTTTATGCTGAATGCAAGGATTAGCATTGAACTATTTCACTTCAAGTAGTCAACCTTTCTGGCATCAATTTAAATGAACTAGGGTCGACAAAATAGAGTGAGTGACATGAAGAATAGAACTGTAGTGGATATTGCACTTCAAGTAGTCAACCTTTCCTTTTTGCTTTCCTTTTTTTTTGCTTTCCATCCACGCCAACTCTCAGTTTAAAATGAATGCAAATATTAACATTCCATTAAATCACTTCAAATAGGTAACCTTTCTGGCATGAAGATGAAAAAAGGATAGGAATCGCCCAAAAAAACCGGCATATAAACTATAATATGAATTTCTTAAATCACCTTCTGAATTATTATGCATTGCAAGTCTCTAATTTCAAACTTTTCTTTATTAATAGTACAACCACAATACATACTGTTATTCATCAATTTTCATCATTCCAATATTAAGGTCTATACTAACTTACACGAGTTTGCTAGAGCAGCGAGTTCTATATCTGATTTCTGGCTTTGGATTGGATTCCTCTTTTTGTTACACACTTATACCTGTTTTGACTCATTATTTTATTAGTAATGGTTGATTGTGTTGCTTCCAAAAAACATTATACTAATGAAACAATTCTACCAAGACATATTTGAAATAGCATGAACTAGGACACTCATTGACCAAACAAATCATAACAATGTAATCACGAAACAATCATGGATGAGGATTGAAATAAAAAAAATAGTGCTATAAATAAAATCATCACGGTTTAGTACTCCTGATAGCAAAATATTGCAGTGTCAATTTTTTGGGAAACAGAGTCGGCCTCTTTCAGCCACTCACACGTAAAACAAAGATTCAATCCAATAATATGGCTTTGTAGTATACAATAAAATGCACGTAGTACAAGAGAAATTTTATATGGGGCTACATGCCTACATCACTCTACCTCAATTGCTAATGAGAAGCCTTTTTCCTTGTCTCAAATGAAAGTCTAACACATCTATGTATAGTATTCGATCTCTCAGAATAAGATTAGTTTTTTTCTAGAATCTTCCAAATACCTTTCTACATTCTACAAAGTACAATTTTCAAGAAGTCACCACAAGCTTCTTGATCTTTTTGAAGAATCTAATTGATCCACACTTATTTTAGAATATTCTAAACAACTCTATAAAATTTTACACTTTTTAGAGAGTCTTACATTTCATGTAGAGACTGGAACTTTTTAGAAGGTTCCACAACATTCTAACACTGCATATCTAGAAAATAATATATTACTCTAGATAACTTAACAAGTTCTGGATATAGTCTAGAGAACTCTACACATCTCTACATAATCTATATTTTCCTCATCTCACTCACAATTGAATTTCTACCATATGGCACATTGATTAAACAAATTTAAATGACATATTTAATCCCAAAAATAACATTCAGGGTTTCAAATATCTTTTTATTCATGAGAGTTAAAGTCCAAGCTAGTTTTTACTAATATAAACTATTTCAAATGGATAATCCTACACATGGATATATGTTTGAACTTATATCAATTTCACATTGATAAACAAGTTTTACAATATACTTTTTGAAAAGAAGTTTACACTATATTTGATATAAAAAAGGATGCATTAGATAGGGCTTAAATATCTTGTCAAAGTTTTACCCCTTTAAGTTATCATTATTCTAGTGAAATAAAACAAGTTATCATCGAAAGTTCTACCAAATGTCACATTTACTTAACAAAATTTTGTGACATACTTTTATCGTGTTAAGACTCGAGATTCTATCATAAAAGTTCACTCTTATAGGAGGAGTAGCCAAAGTCTTATATTGTGTTTTATTGTTTAATAGCTTTTCGGTGTTGGACAAATACTTTAACACGCCCTTCATCCCAAACCGGGCTAGACAATATTGATGTGTATAAATGGGCCAAAAAGGCTCTTATAAAACTACCCTTAATCATGATTGTTAAACAAGCAGTCAAACCATAACCAAACTTGGCTCTGATACCATGCTAAGATCCGAGCATCCATCATAAAAGACCAGTCTGATAAGAGGAGTAGTCAAAGTCTTCTATATTGTTTTATTTTTTTATAGTTGTCTGGTGCGAGACAAATAGTTCAACAGATCGAAAAATGCAAATCCCTCTCGCGGAACCATTGAAGGTCCCCCTCTGCGGCGGCGGCCGGTGAAGGTCGAATTCAAAGCAAACCCCTACCCTATGGCAACAACGATGCAAGGTCCGCTTTCTCCTCTAGCAGCAACTAACGATGTTGATTCTAAAGCTGGTTGAAAAGTGATGTGGCAAGGAAGAAAGCACATGGTAGCCAGATGCCCAGATCCCTACGAGGAACAAGAGGACGACAATGAAAGAAATAAAAGAAAAGAAATATAAAAAGAAAATAATTTCCATGTTGATTGCCACATGTGCAGTTAACCCGCAAACCGGTTTGTGACTTATAAAATAGTTGAATTAATCTTTTTCTTAAAGTTAGAGGATTTAATTGGTGTTTTTAAAGTACTAGGGTCTAATTGACTTTTTTGACATAGTGCGAGGATCTATTTGGCAGTTTTCCCTTCTATCAATTGTGCTTGTGATGAATACTCCAATTATCATTTCCAATTAAACTATATATGTGACTGTTTTCAGGGCTTTAGTGGCAGGTCTAATCTTTTCCAACTCTAGAAAAGAAAATAATTGGTATCTTAAGAAATTGCCCTAAACATGAATAAAAATGTTAGACAATAAATATTGATATGTTAATGTCTAAAGTAACTCTAAGATGACATAAATATTGACAATTGGCATATAAGTGCTATTTTTGAGAGAGAAATATAGAAGTCATATCTTGAAATTCCCAAACATTTTTACTCATATTTCAAGATTTTCCCATCTCTTTATTAAAGTGAGAAACCTCCCTATTTTTAATGTATTTTTCTCATGTAAGGATAAAATCCATAACAATATGATATCAGAGTGAACAACTGGTGTGAACGTTTAATTGTTCACTAACAACTATGGAGTATGATTTAGAGCTGGTAACACTGGAATTAGATGAATCGACTAATTCTGCTGAAATTTATTACGTTTTGACTGAATTGGATGGATTGACTGATTCTGTTGATTTATGAAAAAATTATATTTCAAATATGTTTTATTAATAAAATAAAGAAAGTTTATATGAAAATATAGTTAAATGGTCATCTACAGTAACTTCAGCCACTAACGTCAGAAAAGCATCTCAAATCTTACTTTTTTCTTATTATTACACAATTTAGCGCATGCGATATCAAAAGTTACGCGTTTGGTGAAAAATGCGTCTAACAAGCTTGATAAGAGAAAAAATAGGGTCATCAAATGCGCTATAAAAGAGTAACTTGAATACAGTTCCTTTAACTTTTGGACATTTTTAAATAGACAAACTTATTTCTTCTTTGAAAAACAAAAATGAATGATATAACCAAGTAGAATTGAAAATTTTCATTGTCATTTCCAAATTACTAATTCTACAATAATGAATTTTATAAAATGTATCCAAACGAATGAAATCAGTTAAAACACTTGGTCCAAAAGGTTAAATGCCCAACCCCAAGGCCCCCACCCCGACCCGACAGGATGGGGGATGTTAATCACATTGACTCAGTCAGCAAAGCGGCGGTAGGTCTTATACACGTGTGCACCAGAGATCCAGTCTTATTTCAGGTTATGTAACATCCACACGGACGCTACGTGTTTCGAACCTTGATCACTTGGTCCAATTTTCCCGTCACTCGACCAACTGAGCTACTCGTGCGGGTAAATCAGTTAAAACACAAAACTAGATAAAGAGTTTAAGCTAAAAGTGAGCTACATACCAGTTAAGGCACTAGACTTCCATTGGACCAAGTGACCAAGGTTCGAAACTCGCAGCGGCCTGAAATAAGGTTGGACCTCTGGTGCACACGTGTATAAGGCCTACCGCCGCTTTGCTGACTGAGTCACCGTGATTAGTCTCCCCACCATCATGTCGGATCAGGGTGAGGAGGCCTTGGAGTTGGGCATTCAACCTTTTGGACCAAGACACTATACTTTACTTCCAAAATGATCAAACGACGACCCCACCCATAAAGATGCATTCCGTACACCTTAAGGAACACAAATCAACTAGAGGCTTTAAGAATAAGAGATCGTGTTCTGTAACTAACTTAAGTTTCCGTACTCCATAAAGAAAAACAATCATGTTTTGTAACGTGATCAAATTATTTGTGTTTAGACAATGTTTTCATTTTGTGTAAAATGACTTGTACAAAAAACATATACAAAACCATTTTCCGAATAAAAAGCATCTATTTGGTCTCCTAACTTATGCAAATTATCAATTGTTACTTCTGTAAATCTGTATCAGGTGTTCGTCCTGATTGTCAAAATTGAAAATTAATAGACATTCGCACGAGTAGCTCAATTAGTTGAGTGGTGAAAAATTTAGAAGAATGATCAAAGATTGAAATGCACAACGACCATGTGAAGTTTACGACTCTTGCGTGTTGGGCTAGATTTTAGTGAGTCACCATGACTTAATTGAAACATCCCAGTCTTGTCGGGTCGAAGCATGAAAAGCCCTAGGGAAACGGGATTCAACCTTTTGGAAGAAAATTAAAAGACTGTCCAATAATTCTTACATACATGTTGGTAATAATTATTCTCATTATATCAATATAATACGGAGTATATATATAAGTGAGATAGTAGTATATGTTACACACGTGTCGATCGATATGTAGCGGTACACTATAAATATTTGTCACCGTTCTTCAACTAACTAACTAATCTACACGGTGGCGATAGAATCGCTAGGGTTGGCGACGCCCTTGGACCCCGTGGCTGCAGCAGCGGACGTGGCGGTAGCCCCCTTCCTCTTTGATGTGATGACCGAACACTTCTCTTTTCTCTCATCCCTTCTCATTTGCTGTTCTCTGCACTCTAGGCTGCAAAACCCAGTGTCTCCTCTGTTTGGCTCAAGTAAAATTGGTTAGTAGTCTTTCATTGGAATTAAAAAATAAGTAGTATTGCTTAATGACATAATTTAGGATATTTTTAATTGAATTTATATCAATTTCAGATCAGAGCATATCAAATCAAATTAAACTTCGACAATTATAAAATACACATAAATCAAACATCTATGAGACTGCATCATACCAATTCAGATCAGACTATAAAATGTTAATCAAAGTAAAAACATCATTAGACTACGATTCATTTCAATACAATCAGAACTTAATTAGTACTGGGGCTTTTATAGTCAAGTCTATCTTCAAAACTCGCATTCCTTGTTTTGATTATTACATTATTGAGTGTGCGAAATAAAAGATATACGGAGTACTTGTTTTTATGAAACAAATTGATCAATAAGGTTGATAAATTGAAATTATGTGTTACCAAAAGGCTTTCGAGGTAAAGTCATGGATTACTGCACACCTTTTAATTTAGAATCGTGATTCTTAATATAGTGAGGAGTCTATTAAACGCAATTTGATCATGCTAAGTTTAAATAAGAAAGTTCCGGATCTGAAGAGTCACACTCTTATGAAACGTGACATATACTTAAGTAACCCTTATAAAACTTAAGCAATAACGTTAACATCAATTATTAAGCAATAATGCGAGAAAGTCAAGATTCTTTTAGACGGTCACGATTGTAATCGAATATATTCGCAAGTCGGAACCAAGGAATATAAAACAAACGAAACATTTATTTCGATATTATTGATGGAGTATATATTAAGAGTAAAAGTTAAGTCGACAAACAAGACAAGAAATTAACAAAAAACCATTACAGTTAATTAATAAATTTCGACATCTACTTGCCCTTCCATAATTGTTCTCAACGGGCGTAGTTAGGGGTTTGACCCGGACCGAAACCCGAAATCTTGAAAAACTAAGGATCAAAACCTGAACCGGTTAATATCGGTCCAATCTAGACCGGGTCATTCTGGTCCGATTCAGGTCTAAAATATGGCCCGACCCGGCCTTCCATAATTGTTCTCAACGGGCGTAGTTAGGGGTTTGACCCGGACCGAAACCTGAAATCTTGAAAAACAGGATCAAAACCTGAACCGGTTAATATCGGTCCAATCTAGACCGGGTCATTCTGGTCCGATTCAGGTCTAAAATATGGCCCGACCCGGCTATGTGTAGTTGTGCCAATGAATTGAAGATCGAACACTAATCGTTTATTATGTTTGATTCTTTTTGTTTTTTTGAATATTATAGGAATCCCATCTACAACAACCAAACTCGAATATAATATGTGGATATTTGATTAATTCATTGACCCTACACACATGGGTGTGGATTACGAGCCAACCGTGCCTTGGTCCATCCCAAATCCCAATAATGATAAAAAAATGTGTTAGGGTAGGTTTGGGAGTTGAGTTTTAGAGGGGAGAGCTAGTTTACAAGAGTGTATGACCTTCCCTTTCATGTTTTGAAGTTAAAAAATATCGAGGAAATGGTTTTGTAACCATCCGAAATCGTTTGAATGCTCAATTTTCAAGTTCTCCAAATTGGTGAATTTTGAAGGAAACTAATTAAATGACAACTTTATCTCATTTTTAAATAAATATAAACTCAATTATTTGAATTCGTCATATATGTGAAGTTATATTAATTATAATTCATTTAAAACCTTGATCTTTTTAAACTTGAAAATCTCAAACAAGAAGAAGAGTTTCCCTTCCAACGACTAATCTTCAAAATGATGAATTATATTGTGTGGTAATTTAGAAAAAATATACTAATATTGCTCATGGAAAAATGATAAATAAAAATGTGACTTGATGACTTTTAGAGACTATATTTGTGTTCAATGTCACTATAATGTAGTCACTATATTATGTAAATTTAAATACAATTATAAGTTATTAAGTCACATTTTTGTTCCTGACTTTATTATTAGTAATATTTTAGGAATTTGTATAATTTATAGAGAGCAAATTTCATCAAGATATATAATTTTTTTATCTGAACCACTCTAATTTCCTCCTCATCGGTAAACATGAATCATTACTCATTAATAGTACTCAGTCCTCACTTCTCATACCCGGCTTAGAAAGTGTATGGATGTTATCATGCCTAATTAATTAAAAAAAAAGTACTCGTACTATTTTATTTTTTAATTTAAAACTATTTATTAAAAATAGTCTTTATATTTTCTACTATTTACTAATATTCCCGAATACATTCTCTTAGATTGTATGTCGCCGTTTTTGAATTTGCATGTCCATCTTTTAAAGTATGCGTAGGATGAGCACATTAATCCCAGTCGGTGACCCAACCTGAACAGTATATATACCGATTCAATCTTTCGTATAAAGTAAAACATAACCATATTTAGTAAACTGATTATTAGCTTATTTTATCCCCAACTATTATCAAATTCACAAATTTATCCTATTCTATCACTTTTATCATAAAAAACTCAAACTCCATCTTTTTTAACAATAATGATATTCTTCTTTGTTTTTCAAAATTACAAATTTTATCAATAACAATAAGACATAAGCAATACAAATTTGTAAAACTAGAAAGAAATGGAAAATATGAAATATAAATATGATTTTATCCTTAAGTTTTACTAATTCATCGATTGAAAGTGTAATTGTGAAAAATTGAAGTTTGAGTATTTTTTAATAAAAGTAAAAGTATGAGATAGATTTGTAAATTTGATGATAGTTGAAAATATATTTAGATAATAATCCAAATATTAACTACATATACAAAGTCATATATATAATTTATTCAACGTGTTTATTTTATTCAAGATCGTTGTTTTTAAATTTTCTATAAAAATTGAAATCCGGACAAATAACGTTTTGTCAGGATAAAAAATCGAATCAAATCAAGTAAACCGGACCGAAGCTGTATCATATTGTCATATTCAGGGGTGTTTGTAACTGATTCTGCTTCTGCTTCTGCTTCTTTTTTTAAAGCAAAATCATAATCAGAATCAGTTTTCAGAAGTTGATACCCCCAGCTTCTAAAAAAACTGATTCTAGGAGTAAATTAGAGCACCAGAATCACTTCTGCATTTTCACTCAAACACTTCAACTTCTGTTTCTACCCTTGAAGGAGTAGAAGCAATTTTAAGAATTAGATCCAAACACCCCCTCAATTCGATTTGCATTTGGTAGTAAATAAAACAAAACCAAAATTATGGAAAACCGGAAAAAAAACAGAACCGATCTAAAATATACAATTTTTGTGTCGTTTAAGATAGTGGGTATTGTGTCGTGAAGATTTGTGTTGATGAGAGGAAAATGTGTAAGAAATGTTGTAAACCACCAATTTTTAGGAACGGAGGGAGTACTATTTTTTTAAATATAAAAAATTCAAACCAACTAAACCATGGTATGCAGTATGATTTTTCTTTAGAAATCCTTCGTTTAATCCATTTCAAATCGAACCAAATTTAAAAACTGGGAAAAATCAAACCGTTAGCGGATTCCTATCTTGTCAAAATCCAGAATAATCTGGGCCGCGATCTAAGTAATCCCTTTTCGGTCCAACAATTTAAAAGTTCTAGTAGAGATAGATTCGGTTCCAATTCAATCCAATGAACGGCTCACCCTCAATCAATATCAAATTGTGTTTTTGCATTTGTTCCGATTCTTTAGTATATTTATATAATTCAAATAAAAAAATGAAAATGAGTTTGGAAGAACAATAAGAATATAAGATCAAATTTTTAAGATTAGGTTAAACCGATACGTACTTTATTATCCTTACTAAGGAGTATGTTCTAAATTTTCACTACTCAGTGTATTTTTCTTCCAAAATTCTACCTAGAAGGCACACGCTCCAAACGAAGCCTAAACGATAATTTCTCCAAAGAATCCAATGAGTTTTTCCAAAAATATTATTAAAATAAAATTTATTCAAACAAATATGACTAATAGTTATCACACGTATTGTTATGGTAACTTAAGTTTAAAAATTGAACATAAATTATTAAAAAGTTATTAAAATTTCACTACTACTCTAATCGGTAATCACATTTTTGTAAATAATCTTTACTTTAATCATATATCTCTAATATTCTTAAAAAACAATTCTATATATATCCAAAGCATATGCATGCATATAAATAATGCGAAACACATTTTAATACTCGTAATTTATTTAAATAACTTCATGGTTTTATTTTAAGTTGACAGTTTATAAAGATCATCTACAAACATGTTAGTAGTAAAGATAAAAAATGGGAAAATTCCAGAAATAGGACTAAAACAATTTCAAAATTTCAAAATAGGACTGTCATATTTTTTATTCCCAAAATAGGACTAATTACTGACATTTTTAGAAAAAAATACTGACATGTTTGAAGTTTGGTACTGCCAAAACATGCAGTAATTAGTCTTATTTTGGGAATAAAAACATGTAAGTCCTATTTTAGAATTTTCAAACTGTAGTAAAAATTTATTAAAAAATCTATCGAGAATGACCTAAATGACCTTGGCGTGACGGCTGTCCCCGTGGACAAAGAGAATGCTAGTCTGTTTATGAATATATACCTGTACATATATATATCACGTCCGGGATAGAGACGGCGTTTGCAAAGGGAACAAGCGGTAAGGAAATGAGCGGTTTCCGCGAAACCACCGGATTCTCGACGGCCTGGTACAAGATCCAAGGCGCTGAAGGCAGTGGGGTGGTTAGCGACCGCCGGCGGCGGAGGATCGACGGCGATTTGATCGGGGGGAAATTCCGTAATTGTGTTGGTTCTGGGCATCGCGGGCCTGGGCCTCTTCCCCAACTTCATTTCTAATTCCGGGCCTAAGCGGTTGAGGAAGAGAGGAGGTTTAAGAGCGAGAGAAAAGGGGGGAGGGTTGAGGGCGGAGGTGCAGGGTATTTAAAGGAAGAGGCGGAGTGGGATGGAGGGATCTGGACCGTTGGTTTTGGTTCTGATCAATTGGGAAATAATTAGAGTGAGAGAGACTTGAGTTTTCTCCAATTAGGGAATGCCATGCCATAATTTCATGATTTAATTTTCTTTTTGATTACTTAACTACTCCGTATATAAATTAGTCGGAATTCAAAAGGAAGTACGACGGTGCCACGCGTCTAGAAATCGCGAGAATGGAATCCTGCGTAACTCATACTCCCTCTTCATGCACAAAAGTTTAACTGAAAGTGAAACGACCATATTTTAGAGGAGTCTCTATTCCAATCCCTCCATTTCATTAGAGTATATAATAGACTTAAAAACAAGAATTGTTTGTGCACAGTGCCGGAGTTAGAAAAACGGCTCAGGGATCTAAACTCAACCTATATACAGAGCGAAAATGGTGAATCAATTTTAAACAACATTCGAATCGAATATTTCGTTTAGATAAATACACTCGTAGCAATACAGTAATAGAGTAATTATTATTTACTAGTTTCCTTGTCTTAGGATTCCTAATGTATTTAGTTTCCTAATATACTCTAAACACTTATTCATATATATACACATCCAGGGCTACCCTATTAGGTACGTCATTCCATTATTCTCACATGGTATCAAGAGCATTAGGTTTTAGACAAAATTTATTTTTTTTCGACATGTCTTCTTCTTCGGATACGGCCGCCGCCACCGAGCCTGGCTCCATCACCACCATCTCCACGACTGTGACCGACTCGCTAGGGCTGAGAGCCGTTCAAACGCAGTCCGTCTCTTCCGCGCAGGACAAGTTTGTCACGGCAATCCCCTCCTTGCCGCGCTCAACTGCGTATACACCGCCAACTTCGACATGGGTTCCACCCATCTTCTCTTGGACTCCGACGTCTCCGGTTCTGCAGCCCAGCCAACCCTTCGCGCCACAGGTTGACACTCACGGCGAATCCAGCACACTGCTGCCCCACATGCGCAATTCGTTGGACCAACACTCTCCGGGCATCCGGGTCTGCTGATGCCGCCTCCTGCCGGTCCCATTGAGCGCCGTCTATTAGCCACACCGATGCCGACCTCTTTCTCGGCTCTGGCGCAAGGTATTTCTTCTAGTGCGTGTATCACCCAAATTGTCACCACCAAATTATCGGTTGTTGAAGAGTATTTACCCTTGCGTTCTCAATTTGAGTCGTTCCTGGTCTCTAATGGTCTTTTGGGTATCCTTGATGGCTCCTTACCTGTGCCACAGTTATACACCTATGATTTGTATCAAGCCCAAACCATGAATCCTGAATATTATCATTGGTTAAAATTAGATCAGACTCTTCGTTCTTGGTTGTTTGCTACTCTCTCTCGTGATATTCTTGTTGAGGTACATCAATTAAAGAACTCTACAACCATATGGGAACATTTGGAGGCTCATTTTATGGTTGCCTGTCTGGCCGGATCCATGGAATTGAAACAAATGCTCACTCGCATGAAAAAGAAAGAACATCAGCCCATGGATCAATATCTCCTTGAAATCCGAAAAATTGTTGAATCTCTGGCCTCAATTAACTCTCCCATGTCTGATCATGATCTCTTGCAACATGCACTTTTGGGGCTTGGTTCGGGATACGAGTCACTTGTGGGGCCCTTAACTCTATTCCCGGAAGGTCTCACGTTTGATAAATTATGCACTAAATTCACCCATCAAGAAGCCCGACTTAATTATCAACAACGTTTAGAGACCACAATTGGCGCCCTGGCTTTTGCAGCACATGGCTAGTCACATGCTGCCACCGGTCAGCAGCAACCGCAGCAAGCTTCACAAGCTCAGCCGCAACAGTCTGCCCAGCGCGGAGGTCGTTGTCGCGGCAAGAAAATTGGTACTCATCAGCGCGAACAAGCCACAGTCACGTTGTAGCTATCACCATGTACGCTCGTAGGCTCTGCGCCCGTGTGCCCCTATGCGCCCAACACAGTCCAAAGATGAAAGACATCACGATGCTCACCCTATATGTGAACGCCTTCAACCTACTGAGCACCTGCAACAGATCGGGTACCCCTACACGAGCTCAACCTGGTGAGGTGGACGGAATGTCAAGCCTGGAAGTTTGGTTGCACGAACACGCCATGGCGAGACGGTTGCACGGTCGTCACCTGGATGTGTGGTCGTACAAGCTCAAACCGGCGACGTGAACATTTGGCCACCACCAAGAGGCTTCGTAGAACACCCGCAGCGGCAACCGGCAGATCGGGTACCCTTACACAAGCTCAACCTGGCGAGGTGGACGGAATGTCACGCCCGGAAGTTTGGTTGCACGAACCCCCCATGGCGAGACGGCCGCACGGTCGTCACCTAGATGCGTGGTCGTACAAGCCCAACCCGGCGACGTGAGAATTTGGCCACAACTAAGAGGCATCGAAGAATACCCGCAGTGGCAACCGGCAGATCGGGTACCAAACCGGCAGATCGGGAACCCCTTTACCCTGAGTGGCCGAGCATGATCAGTTGAAGAGGAAGATGCCACAGACCTTCTGACGGCCCAGGTGGTCGGCTGCGACTCACTGACGTGCATGAGAGAACACGGTTGTAATCTTGTCCGTCAGAGAGCTCGTACGTCGTGCACCTGTACGCCATGAGCTTGATCAGTTGAAGAGGAAGATGACACGGACCTTCTGACGGCCCAGGTGGTCGGCAGCGACTCACTGACGTGCATGAGAGACCACGGTTGTACTCTTGCCCGTCGGAGAGCTCTTACGTCGTGCACCCGTACGTCATGAGCATGATCAGTTGAAGAGGAAGATGACACAGACGTTATGACGGACCAGGTGGTTGGCGGCGACTCACTGACGTGCATGAGAGACCACGGTTGTACTCTTGCCCGTCGGAGAGCTCATACGTCGTGCACCCCTACGCCCCGAGCATGATCAGTTGAAGAGGAAGATGTCACATATCTCCTACGGCCCGGGTGGTCGGCTGCGACTCACTGACGTGCATGAGAGACCATAGGTTGTACTCTTGCCCGTCAAAGAGCTCGTACGCCGTGCAGCCGTACGCCAAGCTCGAAGATCAAGTGCCGAGTGCAGAACACCTTGCCAAATCCTATGAGCGGAGCACTGCAAGCTTGTTGATCAAGTACGGAGTGCATGGAACCTTGTCAAAATCTAGGAGTGGAGCATTGCAGGCTTGTAGATCAAGAACGGAGCATAGGGCACCTTGTCAAATTCTATGAGCGGAGCACTGCAAGCTCGCAGATCAAATGCCAAGCGCCAGGCACCTTTTCTAATCTTGTGAGCGGAGCACCGCAAAGCTCGTTGATCAAGTGTGGATTGCAGATCAGCTCTCTTACATTCTATGAGTCCATCATTACAAATTGTAAATCAAGTGTAGAACTCGAGGCAACTCCTCAAGTTCTCAAATTCTTTCATTACTTAAAAAAATATTTCATTTTCTAGTCTGGAATTTAATGAGGTCCGACCTCACTTAGAAATGAACGGGCGGCGGCAAAAAAATACTATGACGCCCCGCTTTCGGTGTTTAGACGACCATGGCTTGATCCTCGGGCAAGGAAATGATCAAACTATTTTCTAAGTATAGGATTAGCTGCTCAGTCAGGGTGAGTGTAAGACCGGCCTCCAGGTCGAAAAGGTATGCGGAAGGTTGTGCTCTGAGCCCCTCTCGTACATCCGTTGTCTGACGTTGCTAGGCTTAGCAGCCCGCATACGCGCTTGACAGGATCAACGGTGCGGGTCCGTTCTGGTCTTATCAGGCAGGGCCTTGCCCTTACGTTTGGCCGACTTCAGTTCGACTTTCAGAAAGGGAATAGTCAAAATATTTCCTAAGTATGAAACTAGTTGTACAAGTCAAGGTGTAAGACCGGCCTCCGGGTCGAAGGTGAGCTAGAGGTCGTGCCCCGAGCCCCTCTCATACATCTGTTGTCTGACCGATGGCCGAACGGCTTGCACACTTATGAGTCCCAGATCGATAGTGTGCGGGTCAGCCCCGCCTTACCAAGCAGAGCGCGGTCAAAGTTGGCCCTGCCAACCTTCTGCCCCTCACGGGCTGGGTGGGGAGCCAGATCCCCGATTAGTTCTCCAAGTATTCTTGAATGAAAAAGACTAAGTAAATTGAAAGAATGAACGATGCATACGAGCTCAAGCGATAAATCAATCACGGATAACAACTGCGAGATCATCATTGCCCATCTTCTCCGCCTCATCACGGCTTGTAACACCTCTAAATTTCCCGCCCAAAAACAATGATATATTTGAAAGAAATACTTTGTTCATTCATCAAAGAGTAAAGAAATACAGCGGAAGTCTAAAATAGGGAAATGGGTGTTACCGCCACATTCGGTCATCTCTTAACCGAATGCACAAGCAACTCAAAGTAAAATAACAAAAACTAATGTAATAATAAGTAAATGTTTATATCATGACTAGATTTAACTAAGGCATCTTCTAATTCGCACTCAAGCTCGAGCAATCCATCAATCCACATAGGCATCCAACTCACCACCTGATAAAATTTAAGGGAGAAGAGAGAGACAAGAGAAATAACAAAAATTAGCTTTAGAGCTAAGTAAGTACTACCCAACCCCGTAAAATAATCAGGTTTGACAAAAATAGATTTTTATATAATATCATATAAAAATGACGCACTCCACCAAAATACTTTTCTCTTTGATTTTTCTTAAAATCACTTCTTTGCTAAAATCTTAAACTTCTCTTGGAAAATCTCTTAGTAATTCTTCTCTTTAAACTTCTTAAGAAAATCACTTCTTCTCTAATTTTCTAGTAATTTAGAAGGGCAGTGCTCAACCTTTCGACTGAGCCCGGTGGACCGTGGTTACGGACGGTCACCCCGAACAAGTGCCGGTACCACAACTGCTCTTGCGGAAACGAAACGACTACCTTAAGTGTGCACACCCCCTAAAAGGGATTCCAAGCCCTCCGAGTAGTAAGTCATCCTGAGTGGTCGGAACTCAACCACCCCATCTCTAAAATTCTTGAATGATTAGGGACTACTACTATAACTTCTTTTTAAAAGGGATCATAGATCCAAATCTTACTTAAAAGGGATCATAGATCCAAATCTTACTTGAAAGGGATCATAGATCCAAATCTTACTTGAAACTTAAACTGTACTTCTTAGTAGTAGTAGCTCTAATCACCCTCCACATTTATCCGGATGTGGAAAACCGACACCTCGGATTACTCCCGAGATGCTCACTTCTTATGAAAATGTAAATTTTATCTTCGATTAACAATACTTTAAAAATACTTCTTAATTTCTCTAAAAAGTCTCGAAGGTATTTAAAAAATATTTAATACTCCAAAAGTACTTGATTTATACTTCTTAACTACCATATATATAACATCTCCTCAAAATCACATACACAAAATTCACAATTCACACTTAATCACATAATGCATATAATAAGCATATAATACGAGGAAACAATTTTGGATTGTCAGAGAAACTTACCTTAAGTCCTGATGTTCCTAGTTATCCTCCTCTAATCTGGTCTCTAGATAATCACCTTTTTAATTAAATATGATAAAATTAGTCACTTATTCTATTTGAAATTACTTTACCCGATTTTTTCCTTTTATTTTATTATTCGCATTAACTTAGCTTATTCGAATTTATTTTATTAATCACTTTTTATTAATCAAATTACCTTATTAATTCAACCATTAATTTCAATATATGAATTCTAATATTAAAAAAAATATTCGAATATAATTAACTACAACATCTAATTTTTTATTCAATAATCACCATTAATTTACTCTACTCATAAAATATTATTTAATTGCTTTATTTATATTAACACATTAATTTATGAGTTCAAGTACTTTAAATATTTATATGAAGTACGAATCTCTAATAATCAATCATAAAAATTATTAATTGAATTAATTAGTCCACTAATTACGTAATTAAATTATTTATTAAGTCGACATATAGTCAATTATTTATGCTAGCTAACCCAACCTTATTTTATTTTCCTTATTGTATTCCAACATTATTTTAAGTCCAGAATATTATTTTTCAATCTCAGTGATTTATTTATTTCACCATTAATATTAATATTTCCTTATTTAATTACTTAACTAGTTTTATATGGCCTAATTTAAATAAATAGACTAAGAATCGACTTTATAAATTAATAACCGTATATAACTATATTTTGGGTCTATATTTGACCTAGGTTGTCCAGATATATATTTTATAATTATTTTCCATAATCATTCCTTTAATTTCATATATCTATTAACCGGTTCAATTACAATTAAATATACTAAATCTTTATTTTTAATCTTTATTTTTATTAATTATAAATGGTCCATAAGGTCCTAGTTAGTCATATTTTTATCCTAGTTTACTCCAATATTTATTTCATAATTATTTTCGTCAATTAGTTAATTATTTACTAAATGTGTACAAATTGGTCCAATTACAATTAAATCAATTAAAAATAGCTAAAAATATTATCTTTCAATTCTGGTTGGTCCGAATATGTATATTTATACTAGGTATTTAATTTATATTTTTCCAGATTTTATTTATTTGATTTACTATTTTTTTTTAATTTTTATTAAAACTGGGCCGAACTGACCCATTAAACCGACCCAGCCCAAGAGTTCTGACCCAGACAACTGGGTCATCTTCTCCAGGTCGTGATTCCGGCGACTTCGCCGGAAACTAGAAAACTCCGGGGAGCTATAACTTGACTTACAGATAACGGATTTCGACGATTCAAGTTGCAAAATGATCCTTGCGGCGAGACGAACCTCCTCCACCCCTATCTACGGCCAAATATCTGCTTTTTATAAAGACCCGCTTCCACAACTTGCAACTCCGGCGAGCGATATCTCTCTCGTTTCACGACCGTTTTCTACGATTCTTTCACCGTTGGATTCGTCTCACGAAGGGGAAGGTTTCTAGAGTGTTTTCAGGGCTTGGTTCTAGCTAAAACAAATTGTCGAAATATATATATATATATATATATATATATATATATATACGTATATATGTATGTATTGATCGCAGGTTTGAATGAATAAAATCGCAGGTTTGGCTTGCTATTTATAGGGAAAGATGAGGGTTTTAGGCTGTGTTAGAGTTGGAGTTTGAGTTAATTTCGTTTGCACTTCTAAGAGTATTAGAAGTATATTAGCTAGCTATATACTTAGTATTATGTACGTACGTAGGTAGTTTAGTTTGTTTAGGAGTTTTGATTGCTAATTTATACGTATAAAAATTTATACGTACGTAGGTGATGGAGTATATGGGTCTGAGCCCCAGGACCCACATACTCGGAAGAACAGAGCACAAGACAACAGAGGGGCGCCCTCGTCGGCCCAGACGCCCCCGTCGGCCGAGAAGAAGCCAACCCGGATTATGATCCTGAGTCCAAGGAACCCGGGTGCCCTCGTCGGCCGTGCCCTCGTCGGCCGTGCCCTCGTCGGCCACGCCCTTGTCGGCCACGAGGACCTCCCAGAATCGGATCCTATACTTACTCATTTGTACAGCCCATTAGTGGCTTTGTATTCGGCCCAGTAGCGGTCCAGTTGTAAATGGGCCTCCCAAGCCCAAAGCTTGGGAGCCCAACCCTAATTTTCTCTATAAATACTCCCCTTGGGAGTAGTTATAGGGGTTACAAAATCATTCTATTGAAGCATATTATTGCACTTCTCTCTCTAGCTCTCACTTCTCTCTAGAATTTAGGAGTCAATACTCCATCATTTGGTGCTCTCGTTGAGAGCTAGAACAATCGAGTTAGCACCCTTCGTCGCTACCAAGCACAGCTAACCACTGATCATGGGGAGAACTAAGTCAAACCGCAACCTCGTCAGCAAAGTCATCCCTGAGGACCAAGAGCCCAGGGAGCACGATGAGGACGCCACGGCCGACCAGGTCGGCGGAGGGGACCTCTTCCAAGAGGCCTTCAACCTCACGACGGACCTCCGTAACCAACTCAACGGCGGAGTCCCCGACGCCCGCCTCGGCCTGGAAAAGAAACGAGCTGAGAAAGCGGACCACGCCCCGGCCCAGCCTATGGCCGCGGCCTCTCCGTCCGTAGATCCCCAGGTCCAGGCCGCACTGTCGGCTATCATCACCAGCTTGGCTCAGAATCCCACCGTCCTCAGCGCACTCTTGCCAAGGACCGGGGGAAATGTCACTCCACCTCCTCATCCCCAACCACTGGCCGACCAGATAGGCAATAAGGAGGGGGTTGTGGCCCAGGACACGGCGTCGTCCCACTCCCACCCTGCTTCCCCTCTTCGGCCCGGGCAGACCCCAGCGCGTGGAAAAGCCTCTGCCTTCAATAGGCTAGGTGACACGCGTCGTCGTCCGGTTTCAGAGAGGATGGCGGGACGGATTGGTGATCCTCGTCCTGGCTCGCCAAGGGAAAGCTTGGGGTCTGTGTCCCGGACAGCGGACCAGCCCCGCCCGGACAAGGGCAAGGGAAAGTTGCACGAAGATGACGTGCGTCACCAGATCAACGCGGCTCACAACGAGCGCACGAGGAACCAGCCGGGCGGCGCTACGGCCACCAGGGACCCCCGAGACGAGGTCATCGCCCAGCTGGAAAGGAGGTTGGCTCAGATGGAGGCCAAGAAGTCGGCCAACATCCCTACGGCCGGCGCCTCCAACGACCCCGGCCTCGACGCGCTCATGAACAAAGTCAGCGCCCTGGAGAGGGAGCTGGCCGAAGGGCGGGGTGACCCCATCATCCAGGTCAGGACTAGGACCCCTTTCACCAACAGGGTCCTCTCGGCCCCCATCCCTGAGAAATACAGGGGGAACGCCATCAAGTCCTGTGATGGCCGATCAGACCCCCAGGAGCACTTCAGCCGCTATCAAAACAACATGCTGATGGTGAATGCGTCAGACGAATACCTCTGCCGTTGGTTCCTCTCTACTCTCGAGGGGCCAGCGTACGAGTGGTTCAACGGACTGCCAGAGGGAAGCATTGACTCATGGCAGGATCTCGCCCAGCGCTTCTTCACTCACTTTGCCGGGAGAAAGCGCGCCAAGAAGTATTTCACCCACCTCCTCTCCGTCAAACAGCAGCAAGAGGAGTCCCTCCGGTCATTCATCGACCGGTGGACGAGGGAGACCGAGGAGGTCGAGGGGGCCGATGAGCGCACCCTCCTCGCCTTGTACCAGGGAGCCCTCCGCAGCTCCCCGTATGCCAGGAGCCTCATCACTGACCCCCCGAGGTCGTACGCCAAGGCGCTCCAACGCGGAGGCTTGTATGCCGACGCCGACGAGCTCCACAATCACAAGAGAGAGGGGGGCCATCCCCCCAAGAAGACAAATCCTTCGCCGGCCTCGGGTCCGTCCCCGGCCGGCCAGGGTGCCCAGGGCCGCCACGGCTCTGGTGGACAAAGTAAGAAAGACCGCCACTGGCGGCCGAGGCTGGAACGGCCGGGGGTAACCCTCACCCACCCGGTCGGCACCATCCTCGATTATGCCGAGAAGCACGGCCTCATCGAGCAGGCTCCTCGGCCGGCCGAAGAGATCCTGGCCATCCAGCAGGGCGGCACGTACTGCCGGTTCCACAAAAACTCGTCGCACAACACCGACGATTGCATCACATTGAAGAAGGCCATCGAGCGCCTTATTCGCCAGGGGGAACTCTCCCAGTTTGTCAAAGGTGGCCCACGCAAGAACACTTGGGTAAACACCGGCAAACATGGGGGCGAACCCTCTGCGAAGAAGCGGGAGATTGGTAGACTCAGCGACGACGAGGACTTTGAAGAGCCTCCGCCGAAGAAGAATCACATCCACCTCATCGTAGGTGGGAACACTGGGGGGGACTCCGCCACTCAGAGAAAGAAATGGGCCCAATCCCTTTACATTGGGGAGGTGTCCCACATTCCCCCCCAGCCGAAGAAGCAACGAACGGAGGCGATCACCTTCACCGACAAAGATCTGCCTCCGGGTACGGAATCACACAGGGACGCCCTCGTCATCCGATGTGAGATCGGTAACTCTATCATCCACCGTACTTACATCGATACGGGGAGCTCCGTCAACGTGATGTACCTAGACACCTTCAAGCAGCTGAAGCTGGACAGAGCTTTGCTGAAGCCGATCAAGACCCCGTTATCCGGCTTCACCGGGGACTCTATCGACGCCGAGGGCACGATAGTCCTCCCCGTGGAGGTCGGTGACGGCCCCCACCGCGCCAAGATTGACATGGAGTTCTTGGTGGTCAACCTCCGGTGCGCCCACAACCTGATTTTGGGCCGGCCAGCGCTGGAGGACTTGGAGGCCATCATCTCCATGAAGCACCTATGCTTGAAGTTTCCCACCAATGACGGCATCGGCTACGCCAGAGGAAACCAGAGGATAGCCAGAGCTTGTTACCTCAAGCTGACGAGGCCGGCCGAAAGGGAAGGGCAGCGAATAGACACCATCACGGCCGCCGTCGCCATGGACGAGGAGAGGCCACATGCAGAGCCAGCCGAGGAGGTCGAGGAAATCCCTCTGGATACCTCCCGGCCGGAGCGGGTTCTCAGGGTCGGAAAGCAACTCCCTCAGGACCAGCGAAACGCCATCCTCCTCGTCCTACGGTCATACGCCGTGGTCTTCGCGTGGGGCCCGGACGACATGCCCGGCATCAGCCGCCAGGTGATCACTCACCGGCTGACCGTCGATCCGGCCTCCGCGCCCGTCAAACAGAAGCGGCGCTACTTGTCCGCTGACAGGCGGGACTTCGTCAAAGGAGAGGTCGCCATGCTCCTATCGATCAGACATATCAAAGAGGTGAAGTACCCAACATGGTTGCCCAACGTCGTCCTCGCACAGAAACCGCCGACGTTCAGAATGTGTGTTGACTACACTGACCTGAACAAGGCGTGCCCCATGGACCCGTTCCCTCTCCCCAACATTGATCAGTTGGTGGACGAGACGGCGGGGTGCGAGTTGATGTCGTTCCTCGACGCTTTCAGAGGATACCACCAGATCTCCATGCACGAAGATGACGCCGAGAAGACGACATTCATGACCCCAGAGGGAATATTTTGCTACCTCGTCATGGCCTTCGGACTCAAAAACTCCGGCGCCACCTATACTAGGATGGTGGCCAAAATCTTCAGAGCGGTCCTTGGCCGGACGATGGAGGCGTACGTCGACGACATGATCGTCAAGAGCAGGCAGGCCACCTCCCACGCCGACGACCTCCGGGAAATCTTTGAAATCATGAAGGAGTTCAGGCTCCGCCTTAACCCCAAGAAGTGCGCTTTCGGCGTCCAGGGCGGCAAGTTCCTTGGCTACATGGTCAGCCAGAGAGGCATCGAGATAAACCCAGAGAAGACGCAGGCCATCATCAACATGGAGCCGCCCCGCAACGTCAAGGAGGTACAACGACTGACGGGGCGCCTGGCGGCCTTGAACCGGTTCCTCTCCAGGTCAGCGGAGAAGGCACTCCCCTTCTTCCAGATCATGCGCAAGGCAAACAGCTTCAAGTGGACGACGGAGTGCCAGGAAGCATTCGATGAATTGAAAAGGTACCTGTCGTCCCCACCCGTACTCTCCAAGCCCAAAGCCGGCGAAACCCTCTTCCTATACTTAGGGGTGAGCACGTCGGCCATCAGCTCCGTGCTCATCCGTGAGGACGAAGGAGTGCAGAAGGCCATCTTCTACATCAGCAAGACACTTAGGGAGGCCGAGCTCAGGTACTCCCCCATTGAGAAGACGGTGCTGGCCATCGTCCACACTGTGAAGAAGCTAGGGCACTATTTCCAAGCCCATACCGTCCATGTGCTGACCCAGCAGCCTCTCGGCGCGCTCATGAGGAGCCCCACTAGCTCCTCGAGGATGGTGAAATGGACGATCTTCCTCAGCCAGTTTCAAATTGAGATCAAGCCAAGACCATCTATCAAAGGGCAAGCCTTGGCCGACTTCGTCATCGAGTGCACAGCAAGGGAGACGGCCGTCGCCAACCCCGGGCCGGAGCCGGACGACACGTGGACCCTGTTCACTGACGGCTCGTCGGCCGCGAAATCATGCGGCAGCGGCGGCGTCCTCATATCCCCTGAAGGATTCAGAGCCTACTATGCCATCCGCTTCAACTTCAGGGTATCAAACAACGAAGCCGAGTATGAGGCCCTCCTCAGCGGTCTCAGACTCGCCGCCGGCCTCAAGGCCAAGCACCTCAGAATCAAGTGCGACTCCAAGCTGGTAGTGGGCCAGGTGGAGGGATCGTACGAAGCGAAGGAAGGCCGGATGAAACAGTACAAACAAGCGACGGAGGAATTGCTGAAAGCGTTCGAAACCCATGAGATCACTCAGATCCCAAGGGCCGAGAACGCCGAAGCCGACATCCTCTCCAAGCTCAGCTCGGACACCCCAGAGCACATCTCCCAATTGGCCAAGATCGAAGAGTTGAGCATGTCCAGTATCCACGCCAGCCCCGTCTTGTGCGTCCGACAGCGACCAGAGGACTGGATCTCCGACATCGCCACCTTCATCACAACGGGGGAGCTGCCCCCGGACGAGGAGAGGGCCAAACTTGCCAAACTCAGGGCCCCAAGCTACACCATCGAAGATGGCAAACTCTACAAAAGGTCCTACAATGGCACTCTCCTCCGATGCCTGCACCAGGATGAGGCCGATACCGCCATGGAAGAAGTTCACTGTGGCGTCTGCTCCTCACACCAGGGTCCCTTCAGCATGTCCCGGCGTCTCGTCGTCCAGGGCTTCTTCTGGCCGACGATGGCACGGGACTGCGCTGACCTGGCCAGGAAGTGCACCACATGCCAGGTACTCCAGAAAGCCCCTGGTCGGCCAGCTGTCAACTACGCCCCTATCAGCACCGCAATTCCATTCTCTAGATGGGGGATTGACCTGGTCGGCCCCCTGCCCAGAGCCGCCGGAAATAACCGCTACATCATCGTCGCCGTCGACTACTTCACCAAGTGGGTCGAGGCGGAACCCTTGGCCAGCATCACGGGGGCCAGATGCCAAAGATTTGTTTACAAGAACATTATTACACGCTTTGGCGTCCCCCAGGAGATTATATCAGACAACGGCACCCAATTCGAGGCAGCCCCTTTCCAGGAGCTCCTCCGGGAGTTTGGGGTGAGGCACCGTTTCTCCTCCGTTGCCTATCCTCAGGGCAACGGGCAGGTCGAGAACGCCAACAGAACAATCATGGAGGGGCTGAAGAAGAACCTCCAGGCCGCAGGAGGTAGTTGGGTCGACGAGCTCCCCAACATCCTGTGGTGCTACAGAACCACGCCGAGGAGGGCGACAGGTGAAACGCCTTTCGCCCTATGCTACGGCTTTGAAGCAAAGGCGCCCACGGAAGTTGCCATCCCCAGCCGGCGGGTGGAGCAATATGAGCCTGACACCAACGAAGAGAATATGAAGATTGACCTACACCTGGTTGATGAGAGGCGTGAGCAAGCTTACGTCCGCGCAGAGAACTACCGGCGTCAAGTAAAATCATACTATGACGCCAAGGTACGTTCTCGGGAATTTCAGGTGGGGGACTACGTCCTCCGCCGAAGGGAAGCAAGCCAGCCGACAGAGGGTGGCAAGCTAGCATTGAAGTACGAAGGGCCCTACATCGTCAGTGCCGTGGTCAAACCCGGCACCTACAAACTTAAACGACCAAATGGGTCCAGTGTACCACGAACATGGAATGTACATCATCTGGTGAAGTTTTATCAGTAATCCGAAGGAGGTGTAGACGGCGAAGCCCTCACCCCTTAACGGGTTACTGATTGAACGCCACCCTCGGCCTCGAGCCACTTATGAATAAAATCATGTTCTGATTTTTTCTTTGGAAATTAAAGTAAAACATTAGCAGTTGCCCTCGTCGGCCACCTTAGAGCGAAAGGCTCAGGTCTGGCCGACATGGCCCCTTGCATTTGCAGCCTACGAGCGACAAGCTCAGGCACTCCATTGTATTTTGTATCAGCGAAGGGCTCAGGCCTAGCTGAGAGAGCACATCGTCCTGGCCCCGTAAGCCTAGAAGTGAAACGCTCAGGCATGGCCGACGATGTCCCCAGGACGAGGGGCCCGCAAACGGCCCACGTCTTGAAACGGGAAGCTCACCGCGTCGTCCACGCGCCAGATCGCAGGACGACAGGCCTGAAATCATGGCCGAGGTGACAAAATCCCAAAACTCAGGGATGGGCAACGACAGCCGTTGGAAACCGACCAAAAGTCTAGCCCGCGTCATAAATAGGCGACGGGACCCGCCCTGAGACCACGGACGTTATAAACGAAGTCCGAACCGGCCGAAGGACGAGCACACCCTTCGGCCGAAGCCTGAAAGAAGGATACCCCCCGAAACGAAAAAAAAAAATACATATGAGGGAAAAAGAGGGAAGCCGACGGTCGTGCACACTTGCCGGCCTCGAGCGATGAAAAAATAAAAATCCCCACAATTCAGGCCCATTTTGGCCAGGTACATTTCAGTCGAACACAAGTGTAGTACCACAAACAGGTAACATGGACGACGCGTCCACACACTACAAGGGAATAATCAAGGCCGATACACACGCCTATAAAACCCTAACCACACCGGTTGGGTGACACGCGAGAGGTGACCTTCATCGGCCACATTCCTATGAAGCACCAACGCTTGGGATGAAACCAAGCATCGCAATCCTAAGGATGACCGGGACGAAGCGGGCACTCATCACACCCGCGAAAGGAACAAGCAATTAAGAAACAACCTCTACTTGCCACAGCACCTCGGATGGCCGACGCAGGCACCGGAACCATGGCCAGCCGACGAAGGCAGGACCATCTCCTCAGACAAGCTATTCCTTATCCAGCCGACGAAGCCAGACCTTGGCCGGCAGTGGCACCGCGAAGACGTAAATACCTAACATTTATACTCAGGAAATTATCTAAGTACTCAAATGAAGGAATTCTAGCCGAAGCGGGTACCAGTATGCTACAAGGCCGATTAGCCACCTACACCTCTACATGTGTACTTGTGAAAAATTCAAAGTCCACAAGACTATGGTGAAGGTGCCCTTATCGGCCAGAACACAGGGATACAAGCCGACAACGGCCCTGGGCAAAACACGTGGGATGAATCCAAGGCCAGGACGATAAGGACGCCAACGCCAGGACGGAACGGACACTGCGGTCAGGGCTAAAAAGGGAAGCACCTAAAAGGAATCAAAACACTTAGAAAATTTTTGAAAAAATCCTAAGTGTTATGATGGCAAAGGAACACCGGTCAAGCCGACCAGGCCACCAGGCCGAAAGGAAAGCACCTAAGTGGATCCCAAAACACTTAGAAAATTTTTGAAAAATTCCTAAGTGTTATGAAACTACGTCAAAGCCGACCAAGCCACTAGGCCGTAAAGACAGGAGCTACATGGACCCAAAAACACTTGGGAAATTTTTTGAAACAAAATCCTAAGTGTTATGACAGTAAAGCAAAGAGGCGTAGGCCGACCAGACTACTGGACGGGAAGGCCAACCTCACGGACGTAGCGGACACTCGCGGGTGACCCAAGTTACGACTTGATAGACAATTTACAGAAGTGAAATGACAAAGCAAACAAGCACACAAAGGATTCAAGGCCGAAAAGGACAGCAAAAATTTCTTCAATTGATAAAATTCATTACAATTGGGGGGCACTACGGCCATTACATAATTGAGCAACAAATGAAAAGCTAACTACAATAGGGACTAGCCGATCAAGCCTCCGGGGCTGGCTCTTCAACCTCGTCGGCCCCCTCCTCATCGGCCTCAGCTTCCTGGCCGGCAGCGGCGCTGGTGGCATCATCCAAGAAATCGAACTCAGTATAGTCCGGCTCGCCGAGGCCGGAGCTTTCTATGGGGGACTCCCGCTCCGACAGCGGAAGCGTGGCCTGCCCTTCGGGATCCTTCATCAGCTTTGGGAGCTTCAGGTTCCGTCTAGCCCATCCAGCCGTGTAATTCATGGCCTTCAACGCCCGGGATAGCCGCCGGTACAGGAGCCTTTGCATCCGCTCCTGGCCCAGGTTGTAGTAAACAGACATCTCCTGGCTGAAATACTCCCGGCCGGCAGGGGAGTTCATCCCCCAATTCTCCAGCCTAGCGGCCACCACCTCGTAGCACCAAGGGAGCCTCTCATCGGCCTTCCACCCTTCGGCCAAGAACTTCTCAACAGCCTCATCGGCAGCCTTCACGACGGCGGCCTCGGCCTCAGCTTTCGCCTTGGCGGCCTCCTCGCTCCTGCGCTTCTCGGCCTCAAGCGCTCTCCGGGACTCTGCGAGCTCCCTTTTGCTCTCTTCGAGCTGGACCAGGGCAACGTCCCTGGGCGCAACGGCCTCATCAGCTTTGGCCTGCAGCGCCTTGGCATCCTCCCGAAGCCGGTCAAGGCAAGCTACCGCCTCGTCGGCCGAGGCGGCCTTCTGCTCCAGCGCTTGCAGGCGGGCAATCTCCCAGTACTGCCTCTTGTGGCTTTCCATAAGCATGAAGGCACTCTGCATAAGAAAAACAAAGTTCAGGCAAAGAAACTCTACATAGACGAAGAGAGACAAGAATATAAGGACAATCACTTACTTGGACGAGGAGATCCATGTCGCCCTCATAAATCTTCGGGTCCTCGATCTTCTTCAAATGAGCCCGATCTTTGGCCGGCATGGCCTTGGCCAGGACGGTGTGACCGGGGACGAGCTCATTAAACACGCCCCCGCCGACGGGGTACTCTATCACTTTCTGATAGGTGTCACCGGCGATCTCCTTGCCGGCCCTCTTCGTCCGTGGTTCTTGGACGAGAGGCAGCGCTGGGGCGGCATCACCAGCAACAGTAAGGTCCACGACGGGACCGCCATCGCCCACGCTGGGGACAGTAAGCGTACCGGCCTCACTAGCCGGAGAAGGGGAAGGAGCCCTCTTCGTCTTCTTAGAGACGCTCACACCGGCCTCGGTCAACTTTTTCTGGCCGTCAGTGGCCGGTCTCTTTTTCTTGGATGGGGCAGGCTTTGGGGCCGCATTTGCAGTAGCCCCGCTCACACCGGCCGCGGCACGCCTGGCCGCTTCGGCCGCCTTAGCAGCAATCTCCTCGACCGCTTTGGCCTTTGCAATAGCCATCATGGAACGGCGGTCCATGACAAAATCTACAAGGGAAAAGCACAAACAGATTAGTAAGGCAAAGGACAAAACTTAAAGACAGAAAGCCGAAGAAAATTACCATCGGCCTCAGCAGGAATGCCCAAATCCGGGCCATCGGCCTCCTCAAAGGTGGTGGTCATCCTCGGCCAAAGTTGGAGGTCATCCTCCTTATCTCCGTACAAGTGATATCTGAAGAAGCCGAGGGCCGTCATCTTGTATTCAGTGACGTAATCTTTTACGCTCCTCGGCCCCCCTTCCAGGAAAGCCTCCACCTGAGCGTCCAAAATAGAGCTCTTCGGCGGGTCATGAAGATTGAACCTCCCGGTATGGCCGAGGGAGGGGAACTCGGTGCCACTCTCACCAATGGACACAAACACGAACTTGCTCTTCCACCCATGAATGGACGTAGGCAAATCCGTGAAGCTCCTCTTCCTCGGCAGCTGTTGAAGAGTAGCATAGGCCGCACAGTTCTTGTGGCTTCCTCGGCCGATCTGGTACAAGTTCATGAATAACGCTGTGGTCGGCCTGTAGCCCAACTCCTCACAACGAAGCAAGAATCCCACTATCAAGGAATAACTGTTCGGCGTCAGCAAGGCCGGAGGAAGCCCCACCATGTCCAGATACTCAGTGACGAAAGGGTGAAGGGGGAACCTCAACCCCTTAGCAAAACTCATCGGGTATACTCCGAAGTATCCCGGTGGCGGAAGTAGAACATGGTCCGTCGGCCTGGGTGCCCTTACCCGCCCGAACGGCCCCACGTACATCTGGGCGACAAGATAGTCGGCCTCACTGCTCTCCGGCTTAATCAGGAATATGTTGGTGAGGTCCAAGTAGGAGAGGCCCGGCCCATTCTTCGGCCTTCTCACCCTCTTCGGCTTGGCGTCGCCCTTCACGGCAGATACCGGCCTCGGGCACGGAACGGCAGCAGAAGTGGACGCCCCATCCACCGCTCGGAACGCACCTACGTCCTCACCCTCTGAAGAGGAGGCGGACTCCTCGTCCTCGCCTTCCTCGTCCATCAGCTCTCCGGATTTGTAGGGGCTCAAACGCTCTATCTCCTCTTCAAACTCCTCGAGCACCTCGTAGTCAAGGGACCTCGTGGAGGGCTGGTCGTCGTAGGGGTAGTAGTCCTCGTTCAAGCTCTTCATTACTACTACGGGCTTAAGGAGAACTTACGATCTAAAGGTGTTTAGATTCCTAACACTAGATCAACTACCTACGGAGCAAAATATGAAAAGTGAGGAAGATCGTGATGAACACTAACCTCAAACAACGAAGAACACGAAGAACAGGCTTGGGAGTTTCTCTCTCTAGAAAATCGGCCAGCACTTCGACAAATTCAGAATGCAAATGTGATTCCTCGTCGGAGGGGAAGGGGTATTTATAGACCCTCCCACCAACGGTCACTACACGTGGCACTCTCCCAATGGCCACATCAACGGCCACCACTGGGAGGCCACCACGTCACCAACGGGCCAGGACCAACCCATATCAACGGCCCACAGACAAATCAGACTCTACGGCCTACACACGCTCAGCGGCTTTACAACTGCCAGCAAACGCCCACAACGTCCCACTTGCTCACCAATAGCACAAATGCCAAACAATAAGAGGATGGCAACGGCCAGGAACGTAACGGCCACAGAACAAAGGGGACAAATAGCCCACAGCCTTCGGCTCCTCGTAATAACCCTTGATGATAACTCTCTACAAGCGATCTGTGCACAAGGGTTCTCCCACAGGGTTACCTTGGCCAGAAAATCGCCATGAGAGTTGGATTCAGGGGGACTACGGTGAGACCGCTTCGGCCAGGGACTCAAACAACTCCTTCACCCCTCACACTCTTCGGCCTGAAGCAGTGGGAGACTGGGGGACTACACCGGCCTCAACGAAACAAAGGTATAAACAAGGTAACCACAAAGCATGGCTACATCATCCATACAGCACAACGGAACTTCATCGGCCAAAGGCCATAACGTCACTAGCAACGGCCAACAAGCCACTAGATGCAAGGACACTCATCGTCCTCCGCCAACAATTAATCTTGACGGGCCCTTCGGCCAAGAACACGAAGGCCAACCAGCAACGGCCAAAAGGAGTGCGCGAGCACCCTCATCGGCCACCCAAAGGAAAGGACGCCATCATCCTCAAAGCAAGGAACAACCTCACCGGCCCAAACATAAACTTCAACCACCAACGGCCAGAAAAGGGAAAGCGCGCCTTCAACGGCCACCGTTGAAAAGAGGACGCTCATCGTCCCAAAACAAATTAAGGAAACAACAGCCTCCCCGCCCACAACGAGGAACAGGATCACCAAAGAGGACGCAACGCCAACGCCGCAACGGCTAACGGCCTGGAAATGCCCGCGTCGGCCAAAAACAACAAAGCACAGAAATCTACTCTCCTTCACTTCGTCTACATCTCAGCTTAGAGAGTGGGGGACTCCTGATGGAGTATATGGGTCTGAGCCCCAGGACCCACATACTCGGAAGAACAGAGCACAAGACAACAGAGTGGCGCCCTCGTCGGCCCAGACGCCCCCGTCGGCCGAGAAGAAGCCAACCCGGATTATGATCCTGAGTCCAAGGAACCCGGGTGCCCTCGTCGGCCGTGCCCTCGTCGGCCGTGCCCTCGTCGGCCGTGCCCTCGTCGGCCACGCCCTTGTCGGCCACGAGGACCTCCCAGAATCGGATCCTATACTTACTCATTTGTACAGCCCATTAGTGGCTTTGTATTCGGCCCAGTAGCGGTCCAGTTGTAAATGGGCCTCCCAAGCCCAAGGCTTGGGAGCCCAACCCTAATTTTCTCTATAAATACTCCCCTTGGGAGTAGTTATAGGGGTTACAAAATCATTCTATTGAAGCATATTATTGCACTTCTCTCTCTAGCTCTCACTTCTCTCTAGAATTTAGGAGTCAATACTCCATGAGTAGGTATTTTAGTTTAGGTTTAGTAAATTATACTACGTATTATTGTACAGTCCCTCCGTATTATTTTATACGTTACATCTATTATCGGACCATTTTTATCTGACTAAAATGTCGCAAATGTACATTTTCTGTCTGGTTCACTTGTTTACTAAAATGTTGTTCTTATTACTGAAATATTTTTATCTGACTAAAACATCATAAATTTTGAAATTTTTATCTGATTGGCACGTTACCACTGTTGAATTTTTGTCTGACTCAATTAGTTATAAAAATGTTATTTTCGTAATATTTTATCTGACTAATAAAAATTATTTTTATTTTTATGTAAATTTTTGAAGTGTCACACTCTACCCTCCTTAAAAGATGTTTCGTCCCGAAACATTAACTAAATCTAAATAATCAAATTCTTAAGTATTACATTCTACCCCCCTTAAAGAGAGGTTGCGTCCTCGTAACTAAAATTTTTCCTTAGTCAAATAACTCTGGATAACGTTTGCGCATATCCTCCTCAGTCTCCCATGTGGCATTTTCGGCCAAATGGTTAGACCACAACACCTTCACCATCTTAACCGCTTTTCTTCTAGTCTCACGAGTCTTAGTATCCAAAATCTGGATCGGCCTCTCCTCGTAAGTCAATGATTCATCCAACTCGACCACCTAAGAAAGTCGAGGTTAGATGTGATACTTGGATCTAATTATCATAAGGTTACGATTCGTACCTCGGGGCTAAGAATATGGGATTTGTCGCGGACATACTTCTTCAATTGGGAGATGAAAAACATTGTGTACCTACGCATAACACACTTTAGTACTTGAGAGAAGTTTATTAAGGTATTCACTAACGAGCGGTTATAGTATGTTATACCTTAGCCAACTCGGTGGGTAGAGCTAGACGATATGCCACTCTTCCCACTCGCTCGAGGATGTCATATGGGCCAATGAACCTCGGGCTTAGCTTTCCCTTCTTTCCAAATCTCATTACTCCCTTGGTCAGGGAGACTCTGAGTAGGACTTTCTCTCCCGCTTCGAATTCGGCTGGCTTCCTTCCCAAGTCTGCATAAGACTTCTGACGATCTTGTGCAGCTTTCATCCTTTCTTGAATCATCTTCACTTTCTCTATGGTGTCTTGGAGGTAATCCGGCCCTAACACCACTTGATCTTCCATGTCACCCCAGCATAGTGGGCTTCTACACTTTTGACCATATAGAGCTTCGTACGGGGCCACTTTGATACTGGCGTGGTAGCTATTGTTGTATGAAAACTCTATTAAGTCTAAGTGTTCGTCCCACGATCCTTGTAGGTCTAACATACATGCTCTTAGCATGTCCTCGAGTGTTTGGATGGTTCGTTCCGTTTGTCCATCGGTCATCGGGTGAAATGCAGTACTCAGCTTTAGCTTCGTCCCCATAGCAACTTGCAACTCCTTCCAGAATTGAGATAGGAATATGGAATCTCGGTCAGAAACAATGTCTTGAGGAATTCCATGGTACTTAACCACGTGCTTGATGTAAGCATGGGCTAACTTCTCCATGCTCCAAGTCTCGTTCATCGGGATAAAGCGAGCGGTCTTTGTTAACCGGTCGACTATAACCCAAATTTTGTCATGGCCAGACTTGGTTAGGGGTAAGCCCCCAACAAAGTCCATGGAGATGGAATCCCACTTCCATTTTGGCACTTCCAAGGATTGCACGAGTCCCTTAGGCTTGCAACGTTCGGCTTTCACCTTCTGGCAGTTCAAGCATCGAGCCACGAATTCAGCTACCTCTTTCTTCATGTTCGGCCACCAAAAATTCTTTTTGATGTCTTTGTAGAGTTTGTCGCCTCCAGGGTGCACCGAGTAGGGCGTGTTGTGCCCTTCCTCCATGATTTTCTTCTTAAGCTCTTCACATTTCATCAGAACACACCACCTTCCTTTGTGTCGAATGCTCCCATCTTCGTGCACTCTGAACGGTCCGTTCACGCCATTTGTCATACCGGCTTGGATTCTATCCAACTTGATGTCTCCAGGTTGCCCTTCTTGAATTTCGTCGAGAATAGATGGGGTAACGCTCATGGTGAGTAACCGCGTTTCCTGATCTACCTCTCCGAAATCCCGAACTTCCAAGCCTAGCTTCTGAAAGTCCCGATATAGCTCATCAGGAAGTATCCATGTTGCTTTGCAGGAGTGAGTTGATTTTCAGCTCAACGCGTCAGCAACTACGTTTGCTTTCCCTTCATGGTACTGGATCTCCAAGTCGTAGTCTTTGACGAGTTCTAGCCAGCGTCTCTGTCTCATGTTAAGCTCCTTTTGGGTGAAGATGTACTTCAGGCTCTTGTGATCGGTGTAAACTTTACAGTGTACCCCATAGAGATAGTGCCTCCACAGCTTTAGAGCAAAGATAACCGCTGCCAGTTCTAAGTCATGAGTCGGATAGTTGACCTCATGTGTCTTTAGTTGCCTTGATGCATAGGCCACCACTTTGCCGTTTTGCATCAATACGCAACCCAACCCTTTTAAACAAGCATCGGTATAAATCTCGAACCCTTCAGTACCGGATGGTAGGGTCAAGATAGGTGCAGTTGTTAATCTCTGCTTCAGCTCTTGGAAAGCTTTCTTGCATTCATCACTCCATATGAACTTCGTGGTCTTCTTCGTGAGATTAGTCAAAGGCTTTGCTATCTTTGAGAAATCCTTCACGAATCTGCGATAATAGCCTGCCAAACCTAGAAAGCTCCGGACCTCCGTCACGGTTGTGGGTGCAGGCCAGTCTATCACTGCTTCGATCTTGGATGGGTCAACGGATACTGTAATACCCGAGATTAATTTAAGAGGATTAATAGTACTACTCATACCAACAAGGTGCATCTCCTTTTAAGGGAGCTCATTAGCCAAAAACTCCAAAGTTAAGCGTGCTTGCACGGGAGTAGTCTTGGGATGGGTGATCCCCTGGGAAGTTTCTCAGGGCGCGCACGAGTGAGGACAAAGTGCGCGGAAAAGGCTAGTGGCGGTTTGTAAGGACAGTACTAGAGGTCAGAAGTAACTACCTCGGGGCCTACGGGGCCGGGGTGTTACAAATGGTATCAGAGCAACCCTGCGACAATGTGTTGACCCGTTAGATATCGGGCAGGCACTTAGCGGGGCAAGATTCTGGGGTTTGATTGAGAGTGTTAAGGGCGCAACGAGGACGTTGCGATCCTAAGTGGGGGTGATTGTAATACCCGAGATTAATTTAAGAGGATTAATAGTACTACTCATACCAACAAGGTGCATCTCCTTTTAAGGGAGCTCATTAGCCAAGAACTCCAAAGTTAAGCGTGCTTGCACGGGAGTAGTCTTGGGATGGGTGACCCCCTGGGAAGTTTCTCAGGGCGCGCATGAGTGAGGACAAAGTGCGCGGAAAAGGCTAGTGGCGGTTTGTGAGGATAGTACTATTGGTCTAGAGTAGCTACCTCGGGTCCTGCGAGGCCGGGGTGTTACAGATACACCTTCTTGAGTGATGATATGGCCCAAGAATGCGACCCAATCCTTCCAGAAATCACACTTTGAGAGTTTGGCGTAAAGCTGATTTTCTCTCAAAGTTTGTAGGACGAGCCTTAGATGTTCTCCATGATCTTTCTCGTTCTTCGAGTACACCAAAATATCATCAATAAACACTACCACAAATGTATCAAGGTATGGGCGAAATACACGGTTCATTAGGTCCATGAATACTGCTGATGCGTTGGTTAAACCAAACGGCATCACGGTGAACTCATAATGCCCATATCTTGTACGAAATGCGGTCTTTGGTATATCTTTCTCTGTGATCCTCACCTTATGGTCACGTTGTTCAGTTCCCTGTAATCGATGCAGACTCTCAGACTTCCATCCTTCTTCTTTACAAATAAGACCGGAGCGCCCCAAGGTGAGACACTCGGTTTGATGTAACCCTTCCCCAACAGTTCCTCGAGTTGTTCTTTTAGCTCTTGCATCTCCTTTGGTGCCATTCGGTATGGTGCTTTTGAGATGGGTGCGGTGCCTGGCATTAGATCTATTGAAAACTCAACTTCCCTCTCTGGCGGCATCCCCGGAATTTCTTCTGGAAATACGCCTGGAAATTCATTAACCACAGGGATTTGGTCAATGGTTGGATTCTCGGACGTCAAGTCTTTGATCATGCACAAGAAAACCTCATACCCCTTCCGGATGTATCGTTTGACTTGTTGCATGGTTGCCAGCTTCACGCCTGGCCTAGATGTGACCGTTTTGTAGGATATACGTTTCTTAGTGGGTCCTCTCAAGACCACCTTTTGTTCATCACATAGGATTTTGGCTTTATATTTCCCTAGCCAGTCCATACCCAACACCACGTCGATATCCTCCAAGTCAAACTGGATTAGATCTCCGGGTAGTTCGGTATCGGATATGACTATGGAAATATTGGAGAAAACATTCCCACACGCTACAACTTTGTTGGATGCCGTTTTTACATTAAGATTAAGTCTAGAGTCAGGTTCTAACTTTGACTTTTTCACAAATTTTGAGGCTATAAAATTGCGGGAAGCACCCGAATCAAATAGTACATAAGCAGGTGTGGAATTTACAAGGAATTTACCTGATACCACATCGTGCGCATTTGCTTGAGCCTGGTTCATGACGTAAATCCGGCCCTGGGTGTTGTTCTGCCCTCCCTGGCCTTGATTACGGTTGGCCTCCGCTGGGCGGTTTCCAGGATTACCACGGTTGTTGTTGGCGTGATTATCCCCACCCCCGGCTTGGTTGTTTCCCTGGTTTTGTCCCTGGTTCGGGGGTTTCCTGCACTCGTATGCCCGATGCCCCAAGAGGTTACAGTTGCGACACCTCACCGCATTTCCCGCACAATCCTTCCCGGGATGGTTGTTTGGGCATAATTTGCATTTATGGTGCCGCATCTGAGTTGGCTGGTTTCTCCCCTGCCCCTGGTTTTGGAAGTTTCCTCCGCCTTGATTGTTTTGCCTTTGCTCAGGGCAGTCGGTTCTGGCCTTCTTTTGTTGCTGTTCCACCTCAGCATTCTTCCGATCTCTCTTATGGGCTTCTCTCTCTTTCTGGTGTACTAGATAGTACTTACCAGCCTTTCTATAAGCTTCGTTCAAACTCCGCGGCTCCGCTACCGTCACGAACTTTTGGGCCCCTAAGTTAAGCCCGTTAACAAACCTGCGGGTCATACTGGCCTCTGTCGACACCAGGTCCTTGGCAAAACGTGCCAGTTGAACGAATTTCGTGTGGTACTCCTGAACAGTCAGGTCACCTTGTTTAAAGTTGACAAATTCTTCATAATTTGCTTCCTTCATGTGATCAGGGTAGAAGCGATCCCGCAATGCTACTATGAAGTCCTCCCAATCGAAGCCTGGTTGCCCGAGAAGTGCTGGTCCGTTGGCGGCCCACCAGTGGTCCGCTTCTTGGTGCAGATAATACACCACAATATTCACCCGTTGCTCCGACGGGCAATTCAGTGAATCAAAGAGCTTGTCGAAAGTGCGGCTACAGTATTTTGGAGGGTT